>CM052315.1:21171941-21290438 GCA_028455605.1 Lasioglossum malachurum | reverse complement strand
GCTGTTCTTCTTTTCCTGGCTCTTTCCGTCGTTGCTGCTGTTCTTCTTCTTCTCGTCCTTTTCCCTTTTTTGGTTTTTCTTTTTCCTCAATGTTATGGTCTCTCTTTTTTTGTTTTGCAGCCATAAATTCTTTTAATTTTTGTTTCCACATTTCTACCAGATGATCTGATGGTTCCGGTATTGCATTCCTTTTCAACTTTTTCCTTCCATTTGGATAAGACCTAAGGGGCGGTTTGAACGATTCGGGCGTAAAATGCTCCTCACATACACCTAAAGTGTGAAATTATTTGATACCACAGATGAATATAGCAAAGTGTAAATCTTTTAATATCATTTAGCACGAGTATAAATGTCATGCTTACCCATTCGTCTTAGGGTGGAACTGCTATAATGTTTTAGAGCCGGATTACCTGTTAAAAGAGTAATAAACTTTGAAATATGTCAATTTATACCTACTATTATATAACAAGTAAACTCCTTTCTGCCCGGCTTCACCCAAAATTTATATGAACAAAGCTAATCAATTAATTCATGACTCGGCAAGCGGAATACTGAAAATGAGCTAAGGTTCAAAGTATTAAGAAATGCTTTGTCGTAACAATTGTAAATACATTCTACATCTTTGAGTACAGGGTGTCCCAGTATTAGGTAAAACTGTGGAGAGAGTGATTCCACACCATTATGTACACAAAACTCTACTCAACTATAAATTCTAGACAAATACTGTCTAGAATTAAATAAAATTAAATAAAAAATCTAATACAACAAATTCTCGAGACGGCAATAGTTATTGAAGGAAGACTATATTTACAATTCTACATATGTATGTACTTACAAACTCTTGAAAGCCATTCGTCACAAAGAGGATTGCCCTTTTTCGGGAAGCAATATAAGCTAACTTCTTGTCGATTGTTGCTGCACTCCACGTAGGCGCAAATATCTATAAACGGAACTGACGGCTTCTTCTTGGACTCCATATTCTAGAAAAGTTGAAACAGATTGCAAAAAAGACCGCTCAAGTCCACGAAAACGTTCTTAAAAAAGAAAATAAAAAACAAGTATACAGGAACAAAACTTAAATATCAAAAATTAATGGAAAGCTTGTAGAAACTTGATCAGGAGTTAAGAAAATTATGTTAGTTATGAAAATTAGTTATCATTATATGTACATAAGAACTTGTTGAAAAGGTAATAATACAAATTGTTAGCCTTGCCTAAAATTAAACATTGGAATTGTTTGCCTATGTTAAATATGCAATAATTTAAATATTGTATATCAGATAACTATTCTTATTATAGCTTACATTGACGGAAAGGATGCTGGCTGAAGTATGTAATGTAGTCAATGTATGCAGTGCGATATAATGAATGTTATAATGTATGTTTGATATAAAAATCGAGATATCGTTATTGTCGTGTTTCTTTGTCTTCGTTACATCGTCTACGCATAATATGCATTTATTGTCCTGTATTATTTATTTGTTTTACCTCACATCAACTGCTATGATATTTATTATAAGTTATTGTATTTTCTTAAATATATTACGTTTGTATATACTGCGCCAATTATGTTATTTTTCTAATTACGTCAGTAATAGACATAATTATACAATCATACGTATAAAAACAAAAATAATTATATATTTCGTATTTTTATGATACGTCATTCATAAATACTATTTATTTCCACCGTTATGAATTTATTGTCTCCAAATCGTAGCAAAAATAAAGTATACAGAATACTCGATTCTGATTACCAAACCTGAATTCATTCAACATCGAACACGACACGAAAATGGTAATGGGGCTCTATTTAATTGATCTATGAATGATTGATCTACTCCTATAACTTAACTGCGATACTATTGCAAAATAGTTCAATTAAACATTAGATGAAATATTTTGTTTTGGAAAAGAGACTTTTACCACTTTTTAGGTATTTAGACATAACCCATAATGCGCCGCAACGCAGATAACCCAAAACAATAAAAGCATAACGCAAACTTAAGCTATCATAAATGCTTTATCACATTATGATGCGAGCGAGATACGTAAAGAAAATAATTCCTGTCTTACAGAAAAAATATTTAAACCGATATATTCTTTTGTAAAAAAAGAATCTGATTCAAACAAAACATATTTACGTTGCTATTCGTATAACTGAAAATGTATTTACGCTCGTATTCTTCTCAATCTTTGATATCTCGATTTCTATATAAGGAATACTATAGAATGGTTAAAAAATCGATTTATTTATGAAATATAAATTGTGTAATATATTTCACTAACACAGCTGCAGTAGATATATAAATACGCACAAGCTTACGTGTTTAGTATATTTTATGAACATTGTATATTTCGAATATTTCTTTCATTGTGTCAATACGTACTGATTACTTACTGCTAAACTGAATACTATCCACGAACCATACTATTTACATCGGCGTATATATGCATGTAACGTTGGTCTTGTCCTAGCACAGAGAAAATTTCCTTTCCCGTCCTAACCTTAACGATACTGTCAAGTAAAGTAGGGTTTAGCTGACTGAAGGCGAACGACACGTGTTCCCGCCAAATCCTTTTCATAAAATGAAATATTATCGTGTAGCACGCCTCTCTGAATTTTTCTTGTAAAGCGCTATCTGGCGCTATTATTAATAAAAAAAACGTATAACTTTTCATGAAAAATTATCTCGACTTTGGAATTGGCTTATTCTTTTATGTACAAAAAAATTTTTCTAAAATATTATGTATATCACCCCTCATACTAAATGACTTTTGTAAAAATATTTAATATTCTCAATTTCTTCTGAGATACCCTAGCCTAGCAAGTCCAGTTAAATAGACACTCTGTATATTGTATAATGTACATTGTACATTGTCACATACGAGGGCTGTTGTTCGATAAGTCCGTGCAAAGTTTGAGAGATGACATTTTTGGTACATATCAAGGTTACTTTTAATTTATGGCAACTCTTGAAGAAACACACGCTAACAAATGGATCTATTGTTATGTATTCAGTGTCGCCAGATGAACAATAAGACTTGTCTCCCCACTACATATACCTTCCCCTTCTGTAAAGCTATTTCTTCATGGTTGTCACAGCCAGTGCCAGTGCTGAGATATTGTGCAAGATTTCTAAAGTAAAGTAAAATTCTCGATAAAATGGGGTACCTTGAACATCTCGTAAAATATCAGTGCTTTCCCGCCAATATAACTGCCTCAGCCTCAGCCTACCTCAGTCTCAAACTGGCTCAAACTGTCCCAAGCAGTGCTTCGATTGAGCCCAACTTTTCTCGCACATGCGCGACGATTTCAGCCTCAGTAACGTAAGCTTCTCGATAAAATAGGGTTCCTTGAGCACCCCGCAGAATTTTAGAAAATTTATATGATTTGATTCTGAAAAATTAATGTATAACAAGTGTATTTGTGTATATTTTGCAACTCGTAGGACACGTCCTGGAGTCTTTTTGTCCGGTAAGATTATTTTGGAACATTCCCGCCAATATAACTGCCTCAGGCACTGATATATATACTATGGATACGAGATTCCCATAAGCCAGCCGTACAGCCGTTGAAGCCAGTAGAAGAAGCCACTGTCTTTTGCCAGCGCCGCCAAATGTCGATGCCGGAACACTGATATTATTTTAGTGTGCGTTTCACTGATGTATATATATATATCAGTGGTGCGTCTGCGCGTGGCGAAGTGAGGCAAAGCGTAGAACTCCACGGGTGATCGCGGGGTACGGAGGGAAGCATAGTTCATAGTCTGACATTTGATGGCGCCTCTTGCAAACTGGCAAAATCTTCTTCTAACGAGCATCAGGCTTCTCGTATCCATAGTATATATATCAGTGGCCTCAGTAAATATCAATAGTAGATACGTTATTGTTTTCTCGCGCATGCGCAAGAAAAGTTGGGCTCAATCGAAGCACTGGTCCCAAGGCCCCACGCCCACGCCCCACTACCTCCCGCATGCGCGAGAAATCTTGGCCAATATCTCAGCTCGGCACTGGACACGTGGTCACAGTCACAGGTCACAGCCCGGTCGCGTGACGCGTCCCGTCTCTGTCGTACCTACATGTATAACAATGTCACGTGACTAATCCCTAATTTTCCCCTCAATTCGAGTAAACTCGACTCTGAGTGTTGCCAGATCAACATGTATGTTCCCACTAGGGTGGCTCTTATTTTCGACTTTTGAATTTCTTTTACGGCACCCCCAGGGTTTTCCCAAATAATTAAAAAAGAAATCTGTGTAAGGCTTGAGCACCCTAGGATAACGGGAAAACGTGCCCTAAGGCCCTTAAATATAAAAATAATTACTTTAATGCTCATAAAATCGTTTTTCTCGAATATTTTCTGAACTATTTACCGCGTCGAAAAATATGTTAGACAAAACCTGTAGATCTGCAATCCTGGAAAAACGAGTTTACCCCCCTAAAATATTTATTCTTTTATGCATGTAGTCGTAGTCAAACATCCTGCACATATACTATCCTGGATATTCTTTTGAAATTCACATTTCTCCAGAAGACCATGTTTGTTCATCCGTATTGACTAAACACGAATTGTGTTCTCTATTGACGAAGTGAAAGGTATTGTGTAAAAACAATAAAATATTAAAAAATATTTCGCATTTAGTAAGAAACGATTACATAATTATAAAATATGTATATATGTGTATCGTTCAATTCTGCCACAATCTTAAAACTTTATCTTTTCCACCAGATGCAACACGCAATCCATCTGGAGACCAGTCCACAGCAAAAACTTCATCTGCATGACCAGGTAGATCTTGGCAAAGCTTCTTAGTCTTCATATTCCAAACTAAAACAAGAGACCCAATGTCAGTTTAAAATTAGAGTTAGTATATTAATTATTTACAAAGAGAATTCACTAGCCTTTCAATGTGGAATCTGCACTACCACTAACAAGTAAACGAGAATCTGCACTCCAAGCAATTGAATACACAGCTTGTACGTGACCCCTCAACGAAGCTATGTATTTTCCTGTATTAGATTCCCACAATTTTATAGATTTATCAAAAGAAGCTGATGCTATTATTCGGCCGTCTGGTGAAAATTTGACATCGTTTATCAATTGCTGATGGCCAGTCATTCTTGCTGGAATAATCCACAGATAAATATACATTACTACATTAATAGTAGATTAATGCTCACATTTATCAAGTATTATAATAAATAATACCTATAGGTTTTGTTTCCTTTTCTGGTTTCCAAAGGAATAGTGTGAAATCATCAGAACCAGATACAAGTATATCTTCATTGAAACTGTCATATTGCTTTTTTGCATACTCTAATACATTTTCTGTTTTATCTATGTGCTTTCCCAAATGGAATGGACCAGTTCTAAGTACATAGTCTACATTCAAAGCTAATGTATTCACCCAATGCGCATGACCCACTAAAGTCCTACATAGAATTCCCTAGACATATTACAACTTAATTTTTATTGGCAAATTTGGAAATAAAATAAGGTGATACGTGCAAAACTTACATCTTCAGCCCTCCATACTTTAATGGTTCTATCTTGAGATGCAGAATAGATAAGACCTCTTCCACCCCATTTGACACATGTTACACTTTTGGTATGACCCGAAAGTACACGAACAATTTGAGAACGTACAGTATCCCATATTCTTACATCACCATCCTTAGAAGCACTAACTAAATATTCACATTCTGGATTTCTGTGATATGGTTCCCAACACAAAGAAGTGACCCACATTTTATGACTTGACATTGGTCTTCCTAGAAGTTCATATAATTTAATATATTATGAATGATCTTATTGAAAAGTATTATATTTAGTATTTTTACCTATTTGTTGGCCTGTTTTTGGATCCCATAATATAATTGTTCCATTTTTACATGCAGAAGCAAGCTTCCTCCCACATGGTGACCATGATATACACAAAACCCAATTTTTATGACTTTCACAAGTGAAATGAGGTGTTTGTGTATAAATGTCCCAAAATCTGACTGCAGTATCTCCAGAGCCACTAGCTAAACCAGATCCATCTGGAGAAAATGCAACTGATATCACGGCTTCTTTGTGACCTAGGAAGTCAAAAATGTTGTGGTTGGTTTAAATAATTTATATTCGGAAAACAGCCTACAGACAGCCTACAATGTAGCAATAAATAAATTGTAATATTGGGTTGGACAGAAAGTTCGTAGCATTTTCAACTTAAGAATTGAAGATAAAATTAAAGTATTTATTCATATGGTTATGAGAGCACACACAAGTAAAACACTATAGTTAAACATAAACAAACATCTTACCCTCCAATGATCCAGTACAACGGGTAACTGCTCTAACTTTGAAAATTGCTTGTGGTTGATATATAATTTCAACCACATCTTCACTAATGCTAAAGTTTTCATTGATATTTTTTTCTAAAGTGTCTGTAATCTCTACATCATTCACATAAAATGCAAAAGGCACTGGCTCTTCATTTTGTAAGAGAGCATTACAGATTGCTTGCAATTTGTCGATAGAAATATTTATAGGCAAATCTAACAAACCACCTGGTAATATTTCACCAGCATCAGATTTAAAACGAGACAGAATTCGTTTGGTTTCTATCAGTTCTGAAGGAGTATCACCGCTATTTCGTTTATCCTCATTTTCTTCGTCGAGCTTTCTTTTATTCATTTTCGTAGATACAATTATTAGTTATTTGATTAAATAGCATTAACAGCACTAAGTTATATTAACTTATTATTTTTCAGATGTACCACATATACATTTACTGTAATAAATAATCTCTGGCAAAATGTACATATCGTAATATGTACTTTCGAAAAGCTCAACATTCACTGTCACGTGTAAACATATTACGTTTTTGAGGTTATGATTGTTTGAATACTAACGCCACCTTTTCATATTCTTAATCATAAATTTCCCTCTATATATATATATGTAAATAAAAGGAATGTAGAGTAGTATGGTAGTCTTGTGTAATCATTGTTTGTGGAATTAAATGTACATTATCAAATGCAGTAATAAAATGGCGAGTTAGTGTGTTGACGTTCATTTTAACGTTCTTTTTAGAGTGAGTGTAGGAAGATTTCTTAATTGAATTAATAACATATAAGATCTATGTAAGTCTGTATATAAATATCTGCCTTGTTAACGTGCCATGAACACAATTGATTCGATGACTGAACCTGTCCAAAATATTTCTACATTCACCGATGGAGACCATAATTGCACTGCTATTGATAACATTACCGGAAAACCTTGCGGTGAAATAGAAAGCCTAAAAATTATCGATGAGTTTCAAAAATTATACGAAAATCGTATTGACAATGTTGATCGAGAAATCGGCAATGACTTTGATCGTGTCTTTGTACGTAAACTCACTCACTCTTACTGTATTTGTTTACTGGTTCACTTTCATTGTGTTGTTTCAAACAGACTTTAAATATAACAATAATTCCAAATTTTTTTAGATGAAATTGGAAATTTCGAAAGAATGGATCAAGAATTTAAGAGAGCAAAATGTTATGTTGGTACAGATTGTGGAGGATTTGGAGCAGGCTGCATGTAACAGAGTAAAATTGTTAGAACAGAAATTAAAACAAACGTCTATGATAATGTCTGAAAATTTAACAAAATCAGGTTATACAGAACAGGTAAATCAAAAGAAATTTTTATTAAACGAAAAAAAAAGTTAACGAATATAGCTTAAAAATGTTCTTTCTCATAGACTATAAATACACTTACGAATCGTGTAAGTAGTTTGCAAAAGGAAGAGGAACATATGCGCCAGAGGATAAAGATTTTGCAAAATGATATTAAAGGATTATTGGAATTGATAAGACGCGCTTCACAAGACAACTGTTGGAATGCAGATGGGTTGAAGTTTATAGAAATTCAACCTGCCGATATACCTGCTCCTCTTAAGTAAGTTCTCGTTGTTATTTAAATTATATTCAATTATGAAAAGATTAGAAAATAATTTTCTTTTTGCATCTTTATAGCTGTTCATGTGGCCAGGTAAATATACATTTAGATGGTGATAAAAAACATAAACTTATAATAACAGTTAGCCACAGTCTTCTGAATAACTCAAATTACCAATTACATAAGAATATTTCTATGATACACTCTTCATATTCAACATCTCTTTAAACTTGGATATTAATTGTATATGTAACTGATACACATATATTGTTTGTCTTAAATTTTGGTTTCCTGCACTCCTCTTAGAAAAATTTCTTGTTAATGTTTTTATACAAAATAAACGGTGGGTATATGCAATGCTTATAGAAAGATTGTTGTTTTTCTTCTACTTGCTCTTTTAATGATAGTCATAATAATAGTCTTTAATGACAGTGATAATTCGAAATTAATACTGGAATTCTAAAATTAGGAAGAAACAAGCCAGAAAAGGATACAGTCTTTGAAATTGCAAATTGAACAGCTTCAAGGAAATGAAAGAAGAATGATTGCGTAAGTATTAAAGGGAAGATATCTTCTAGGGTTAACTACAAATTGATCAAATAGCTTGTGAATCTGGTCTAATAGATGACAATTACATATGATACTATACTATACACGATACATAATCCACCAAATGGTTTTAAATGTCTCTAGGTGTCAAAGAGAGTTGGAAGAAAAATTAGTTGATCTCACTGAGAAATTAGAAACCAAAGAGGATACCATTAAAAAATATTTGACTCAAAATGAAAACCTTACTGATAATCTTAAAAAATTTACTCACATTGGAAATCAAGTTACAAGTAATTCAATTTTAAAAAATGATCAACAAACCTCTGATGTAAGTATAAATTTATAAATATAATATCATATTAATGAAAAATGTAAGTGAAACCAAAATGGTTTAATATGAAAAATATGAAATACCTTGTAACAAGGCAATCGTGTTGAATTTTTCTGTTGAATGTATGTATACAATAACAAATTGTTTTTACATCTTCTGTTGCTGTTCAGATTGTGTTAGTAGCCGATATTGTGGAAAAAATGTTCATTGAGAAAGATCTTGAAACGAGAAACTTGCAACAACGTTTACAAATTGCTGAGTCAGCTTTGGGAGTAGTAACTCGCGATACCAATACAAACGTAAATAATTTAAAAATACAATTGAATGAAAAATGCAGACAAATTCAAGAAATAAAGCAGCAGATGTCTGATACACAGAAAGTTTGTGTTACTTACTTGCATGTGCACCTTCTTTTCATGTATAATTATTTGAATATAATTTTAATTGTATCGGCTAATAGGAATTGCTAGAAAAACAAGATACATTGACAGCAGAAGTAATAGAAAACAATAAAGTAGTAACATCTTTGCAAAAGCAAATAGTTACATTACAAGAACAATGTTACAATGCAAACATACAAATTCAATTTAAAGAGGATGTCATTAAAGAAATGCGAAAGAAGCTAAAACGAGCAATGAACAAGGTATAATTAATGTACCTAATTATTTCATTGGAAATGAAAGTAATACTTCTTGTTTCCAGTGTTTGTACTCCACTGTATCCTCTTGCATTCATAATTATCATAATCATAATACACTTAATACTGACATTAAGGAAATGGAATCAATTTATAAGTTTTATGAAAAGCCCTATGCATCATCAGGTTTCTGTGGGTCTCTAAATCATAACAATTACATTTCCTTTTTACAAAATTGTATTGAGAATAACATAAATGGCAAAAGAGAAACAGAAAGTTTACCTACGATGAAAAGTAACAATTTAAAAAACTTAGTGATAAGAACAATGAGTACTCAAAATAAAATTGATGTGTATAAACATTTCCACAATATTGACAGGAAGATCTTAAAGTACATAAAAAAATTACCTACGCTCAACAAAAATAAGTAGATGATTCTATCTACATTAAATATTTATTAAATACTTCCTAATTGTGTAAAATTATACAAAATAGATAAAGTACAATAAATGTATGGTAAATAGAGAAATTGTATGCAGAGACATAAGCTAAGAGTTTTTGATGGTAACTTCTATATCAACATGATTGCCTTTTTCTTTAATTTTCTATTATATTGTATTAGTAATAGAATTTAATGTGTAAATAAGGAAATATATATCATGTATTCTAACATAATTTTAGGCACCACGTGTTACACCAACTGCTTACATTGGTACAGTTACTTGTCAAGAGGTAAGTAAAATAAAATTGATAATAAAGGTTTAATAGACTAAATACTATTCACTATGTATTTAATTTTTTAGAATCAAGTAATATCATATTTAACTAAGGTAAAATCGTTAATGGAACAAGACGAGCAAAATATTGTTAAACTAAAAGTAGAACTGGAGAAAGCTATGGAAAAATTATGCTGCAAAAACAACGAAGTTCGTACACACTATTGCTTTCATTTATATAACGATATCGAGTCTTTATAAATTCTTAATTTATTAATTGAAAAATTTAACTAATTAATTAATATTAAACACACTTCTTTTATATTTACTTGATACATGTTTTACATATTTTACTTATGCATAAAAAGGAATTTATGTAAGAAAACGTATTATTATTAATAAACATTTTTCAGTTTTCTGTACTATCGCAAAGAAATCACCAGAAGAATAATTGAATTTAATAAGGAATTCCTGCTTTTATAAAAGAAAATTTAATCAATTCCAGCAACATTACATGTTAATATATTTTTTTGATTGTAACAAAATATACGGAAATAAATATTTTGTGTAGTTAGAATGCATGAAAAATGTTTATCAATAACGAACTAAGAAAGATACCCATTATGTATATATATTTCTTGCTTTTAATTGTACAGGACATAAACATACAATATGAACTAAGACAAAACATTGACTATATACAAAAAATATGTCCCGAAAAGAAGGAATTGATTGCTATTATTACTTCTATTATAGTATGTATATTTCTTTAAAGATTTTATGAAAGAATACAGCTGTACTATTATTTAATATTTATACAAATTTTCTTTGTTTTATTAATTTAGCTAAAATTGGAAAACAATAACTCACTTTACATAGGTAGTGAAAGTTTACCTGTAAGTATAGTTCACATTTTATTAAATAACATAATTACTAAATAGTATAGAAATGTTAATTATGTATATTCTAGACGTATGCAGACGCAAATCAGCAATTTAAGTTAATGGATATAATGAGGGCAAGGACTGCCGAGATACAAGTTACTACAGATAATATTCAGGATGAAATGGCAATAATTGCCTCTACTTTCAAATCTAAACACCAAAAAGTAAGAATTTGTTTTGATAAATATGTGTATATTTATATATCCACAATACTTATTAATTATATAAAATATTTACAGTATGTCAACTTAAACGAAGAAGTTATTGATGTAAAAAATCAATTAATAAGAAATCGAGAGAAAATAATAGAAATACTAAATATATTGCACTTGCAAGTAAGAGACATTAGTATCCAACATTTCCATATTTTTATTTCACTCAGTTAATTTCCATTCGTTTTGTGCAGGAAGATGAAAAAACAAGACATCATGAAAGAATTACGTCAGGAGAATTCAAATTAAAAAGCATTAAAGATGAAATGAATCATGCCCAAGTCCGATTATCAATACATTTAAAAGAAATGGACAATAATATGCAGGTATAATTGATTTTCACCAATTTCATGATGTATATATTATATTATATTAGTATAATTTCATGTTTATCTTATGTTATTTAAATTTCAGGAAGGCATTATGTCTAGTTATTCGGAAGTGTCTTTATGCAATGATCTGGTATGTTCAGTTATAAAGGAAATAGAACAAACATCCAATAGTCTACAAGTATTCCAAACTCAAGTAAATTATTTATATTTTTGATTAAGAAGTATTATATTGAAAATAAGGAATTAATATAATAATATCATTTATATGTATAATTTTTTAAGGAATGCTGTGCTACTTTAAACATGGAAATAGTAGCGCACCAACTTTGTGAAATAGAATCTTGCATCGTAAGATTACAGAAAAAAATGAATGAAGCAGTTAGTATATCTGTTATTAAACTATGTTGTATATAGCTCTAATGATTTTTGTACAACACTGATGTAATATGAGCTCATATGTTTTTCGAACAAAATTGAAAAACATTTTGAATTTAAAAATTTTCAAATATTCTAAGATATATTTTGGCATTATAGCTTTCAGAACACGATGTAACAGAATCAACAGTCTGCCAAAAACAGGATAAATTACGAACACTGAAAGAAGAATCAGATGTAGTTCACTCAAAAATACAACATAAATCAGAAACATTTTTTAACTCTAAAGAAGAGGTAATTATTTACAATTCACATTACCATGTATGTGCAATAATATGATACTTACTAATTATATCAAATATATTTATTTTTATTTTCGTTAAAATATAGACGTGTGACAGTAATGGTGCAGAATCTCAGCGGTATACTCAGGTATTCCATGGTTATACTGCATATAATATATGTATACTACATACCATATTTTATGTTTTCACAAAATTTATTAAATTTATAATTTATTACTGAATCATTTCAGACATGGAATGAAATATTACAAACCAAACAGGATTTACACAAATTAAAGAAAGGACATGACGAGTTAAAATACAAAATGTCGCAAGTGAGATATCATTTTCTACAATTTATTATATAAGTGAGTATTGTGTGTGTGTTTATTTACAACTAATTTTTATAGAAAACAATTCAAACAGAATGCGATGATAAGTGTGTATGGAAGTGCAGAGTCACCGATTTACAAGGACAAGTTCAAATATTACAACATGAGGTATTTGAGAATAAAATGAAATGTTTATGAATATAATAATTCTACTTCTACTTCGTTATTTTTTTCTATACATGTAATTATTAGATAAAGTGCAAGCAAGAAGGGAATGAATTTTTAAAAAGTAGTATTGCATCGATGGAGGAGGAACTCCGTTCTGCGCGAACACAAGCAGAAAACTATAAACTATCTCACTCTGTGGACAGCATAGAATTGAAGAAAAAGATCATACAATTAGAAAATACAGTATATAATTATTACTTAAACTTAAAAATACTTATTACAAAACATGCAAATATTGATATAAATTAAATTACAGCTTAAATTACAAGAAGAAAGGGAATGCACACTACGGCAACAGTTAAGTGAAAATGAAGCAGAACTCAACAAATCAAAAGAATTTCTGAGTTCCTTTGTAAGTTCGGTTTAAAATATTCTGAGTTCCTTTGTAAGTTCGGTTTCTAATATTTTTTTTATTTAACATTAAGAACAACGAACGCAGTATCGAAGAAGCACTGTTGCGATGTAGTTGTAACCAGTTTAAACATGATGCAATGGTAAATGGCATATCAATTCTTATATTTGACATGTAAATCTTAATATTTTTGTTGTGGAAAATTTGTTTATACTTTATAGACTGCATCTCAATTATTTAAAACCCTGGAAAATACCATAAGATCTACCAAACGTGATATACAGGACCTTAAGACAGAATATAAACAATTGGTTTGTATAAAGTTGTTAAAGAAAATATACAATGAGTTTACAACATTTTAAGTTTCATACATAGCTTGTCACAATTATAAATCGTATATTTGCAGATTTATGAAGATAAATCTAATTTTTGTTCATCCGCAAGACTGCTTATGAATCTAGTAGACAAATTACAAAAATGTGAAGATGAACTAGACAATTGTTCTCAAGAAATTGAAAGACTTCAACATGCTTTTCATTCCAAAAATAAACTTGTAAGTATAATTTATTCGAGTATAAAAAATATGTTAACCCGTAATCACAGGCCTATAAATATTGTTATTTTATTTTTTGTTATTTTAAAATGCTTTTTTCACCCTACTTATCATTTTGTTTATGAAATAAATATACTATAATTATATATTAATAGTGAGTTATTTTACGTCGGTTAAGCATATTAGAAAGAGAGGTAAAACAATGAGAGTTTTATAGATCACATACCTGTGGTTACGGATTAAGGTCCTTTTGACCCAATTTTGAAGAAAAATTGTAACCAAGCGAAATTGTCCCTGTAGATAGAAGATCGAGATAAAATGATCACAATTCAAAAGGAAGCGATTGCTATGACACAGTCTGAAATAAAGGAGCTTCATCAGAAACTGCAAGACAAGGTATGTTAAAAAGTTTAATATAACTTAGGTAACTAGCAAACGTTCTTTAATTTTCTGATAGCACTGTCCAACTAATTTAAACTTTATTTCAACTAATTAATCATCATCTTATCTCAAATTTTTTGTTTGAGAAACAAATCGATTTTTCAAGAACTGTAGTATTGCGTGAAAATTGAACACGCCAGAAAGTTTAATCTAATTACAAAATACTAGTTATTAAGTTATGTTCGCGAGTTTGAATTGTTGTACATGACTATAAAAGTTTTAAAAAAGGGCTGACCTAAGTATTTTTTACATATTAATTTTCTACATTTACATTTAATTGTTCATCTAATATGCATTCGCTACACAATGTCTAAGTGTATAAATAATCCTGAAAAATAATCATGCTGGAAAAATAGTGCACAGTATCTTACCATGACTGCCGCCGTTATTCATTTACTCACAATCAGATTTGTTATTGCCGCAACTATACAGAGTCTCCCACGCAACTGGAATAGGCTGTATCTTCTAAACGGTTGGGAATAGAAGAAGATGTTATAAGTAAAAGTTGAATGGCATCGGACAGTGCATAATATGCAACTAATTGTATGCACTTTTGTACATTGGTGCATCAGAAAAATGCAACTGCACTTTTTTTTTAAATGGAAGCCTATGTTTTTGACTGCATCAATCGATGCAGTTTCTTGTGCTCTACATAAAAGTACTAACATACGTATACCCTAAACTTATTCGTTACGAAGTTACCGAAGCTAAAAGTTCTCTGAATTATAATGGAACATAACGTAGGTATTTACTCTGGAACACTTGCCGAGAGACCGAAATCATTCAATGAACTTTTAGCTTTGATAACTTCTTAACGAATAAGTTTAGGGCATAAGTATGTTAGTACTTTTATGTAGAGGACAACAAACTGCATCGATTGGTGCAGTCAAAAATGTAGGTTTCCATTTTTAAAAAAAGTGCAGTTGCATTTTCCTTTTCGTTTATTATACATTATGTATATATTATGATATTACAGAAAATTCTATCTTACAATAATTTTGCGTTAGATAGAAGAAGAGGCTCTTTGTTATCTTTTAAGACTAGATTGAATCTTCTGGATTGTTTAGTGTTCATACAATACTTCATTTTTCAAAAAACTGCGTGTTTTTATAAGAACTCATGTTTTTTATAAACTGACCGCGTTAGAGCCATACTGCCTCGGATTCTTGTTTCGATCGAAAAAATGTACAAGGCTCGTGCGATTGATATTACAGAATAAACTCGTATTGGACAGTGTAATTTGTGCTTGTATGTAAGAAACAAGTAAGTTATTTTTATTAGTGTTAGTTGTATATACGATTACATCTGTAATCAGCAATAGAGTTTTGATAGTGTGCAAATTTTATTACGAGTATATATTTAAATATTGTGTAATCAAGAATCTATAATTAATCAACAAGAATGTGAAAATATTGACAAGACTCGATATAAAGGTGTGTATAAATGAAAATCATAAGACAACATTTAAAATATTCTTCGTAGATCGACAATCAAGATCAAATACTCTCCCAGTACGAAAATGAGAAGAAGCAACTATTGAAGCAGGTATTTATAGATACATATTTTTTATTAATCTCATAGTTACCTGTGATTTCTTATTTGAATATGATTGTTATACACTTATCTTAATGTTTACTGTGTCGTAACAACGTATGTTAACACATTCACAGACCAAAGTAACAACATACATTTTCCTCTAAAATTTAGTATGAATCACAGGTAATACTGGCCACTTGTGTCTCATCTGAGAATATAAACATACTTTTTCAATCACACATCCAAACAAGCAATAAGCATATTTTATAAACAACTAGAACTTCTTATTTCTGGCCTATCTTTAGCTTTATAGTAGCGTTGCTTTATTCATCCTTACAGCTACAAATTGGACTTGTTAGTTAGACAATATCCTGTCTTTACAAAACTATCTTATCCGCACATTTGGTTCATTCATTCTTTCTCTCCCTCTCCTACTCTATTATTACCCTATTTATTGCACTCTTTTCTATTATCGATTTTCTTATCTTTTAATGCGATAAATTCTTTTGCAATTGTTTACTGAATATTTTAAATTTTCTTATACTATTTAATCAAACGTATGTACTTTCTTGCTAGTGTACTTAACTAATTCGATTCTCTTTCTCTAGATTTTCTTCATCAATTACTGTTTTAATTTATTCTTCATCATGTTTATTTGTATGCATCAAGTAAATATGTTTATCAACTTTTATAACTGTATGTTATTAAAAATTCATCTAACACAGTGTCTGTTCAAATTAAATGATACAAAATGTATTTTCAACACAATAATCGGAAGTCCCTTCATTTTTCAGAATGAGCTTCAAAGTCAAACTATAGGGCATTTGCAAAATGCTGTAGTAGAAGCTAAAAGATGTATAGACCAAATGGGACACAAAACTATGAGTGACGTGAGTGATCAGTGGTCAACAATTTCATCTTCCATGTATAGTCATGGGAATGTGCATGATGTTTGAATTCTAAATGTTAAATATGTGCAATTTACGTCGAAACTAGTTTACATGGATTACAAGTTTTTTGCAATGAAAAAGTTAGTCAAAGTTTGAGCTTTAAATATATTATTTCATTTATTTTGGTAATTGATAAAAAAATTGTTTAGCAATAAATGTAATTATTCTTACTTGACAGAAGTAATAAGTTCCTATTACAATGGAATATGAAAAACCAAATCAAGCAATATATAGTACAGAGCTTTATGTATAATATATTTATATATTATATAATGTATCGGTAAATATTATTAGTCTGAATTTTGTACATATTGTTGACCTGAAAGTAGAGATACATGAATTTATATTTCTATATACATAAAAAAAAGCGTAATCTGCTATAGTAGCTGTATGTAATTTATTAACAAAGATTGTTAATATTTATTGTTGTAATAAATAATTAAATAAGTAACATGCATGTATTGTGGTCCACGTTTTTATATTAACATATTGTCCTCCCTGTATTCCAAACGCAGTGTGTATACTTTCGAGTTATTCCTGGTGAACAATAATGTAGGTAAACTGAAGTTTATATTTGAAATGTTGTATGATGTGAAGTCGTTTGTTTATATTTAAGAATTTTTAACAGAAACGCAAATAAATCACAATTTACAGCTACAAGAACAATGTGAAAGTACTCGTTTATTGATAGTGTGCATAGAAGAAACTCAAAGTCAATACAATGAATGCTTTGCTGAGGTATGTTAAATTCCTTTTGACTTGTTATTACTCGGTGTTGATAGTATGTACGCTAATGAAAAAGCTTTTATATTTATCCAAAGGCTGCCAAGCAAGAGAAATTATTGGAATTACAAAGGGAAGCAATTAATCAACTTCAACAAAAAATTTCTTACATGGAACATAATAGTCACTTAACTATTACTTCTATCCATACTATGCATTTTTCTATTTTAAAATCCATACAGGTAGACAAAATAGGATTATTATTTAAATGCATATTTTCAGTTAATAAAAAAAATATACTTTTCACAAATGTGTTTTATTGTATATTAATGATTTAGATGTAATTAGCAACATTAATATAGGCTAATATAAAATGTTTATGATCTTAAAAGATATTAATGATTACTAATTTTTTATTGCAATTTAGGAACAACTAGAAACTCGTGTGAACGATATACAAGCTTTGAAGCACAAGGTACGATAAAGTATTAATAATTATTATGAATAAAAGGCGGAAATTTCTTTATAATTTATTTGTATCCAAAGACGAGTAAATTTTATTTTAAATAGGTCGATACTTTGGTACAATCAAACTGTTGTTCAGAAAATAAGCATTTAAATATGGCAAAATGGTGGCAAGAAGTGGAAGGAAAACTACAAGAAATGAGGTAACAAAACAAAATTTGGTGATGGTATAGATATTTGTCAGTATTGAAGTATCATTTCCTCTATAATTATTTCAGAAGACTAGTCTCGAAATGTGCACAGAAAGCAAAAATGAATGAAGACAAAGAATGCCAGTGCAAAATAGAAGTTGCAGACAAAAGTTGCACCACACAAGATGTAATTAATTTCAACAATACAACGTGTAATGACATAGTACAATTTAAAAGCTACTTAGATGAACATGAGTTACAGTCAGAAATAGATACTTTAATCAGAGAAAATGAAGATATGAAAAGGCAATTAGAAAAGTATAAATTAGATTTTGATATAATTGACAAGGAATTGAAAATAGAGAGAGAAAATGAAAGTTATGCTAAACAAATTTCATTTGAATTACAAAAAATGAGAGACACAGAGTGTTGTCTACGTTATGAAAATGAACAACTGAAAACTGATTTGAAGAAGAGCACAAGCAAAGCAGAAGATTTATTGGAAAAAATGCAACTCTTTAAAGATAATGATATAAAATTTGAAAAATTACTTAAAAAGTTAGAAGATAAACAAACACAAGTACGTATAAATATATGAATACTATTAACATTCTATATTACAGATGTGCTTTAATAAATTAATTCTAAATTTGTAGATTAATAATTTTTATAAACAAGTCAAAAATAATGAAATTATTATGAAGAAACAAACTGAAACCATTGAAGAACTTGAGAAAAAATTACTTAGAGGTAATGTCCAGATTCAAGGGTATTTAACTGAGTTAAATGATGCAGAAGAAGAAATGTCAACTCTGCACGATAGAATACAGTCTTTGAAAAACATGCTGATAGAAAAGTCAAACGATATGACTAAGCTGCAAGCGGATTATGAAATTCTAAAGGTATCCTAAAATATTTTTAAAAGTCTAAAATATTTAATGTTTAATTTAAGACTTATGTAAATATACTTTTGCAAAAGTCAAACATGTTTTTACGATATAATAACTTATATTTCAGAATGACAATACTATATTGAAGATGGAGAACAATGCATTTGAGAATAAATCAAAAGAAGATGTTTGTGTGTTGAAAAATAAGGTACAAAGTTTTTAAGATAAAAATAATATTTAGTACTAAATAAATTATACTATATTTGTTTCAGTTCAAAGAAATTCAGAAGAAATTATGCTGTACTGAAATGAATTATCGCAGAGTCACAGAGGATTTCCATGAGGCACAACAACAATTGGTCCAAATAACAAAGCGTGAGGCAGATTTACAAGAATATTTAACAAACATGGTAATTATCATTCATATCTTATATATTGGCCAAGTTAAATCTGTAATGCTATTATGTAATTACTTTAATGTTTATTTATTACTCTAGGAAAAGGAGTATTGCTCAAAAATATCAAATATGGAAAATGAAAAGGCTAATCTTACAGATTGTTTAAATAAATTTAAGGATGAGTTAGAGAATGTTCAAGGAAATTATTTATCAAAAACTGGTGACCATTGTAAACTACAAGACATTTGTAAATCCTATGCAGAACAATTAGATATTTTGCAACAACAAGTTAAATAAATTAATTTAATTTTCTAACGTAAGGATTTTAATATATAATATAATAATTCATCCTATTTGTTGTATCTCTAGGTTGAAAAAGAACAAGAACAATTGAAAGAATGCATGGAAGAAAATTGTCTTCTCATTAAAGAGAAGACCATGGTGGAACAAAATAATTGTGAAATTCTTTCTGAATTACAAGAAACTCACAAATCATTATTAGAACTCAGAAAGGAATGTCAGCTCAAAAATAAATCTCTTGCTTGTATATCAGCAGAATTAACCGAAACAGCAAAAAGTAGATCAGAACTTTGTAATCAATCTCAATACATTGTTTCCTGCATTCGTATTTGGATGGTAGAACAACGAGATTACGTTAATAAACTCAGTTCCAAATTGAAGTGTCAGCAACAACAATTACGAGAACTTGAATTTGAGAAAAAGTAAGTGTTTTTGTCATCTCTTATTACAAATGTTATCTAAATCATAAAATCTGTACAAAATTTTAGAGCCTTCAATCTCTTAAAAACAGTTTGAACATTTTATTGCAGAGCTCTCTTAGATGAAACGAAGAAGTTGAAACGCAGTAACCATTTATTAATTCAAAGATTTAAACGAATGAATCGATACAATGGAAAGAATATTAAAAATGTTTGTATCGGATGCTATATGTTACCTTCAGCTGCTGCACAAAATCCTGACACAGTAATTTCCACAAATTCAAAATATCTGTTTCTTCAGAAAGTTAGTAAATTTTAAGCATTACTTTTCATAAATTTCAACTTTTAATGCTTTTCTTTATTTAGAAATTGAATCCTACTAAGGCAACACGACGTGTTTCAACATGTGGCAATACTTGGTGGTTTCCTAAAATGAAATATTTGACCAACGAGCTTCGAAAGAGTAACATAGAATATGAAGAAAATTTCTGTAACAGAGGAAATTCTGATTCAGCATTGGAAGAAAGTCGTGATTGTGGTTATCAATCGTCTGCCAGCAAATGAGAATATTACAAAGCATTTTGTCTAATAGAATTAAAATAATTATCTTTTTATCGCTACTACCCTCGAAGTTTCTAATCTGGTGTAGTACTTTTTGTATTATGATTTCTATTATTAATCATACCTACGAATGAATCATATATACATATATAGATGGAATAGGTTATTCATTCTTATAATTGATTTTCATCCATCGAACTCAATGCATTGTCCAAGTTTATAGTAAAATAATAAATTTCATGACATGAGATATGTAGTAATACAAAATTTTCCATAAACACTTCATGAAATACTTTAAACACATGCTTGCATTCTGCTATAGAAAGAACTTCTATACTGTTTGGAGGATTCTGAAACAAAATATCGCCACATATTTCAAACAGTTATGCCATAAATAATCGTCTTTTAAAAACTTATAGCAATATTATAAAAAAAGGTACGAACTAGCACAGCATGCAACAAAATGCTTTCATGAAAAAACTGAGAAACTTCTTCAGCTGTACATCTTGGGTTGGAAAGAAAAAATAAATGCGTTAAATGGACAACTCCCAATACTACTGAAACACTTTTCTCTGTGAAAGAATACAATCTAAAACATAATTAATGTACGTTCATTTCTAATCATCGACCAAAAAATATTATATTAATACACTAACAATAATGTATACCTCACAAACTTAAAAAATTCCCATAGAACTGTGACAAGAATGCGGTTGCATTTTTCTTTATACATATACAAGAATACTTTTTCTAAAAAAAAAAAACACTTTATTCGTAACGTAATTAATAATATTTATAAAACATTGAAATATATTTGTAGCTGTTTACCAAAGAAAAACAGTCCCTCATTTCTCTGACATTTCTTCAAGTAACTTATATCTTGTTCTGTAAAATACTTCCAAATGCAAACTTTTGGAGATGACTTTATAATGCACCGATCATAAACTGGATTTTTTGGACGAACCCATGGTCCACATAAATCGTCATAATTTACATTTGATTCAATATGAATTTCTGAACAGGCTTTCCGCGAAATTGGTATTCGAGTGCTTGTTATTATGCGTTCTGATAGAGTTAACGATTTAATATTAATTATCGAATTCAAATTATCTGCTGTATTATAATCATCTTTTATCATAAAGTTAGTCGACATGGTTCGCAATTACTACGTTTCTGATGTAAACAAGAGTAGCTATTATATATTAGATAATAATTGAGCAACCGTTGCAGAGATATATATGTATATATAGATGTCAGACTTTAAAATTCAAATTCGAGAAACAATTGCAATCAATAATGTCACAATATGTTGATAATATGTACACGTTGGTAAATATGAATTAAATTTCTTTTAATTGTAAGGATCTTTAAGTAAATGAAGTTATTTAACATAATTTAATTGATAGTTGAATTTACTAGCATGTAAATAATAACAGGCTTATTTATATAAAATGATAAATACTTTTGGATGATAATAAACGGTGAATGCGACGAAACCGATAATAATATTCACAAGTTTATTCTCTTGCTTGTGTAATCATTTATAATTTATCATGAATTATCGAATAAAATTAATATACAATATATTTCGGAGCAAAAATTTGTTATACATGTTTACAAACTAAGAAAGTAAATACATAGGTAGTTAGCAGCAGGAATGGCCTACTATCTTACAAGATGTTTTGCGTGCCAAAAATTCATCGTACATTGTATATTTTAAATGTATATTATTACTAATATTAATATTATTATTATTAATAATCAATTTACCATTAATATTATCATTATTACTTATTACCATTAACATTACTTATATAAATCATATTAATTATATATGATTTATAGTATAATCGTATTTATATATTTATATATATATATTTATATTTATAACGAACACCGCCCATTACTACTAGAATTACAAATGGGAGTTTCACCAAATCTCTTTCTCTCTCTCGCTCACTTTTTCTCTCTTTCTCACTTTCTCTCGCTCGCTCTTTCTCTCTCTCTCTCTCTCTCTCGCTCACTTTCTCTCTCTCTCTCTCTCTCTCTCTCTCTCTCTCCCTTCCTTTTTTTCGATAGATCTGATACTCAAAATAGATGATATATCTTCGAATGAAACGTGATACACGCATTTTTCTAAATTAATCACTCAGGCAAAATGTTCGTCCTGCATAGTTCACCTCCCATTCCATAATAGTGGCATTTTTCCATCGTTTTACGTTCCATTCAAATTCAATGCGGACACATTCATGGTGTACTTATATTTTTGGATTATGGTACATATCTGCAAGCAAAAAGTAGTGTGCTCCTACAGTGATTTATAAAACAAATTATGTCTGAGAAAACAACGAAATTGTCACTTAATTTGCAAAAGAAGGAAATTATATTGTATAAATAATACAAAATATAACACATGTTTGTTGTTCAAAATGAGCAGTTATGAAGATATAAAGTAATCATTTAAAATTTAAACAGTTACAATCTCAGTGAATAATGCAAAGTGTAAATGCAGTGAATTACAGTGACTTCCGATATAGGTTTCAGTAACGTTATTTTCAACATTAAGAATTTGCCGAAACCAAAATTGATTGTTAGCTGCACTTAACGGAAACAATACCTCTGAATAGTTGCACTTTTGTTATTAAAAGGTCAAAGTATTTATACACTTTTTATCATTATACAAGTCAACGAATGTACGCTGGTGCATGGTCAAGTGTCATAGGTCCAAGATGTGGTCGTGATACCTATTTTAGCAGTGTTGAATTCTCTCCAAACTCATTTGCTTTTGAATGACTTAAAGGTAAATAAAGTGAGGAACATTAAAAATGAATGAGATATGTAGAAAAGAAAGTTATTTACAACGAAAAATCCCCAACTCGAAAATTCAAAGAGTTATAAAAATTTGGGAAATATAGGACACATATAATTTTATTTTATAATTCGCAAATTGTACATATGCTTTACACATATACTTTACGTATGCCCACAGTTCCATAATTTTCTGAATTTCCAAATTGAGAACTTTCCTTTGCGAGTTAGCAAATTCTTATTAGATAAAATTGTGTCATTGAAAAACCTATATCGATGGCTTCCATGTAACCCATACACAGAATTGTATGATAAAGTATTAAATTACAATTAGTCATGGTCATAAGTAATTATGATTACGCTATATTAACTTACCTAGGAAGGTGTTTCAAATAAATCTAATGTGTAGTTGTAAAAAAAGGACACTTTTCATACTTCAATTATCCATTGCAATTTGAAAACCTGTGACAACTAATCGTACTTTACACTTAAAAGACTGTTAGAAACAGTAGTTTCTCAGAATAGTCTTTCTATTATTAACACTTAAGTTTACATTGAAAATAAATTTTATATAAAATTGATCATCTACAAAACGATAATACATAAAAAATAAATTATGCAAAAGCTATACAATTTAACTGAAAGAAAGTATACAATCGATAGAAAGAATAAATAGTACTACATAGCTGGAATTTAATAATAACTGCAAAACTTACAACATTAAAATATTTAGACAGTGTTTATCAAGAAAACTTAAAAGTTGCATTAGTTAAATCAACAGACTCAACTTTTGCGTAAGAAATTAACATTTTCTTTAATGTCATTTTAAGATTTACAGTAACAAGGTGGTGAATATATTACAAGGATTATTTACTTTTGCATCTAACAATTCACTATATAATTCATAATGTAAAAATAACTACTACATAAGTATTAATCAAATAAAAGTTAAGAGAAATAAATGTAGTAACGAAAGAGTATATATATTTAATTTTTTGTGAACATACTGCAGGCATCACTATTATGTGGCAGAATCTTGCAAAATTCAAAATATAAAGTATAAATGAATAAATGTATATATTTACTCACAATATAGTATAAATAAGCACGACCAAAATTTTTGCAACAATATCGTAAGCGCGATAAAATAAGAGTATAAAATCATGTTGAAGGTTTACAAATAGAGAAACAGAAAGTATCAAATATTTAAACTGCTCACTAGTATTCACTGCAATAATAATTAGTCTAAGCTATATGAAATACAATAATTGTATAAGGAAATTCGTATATAAATATGAAAATTCTTTACTTTGAAAGAATATATTAGTTAAATGCCAAAACATTTGGAATATATGTTTTCACCTCATTAATGTGGGAAATAAATTCGTAATAGATGAACTTCCGTATGTTATTATAACACACTTTCTAATCGATTAATTTCCTTAATTGATGGAAAAATACTATTTTTTAATGTCTGAAATAATATGACATATTTATTCACTGAGTTTTAAGAATTTTATAAATTCTTATATAACAGCAACTTGTTTATGCAGAATTCTTTTTTACATTATCAATTAATATACGTACAATAAAGATTTAAGAAAAAGAAACACTGATTCAACTTTTAATTTCACTTACTTAATAAATATAAAGATCGAAGTAAGGCAGGAATATATGCAATAAAAATTATTAAATATAACAAAAAATGCACTGCAGAAAGATTTACGCACATATTCCGCAATAATAATACACATTTTTTTCATGAAAAACCCATAAATTACAGATATCTAACCTAATTAATATATCAATTTGTTTCCACTGCAAAACCTTTCTCCTTATACATTTTTGCATTATAAAAATATCTAGACATAATGTATTATTATACTGAACATTGAACTCATAACATATCTGATGCATATATCAATTGGTTTGTGACTGCTCAATAGATATTATTTCCAGTATTGTTGATCACCGAGGTGACCAATTTGATCTAATATAAAAATATATACCAATACAGTATTTAACACGTACAGATTTGGATAATCACTTGCAACAATTGCCAGTTGCTGTCTTTTGTCCTTCTGTCTCGACTAATCGACGACCTTGACCGCTTGTACTAGCACTTCCTGATTGTTCATTTTTTGGAAGTTTCTTAGCTGTAACAGATTGGTACGACAAAACTTATTTGTAAATTTATATATTTATTTCTACATGGACGAATGAAAATATGGTATGAAACAGAGATGGGCAAAAATTTTATTTGAATAAAAATTTCGATTAAAGTGGGTTTATTCGTAAAATTATTCGTGGAAAGTTTTCGAATAATTTTGTGCCAGGCTGACGAAAGCGTCGGTAGCCGTGGCAAAGGGGTGCAATAAACACGGCCGAGCAATCCGACGACCAGTCAGGTATATCAGTGTGTAATTCAATTGCAAAACTTGTTTATTTTTCATAATTTTTTCATGGAAGTGGCGCCAGCTAGTTCGTAGCGTTCTTCCGATTAAAATGACACTAAACTCGATAGAATTTTGACTTTGTCTAGTGGTTTTAGTGGTCTTCGAATAATTTTACGAATAAAACCACTAGACACGATCGGAATTCTATCGAGTTTAGTGTCATTTTAATCGGAAGAACGCCACGAACTATCTGGCGCCACTTTCATGAAAAAATTATGAAAATTAAACAAGTTTTGCAATTGAATTACACACCGATATTCCGGTTACCGGACGTCGGGTTACCCGGCCAGAAAATTATTCAAAGGATTTATTCGAAGACTTTCCACGAATAAATTTTTGCCCACCTCTGGTACGAAATAAGTCTTCACAAAGTATGCCTAACACAACAACAGATATTATTTCAAAACCAGATGCCCTTTTCATATTACCTAGATAACACTGCTATCATTTTAATTGGAAAAAAATGTTGAACTATTCTAGTATATCTTTACTTGCGCCAATGTAATAATTAATTTGATTTATATGCAATTAAAGAAATATTGTAAATTATCTTACCTATCGCTAGAAATATATCGTTAACATTCATTGCTGTTTTGGCTGAAGTTTCCATGAAAAGAAGGCCATTTTCATCTGCGTATGTTTGAGCTTCATCAAATTCTACACCTCTTTTATTTGCAAGGTCTGCCTTATTTCCAGCTAATGCTATAACTATGCTTGGACTGGCTTGTCGTTGCAATTCCTTTACCCACGTTTGGGCACGTACAAATGTGTCCTATATGTTTAATTAAAAGATTAGTCTGTACAAACAGCGTAAAATAATTTATTATTAATAATGTTTCGGAGATGATCTACAGATGTATTTAGACTCCAATAAATAGAAAATCCGAAATCAAACTTAATAGAATGCTACAAAATATAGAAAAAGTTGAAAGAAGTAATTAGAATTTTGCATCTTTAGACATTATTTACCTTGATGACATTATATTCTTTGGCGTGTATGGAAATATCATTTATAATTAAGTTTAATATTAAGTTTGAATCATTTTTACTTGCCTGGTTTGTTATGTCATACACAACAATGGCTGCCTGCGCACCTCGATAATACATTGGAGCAAGACTGTGATAACGCTCTTGTCCTGCTGTATCCCAAATCTCAAATTTTACAGTTGTGTCATCCAGACATACTGTTTGTGTTAAAAATGCAGCTGAAATGATTAATCACACAATCAAATAATGATTTCCAACAAGAAACAAATACTGAAATCATTATTATTCATTATTAACAAATTGTCGATCGAAATCAAGGAAACAGAAACAAATACTATTTATGAGCACACAGAATGATTCTAACTAGGTCAAATTTTGGTTTGATTCCAAGTTAGAAAAACAAAAATAATTTTGTACTGTTTAACAACGTGTACTACCTTGAGTATAGTCTTTCCGTGAGTGTGAATCGAATTCGTGTACTGACAAGTTTAGTGTTAGTTAGTATTTTTTCTGTTTAAATGTAAACATGTAATTTTTGTTGCTTATACTAATTCTACTTAGCATTTTACAAGTAAAAGGTATAAGACAAGGTATAAAATATAAAACTTTTAATATATAACAAAATATTTCAACGTTTGTTTAATTACAACAAGCATTTTAACATTTTAGGATTACATTCTATGCATATTTTAATATACTTTTCTATATGGTAGAATATAGTATATTATTTATTACAATGTTTACAGTTTTATTTAAATGAAAGATATAATCGTGTTTTACATATATGTATTTTATGACAAAAGCTCTTACCTCCAATAGTACTTTCTTGATACTCGTGAAACTGCCCTTTGACAAACCTCAACACGAGGCTTGATTTTCCAACTGCTGATTCTCCAAGCAATACCAATTTGAACTGACAAATCTTCCCTTGCGTTGAACCATTTGGCCTCTGGGCTGTACCCCGATTAGCCATGATTACCTATATGCAAATAAATTGTTAATCTGTTGAAAGTGTTATATTTCTAAAACATAATATAATGAACAGTCATCGTCCAAACATATTTCAACTGAATCGATAGATAAATGTATGTCTGTTTGTATCGAAAGTTCATTTGGTAGATGAAGATCCCACATTTATGCAATGTAATCAAAGCTAACTACATAGATAATCGAACTTTAACATTTAACAAGGGAAAATTGACAGGGGTTTGCTAAGAACTATTCACGTTTCTTGCAAGCGGAAAGATGTTTTCAAATAAATGAATGAAATGAATAATATAATCGCTTAAATACACAAATACTCGGCGTGTCTCGAAGTCATACGAGATAAATAGATACCGATTACTATAAAAACAAGTACGCAAAATTTCATTATCTATTCTGTTGTGTTATGATTATTTTCTGCTCACAAGTGAAAAGTACAGTGGGTACAAACTAAAGGAAAATAATAGCGTATCTGTACTACTTAACACATTAAAGCGGAGGTCTTGTTAATTACATTAGCCAATTAGTTCGCGGAACTAGTCTCGAAGAGTGAGCAGCTCGGCGTTGATTCGCAATAATATTACCGTTGATCAAATTCGAACTCTATAAATGATAATATGAAGCCCGTTTTAACAAGAAGATTGAACGAAGGGTAAGGATCGGTAAGATAGAGTGGCTAAACGCAGCAAGGTTCACGGGATTCGCAATTCGCACAACACGGTGACTAGAAGGAAACAGGTCCGCATCGCACGATTCGCACAAGCCCGTCCGAGTGTGAGTCAGAGTCCGGGTACGGACTCATAGGGGAAAAAAACGTCCATAAGAGTGAGAACGCATCAAATGAAAAACACGATCGCATATATGTAGTACGCGCTATTGGATGCACACTAGCGAGTACACCAAGTTACGTGCAACTATGGTACTCGTAAAAGAGACTCACCCGAAAGTTATCTACGTAACCAATACCTCATAACCTTCAACGAAATGGTATTATCGAAAAATCACGAGAAACCGTTAAAGCGGTGCATAAAGACTGCGAAAGAAAGAAACCGATAAGGACGCATAGAGTTCTGTGTACGCGCGCGCGAATTCTCTTTCTCGCTTTACCCTAGCGTGGCTCATAATGCTCTTTCTCTCTTATACATGCTCACTAAACTCTGTCTTCATTTCTCTCGCTCCGTTATTCGCTTAAACTACAACTTTCTCTCTCTCCCTCCCTGCCTCTCTTTTCCTCTCCCACATTCAGTTACTCATTCGCAGAGTCTTTCCTTCTTTCGCCGTTTACGCTCATTCTACCTTTCTCTCTTGCGCTCACTCATTCACGCTATCTGTTTCTCTGTTCCCCTCGAGAGATTACAAGAGATAGATAGAAAGCGAGAGAGAGAAGGAGAGGCGAATAAAGGGAGTAAGTGATGCGCCACGATAGTTACGGCTCCGAGTACTTGTCACCGCCCGTGAAACGTCAGCACGATCTGAAATATCGAATCGTTCCGGGAAATGAAAGTTTTGTTGCTCGAGAAAAGAAAAACGGTAAAAAAAGAATAGAACACAGATAAGAGAAATCGCGTGTCGAAGGGTACACAGGATCTTATCAACATCCGTATGATAGTGTACAAGTCAAAAGGCGAATAATATAGGCACATAGTCGAGCACCTGTGTAGATGACATTCTGCGCCTCTATCGTAAATGACACTGTTCATAAACAACCGATTCTCTCGCGCGCACGACAATTCATAGGAAAACGAAAAACATTAGAAATGTAGTTCGTTGGTAGCATGAATAGGGGCACCTAACAAGATGGAAAAGTCGAATTTGTCGATTCTTAACCTGCTGCGTGAGGAAGCTCGCCGTTGGATAGAAATGCGGCACTAGCTCTTTAGGCGTTTAGGTCGATGGGTGCACAACACCGCGCGACGATGATTAATGTCAATTCACTGCCGCGCGTCAGACACGATCACTTGTCTCCAGTAAATCGGCCCACTAACAGAGCATAGATTGTGCAATCTATATAGAATGTGTACATTTATGACAGCTCCGGTTGGTACACACACCAGACACACGACTTTGCGAAGATCGCTGGTTTTTTCTTTTTCACACTCCCCTTTTCTGTTCGAGGACGAGGTTTTACCACTTTTCCGGGGACCACAGCTGTTCCATACAGCACTTTTTCTCGATCGAACGTAAAATAACAGTATTTCTTTGTAATCCGATGGGATTCAGTTTCCAATTGAAGAATTTGATCGCACTAAATGGAACCAAGACTGAGGCTCAAATCACGCACACGGAACACACAGTGCTGTGACACTTTCGTTTACAACGACGTACCCCGTAGATCACGCACACGCAACTCTTTTCCGATGACTAACGAATTAGCCAATTACCAGGAATCGTTCGTGAAATCTTGAAGAAACGACGGAACGACCTCAACCAAGGAAAATCTTTCGTGGGTACCTTTCTTCAATGTCGTTTTCTTTTTCCTCGAGTCGGAAATATGGCGCATTTCAATGAAAGCGACTAAAGATCAGCGCCTCTCTCGACCGATAACATTGCGCACACGGTAATAAAGTGTAATAGTGTAGAATTTATAATTTATATAAAGATGAAACTTTGGTATTTTTCGAAAATCAATTTCCACACACAATGCATACACGTTCGTAAGTATATATACTTACTTATATAGGTGCACACATCAGGAATATTATCTCAAAATACAGCCGCTCTGTAATACATATACGTATATATACATATAAATATATACAAAATACGTTTCTATGAATGAATACAGTGCCAACGAAAAGTATTGGCACAACCCAAGCATTCGTACAAAAAATTCTTTGTAAATTTGTAAAAAAATATAACTACAACAATACCATGAATCATGAAATTTAATGATGGTGATAGTAGAGGAAAATAATAAAATACCTTGGACCATACAAACCTATAGACACGGCACAGTTAATTTTCAATTATGATACGATTGGATACAATACCTTGTGCTTGTGACACCTTGCCACTGATATATATACTAATATCAGTGTACCTTGTAATACCTTGTGTATGCTTGTGTATCAGAATTCTGCCGGGACCGGACCGGGCAGATTTCCGGTCTTTCTGCCGGCAGAAAGCGCTACTTACGCTACGCTTATCAAATAATCAGAATATCTCGTATTCGAAAACGTAAAAGTGCAATTACGACACAAAATATTATTGTTTGTAATTTGATGCATATGAAAGAATTGTTACATATATTTTATGGCAGAATAAATATGTTGACGAATCACTGATATATAAAAATTATATGTATATTCGATTATTTACTTACGCAATTATTTATTAATAAATAGTCCATAAAGGCAGATTCAGCGTCCAGCGGCCGATTTCATGCCGATCTCCTGCCGATGTCCAAAATCCTGGTCCTACGGACGACACTGGCGCGGCATATGCGCGCACAGGAGGTCGTCCAAAATTTAGCCAATCCAACCTTGAGCAGCTCCAAGCGTAACTTGGACAATGATTTGACGATCTCTGCCCTCGGCAGGCTTGGCTCAAGGCACGCCTGGTTAGCTGGGTATATATATATATAGGGTATATAACAAAATGTATTAATTTTCTTTAGACGACAGATACATATCGGATTTCAGTGATTCGTGTAATAATCAGCTATTCTGTCACGCATTAAACAATAATTTCATTTGTTCTTGCCATTAGATTCTTATATTTTTTGTCAGAGCTGTTAGCCTTTCCTATTGGCAACAATCCTCGCCAATCAGAAACCAAAAGGCGATTGTTAGTTACTTCTTTAGTACTATACCAGATGACGGATGTGGGCGCAAATTGCTATATATAAACAGAGAGATATAAAATATTTACCTGTGAAAACATATATTTGTACATATCACGGTTTTGTCGTTCCTTACAATTCTTTATGCAACAAGTTTGTACCATTTTCCCAAATGTATATATAAAATAATACATAAATATACTTGTGTACCGCGCTTTTAAATCGTTATCCACCATTTTGAATTATCTTGTGACGTCAGTTGTGTGCACCAGAACTCCGTTATCTCACGTTATCTCGGAACACAACGTCCTATACCATCCTAAATATACATATCTGTAGATATCCTATATATATAGTGTGGAGCGGGGTAGGAATTTTATTTTGGCACCAAGAACTGCAGTTTTCTCAAGTTCTCTCTTGCGTCTGCTTGCGTCTTATGATATGCGGAATTCAACGCGATGCTATAAAGTAGTAAACACGATTTCCTACTGGCTCGCGATTTGATGACATTTTGTGGTCGTGAACAAAAATGAATACTATTGGATGCACCGTAGAGTGATGAAATTAGTTGAAATAAAAACGTGATGCTAAGAAGAAAAACTATTCTTTATAAGAATCCGTATATAGTTGACAACATCATAATTTTCTAATAACATCTCTTCAAAAGATACACTCATTATGATAATTTGTAAACTTGTAAAATTTTATTATTTTACAAATTTGGTTACAGAGCTCTCTGATAATAAATTGTAATGATTGTAATAAATAAAGATTGTAGCGTAAAGTACCAAACGTATTGGAATTTTATATATGTTACTTTCCTATCCTTACTTCTGACTTTTAAATTTTAAAAATGGTTGCCAAATACCGGTTTCGCGCGGAACGATATTTCTCATTATTAGTCTTGTAAAGTATTTATATATATGACAAAGAAGCATATGTCCAATTATCGGAATGCATTTGTGAGAATAACTTGTGTTATATATACTTCACATGAATATATTCCTATTTATTAACGAAATTTTTTTTATCAATTACAGGAATCCTGCTTCATAAGAGAAATCGCGCGATTGTAATAGTTTTAATGTTACCTTCATTTATAAAAAGGCGACATTTTAATTATTGTAACTACTCGGGAAATTCACACACAAATTGAACAAAATGGAAAAATACCAGCCTATGAGAACATTTATATCGGCAGTTTTAGAATATACCAAACATCCAAGTGAAACAACTGCCTCAGTTTTACAACGAAATCTTGGTGTAAGTTACAACTGATTTTTATTTATATATTTCAAATAATATAATTTTTTTAAACTAAATTATTGACATGAAAACGTTAAAGAAAAGACAATAGTAAAATATTTAATAAAGTAATAATAACAGAGTAATAATATTTAGAAACATAAAATGATTACAAACATGAATTGCTTTTCACAATAAAAATTCATGTTTAATAGGTAATAAGTGTTTCGCTGGATTTAAGCATATTTGACCCTGGAACCAGTGTAGCCGCAGAATTTTATGTTAGTCTACACGAGCTTATGAATTCTTTGGCATCTAGGAGTACTTTAATTTGGAGTGCAGTTGATGTTTTACAAAATGCCTGTCGTAATGCAGCTGCTAGGCAAGCTCTTATACACACTTATAAATTTGCACCCATACTGGCAAGACTATTGGAGGTACGGATGAATAAGCTGATACAGAAGAAACACACATAATGAAGTAAAAAATATATGTGTATCGATGTGTATTTTCATTTAAAGATTTTTTAGGCTAACTTAACAACTGAGAAAAGAATAAGAGTACTCAAATTACTTCAAGAATTAACGTATGGAATAAAAATTTCTTGGCAGGAAGCGCATTTACCTTACCTAATATCGATATTGACACAATGGGTAACACAATCCAAAGAAGAAGACATTATTGCTCTTTCGCTTGGTGTATTAGTGAACCTTTGTTACAAAAATCTTCCAGCCGTATATACTTTAATGAGAACAATCGACACAAAAGCATTTATAAGGACGTTACTGAGACTGCAGCACTATAGTGTTAACACCAGTGTACAGTGTTGCAAACTTTTAATTATATTAGAGCATACAAATACAAACATCTCGGAAAAATACATTTTAGATTTTGCTGGTGTTACATTTAACAGTATTGTTAACGCAATGAAACAAAGAGACGTTCTGCTGCTCAGACATATTACAGACTTTTTCAATGATGTTGGGCAAAATGTACATTCTCATGCTATACTACTTACGTATACACAGTAAGTTATCGAACAACGTATGTATGCTTTAAAATTTCGTTTGTCATACTAATTCAGTTTTGTTTGTTAATTAGATATGGCAAGGACGTTGAAAATGTATTGTCCACATTAGAAGATAGTGCAGATCCAGAATGTGTTGCCCTAATGATGGAATTTTTAGCATCATTAGTAAAATTAAAATTATCTGACTTGATACCTTTGTATCCATTATGCGTAAAAACAGCTATGACGTGGGTGCCTGTAGAACAGGTGTGTTGTAATTTTAAAATGTTTCTAAATGATTTCTTTCATGCGTTAATATCTTACTATAAATAGATAACGTTTATTTGATTAAACTAGGTATGTTCAAAAGCATTGACCTTAATAAGAGTCACCGTAATTGACGCACGGCGCACTAAAACGTCCTCTGAAGTATTGGCAGAACTAGATGCTTCTGTCTTAATGCTTATCATTAATTCAGAAAAAAGTGGCATTCAAAGTATGCAGGAAGCGAGTTTAGAAACAGAAACAAGACTAGCAGAATTAATGCAACTATTTCAAGAAATGGTCAAAACTCCTTCACTTAGGACTAAAGTTATGCAATCTTTGAGTGAACAAACAGTACACAAATTATTGAGTCCATTGTTGGATTCTGAAACATGTACAACTGATGATTTTCCTGGAAATTACATACAAGTACTGTCTTCTCTTTAATATGTAATACTACCGTGGTAGTCTTAGATTCTAGATATAGATAGATGATTATTAATTTAAGATGAAATTTTCCAGAATCTTAATACAAATCTAACTATTCACGCATTGGCTTTAACAGCTGATTTGGCAGCTCATAATTCCAATTGGCTAACGTTATATTCCGAGTTACTTCGAAAAAGACAAATTCAAATGACAATGGCACATGCGTTATTTATTGGCGATGCTGATGTCAAACAGAAAGTTTTACAGTTGACATCAACCGTAGGATTTCCTCAGGAATGGTAGGAGTCACATTCATGTATAATATAAGAACCTTTGACAAAAAAAGATTATAATTTAAGTGGAACTACCATTATATTTCACTATTAATGGGAATAGGTCACAGCATACATCGTTTTAGATTCTTAAAAAGCGAAAATTGACATTGGTAACTATGGTGCTGTAACCTTGTCTTTAAAGTTACCTAAGTTTTATAATAAATCATTTTAATCATAACTGTAAACACATCAATTACATTTCATGTTTTTCCATGATAAGTGTTTCCGCGGTGGCGCTCTGTATGAAACAGCTGGAACCTCTAATATTGGTACAAAATACTTCCGGCATGGTAGCAACTATTGGAAGTAAGATGTCTACCAATTCTAATAGCGAAATGGCTCCACTTTTTTCTTTTGCACAAGAAGAACGTCTTGACGCTTTCTTAGCCAAATTAGAAGAAGCTCATGAATTAAACCAAATGAGTGACATTACTACATCAGCAGTCATGGAATTGTACGAATACAAGGTACAACATTCTACATGTTATACTTTATTTCCTTAAAAGTAAGGTATACTTTGTACTTACTTATCTTTTTTTAAGTTAGCAGCAATGAGACATGCAGAACGTGCAATGCAATCCAGTTTAGAAGCAGCAAATAATCACGGCATTAGTTTGCAACATAGACTTGCACAAGTAGTGGCTGAGTCTAGCCGTTTACATCAAATGCTATATGACACGCAACAATGTTTGGAAGGGGTAAAATCTACATTAACTGTAAAAGTTGCTGAAGCTGAGGAACAATGTATGAAAGCAGTAGCCGTTAAGAATCAGGTTGAAATGCTTTACAGTAAATTTAATTCGTACAATTGTAGAAATGCAAAATTTGCTTGAAAGTATAAGGAATAACTTTTCTTGTAGGAAATCGAAGGGTTAAAAAAGATAGTAAATACAAAGTCTGCGAACGTTGAACATCAAAATATATTAATATCACAGTACCAACATGAATTAGAAAGTAGTATTAATCGAATCGAAGGATTAACTAAAAAAATAAAAGAATTGGAAGCGGAATGCTCGAATGGAAATGCAAGAACTACAGAAATGGCCAATAAGAATCATGAGCTGAGTAAAGTTCTTCATAAAATGCAAGATCAACTTAATAAGAAGGAACAGGTATGCATATAGAATATAGAAGTTAAAATATTGTTGGAACAGTTTTATTATTGTTTAATTTTCAACAGGTGATAGAATCGAAGCATACGGAAATACAGTCCAATCAAAAAGATATTTCTGCACTGAAGCAAGAAACACAACAGCTATTGCAATTAGTACATTCACATGAACAGACTATTGCAGAAAGAGAGGAAAGCCTCAGCAAGTTGAGAGCAGAACTGACGGACTTAAGCCGCATGAGGGATATGATTTTCGAACTTACTGCCAAGAAAAAAGAAGACTTGAACACAAGCTAGCACCAATTGTATCTTTTTTTAAAATGAAACTAATTCTTGAAATTATCAAAGCACTTTGATAGCAATATTTGAAAAAATATCTCATTTGTACCACATTTTTCTTCTATATATTTTTAACAAATTTAAAATTTACAAAAAATACATTGCATTATACTATTATATGTACTTCTATATATTCTATGTATATCAAAGAATCAGCAACTGGTTATACGGTTCTTTTTGTAAATATAAGTTTTGTCGTTTATATGAGTTGCGTGTTATTTCCATACACAGTTACGATTTTATATTTAACGTAAGAGAAGATAAAGAAATGTAGTTGTACAGGGTGTAAAGAAATTATATGTCATGACGATCATAGCGTGATTCTACACCCTCGGTTTGGTGGAAATTGATATTACAAAGGTGCTGCAACATTAACCTTGACTTTCAAAGAAAAAAGTGCAAAAAGAATCATGGGTCAAAACACAATTGTTTTCTTAGAAAATAATGGTAAAGTTTTTTCATTATCAAACTGATATTTATGTATATTATATTTTTATTCCCTAATCAGATGGAATTTATATAGCATGCTATTGATGAAGCCGTTGGAAATTATTCCTCGGCGCGTGAAATATATTGAAAATATAATGCAAATAAAATCGGCTCGATAACGAACGAAACTTTACCATAATTTTTTAAGAGAACGGTGTAATCTTTGGGTCCATTGTTCTTTTTGTACTTTTTATCCTCGTCACATGCAGAATACGATACAATAGAAAAAATGGTTGACCTTTTGACGCGCCACCGTTCTTAGATCAATTTGCAGCAAACCGAGGGTGTAGAATCATTCTACGATAGTCACAACATAATAATTTCTCTACACCCTATACATGAAGTAGATATAAGTACAATATCTTACAATAAATTATTTTTCTCTTTCATTTAATACGTTTTGTAAAATAGCTTACCTTACGCGTGCGAATAATTCTACCAATTGAATATGATTATTTGAATCTCGAGTAAAATTAAATATTCACATATTTGATGTCTTATTTTTTTTTTCTCTCCATTTTAAAAAACATAGTGACATCATCTAAACTAAATTACTTCTAAATCATTATATGAATAATGATTTCATTGATGTCTATGGGTTCCCATTATAAAAGTACTCTATTGATGTAGTCGTATTTTATATACAGTACGTCAGTTTTGTTGATATTCTTATCTTTCTTGTACAGGAATTTTATCATTACTACTTTAAAAATGTATGCACCATATCTTACTATTTGCTGTTACCACGAAAAGTGTAAAGATGAAATTTATATTCCCCATAGAAGATATTTCATCATGTACACCGTAGGTATACGACCATGTACATATAAGAGTATTTACATACCAATAAGAGATATCTCTAACACCTTTCATTGTTATAAAAACTAAAATATAGTTCATTTACGAGTCATATCTCTGCTTTATGCCAATCATATTTAGACAATTATTTTTAGTCATATATATAAAATTCCTACATATAAACAAGCATATCGATTTTTTAATGTTTTTTGTATATAATTATAAAAAATACTTGCAATAATTTGCGCTTCTTCGTCGCACGATTAAAGTAAATTAAATTACTTTTTCTACAGTTAAGGTAACATTCATTTTATTCCAATCTATTTGTTAAGAAATTGCAACGAATACGAATAGTTTAAACATCATCGTCAAAAACTATATTATATTGTCATGTGAATAGCTTCTTTGGAATGTCAAATGCAGAGTTTGCAATACTTTATTAACATAGCATAAAAATTGCGTTAAATAGGAATGTTACTATGACGAAATACTTGGCAAAAAGAATAAATTTGTAGCTAAATTTCATCATTACTTAATTGAAAGTGATAATGAACATTAATGACATGAATAAATTTGATCAGTCCAAAGCCTCTTTGTTCACAAGCAAATCGAAACAAAAAATTTGTGCTTATCCAACCAAAATGATTAGTGTTTTCTTAATGACTTAAAATGGAGTAAGCGCTACTCTGTCTAATGATAAATTATTTTCCATATTGAATATTTCACGTCTAAGAAAACTTTGTCATCAACTGCTACCTTTACTCCATGGTTGTTCCTTAGCAGATGCAAAGATTAAGTAAACACAGTTGGTTGCCATGTTTATCCCTGCTGCCATCCAGAATACAGTATGCCAACGTGCTAGCGTTTCCTGTAAAAATTAATTTCCAGTATAATTATGTTGAACATTTTCTGTAAAAAATATCCACTTAATTATGTAACAATATACTAACATGTCCTTGAACTATTCTTCCAATAACATATGGTGCTAAAAATCCGCAAGCATTCGATACAGCATTTGTAAGTCCATAAAGAGTTCCTGCATATCGTGGTGCCAAAGCAATGTGATTCATTTGGTTTCCAGAATAAACTGCACCCTGCAAGGAACCTAAGCCAGCTAGCATCATCATTACAGTCATGCGATCGCATTCAGCCCAGATAGCACCAATGAAACTGAGGCTGGGTCCTAACGAAGCCACTGTATTCCACAATTTGAACGATGCTAAAGGAGATATAAGCTGACGGGCAAGAAGGGCATCTGCAAAACTTGATATACCAAGACCGACCAACCAAGAGCTTAAATAAGGTAGTGCCGACAAAAATGCATCCTGTTGTACATCGAAATGCAAAATTTTATCCATATATGTTGGCAACTCAGTTAAAAGAGTATAAAATGCCCATGCCTGTCCACATTGTGTTATCGCTATAGCCCATATGGGTAGCGATGTGAATATCGATGACCAAGGTACTCCTGCATCGTTTTCCTGTTTTTATACAAATTCGATTAGACTATATTTAATAGGAAAATCAATATACAATTTAAGTAATTAAAAGTAAACAATGAACCTCATCCTTTTTTTCCACACTAGCTTCGATATATGCTCTTTCTAGGGGATCGATTCTTGTATGCAATGCTGGTGTATCGAACACAAAAATTAGCCAAAATGCATACCATATAATGCCAAGTCCTCCAAACAAATAAAACGCAAGTGGCCATCCACCCCAAAGTTCTAATGAACACAACCATCCGCTCACTGGTAATGATATAACAGTACCAAAATTTGATCCTACATCAAATCAATTGTAATTACTAATTACTCATCATTGTAAATCAATAATGCAAATTCATAATGAACATTTAATGTTAATATTAGTATTAACACTAAACCTACCGAGCCTTGAAAGTAACTGGTACATGTTCCCTTATAAAAATGACAAGATTGATTTTATTTAGACTCTGTGCTGCTTCTATTGTAATACGTGCTCTACTAAAGATATCTATACAATCATTTCTTATGAAATCACTTTTTTATTACAATAATTGTAAAATAAAAAATCTGGAACCGGTCATTTTGACCGATGGTGGTAGGTTTAGCGTTAAATCGCATATGCAGGGTGCAGCACCTAAGACTTACACTGAAAATATCTCCGTTGTTTTTAATAATACAAGAAAATGTTTCAGGCAGAAAATTATGACAGAGAAGCTTTTACTGTAGGTCATATTTCCCGATATTTCAAAGTCATCGTCGGTTTTTTAAATGGAACGACGTATGTATTTTGATTAACGTAACATTATAGCTAATAAAAAGACAAATTCCATAATAGAGTACAGTGAACACGAACATAGTCTTCGTACGTAACTTATGGTTTTTGAAGAATAACTCCTTCGAAGGTCATTTGAAGGTGAACATGTTACATTAGCTATAATGTTACACTAATCAAAATACGTTGTTCCATTTAAAAAAGACCTAGAGAAAAAAAACTTCTCTGTCACTATAATTGCCCCACTGAACCAAACATTTTCTTGTATTACTAAAAACAATGGAAATATTTTCTGTGTAAGTCTCAGGTGCCTCACCCTGTATAATATAAGAAATATTGAAACTAAGACAGTACCTGCATACACTACAGCAGCAAATTTACTTCTCTCTAAAGGAGGTACCCAGTGTGCTAACATACTATGCATTGCGGGGAATGTTACACCCTATTTCAAAAATAATCAATTATTAAATTATTATATTTTAAGATTAAAATTAGGTATTTCTTGTCTTTGAAGGAAGGTTTTACCTCTGTAAATCCTTCTGCTGCTCGTACAGCTAAAAATGGTGTCAATCCTGCGTATGCTGCAAATGGACTAATTACAGTCAATACTGCAGTTAGGAATATACCTAATCCATAAATTAGCTTTCCTCCATATTTTTCAGCCATTCTGCCACCTGGTACATTTGTAATCACATAGCCAACAAAGAAAGCACCTAATATAATACCTTGGGTTTTTTCATCCCAAGCAAACTCTCCTGCACTCTGTCATTTAAAAAAAACAGATTTGTTTCAAAATGTATATTAATGTACATTCAAATACAGTGTACAGGAACAACGAGATAATAATAAAGGATGTAGATTTGTAATGTGCGTTAATGTGCTTAGGTCATATCAATAGTGATAAAACTATGAGTAATATGTACGATAATGGAATCACATTTAACGTTGACATTTGATCTGTATCTACATTACATGATTAAAATATACCATATTATAGATTCAGATTATAGATGAATTAAGTATTTTTCAAAAAAATATAGCGTTTAACACTAGAATCAGACTAGAATCATTAAATATTGGAAAAGTTTGCTAGGACTCACTGGAATAAATGTCCCATTAATTGGCTTTTCTTTGCAAACATCGGTAGTATCGTTATCATTGCTATGCGGTATAGCCGTCTGATTAACCATTGAAACAATGGCAACGGATAGGTTTACTCTCATGGCATATACTAAAGCAAACCCTAGGAATCCTAGAAATCCTAATGTATACCGTGCTTTTATACATGATTCTGTATCTGATGGTAAATCGGGTAGAGAAACTGAAAAAAAATTACATGATTCAATGTAATCGTTCTTGTAATCTGTAATCAATGTAATAAGAGATACGGTGGCAGTTTTTAAATACATTATGTAGTAAAACCAAAAAATCAAAAGTTGCAACACATTCTGTGTGCATTTGACGTCACCGTTTTTATCTATAAATATTAAGATTTTGTTTACTTGATAAACGTTTAAACAACAAGCTATTAAGAATGTATAATTATTTTTATTAACCTAACGTATCCTCCGATAATACACTGTAAGATCTCTGGCTCTTGTTCATGTTCAACATCTAATACCACGAATTTAATGACACTGTCTAAATATTGCGAAACTTTCTACTCGCATACTGCACTATAAGAAAAGTTAAAAGTATAAAACATGATCGTAATGCATGTTGTTAAAAAGAAAATAACCATGAAATGTGAAGAAAATTCAAATACCATCAATAAATTGAATTCAGACGAAGAAACGCACCGGAAACTCTAACAAATGACAATGCTATAGATTACTTGCGCATCCTTCTGTCAGGCTTTTGTTTCCAAACAATGTCTACTCATGATTCGCAAGTAACATCGTTAAAATGATAGAAATATATAAAAATATAACTTTTTGCACGAAAAATTATATGTAGAGATAAATGAAGGAACAGAAAATAAATAACAGACCTTTTTCTAAGGAATCATTAATGCATAGAGGCTGGTCATCTCTCGAGACATTAGGATCTAGCACTGACATGTTGCTTCTGTATTATCTTACAGAAATGAAACACTTTTACAATAATACGGTCGTTGCCCAGGCATCGAAATTAAATTTTCGTTTTGCGAAATTGCGGTTTGTTGTTTCGTGACATCGATATAATCATACGAATCGTTGATATTTCAAACAGAAATTTAATTTGAATTGCGGAATGCTTACGAACTGCACCGTCGTCTGCTGTCAGACGTTAGACTGGCGCGAATTGCTGCGCACTCACGTCATTCGAAACTAACACTTATAAACTCCATTGTGTACTTATTCACTATTCACGTACGAGCGCGCAGGCGCATTAATTTTCTTTAACTTTCTACAATTACAGAACTAGGTACGTAATAATATGTAGGCCCGAAACAAATGCGTTTAGTGGGTAAATACATGGGTTGTAATGCGAAAAGCGGTACCCTGGTATCTATTACCTTTGGGGTAGCAGAAGAAGGATTGGAAAAAGGCGCTAGTCCTATGGAGCACGCGGTTTCAGTGACTATTCCTCACATTACCTGGCCGCACAAGATCAGAGGCCAGGTATGCAAAAATACATTTTCGATATTAGCTAGCATCAACATTTATTAACAACATTGCAACTCATGACGACACAAGCAAAAGGGACGACAAGAGGGAGCGTGCGTGTGAGGACTTTATAATATGTATTATGTAATAAAATATACTTTTTATTCTGTAACTTAAAAAATTTACGCTTGAGAAATCGCATTACTCTCTAAAATCTTAGTTCACAGGAATGCAAGAAATTGTAAACTGAATAGGTTTTAGCGCTAAAGAAATTTATTTTAACATATATCAATAATTTAACAACAATGCAAATGCATTTACATCCTCTTATTGCCTATTTTAAAGACTTCCTTTTTCTATACAAACGATTTCTTACTAAACTATTATATTCGTATATACTTATTAATAATGTTTGTTGTTTAAAAGATGTTCACAAACATTATAAATTACATAAATTTTACTAATTGTCTGAACAGCTGTTCAATAAGAGTAGTATCTAATAATTTCTCTGTTATTACAAATTTTTATTGTTTTTAAATACAAGGCATTAAGATCACCTATAAGCATATCATTATTTTAATACAATGTCTATATAAAGAAATCACTACATATGTCATATAGGTATCTGCTCAACTGTGACAATATTAAAATGTAATCATACTTAAAACACAATTACTTTTTATATAACTTTCACAAAATAAACGGTATAATGCACAAAGCCGTTTTCTTAAATAACCATTTAAGTACCATTTTGTATTTTATTCAAGGAATTTAAAACAAAATGTAACTATAAATAATATTTAAGTTGTAAAATAATATTAATAAAATATGATACATAAGTACATGATACACTAATTAAAACGCAAGAAAAAATTAATACAATGCATAGAATGGAATTATGAACATTTAATAGTCTAAATTGCAATGTTCCAATATTCTTACATTTTCACAAACACAATTAAAACCAGATGAATATAAAATTGGATCTCTCTCTTTTTTAAGTTTGTAAGATTTCTATTAAAATTTTCCTTTATTATTATAAGAATGTCTTTTTATTATTTTTTGTCATACTATATGTGGAAAGTTGTTACGTCTTTTTACGATTACAACAACCTCACGTACACGTACTTAAACTGTATATAATTTCTTAATATAATTTCTATGTAGCTAAAAAATGGTAAAGGTAATTAAAGCTTTACAGAAATTTGTCAAAATTTGTTTTCAAATAATTTGTAATTTATAACAAACACTATAAACTATAAACCTTCACTAAAGTACAGTCTGCATAAAATTTGAAATTTATTAGGTGAGTAATAAGTTCGTTCGTCTTATTAGCGGCGTATATGCACTTCGATAAGTGCTATTTACTTCAAACTATTTCCTACATTGGCCACATTGTGAGGGATAAACATATTACGTTTATGATAATATAGAAATACTTTAGCCACGGCATTTTAGCTATTTGATATCTTCAATATTATTTTCGAATATGAAAAGTGATTGAAAGTGATAGCACTTAGAAAAAAAAACATTTTTTTTATATATGTAGTACTGATCCTATTACTGAGCGAACTACTATTAAAAAATACATAACAAATTTTAACAATGTAGATTTTCCTGTTGGAAGATGTAGAACAAAGTTGTAGACCAATGAAGATTGATGTTGATCAAATAGTAAGTATTCATAAACCGCGTTTAACAATACAAAATTGGTAATGCTTAATACTTTTGTGAACAAACACGAACAAACTTGTTACTTAATCTAATATATTATATGGTTCTTATTCTGTATGGACTGAAGATTGTATGTTGTGTTGAAACACCTTTTTTACTGCTAAAAAAAACGTTCATATCTCCCAATCAACATATAATATAAAAAAATGATCCAACTTTAATTTTAAAATTTGTATACCTATTGTTGTTACTTAAATATAATTAGACATATCTGACACAGTTGTTTTTAAGTGCTTACTAACTGGCGGTTGTATCTAAATATTAATAACATCTATGAACAATTGCTATATTATTAGCATCTACTTTACGGATGATAAAGTATTTAGTCGATATATAACTGAGACGTCTATGTGTGAATATACAGTATGTTCAACTATACGTGTGTCAAACAGTTTAGGTGATTGCAAAAAACAATTTACAACGAAAAAGAAGAATAATGTAATGGACATTTTTCTCAAGATATTAACGAATTAATTTTCAATTTCAAGATATATTCGAAAATTTCTCTAATCAACCAAAAGTGACACTCATCGGTCAAGTCAGGAAGAACGCATATAGTGATATACTAATTATACCATGTAAAAGATAAAAACTGAGAACTGACTGACTTATTCCTATTAATCGATTTTAACTGTTAATAACTTGAAAATAAAACAATTAGAATCTAGCTTGTACAATTATCTCAATCGTTTCTCAAAAAAATTTCACACACGTAGTTGAACACTTTGTAAATATAGAATGATGAAAGGAACGTCATACCATGACAATGAAGGTCAATGTATACTAAATATTCTTTGGTGATAAAAATAAATAACAGCTGAAAATGATTAAAATAATCATCAATTATATGAAATGATTCATAATAAAGATTTGAAATATTCTAATCTAGAAATACAATGTTAAATTCCAATAAGGAAATGATTACTATAACATTCCAAATAATCACAGAAAGTATAGTATATATATATATATATTGAACTATTCCACTAGCCAATTCAGTAACAGTTGATAGTTACCGTTAATTGTTAAAGTGAAGATCTTTAAACAGAACAAAACAAAATAGCATCTAATAAATAAAATAATTTCATAATTGTTGACGTACAATTATTAATAAAATACTTTTAGAATCATTGTATATAGAGTAAATTGTGAAGAAAAGTCGTAGAACTTGTATCAATATACAGTAATCCCCAATTCATCAAAAGTGTAGTATATATACATGATGTAAAGAATGTTTGAAGCACTCTACAAACTCCTTATTAAGAGTCAGATTTCATTGTCAAAGTAAAATCCACTAAAAATGCTACCAGAGCATTAACTGTGGAATATTGCGTTACATTTATACAAGATATTTCTCCAACTAATAATCGTTTAATATACGCATATTCCGATTACCATGTTGTTGTAGAAGGAACACAAGACCCCACTGTAAAGTCTTTGTACTGAGAGAATACACAGATCTGAAAAATATTCAAAATCAGACTATTTATGTAGGAAATTTACAGTAAAGGTAATTAAACTAACCTTGTCTTTTAATCGTTGACAAAGCTGTAATGCTATGGTGAGCAATACCAGAGCTTCATTTAACCAGGGTACACTGCATTCTGCTTGTTGTGTCTCGTACTTAACACTACCATGTGCATTTTCTAGCTGATATACTGCCAGAACTAGCTTATAACTTTGTATATAAAAACTTATAGCCAAATTTTCAGGAAGATTTGGATTTAAAGATTTCTGAGAACATGTGTAACATTTGAAATTGAGTTCTATTAGGTTGTTGCATATGAAATGTCCAATTTTAGAATGCGACTCTTATAATATATCTCGATCAAGAAATAACGTTACAGTCTATAGGTTTATTATATAAAACTTTGAGTAATACAATTAAGAAATTTGAAATTTATAGACAGAATACATTGGGTAAAAAATTGCGTTTGTTTAATGTCATTGTTAAAAATCGGACATTTCATATGCAACAACCTAATATAATTTTACATTTACAAGCAGCTCAGATGTATTTACTTACCATATTTAGGCTTTTAATGAGATCGTCGATTGTCTTCTTCCTAGGAACAATTAAACTTGTTCGACTACGTTGAAGGCAGCCCAATATATTTCCTAATACGTGCATAACTTCATCTGATGTTTTGAAAGGATAATGGCAATCGACATTGTCTATGTGTGCAATAGCTTGTTGCAAGTGATTGGCAGCATCTTGTATTTGCTGCAGTTTCCATGGATGTTCATTTTGTATACTTGTTCTCATATTAACATTTTGTTGACGTTGGACTTTAAAGTTAACTTCCTATGAAGAACACCGTTTTAATTGAAATGAGTTGTGAATTGAGTTAAATTTAGTTGACTATGGATTAAAAATATTATCAGTACTTACTGCATTTGTTATACTATCTCCAGTTAAAACAGCTACACATTTTACTTGATCATGAGGAGCAGCAAATATAAATCTGTCTGTTTTATTATGTTGATCGTTGCCAAATAGGGCCAATGGAAATCTTTGCGCACATTCCTATAATATAATATACCAAACAATAGTATTCTCAACTCATTATTAGTAACATAAAAGAAGCATTCTTTTAAACATACCATTAAAATGTTCCTCAGCTGTGACAAAGAAGAATGAACTTCTTCGTGAAGAACCCATTCAAACTCCATTTGCTAAAAAATTTGTTCGATTAATTTTTCAGACTATAGAAGCACTTTCAACTCAATGTTGTAAAATATTTTCAATAAAAAATGAATTTTGTTTCACTGTTGGAGATGTGCCCAGGAAAATCATCTATAACATCTTTAAATCGAAACAAGAGGATTTTGACCATAAATAAAAGAAACAATAAACAATGTAATAGTGTACCAAAGATAACATAACCAAGAAGAAGCAGTTCGTCAAAATGGACGGATACAAGTCGAATAGTTAAATGATAGATAAGGTATACTATCATCATGTACCGCGAAACGACGAGGTCGCCTAAGTGATTAGATAAACGGTAGGCAAAGACAAATAACTTACGAGATTGTGCGCCTCCTCCTTCTCGCTGTCAGCCATTTTTCCCCTCCGGCTCTTGTCTCCACTGTCTCCACTTGCTTCGCTACTTATACAACACTGTCTTATTTTATACAACTTCTTTCCTCTGGTTTCTGTGATTTTCTTAAGTGTTACATTTGTTACTAATTTCATACACGATCTCAGTTATTGTTTGATGCCAACAGATAAATTTCGTCATCTTTTCCGGTGCGAATTTCTTTGATCTTGAGTAGATAAATCGTTATCATTGTACATAAGATATATTTCAATTGTAGGTAATCTAAAATCTGTGGAAATTGGCGAAGTAATTCAGACAGAGCAGCACAAATAAGAATTATTAAAGGTGAGATTATACCTTTTCTTCTATTATACTATTATAGTGAAGTTTGACAACTTCTATTCTAAAGAAGAAAATAGATCGTATATATGTATATATACGTATATGTATATTAGATTCTCTTATAGATTTGCAGCAACGAAATCATTTGCGTTATTATTTCATGTTACATGCACAATACTAAATTAAATCAAGTTATTCTCAAAGTTCACATTCGTATTAGGTTTACCTATTTTTAGCAAAGCGTACTTTGTTCAAATATACATATGATATATATCAATAATAAATATTATTAATTTTTTATATAATTGGAGTGCGAACACTAATAGTAGAATAAATTTTCGGAATAATCGAATCAATAAGAATTGTGTGTCCCTAAAAGCAAGCAACCCGATTGGTCTTGTACATTCAATCAAACAAAATTTTATTTCAGAATTACTACAAAATGGCTTTGAAGTTGTACTACGACTTATTGTCTCAACCAGGTAGAGCTGTGTATATATTTTTAAAAGCAAGCAATATACCATTTGAGAAAAAATTAATAAATTTGGGAAAAATGGAACATCTTGGTTCAGATTATCAGAAGATCAATCCGTTTAAAAAAATTCCTAGTATTCAACATAATGATATCAGTATAATCGAAAGGTATATAAGACATATATGCACATAAATAAAATACATATAGAAAAACAAAAGAAGACACAAATTACAATTTATTATAGTGTTGCAATTTTGAGATATCTCTGTAAAGAATTTAGTGTGGCTAATCATTGGTATCCAAAAGATTCAAAGGCCCAGGCAAAAGTCGATGAATACCTTGAATGGCAACATTTGAATACTAGGCTCCACTGTGCTTCATATTTTCAGAAAAAGGTATGGAAAAATATTCAAGTTTATCTGTACATATAAAGTGTTACGAATCATAAAATTACCCTTTTAAACATTTATTATAGTATTTATTGCCAATGATAACTGGTAAACCAGCAGCACCTGAAATGATTGCAAAATATGAAAAGCATCTGATCAACTGTCTTGATCTACTAGAAAACATTTGGTTAAAAGACAAGCCCTTTTTGACAGGTTCTGAAGTGAGTATTGCCGATCTTCTCGGGGCATGTGAGGTGGAGCAAGTTCGTAAGTAATTGTGCAAAAGTTTGCATGTTTTCTTAGATGTAATTATTATTCACTATACGTACACTAAAGTATAATGAAAAATTGTTTATTGAACACAGGAATAGCTGGATATGATCCTTGCGAAGGCAGACCTCGCTTAGCAACTTGGATGACAAAAGTTGCACAGATAACAAACCCCTATTATAAAGAGGCCCACGTCTTCGTAGAATTGCTTGCAAACAAGGCAAAAGAAGATAAAATAAAAAGCAAGATTTAACAATCTTATAAATTTGATATCAGGATGGTGATACAAATTTTAACTGACTTTTATATAATTTGCCAAGGGAATTGGATTGTTGGATATTATTAAGGCATAATGTTAGACTTAATCTAGACAGACATCATACTTACTCTGTCTTTACTTATTATTTTATAATGGTTGTTTTTTGCAAAGTTTATACATGTAAACAAATTTTTTATAAATTTTATACAAATATACCCACTTGTTAAGGAATAATTAAATTCTGATTATTCTATTGGGTTGGAAGGAAAGTTCGTACCGTTTTCAAATTAAGGATCGAAGAGAAAAAATTAAGGTATTTATTCATATGTTTATTCAACATACGCGAGAAGTTATCTCGAAAAAGGCAAAAAATAATAGAACAGAAAGGAAAATATGTTATTGAATAAATCTATGAATAAATATCTGAATTTTAGCTTTCAATTTTAATTTACAAGCGCTACGAACTTTCGTTCCAACCCAATATGATTCCTCACGGAAGTAGTTTTTAATTTACTATATCACGATATTATATCTCGATTCTTGCGCAGTATTAGGTGGTGTGGTCGTTGGATGAATATGAACAGGCAAATCCCAAATCATTGTTTCAACATCTAAGGTTAACGGACCTTGCCAGTTAATTGTACTTTCATTGGGCATATCTATTAGCTTAGAAGTTGTGACAAATTCAAAATGTAATCTCCATTTAAGTGTCATTAAATCAGTGGTAAAGTCTGGTGTCACATGTAAAGGTATAGGCAACACTAAATGTGAATATTTTAAGCCCATGCACATTTCGTGATGTTTGTTGTAACTGACTAACGTTGGAGTTGCTGTTTTTCCTCGCCTGTATTCTTCCGATATATGTTCTTCTGATTGCAATGCAACCGAGACTTGTGCACATGAAACTGTGGCATTCGAAAAATCAAATGTTCCAACTATATCCTCCCCTAGTTTGTAAGAGTTTTTAAAGAGGCAGAATCTTACGACTCGTCCACGTCCATTCGTGATGTTATAAAAATTTGGACTACGCCTAGCAGTCAAATTCTATATACACACAAAATAACAAAAAGCATTAATTAACGTTATATACTTACACAGTAATGTGCAACTTTTAATTAGAACAAACCTGGAGAGTTTGTAATGCAACATCTAATGGTGTTTCCCTATGTTGCGTTTCCATGAACGGATTATTGGGACTTAAATCAATGCTATCATTGCAGGCAGTTACTTCTGGTAATTCTGTTAAAATTACAATATTAGTTTTACATTGCTTTTAATCTACAGCCATGTCAGAAGTAAACAAATATTACCACTTAAAGAAAGTACTCTGAATGGAACTCGAAGCAGTTTTATAGCTGTATTAACTCGTTGTGTTCCTACAGTAATCTTATATGAATACTTCACTGCATGTCCTCTGTAAGAGGGAGGTGCATCACTTGGAATTATTTCTCGATATATATCTGTAAAACTGAAATGTATACTCTCTGTACCTCATACAGGGTGTTCCATCAAAACATGAAGAACTATACTGTATATTTCTTATCTTTTATGATATTTTGAAATATGGAGTGGAGTGCGAATAACTGAAGGTTAATGTTTAGAATTGAATCAAGCTCAGATACATTTGAATCCATTTTTAAAGTTACTACGAGATGCAATAAAAAAGAAATTTTTATAATTTTGGTAAAATGGATTGTGAAAGAAACTTTTTACATTTAAATTCTGTTTAGATATTAATTTATCGATTATTTAAAGAACATTCTCAAGATTTAACAGAATACCCTGTATAATAGACTTGGATTTCATTTAAAGACTTACATGTTTTGTTTTCACCTGGTGACAATCTTAAGTCACAAAATAAAATCTTGGGCTTGGTATTAAGTACTACATGACCATTATCTTGTTGCCATGGTGCAAATGTTGTATCTGTAAGACATTTATTAATGAAGACTAACTAGATAATTGAAAAGTAGAATTACTATAAATCTCATTTATCTTACTTGCATTAATAGCTCCTAACCAAGCTGTAGTGTTCAATTTCTCGGAAAATACAATTTTGCTATTTGTAGAACATTGACAATGAACTTGTGCACTGGCCCATGCAAGACTTTCGAAAATATCACTAAAACGTTATGTAATATATATGAACAATCTCAACTATTTTATATATTTAAAATAAATTAATTATATACCTGTGACTTTGAGATATTTGGTGGCTGGGATTTGGTGGATTACTGAATGTAACTAAACATTCTATGACCTCTCCAGAAAAGTATACAGGACCCCTAATTAATTTTGCTGTTACCTCAATCATAATTTTCGTTATAATTATTCCTTTATAATATCATTGACTTTAATATTCTTTCTTTGATAGTAATATTTTAGTAGTATCTACACAATGTGAATCAAGTATAAGAATACTTTATCAAAGTTGATAATCCTGAAAATTATAAATTATCAGTAATATCTATCGCGATTCAAAAGAGTTATGGAAACTGAGTTTTGAAGCCCACTAAATATAGTCTCCGAAATGTTCATTTATTAAGGTAAATCTTAAGATTTTGGAGCAAAACATACCAACAATGATGACATTGGTGACATTGCAAAATAGACTCTCATTGGTCTATTTTGCTCTTCAAAGAACTGTTTCTGCTAGTAACAAATTTGATAAATAATTTTAAAAAATGCTTTCTCCTCATAAGCAAAATGATTCAATAGTTATTTACATTCTTAAATGATACAGCTGAAAATACAAAGTAGAACACAATTATTATTCAAAATTTTACAAGGTTCTTTTTTTTAGTCTTCAATTCAACTCCTTAATTTTCAAAAAATCATATAATTTTGTCATATTAAGTAGAATAGACACTGCTGAACATAATACAATAATATTGTACAAGGTGTTCATTTCTCTTAAAACACGATGATGAAAGCTCCTACTATAAATTAGATTTGAGTTTTATAATATGTATTTCATTTTACAAAAAGCAAACTTTGAAACATTTGAAAGATATTCACATCTAAATAGATACGATATATGAAATACATATTATAAAACTCAAATCTAATTTATAGTAGGAGATTTCATAATAAATAATTTTCTAATTACATTATTCAAAGTAGCATTATAATGTATGTAAATATGAGTATGTGTAACTATATAAATAGTGGATCTTCTCATACTAACCTTCGTTGACGTTGTTCAAGAATTTACATACTGTGAATGTGCATGTATATAATGTTTCGAAGATTACCCAGTTGTGGTTAGTAATGTTCGAAGTAATGACAACGCCAGATCTCTTTGATTTATGCAGCCATTATTTCGAAAATATGCCTATTTTGTTCGAAACGTCATATCTTTCTTCGTAACAATAATACATACTCGGCCTCGGACTCATATCTGCGCATGCGCAGAGTTGCTATTAGGTGCAAGATTTCACGCGCATGCGCGGCCAAAACAGTAACGTATCTATAAGGGTGTCCCAAAATTCTTGCACATCCCGGAAATGGGAGGTTCCTCGTTCCTGAGACAATTTGAAGCAACATTTTCCTTTGCAAAAATGTTATCCGCGGCTTTGTTTAGGTGTTATTAACGAAAAACACGGACCAATCAGAGCGCGAGCTAGACGCGAGTTGGCACAGACGGCTCGGCGTGGCCCGGCGTGCCAACTGTCTATTGACAGAATCCATTTTTCAGAATCAAATCATTCAAATTTTTTAAAATTCTGCGAGGTGCTCAAGGTACCCCACTTATGGTGTCCCCACATTTTCGTACATCATCTTTTAGCCTGGAACAGAACCTGCATCATCTTTTAGCCTGGAACAGAACCTACATCATCTTTCAACCTGGAACAGAACCTACATCATCTATATACATATAACACGAACCAGAATCCGTTTCATTTCTTATACCTGCTTATACATTATAATTGTCCCAAAAATCAATTTCTGGGAACAGAAATATGTTGAGAAACAGAGTAAGATCAAGAGTTAGATCATGATCGACTTTACCGTAAAAAATTAGATGGCAAGATGGTCAAGGGAGTGCTCGTTGACTTCGTTGGCAAAAATGAATTGTTATAAAAATTAAACAGCTAGAAATAATAAATTTATCAATAATTGTTGTCACAGCGATTTATATTCGATGGGGTGGGGAGAGTTGCGCATCGCTGCGCACATGCTGCCTGAGCTCGGCGAGAGCGCTCAGTCTGTCAGTCAGACTGTCAGACGTCAGACGGGCCGGGGCCGGGGCCGGGGACTTCGGCAGGAGCGGTCGGGGTCCAGGACTAGAAGGACAAGGAGGACCAGAGGTGGATCAGAGGTGGACCCAATGTGGACGAGAGGTGGACCAAAGGTAGACCAGAGGGGGACCAAGGGTCATCTGGGTCATCTAGAGCTACCCTGGCCTACCTTCAATATTTTTTGGCACTTTCCACCACCTTCAACAATCCTGTTCTTCACCTGTTCACTCAATGCCTCCGATCGAGCACAAAAGTGCCCATGCCTGATCTAACTCTTGATCTTACTCTGTTTCTCAACATATTTCCGTTCCCACAGAATGATTTTTGGAACAATTATGTATAAAAAATGAAACGGATTCTGATTCGTGCTATAGATGATGTAGGTTCTGTACCACGCTAAAGGAGCATGCAGCTCCTGTTATTATACCGGAGGCACCGAAATCTCGGATGTAAGCACTCTCATATCTTCCCTGTGTATAGAATATGCATAGGATGCAGTGTTTCAAGATTACGGAGTATCTGATGCCTACATGTCTGCCTACGTAGTATTTACGTTAATTTTACAAGATTGAAAATTTAAGAAAACAGAAATATAATAAAATGATAACTGTAGGCAGAATCTAGGACCGAGCGGCCAGCATTGTGCCAGCAGAAAGCGCTACTTATGCGCGCGTAGATGCCCGTCTAAAATCGAGCATTTTGCTTACTGGGTATATGTGTATTTTGTTTTATGCGTTTTATATCGAAATTAATGATTTATTTACATGAAGTTTGGCGGAAAATCTATTTTTCACTCCCATTGTATAACAATATATGTAGTGATGTACTTCAGTCCGTACATCTTTTATTTTCAATCATCAAAACCAATATACATTATTTTATTAAAAACTTTGGGAACCGTATATTATAAAATTCTCGTTAATCAAATTATTTGTAATCATAAAGTATCCACTATAGTTCAGAAAGATGGGGTGCAACTTTGAATTTTCAAGAGGCGGTGGTACGGGCGTAGCAGAAGCAATTGGAAATTGGGGATTTTCTAATGACAGAGTATCAAGCTCTGGCCAAGAACTTAAATATTTAAGATATCTTTCGGAGAAAATGGCTTGTTTGTAAGATTAATTCTATCATTTTATTTGCAAATGATGCCTGTCACTTTTTCACAGAATTTAATGAATGTAATAATTTTTTAATGAATTTGTAATTATGTGTCTTCCCAGAAAAAAGACGAAACCAATGATGTGTGTAAAATACGACTGCAGATATGATCCAGAAGCTTGGTCAGTAAAACCTAGTCCTGAAGAGTGTAAACCAGCTTGGAACGTTCCTATGAAGAGACCTCTGATTACGTATAGTTCTACCGCGGAAATACTTTTAACTTCGAATTTGAATAGCATTGGAACAGATTTATTATATGTCATACCAGGCCGAAGTTATGTACTACAGGGTGTACGTAAAAGTATTTTTCATATTTGGTTATACTTAAAATTCATTCTGTATTATTGTTTCCTTGTTTTCAAATATTAGTCTTCACTTTTCTGTAGTTTTATTTTTATTTTAACCCTTTGCACTCGGAGGATATGCACTTAATTGCACTTATGGATATGAAATTGATGTAATACTTCATACAATACTTAAATGTTTAGTAATTGTTTAGATACCAAAATATTTAATAATGTAAACAATATTTTGAATAATGGTACAGCAATTTTTAGTGGTGACTCTCTGAGTTCTACGCGATTGGATATCTTAAGATTTTCGATTAGATTGCATAAATCTACTAGTTTTTCCACTTATTTTGATTTTCACAGACGGACAAGTGGTACCGAGGAAAACCACTTTGCTGCCCACAACCGATCTGTTCTACGCCAGACTATTCGAAAATGTGTTGTTAGTGACGATGTAACTCCGTATTTCAAAATAAAGTCTGTCTTTTAGATTGTGAAATAAAAAATTGTATTTTAATGATTATTAACACATTACCGACCGGTGATTATTGCATAATTTTGAAAAATCTATTGTACATGGCTAAACACTTTTTACTCGATCCTTCAATAGCAACAGCAACAGCAATTTTCATTGTGAACTAATAACGTTATGTAATAGTTTCATTTAAGATTGCAATGTAAAAGAAAATTTCTATGATATTACTTTTAGTACAGCACTTATTATTTTTGGAAATTTACGTAATATTTGAAATAATTCGAAATTTAATTATAATTTTCCGTATTTATATTCACAAATGTATTAGTGAGTTCGTGTATACAGTGAAATTATGTAGACTCTAAAGTTGTCAGCATTAATCAAAAAGTAAAAACAGAGCAAACAATATGAAACAAAAAATTCTAAATTTCGCCATGTTCCGTTAAATTTTTACCACATTTTCCTGTAACGCAAAATTCAAAAGTGTAACATATCAATCTAAATTAACAAGTATATTATCCGAAATAAAAAAAAATATTAGTGGATCAAAATGTCTACAACCCAAATAACCAACGCAGCAGATATAATATGTGGATTAAAAGCCGCGGTGACTGCCTTAGAATGGTTAGTTTTACGATTTAAACTATACAGGGACGTCCGTTTAAATAGGGACACCTCAATATCTCTTCAAGTTATAATTTGGTGCCAAGGTACCAAATATGTATCTGGCAAGATTATTTTTTTTCGAAGGTCATTTTTCTCGGAGTTATCAAGGTCATCAATGTTTTTTGATATATAACTACATTTTTTTGTATTGAACGAAACACTTGTTTGTTATTTTGTTATAAAACATTTACTTTTTCCCGTGACTGTACATAAATATTGTTTATAATTAAAAGTGAACGTAATATTCCTTATTTTTATGTATTAACTATTGCTTTCCATTACTTCTATAAAAACCACATTCATGTTTTTAATATTACGATTATTTTTATCAATGCCTCTTCTCAATATGGTACATACAATAGTTACCACAATATGGATGTACTAAGACAAACGCAAGAATTGAAGCGACAAAAACAAACACGGCCACCTATGTTCATGATGATTCCCATTGAAGAAAAAGATGATGGAACCAAGAGATCAAGCACTAAGAAGCACAATAAATCAATAGAAGATGTTCCAACAATAAAGAAAGACCATACCCACACAAATCCCTGTCCGAAGGATGACTGTAGTCACTTGGTAATTTTTTAGACATCGAAAAACAAAAAGAATAAGGATATTTAAAATTTTATAATAGAATAAGTTTATGTGGAACGAAATGTATCTTTAAAAACATAATGTTCATAGAAAAATAATATTAATAGTTTTATGCACGAATCAAACGTAAAAATAGCATATTTTTCTAAGTTTATTATTAATAAGAGATAATATATTTCGTAGTACTATTCAATCATTTTATAAGTGATGATTTTACATGTTACAATAAGTCGAAAAAAAGGAATAACATTCTTTCGTGTGACTTGGTCCCGTGTGTAGAATTGGTTTGTCATGATCAGACGCATCAGACAATTCCTATTTAACACTAAACCTACCACCACCGGTCAAAATGACCGGTTCCAGATTTATTATTTTACAATGATTGAAATAATAAAAATGATTTTATAAATATCCTTAGTAGAGCACGTATTATAATAGGAGCTGCACAAAGTGTAAATAAAATCAACCTTGTCATTTTTATAAGGGAAAAAATTATATTCCTTTTTTTTACTTATTTTTATACGTAGAATCATGCTCTGCCCGGTTGTACCACCCGACCACACCCTCTATATATTTTATGTACTAATCAAACACTAAGAAATAACTTGTTCTTATACAGATATCAAATACTTATTTATCCTTTCAGTTACTTGATTCGAAGTTTCCTGAAATGAGAGGCGGAATTTTATTCACAAGATGCTACTGTGTGCATAGAGATGGTCTTCAAAATTCTTGTCCATTGACCTCCTGTCAAGATCATCCCGAATGCGGCGACAAGCCATGGCCAACATGTCCTCCAGCGAAATTTCTTCGCTGTCGGTACCCACAACAATTTCCGACAAAAAATAATAATTTGATATAAAATACTACAAAATACCATTACTTGCAGAGCGGAAAGCTTTAAAGTTCAGTGACATAAATACACAAAAAAATTGAATATATGCTAATAAATGATTTTTTAAAAAATATGTGTACGTATATACCTGTTCTTAAATTAAAAACGTATGGGTTTATATAATTGTTTCATTGTTATAGATTTACTCACATTTTCGTACATTTTTTAAAGGATATAGTTTTTCCGGGTGCTACAGAAAGCTAGAGTTACGTAAGTTTTTATTTCATCGTAAAATGCAAAATGCAGAAATATTAATATATACTGCTGCGATATCTACATATATGTATATAATATATGTTATAATGCGAGCGAAATTCTGAACAGTTAGTTTTATTTAATCGGGAGAGTAGCGGTTTCATTTCATTTGTTTACAAAATAATTGCAATGTTTGATGAACAAAATTTTGATCACGTAGTTCATAAAATCAACAGGAAACACAAGGAGGGTCACAAAAAACATACGGTGGGGGACACGGCGAACAATAGGGTATACATGGTAAACAAGGAGGTGGACATATAGCTGGACAGCAAGGAGGAGGACATGGTGGGGGACATGGTGGGGGACAGCATGGTGAACACGGTGGAGGACAGCATGGAAAGCCACATGGAGGGCATGGCGGAGGACATCGTGGAGGGCATGGCGGAGGACATGGAGGTGGACAGCAGGGTGGAGGACATGGTGGACAGCATGGTGGAGGACATGGTGGGCAGCACGGTGGAGGACATGGTGGGCAGCATGGTGGAGGACATGGTGGGCAGCACGGTGGAGGACATGGTGGGCAGCACGGTGGAGGACATGGTGGGCAGCACGGTGGTGGACATGGTGGAGGACATGGTGGGCAGCACGGTGGAGGGCATATCGGAGGACACGGTGGAGGACATGGCACGGCAATTTTATAGGATACACACGGTGGTACCGATGATGTTGGTATGCAACAAGAAATGGAGGGTGGACAACATGTAGATGGTGGACAACACGCTGGTGGTGGGCAACACACTGCTGGTGGGCAACACACTGCTGGTGGGCAACACACTGCTGGTGGGCAACATGCTGGTGGTGGGCAACACACTGCTGGTGGGCAACATGCTGGTGGTGGGCAACATGCTGGTGGTGGGCAACATGCTGGTGGTGGGCATGGCGGACATGGGTCGCAGCAGGGATCGCAGGGATTGCTACAAACTAGTCTACAATAAGCCGCTAAAGCAGATTCTCGGGCTTTATCGGCGCAATAGTATTTCCTGAGAGCAACTTCAACATCTCCTAGATCCGTCAATTTCAATAGCGCGAATTGGCCTGGACCACAAACGGGATACAATTTTGTCATGCACTCTGGTCTCCCCATACAATCCCACATCATGCACCTATCTTGTAAGCCGTTCCTTTTGATACACTCGCATCTATACAGAATACTTGCTCGAAACTCGAAGCTTTTACAGCGTTTGACGGGACTCTGGAATTTTACATTGGGAATGTAATTTACTTTAGTTAAGAGAGATTCTATGGACATAATAGAATATGAGAAATACTGGCTTCTAAAATGAATTGATTTAATTTACTGCACTGTTGTTAATGAATGTTTAGAACATTGATCATCGAGGAATTCTAAATCTCTCAAACTTTATTGTTTAGTTCTTAAAGTGCTTTTAGAGAAACTATTAGCATGTGTTAAAATTTTATTTCAATTTCTATATATTAATTATTATATATTTCACAAAATGCATCATTCTATTCAAAGTACTACATTTTTATGCACGAAATTGTCGATCGAGTAATGAAATATAAAATTTTTTTTGTGTACGGGAATAAAAATATATAAGGATAAAATATGTAAATAGATAGAATATGAGAAATTCATTATGATTTCAATAAAATTGAAAAAAGCAAGTATTGATAACACAAATTTAATTAGAAATTCGATTTATATATACTCACGCAACAGGGTAACTCATTACAAGGTGAAACAGGGCAGACTACAGGAGGTGGACAGAATGGTTCATCCCATTCGCATGGTTTTCTGCAAGGACAAATACATTAAATTCTTCTACACTGAATCAACGCACAACAAGTCATCTTACTTTCTGTCCATAGAACTGATCAAGCATTTTAATTGAGCTAACAGTTCCCGTCGTTTCTCGCAATTCGGATTTTTTCCGTCGCACGGCATTTTTGTAGATAATCAAATTTCAATGGTTACGCACGAAAATTTTGATTTCATTACAATTTTTATGTTATCTAATGATTTTGCATTTTTTTACACGTTTGTTATGGTTTTTACTTGCATTTCTCACTAATTAATTTTTATATTCGAAACTGAGACGATTAATTTCAGGAAACCATAATACGATCTGAATGTATGTTTGCAATGAATGCGCGATAAATAAATGAATGATGTGCGTATAGAAATTTCAAATGTTTATCATCATTTTGTGAGCGGTTGTCAAAATTAAAAGTGTATCGAATCCGTTATAAGATAATAGGTAAACCAAAAAAAAGAAGCAGAACTCTACAAAGAAAGAGTTAAATTATTAGAATGTCTTGCGGAGGATGTTCGCCATGCTGTCCCCCAACGCCGTGTTGCGTGACACCTGCAACAGGATGTTGTCCACCATGTCCACCAGCGTGTGTACCATACTCATGTTGCCCATCACCTTGCTTGGCTTGCCCACCACCCTGTAAAATTACAATTTGCACACCACCAGTGCCGTGCGGACCTTGTCCGCCGAAATGTGTTCCATATTGCCCACCTGCATGTCCAGCAAGATGCCTAGGCAGAGTAACAACGCGTCCTATTAAATGGACTACATTTTTCTAGGACAGTTCCTCTCATTGTGGTACAATACACACATATATATATATATATATTTACATATAAATAACATTTTGTCAATTTTGTCCGCTCGGCACGAATTACTTATTACTAGACTGCGGATGTTTTTGCAATTTCCAATTTTTGTAGACGAATTTTTAGAAAGTGATACCAAACAAAATTCTATTTTCATTGGCAATGACATTTGTACGTCTAAAATAAATGAAAATCAAACTAAGTTCTGTTGAATTTGATACTCCAGCATTTATTCGAAATTTTTATAAACCATAACTGCATAAAGATCCGCAGTCTACTTATTATAGTAGCCTTCACTACTTGCAAAGTTTGGGATTTGAAAGTAAAATTCTTCCATTTCACTTCGGAGAATCGATTCGAGCACGACTCGACAAAGTAATAGCAAGCGTAAAAAAATAAACGCACAATAACAGAAAATTTCAAATGCAGTAATTTTTGTCTTACCTCTTCAAGTGTGGTGGTAAAAATGAGTCCAAGCACGACGTAAATCGATCCACTTTTATAGACTTGATATACATAGTAATCGCATAGGCATGTCTTTAATTATACTATTTACATTAAGGTGGTAGTCCCGTTTCCAGGATTGCAAGGGTGCGGGATGCGCCTTCTCATTTCTCGATAATACAAAGATGTGGTTTTTCAGTAGTTTAAAGCGCTAGATAAAAGATCAATCTAGGCCGCAATCGCCCTCAAATGTCCTATCTTTACATTTATGAGGCGTAATGCTTCCGAATAATCCAAATTACGCCTCGTAAACGTAAAAATAGGACTTTTGAGGGCGATCGCGGCCTAGATAGATCTTTTATCCAGCGCTTTTGACTATTGAAAAATCCCATCTTTGTATTAATTATCGAGAAATGAGAACGCGCATCCCGCACACTTGCAATTCTGGAAACGATTTAAAATTGATGATGAATTAGAATAAACAATATTAGTAATTAAATTAGAAATGTATATACAGTAAATCCTGTATAATCGCAAAAAGGCCGTACACGATAAATGCAAAAGAAATATCCCCTCCACTGTAGTAATCTGATCTCGACTCGGGTATATCGGTGTGAACCACTGCTAATGCGATGCGGAGAGTCGCAGTCGCCGGCACAGTTCAAAGGCCCGTGCGTCCTCACAATGTAATACCAATATAAAATTTTTTTTATTATTACTTATTTTTTTATGAAACTTTCGCCAATATATTTGTGGCATTTTTCTGATTAAAATAATACCAAACACGATATAATTTTAACTGTATTTAGTGGTTTAATTGACGATGAAAGTTTCGGGCACAAGGATGGACAGCGTATGGGAAAGAAAGAGATGCGGAGAGTCGCAGTCGCTTCGGCCACACGCGGTTTCTTTACAAGCGCTGTCCCTCTCTACGTTTGGCTCGGTATTTGAAGCTCAAAAAAATAGTGTCCTTCTACGAACTTTGCAAACGAACCTCCCCAAGGCTTTTGCGACTATAGAGGATTTACTGTAATATTATGGTAAATTAACATGTAATTTATAACAATCCTATTATACAGATGCAAGGTTACAATACCTCCTCCCCCTTGTGCACCACCAAAAATATATATCCCTAAAGGACCATGCTGCAAACCTTGTTGTTTTCATGTTCCAAGCCCGAGATGTTGTCTTTATATGTATTGGCGTCTACCATGTAAAGCAGATTGTTTTGAAGTGTAAAAGCTAACATGTAACAATACTAATAGTCATTTATTCTGATGCAACATTTTGTAACTTCAAAATGATTTTATTGTAGCAATTCAAAAATATATTTAATAATATCAAAAATACAATGTCGACATGATTAGAAGAATATGCTTAACTTTTAACATGTATAATACATTAAATAATTTGTATGAATATTGTCTGACAATAAATTGAAATATTTGTGCGTATTCTCGATCACTTATTCTCACTTCTTAAACATTTTCACTAATTTAGTAAAAACGTAAGAATTATTATATTTTCACTAATTTAGAAAAAATAACACTAATAATATTAAATTTTCTCATACAACGTCGTCACAATAAATGTAAATTCAATTTTTATGCTTATTTACTTTTAGACTTTAAGATAATGTTAGTCTGGTATAAATTTGAAAGTGTTACTTCCAGTTTTTAATAAAACTCCACTTTCATTTAATTTTGACATCAATCGAGAGAAATCATCCATTGAAACTTTCCCGTCTAATGCAATTTCACGTAGCTGTTTTGTAGAAAATGTTTGATTGTTAGAAGAAAATGTTTCCTTCTTTAATAATTGTGTAAATTCTCTGAGCTTTAAAAATAATGTTCATTATTATTTTTCATATATTACTTTCAATAACGTAAATGGACTAATTGACTTACTTTTCTATCTATTCCTTTTTTATTATTTAATGATGCCCAACTAACAGCACTATTATCAACTGCATATCGTAGAATTTCTATCACTTCCAAAGCATCTGTTTCAGTTGCTTCAGTACGTAATTCCAATTTTGCTCTAGCCTGCATTATAACATTAACTTTAACCACTTAAATGATAAATTAGAAATATGAAATTTTTATGAACATTTGAAGAAACTACACCTCAGTTAATCTAATCATAGCTTCTAATTGTCTATTATACACAGATATACCACTGAATTTATTATTGCTTCGCCGAAGTTGTAAATAATAGTTTTGTAATATTGTAGCCGCTTCTGTAGTAAGCGTTGGTTTAACGTATTGTCGTGCGTATGAAATATATTTCCTGAGAATTGATTGTGGAATAGGACAAACATTTTCAGTTACAGAAGATACAAGTTTCTCCCTGAAAATTTAATTATGCTTTAAATAAGTAAACTCTTTGTCAATCATTACTTCAATAATCATGATTCCTAATACCTTAATGTGAATCTATTTTCATCCATTGTGTCTACACGTTGAGAAGCATTTACTTTTCTTTTATTCACATTGGATCCAGTATGAATCGACATAACATGTTTGCATAGTAAATCATCTATATGCTTTTAAAAATAAAATATGTATATATTATTCTAATAATACTATTTTTTGCAAGTATAGTTCTTAGCTAATGTAATTATAAATATATATGTACCTTATTTGGTTCATCTAACAATAAAAAAACTAAATCAAAACGCGATAGAAGAGGTGGGCTCATCTTCAAATTTTGTATTACTGTTTTACTTCTATTAAATCGACCACCGATTGGATTAGCAGCTGCAAGAATTGAAGTTCTTGTGGGAAGAGAACAAATTATTCCTGATTTAGCAACGCTTACGCTTTGCTGTTCCATGGACTCCAATAAAGCCTACAATTAAAGAAACAGTATTTTTGTTAGTGTAACCAGCAAAGAATAATAAATAGTTTTATTTTGAAAATATTGAAATTAAAAAAAAATACCGAATGCTGCTTAGACATTTTATCAAATTCATCGATACAACAGCAGCCCCTATCTGCTAATACTAATGCACCTGGTTCTAGAGCAAAGTTATTACTTTTATTTTCTCTTGTAAGTGTTATTGTCAGTCCAGATGATGTGCTCGAATTTCCGCATACATACACTCCTTTCAACATGATTATTCGATAATGTTTGAAAATATGTAAAAAGAAAAACGAATTGTTGGACTTTAAATTATACCTTTAGTAGCAACTCGTGAACATGCTTGCAACATTTGTGATTTCCCAAGACCAGGATCCCCAACTACTAAAATATGTATATTATCTCGTATTTCTGAATGCTCTGTATTGCCACCAAATAAACTTAGTATCAACCCAGCCTTAATCATTTCATGACCATATATGCTTGGACAAAGAGAATGTACCAACAATGGAAAAATATTTGGTGTATTATACACTTCCTTTACAAGAAACATAAACATTTAACAATGAGAACAGATTACTTTTCTAATTGTAGTAGACAAAGTATTAATATTATTCGTACCTTTATTGCTAAATAATCCTTTATCGACATTTCATTATCCATAACATTTTTAGTTTGAAATCTCTGTTTATTGTTACTTATTGTGACTGCTTCCATATACAATGCAAATGATATTTTATTACGTGCTTTAATATTATTGATCCCCTATGAAACAAATGTTAACAATCAGTAAAAGTTAATAGGCATTCTATATATTTTTATGAGTGAAGACACACGAATATAGGTATAAATAACATACAAAAGAGAAATCAAATAAAACTTCAGAATCTTGAATTTAGATTTTCTTACACTTTTACCCAGTCAGCCAGGCCTGCTATAATGCAGGCATTACCCTATCCAAACGACGTTCAAACCTGCTTGAAGCATAGGATGCTCGGAATCTGGATGAATCTGCCGGGCACACCCTGCCAGCATAAAGCGCTACCTCTACTGATGCAGCTGCGTGGTATTCTCCTGGCAGCATCTGCCCGGCAGAAACTTCCGGGCAGATGCCGGGTCTTTCTGCCAGCAGCAACCATTGCCTCTGCTGACACAGCTGCCCAGCTAAAACCGAGCATTTATAGCTGACTGGGCAGGTATAAATAACTTACAAAAGAGACATCAAATAAAACTTTAGAATCTTGAATTTAGATTTTCTTACACTTTTATATATATATCATATTAATTGTATTATATATACCTTTATAATTCCTGTTAAAGTAATATCATCTCCAGGCATACAAGTACTGACTAAATCATCCAGCAATTCAACATCAAGTACTCTAGGCATGCTACCTTTATTATTCTACAACATGACAAAAAATTTGTTTAATCCTGAAGTAATTTCAAGAATGCTTAAAAAATGCACTATGTATACATATGTTTTTCTAAAAAAATTAAACACCTGTTCAGTATTCAAAAGTTCTTGTATCTTAATCGTTTGGAAAGAAATACTTTTCATTTGTGGAGAATCCAACAGTGGACGAAATTTAGATATACCACATATATTACATTTTTTTGGTACTGTATATATTCCTTGTGGTTGTTTTACTACTTTTTGCAAATTACACTTGCGACAAACAAATATTATCCATTCTGCAAGATGCTTTACACGACCTACTCTTATTACACAACCTTTAACAGATACCAATTTCCCTGTTAAGAAAATTTATACGTGTTAATCCAAGAGTTTCTAATATTGAGAATGTTAGATATACCTACCATAAAAATTTGCTTTCAAATCTTGCAGGCATATAATGGGTTGGTAGTTTAGTATTTTTAATCTAACAGTCGAAAGTGTACTTATAATATTCATACAACATTTTAAATTATCTTTTGATAGTGTATTTAATATTTTCTGAAGGAATGAATATGTTTATGTATTAAATAAATAAGTGTACTACATATATATGTAGAACTATTGAAGAAATACCTGATGAATAGCAAGCTTAAAACAATTTAAAGTATGTAGTGGGTTTTCGTAAATACTCTTCTTAAAATCTGGCCATTCATTCATAAACATCTTATCATTGTATATTTCACATATATCAATAACAAACACTGTTCCAACTTCCAAATTTTCCAAAGTAAGTAACAATAGTAATCGATGCTGCCTGCTTAAGAAGTTTTCCAAAATTTGAATCTTTTTAACGGTGTCTGAACCATCTTTATACTCTGTAGTATAAAATAAGTTTTTCTATATTATATTATGTAGTATTAAACAATTAACTCAAGAAGGTACAATTAAATTTTTTAAATCAGTTAAAAATATTTCCATTTACCTTCATCGTCGAAAAAAAATTTCCATCCATAGTAAGGTGTATTAAAATTTACAAAAGTATCATATTTATATAATGTATTAGTAGTCTCAATTGGATCTAAGGATTTGCATATTTTTTCCTTATTTTGATTGTCTTTACTGCCATCTTCTGCAAAATATACATTCTATACATAAAAAACATACAACACTAAAAATTGCTTTGTTATTCATAATTTACTTCAGACATGTTTTTATAATTTTTGTATAACAAAATAAAAACTTGGAAAATAAAGAAGAACGAAATAATTTTCTTACTATTAGATTTTGCTGATTTCTTTTTATTTAAATACCATTTACTTTTATAATAGTCTTTCGAACTTTTATCACCCATAATTCTATATATTTATTATCTTTTCTCTTCTCTTTTCTATCTTATTATTATCTAAAATATATATTATTTTTCATACAAAATTATAAATTATCAATTTTTACTGAAACTTGTATTTGTTCATAAATATCTTAATAATTAATATCACAGTAACTAAACTAAAACATTCGTTTATCGTGAAAAACAACAGCTGTATAACCTATGTACTTATTTAGGTTATACAGTTGTATACAGTATATGGAATATCGACAGGTATCGACGACGACGACGACGACGACGACGCGATTCGACAATTCGACGTAACCATGGGAGCGGTTTACATCACAGAATACTGTGTAATTCTGTGTATGTACTAAATACATATAAACATTGTCATCGTTTCAATAATGAATTTCGAAAGAAATGTATATAATTATGTAATTATGTCAATTGTTATTCAATTTCTTAAAATTACACTTTTTCTAGTTATTTGCTAAATATAATATTGAATATCTTTTCAGGAATTTAATTGCGGATTCTCATCTGTATTATTCTGTAATTGACAAAATTTTAGAATGCAATCCTGTATAAGATGAAATAGTTAAAATATATTGTATTATCAGTAACAAAATATTTTCATTCTAAACATGGACAGATATGTGATCATTGAAAAAATTGGTGAGGGTGCACAGGGAATAGTTTTAAAAGCATATGATCCAGCAGCAGATAAAAATGTAGCATTGAAGAAATTGCTTTTAAAAAATATTGAAAATAGTATATCCACATCTATTATGCGTGAGATGAAGATTTTACAACAATTAAAGCATCGTAATGTATGATGATTATTTGAATTTTTAATGTATTACCTTTGTACTAATATATATTTACTGCTCTTTAAAAGTTTCAATTACATATAGAAAAATTAATTTAATACAGATTATAAAACTGCTGGATGCTTTTCCTGTTGGACTAGATTTTATAATGGTGTTCGAGTACATGCCAATAAGTTTATGGGAAATAATAAAGGATAACGAAATAGTATTAACAACAGTTCAAGTAAAAATGTACATGAAGATGATCTTAGAGGGTATTGCTTATGTACACGATAAAAATATAATACATAGGGTATGAAATCCTGATTATCTTTTCATTCAAATCATTAGTAATTGTTGTTATTATTAGTTTAGTATAATTTATGGAAATACTCTTGTTGAATTTCTCAATCATAAAACGATATTCCTTAGGATTTAAAACCTGCAAATTTATTAATAAATGAAAAAGGTATTCTAAAGATAGCTGATTTCGGTTTGGGAAGATTAATGTGGACAGATATATGTAGACCGTATTCTCATCAAATTGCTACTAGATGGTATCGAGCACCTGAATTATTATATGGAGCTAAATATTACACTGCTGCTATTGATATGTGGTCTATTGGTTGTATTTTTGGTGAACTACTAAACAAATCACCTTTATTTCCAGTAAGATTCAATGCATTTAGGATTTACAAGGAGACTGCATGGTTCTTGAAATCGCTTTTTCTATAAGACAGTACTGAGAAACTCTAATGGCATTTTGTCTAGAAAAGCGAGTTTAAGAACCATACTGTCTCTTTATTAGATCGAATCTTATTGAAACTATAAAGGTACGTTATACTTATAGGGAGAAACAGATATTGAGCAATTGGCAATAGTGTTGAAATATTTGGGATCACCTACACCAGAAACTTGGCCTGAATTAACTACATTGCCTGATTATAATAAAATTACATTTCCATATCATGTAGGATTAACATGGGAAGATATTATTGAAGATGCTCAACCTGAAGCTATTGACCTTCTCAGTAAAATACTTATTTATAATTCGTCGAACCGTTTGAAAGCTAACGAGGTAAGTAACGCAGCTAATGTAAGAAACATATCTAATGATTTGAAATAGCTTTAATTAAATTATTTTCTCTTCAGGCATTACATCATGTATATTTTTATACCAAACCTTATCCTTCATTAAAAGATTTAATAAAACCCTCAAATAATCATCGCAATCAAATAAAACAAAAAGAAATTATTATAAATACACAAGTTACAACGCTTTTTGAAAATTTATTAGCTATTGCATAGTGTGTTTATTAGGACACAAACAAGAAATTTCAAAGGTCAGAGAATGAAGTGCAAAACATTAATTTTACAATGATTTAACATATTGAAAATAATGTAGTAAACTTCTCATAGGTGTAGCGTTACATGCAAAACGAAAAATTTACTCATTTTGTTTTAGTAACATTTATTTATTAATAACAAGCTATTTGTCACCTATTTATTCTTATAAAATGCAAGAAATCTTTTAAATACTTCATTATTGTATCCTCCGACACAGGGTTTTCCATTTTCATATTTGGCTTCCTCGTATAATTTATATGTTGGTGCTGACCACCAAAAATTTTTAATCCCTTCTGTGCCATCGAGATCTAATGTATTAAGTTGATATACGGAGAAGTGAAAATTCTGTCCGTCTGACTGAATACACTGTACAACAACAGGCTCTGACAATTCTTTTGCATCTAACCCAAACCTCTGTTGAGCACAAAGTGTTGCTGCTGTAAATGATTCTACCAATGAACGTGCGTGAATTTGATTTTCAGTAACTGGCAATTCTGTTATATTTTTTACTTCCTCTGGATCGTGATTTATAAAAATTGTGTGAATATTCTTCATTGGAGAATTTGTGGTAATTGCTACAAAAAATAATACAATGCATTTAATTTTTTAAAAGACATGTAACAAACAATGTTCACATAAAACTTACGGTATGTAGTTTCTTTTTTGTAAATATTTGTTTTTGTTAAACCAATAGCCCAATGTAATGGAGAAATATCAGGCAGGTAATTTTCAATACTTGTATTTGCATCAGCTATTGGTGTCAATGGCGCTAATGACGTTATTAGATCCATTTTTAAGCACAAATTTAGAAGATACGATTCCTTTTCTAAAATCCACGTTCGTAATGAGGAAATTAATGAATTGCATTATGTAAAATATTTAATACAATTTAGCATATGCTTTAGTAGTGATTTTATCCAACAACATACCTATGTATGTAGAAAAAATTGCATCATTCACCATTATTCGATTTTGTGCGATGCTGAGTCCACATAAGGATTCACATAGTTGTAAAAATTTGTATGATATGTTACGCCTACAAGAAGATCCTACTTTTAAAATGAATATGTAAATATAACAAAAGTTCAAAATAAATAAAATTACATAATTTATACCTACATCTTTCTCGTGCTTGTAATGCCATACACTCTAGGAAATACCCACATTGGTTTGTTAGGGTCTTTTAATTTTGGTAATTTCACTTGTTGCGCATCGTATATAGTGGATGTGAAAACAATTCTAAAGCAATAAACAAAATTATTAAAAACTTTACTTGATATATAATCTGATTCTGATGCAGTAGGTTTAACAATGTTATTGTAAACAATGTAGTCTCATTGTTATACTATTTCACCTTTTCACCAAATGATCTATGTGATCTGGTATATCTCTGACCAAATCTTGTATTTTTGTTGGAAGTTCATCATCAATCTTTAATGTTTTTGTCAATAAGCATGCTTGTGGCACACCTTCTTGTAAAACGTTGTGATCTTTATATGTCAAACAACTTCTTTCATTCCAATCTGGGTCTATTTTAGGTTTGGAAGCTACCTCAAATCTAATAACATTAAAAAAATATTATATTTTAATTAGAAGGTTTACAATACTAAGGATCATAAAATACAGACTACAAAAGAAATATTATTAATGCTTCAAGAATACGTTTTGTTCAACAGTAAATGAATTTGTCTTACTTTCAAGTTTATTTAATGCCTCAACATAAAAATAATATTTTAAGTAAATAAGTAAATAATGTTTTAGTAATTAATGTAGTTAGCACTCAAAATAGCTTTCTCTAATTAGCATTCGGTAATACAGTAGAACCTCGATTAACTGGCTTGATCGGGAGACAAACAGCCCAGATAAATTATGACCCGATGGATAATCGAGACCCGAGGGACATAATTATAATGTACATTATGTTCCAAAATAAATTTTTTATTTTTGTAAATTTATTTCCCTTCATAATATAATCATATTTAAACGCTTATTTGTTTATAATCAGGATCCGGTTAATTGAGGTTCTACTGTATATATAAAAATTTCTATATTCGTTATTATTAATTGAAACGAAGGTAAATATAGTGTTATCTCAATAAATGTCCCAAATCTCTGACTTTTAATTGTCTCCAAATTATCTCCACTACCGTGGGGTATACCCCGTGAGGGGCCAAGAAGCTCGAGAGGCCATGGTTGCCAAAAAGTGTAACATAATATGGGTCGTGTATATCGGTGTGAACCACTACTAATCCAATAACAACACTTCTTTATTTTTCATTATTTTTTTTGTGAGACTTTGACCAATATATTCGTGGTATTTTTCTGATGAAAATGATACCAAATATCATTTAATTCAACGCAAAGTTTCATTGATCATTACACAAGTAAATATAATTGGAATTATATCATATTTAGTATCATTTTCATTAGCAAAATGCCACGAATATATGTTGGTCAAAATTCCATAAAAAAATAATGAAAAATAAAGAAGTTTTGTTATGTTTACACTTCTCGACGACCGAGGCCTCTCGAGCTTCGCTATAATCTTCAACGTTTGGCATTAGTCAAAGAATAGTATCCCTGGCTGATAATTGTTCCTGGTCAAACCCATGTTTTGGATAATTATCATAAAAACACTGTACATTATTATTTATACTGTGATCAAAATAATATAATAAATAACAATAATTTATAAAATGTATAATATAACTCATATTGAAACTAATGAAACTATGTAACAAGAAACTAATGGAATTAATGAAATGGAACAATTAAGATTAATAGCATTACTTCTTGGAGTTTCCTGTTAGAGTTACTAATTCTGATGGATCTTGTACTTGATAACCCATAGATGTTACAATTTCTTCTGCTTTAGTTATATATATACGTCTTTGTCTTTGTCTTTGCCATAGCAATGCTATTGCTCTTCCTATATGTTGCTTGCACAGTACTTGGGTAAACTTCATTGTCACTTATCTGAAACAGAATAAATTGGATTACCCTTTTTTTGTATTATATGTACTACATCCAAGGTAAATAATGTCAATATTGTAAAAGAAAAGAACGTACTATCACACTATGAAATTTTAAAATGTTGTTATTACCGTTGTAATTAAATATGTAAAAAACTTATATTAGAAATTCATATGCTCCATGCGAGAAATTTATTGAAATTTATAAATACGTGCATCATAGATCTTAGAATAGCGCATAAACATAGAGTTTCCTCCACTAAACAAAAGTTTGTTTATACTGCCACAGTATAGAACATTTTCATAGAGGCGAAACTCCGGGGCAAGAAATATCCGTATGCATATCCTATACCATCCTATATATAGGATGGTATATCTATATATACCGGATCTATAAGTATATATATGGTCCAAGGTCTAATTGTAAGCGCACGTGCGCGTGGCGCTATGATCTGCGCCATGGAACCTTTTGCCATAGATGGGAATGCCGTTTTTCAAAGCGTCTCCCGAGAGACAGAAGTGGGATGGACTAGAATCAACTAGAATATATTGTGTTCAGAGGTGTACTATCTAGTTTGCCTAGTGATTTGCATATTACGAGATTTCTACCTTTGACGTATGAAAAGATGGTGACCTACTGATAAAGAAGTTTTGTGAGAACGAAAATCGTAGTTGTTGAAGAATTTTTCAAGTAAATTATTGATAGTGCAAAGAACGGGCAATGCATTGGAGTTGGACACACTTGAAACAATCTACTTCATTTATACCCGTATGTATTGTACTTTACACCACTTTACGCCTTCGTCACTTGTGTCTATTACAGTACTCAATTATTGAAAAAACTTAATCATTCTAACGATTTTTAAAGATTCTAATATCGTTAATTTAATCAAACAATCTATTTTTGTACATATTATTTCGCGTAATATTATGTGTATTTACCATTAATTATATAATGCTGATTTTCTAAAACAACTTCATATTTCTGTTTACTTCTATAAGGGAACATCTTTCAGACAATTTTTCACATTTTTCAAGTCTAGATAATAGTCTAATCGAGTTGACATATTTCGTGGGCGAATCAAGTGATCGTGCTTTTTCTTTGCTAATGTAGAATATTTATCAATACTTTGTACTTAGTAATTTTATAATCTTATCTGATGTTGTTACTTTCGTTTTGTATTGTGTGTATTTGTGATACAGACGTAATTGCGTATATTTATGCATATTAATAGTTGTGTTCATAAACAGTGCACATTTTAGGTAAAAGAATTATGAATTCACCTAAATCATTTTACTAAATTTTCACAATGTCCCATTGTGAAGAAGAAGTGGCATCATCTGGTTTTCACCAATTAAGTATTACAAGTAAGTAGTAATATATATTTGTAAAAAATATAATTAAAGGGATCGTATATCATGCTTTTATATTTTTCAATGATCATACATTTCTAATAAAATTCACTTTATTTTGGTGATGTTTAATATTTTTGTAGAAAATGATGATATTTTCTAGTTATTGATAAAATTTTATTTCATTCTAGTTGAGGGTGCTATATTAAAAAGTTCAACATTCTTGAAACCAAATCCATACATAGAATTTTCTGTTGATGACAAAAGTCCTAGAAAAACAGAAGTTTCAAAGTCCACGTATCAACCGAAATGGAACGAAGAATTTACGATACTTGTAACACCGTATTCTCAATTACATTTTCGGCTCTTGGATCATAGCACATTTCGTAAAGATACACTAATAGGAGAGAAGAAAATAAATCTTTCTGAAGTGTTATCCCACTACAATGGGAAATTGGAAAATATGGAAGTAACGTTTGACTTAATGAGTGAAAATAAACATGATTCACAATTGTGTAAAGTTGGAGAATTAATTACAGTATTCGATGGGCTAAGAATTAATATGCCAAATGTATCATCATTAAGCATTAATGAGTCACCATGTCAGACACAATGCACGCCAACTGATGGTAAGAATTCCTTACTTATTAGAAAAACAATATTAGGAATAAAATGTTATTGAACTTCCAGTCAATCGTCAAATGTTTTTCGCTGAAATACAAATAACTATATTCTAGGTGTTATAAATAATGATACTGCTAGTAATCGCAGTATTCTTAACGGAGGTGTCCGTGCTCGCATGAGATTACAAGGAGCTGAAAATGTTCCATCGTCAGCTTTTCGTGGATTAACAAATACTTATCACAATTCTAATTATAATGTTGGAAATGATCAGCCTAGTGTTGATAAGAATAGTGAACAAGTTGAACCTGTAGCATCAAATTCTTTATCGAATGGACACGTAATATCACCTATGGACAAGTCTGTTGTTTCATTACCCGGGCGTCATGCAATATCTTTGTCGGAAGGACGTCAAGTATCTCGAATAGAACACACACCTATGCCTGGAATGGTAGATGGGAGAGTTGGTATGTGTGCAGATCAATTCTCAAAACTTTCTGTCTCAGAAGTTCGTAATGTTTCTCAAGGAGAACAATCCACATTATCTGGAACAGTTGGAATATGCAGATCAGATCAATTATCGATCGGAACAACTAATGTTGATATGCGTTCGCATAATAGAACAGACCAACCTGCATCTAGTGGACGCAACTCTCGAACAGAACAATTATTAACTACTCCTTCATCAGATAATTTTGGAAATATGAGATCTGATCAACTCCCTACTCCTACAGTAGATGGCTGCGTGGCTTCTAGAGATCTACCTACAACATCTACCGCAACGGATAATCAAGGAATTTCTCAAACTGATCAGTCTACAGTATTTACGTTACCAGAAGGATCTTGTACATCTCATTCGGAACAGTCTTCAGGATTTCACATTGCAGACAGTCGTAGAATTTCACGTACAGACCAGTCTGCATTACCTATTCTACCTGTAGCAGAAAGACGTAGAGCTGTACGACCTAAACAGTCAACAACATCGACTACTCCTTCAAATCCTTTAGTAGTGCAACGTGTAGCTTCATTGACAGCGCAAACTGCCATGGCACGTGGTCAGTCGGCTCCTCAGTCTGGGTCATCGATAATACTTTCAGAAGTTGAACCTACGAATCATTCTGAAGAACCTTTACCTTCTGGTTGGGAAATGAGATATGACATGTATGGAAGAAGGTTGTATCATCGTATTAAAAATTCTATAAGAATTACTTATTATTCAGTTTTAATGATTCATTCGAAGTTTGAAATTTTGAAAAATTTCTAATCTAGTCTTTTTCTCTGTTTAATGTACTTTTAATTAGGTATTATGTTGACCATAATACACGAAGTACTTCTTGGGAAAGACCACAACCTTTGCCATTAGGATGGGAAGTGCGTAGAGATCCTAGAGGCAGAATTTATTATGTGGATCATAATACGAGAAGTACAACATGGCAGAGACCAAATACTGAACGATTACAACATTTCCAACATTGGCAAGGTGAAAGGCAACATGTGGTTCAACAAGGTAACCAGCGGTTCCTTTATCCTAAAGTAAGTAATATAACAATACATTTATATTATTTATTAAAAATTAGTTTACCTCACCCTGTATAGGATCTGGAAATGCAAAATTCATTTTTATTCATATGTAGGCTCATGGAAATCAAGCAGCTGTGGCAGGACCTTCTATGTCTACGGTCGATGATGATGATGCTCTGGGACCGTTACCAGCAGGATGGGAAAGACGTAAACAACCAGAGGGAAGAGTTTATTATGTGAATCATAAAAATCGTACTACCCAGTGGGAAGATCCTAGAACTCAAGGCCAAGAAACTGGAATTGATGAACCACCATTACCAGATGGGTGGGAAATACGATTAACCGAAGATGGAGTTCGATATTTTGTAGATCATAATACAAGAACAACTACATTCCAAGATCCAAGACCCGGTGCACCAAAAGGGTTAGTCCAGTTTTTTTAATGCGGCTGTAACTATTAGGTTGTTGCATACGAAATGTCTGATTTTAGAATGCAAATGTTATAAAGCGTTTTGATCGAGAAATATTATTATAGTCTGCAAGTTTGTTATATATCACTATGTTTGTTAGATATCTAATTTTATTTTTAAATCATCATTTTATGTCAACATCAATTAATGCGATTGTCGTTCACTCTTTATATAAGAATGGATAGTCAAGAGCAAGATATTTAGTCAAAATACGCATTATTTGTTGTCAGTATAAAAAACTACAAAATGGAGATGTTAGTCATGTAATACACTGACAGAAAAAAGTTGGGGTTGGTTAACGTTACTGTTAATAATCAGATATTTCGTATACCACAAGCCCAATATTTTTCTTCGTTATTTAATCATTACATATATTATTATGATATTATTTAGTGGAAAAGGTACTTACCGTGTGCCAAGAGCATATGAAAGATCATTTAAATGGAAGTTACAACAATTCCGTTACTTGTGTCAAACCAATGCTGTGGCAAATCACATTAAAATTAATGTTAATCGACAAACATTGTTTGAAGATTCTTATCATCAAATAATGAATGCAGAAGCTTTTGTATTGAGACGCAGATTATATATAATATTTAAAGGAGAGGAAGGACTAGATTACGGAGGTGTATCCAGGTAAGAGTTTTTAAACTAATGCTATAATAGTGTTCCAATCAAAATTATAAGTTATAAATCTTTGTTACAGAGAATGGTTTTTTTTGTTAAGCCATGAAGTGTTAAATCCAATGTACTGTCTATTCGAATATGCCAATAAAAGTAATTACAGCTTGCAAATTAATCCAGCATCTTATGTAAATCCTGACCACTTGCAGTACTTTAAATTTATTGGAAGGTTTATAGCAATGGTATTCTATAAATGATATTTATTGTTGAAACCACTGTATTCAGATTTACATACATTTAATAAAAGATATATTCTTACAGGCACTTTATCATGGGCGATTTATCTATAGCGGTTTCACTATGCCATTTTATAAACGTATGTTAAACAAAAAATTAGTCATGAAAGATATAGAATCCATTGATCCAGAATTCTACAAATCTCTTGTGTGGATAAAAGAAAATAATATTGACGAATGTGGTCTAGAATTGTACTATAGTGTTGATTTCGAAATTCTTGGTCAAGTCATACATCATGAACTGAAGGAAGGTGGTGATAAAATTAGGGTTGTTGAAGATAATAAGGAAGAATATATCAGGTATTATGATATATATAAGCATAACTTATTAGTTATATATTAGTTTATATATTATTAGATTTAATATTTGCAACAAAAACGCTGATTAGTAATAGCATAAACACCCTGTATATTCATTTATATAATATTGTCAATATTATTTGTTGCTATAAGGTTAATGACAGAGTGGAGAATGACAAGAGGTATAGAGGACCAAACTAAAGCTTTCTTGGAAGGTTTTAACTCAGTTGTACCGTTGGAATGGTTGAAATATTTCGATGAGCGGGAATTAGAACTTATGCTCTGCGGAATGCAAGAAATAGATGTGGAAGATTGGCAACGCAATACAATTTATAGACATTATACGCGTAATAGTAAACAAATCTTATGGTTTTGGCAGGTTGGTTTTTACATTTGAATACTGTATCATTGTTAATTTAAATATTAATTCTACTTGTTAATTATGTGTTCAATATTCAGTTTGTAACGAGAACGGACAGTGAGAAACGAGCTCGCCTTTTACAATTTGTAACGGGTACTTGCCGAGTACCTGTTGGAGGTTTTGCAGAATTAATGGGTAAGTATTCGATGCTAACAACTGAATAGAAAGTTTTAAAATTTTATGCTGAACTGAATATCTCACGTTCACTTTTATTTCATAGGGAGTAACGGGCCTCAAAGATTTTGCATAGAGAAAGTAGGAAAAGATACATGGTTACCAAGATCGCATACGTGCTTCAATAGATTGGACTTGCCACCATATAAGAGCTATGAACAGTTAGTAGAAAAGTTGAATTATGCGATTGAAGAAACAGAAGGTTTTGGCCAAGAATAATTGCAGATATGCTTTATTAAATGTAATACTGGATTATCTACAGAACCATCAAAACAAATCTATTGTAATGATGCAAGATTATAATGTTTTGGTTCGTTTTATTCTCAGCAATAATATATAATTTCTAGGTAACATCACCGTAGAGTCTACATAAATATGATAAGTGAAATATGTTGGGAACTTTATTAACTTCACATAAAATTCTTTTAATAGTTTTTATTGGAACCGTTTTTTGTTTTAATTTACAATTCTTCGAATCAACGCATCACAATTAAAATTGGGAATATGAAATTCGTAGAAAATATCAATGATTTGTAAATTTATACATATATACGTAGTAAACTATTGATAGAGTAAAATAAAAATAAAGATGCCAAAATAACTATAATATAATTAAACTCAATTTTTTCACTTTTACGACATTTTAATCTCTTAATCTGTGAACATTATAAATGGTTTTTATAAACTTCTACTTTTAAGAAAATTCTTTTTTTAAATTTATGTAAATGTCTTATTTTATCGACATATATATCTTTGTTAATTTTTATTATTCTTGAATTTATTCTAAAATGTAATGTTTTTAATGAAAGGAATTTATTGATGCTTTCTACGATGTATTGATATTGCTTAAATATCAAAAGGCTTGAAAATTTCAATAATAAATATTGTACATATGAAACTATTAATGATGTATATTATACTATAAACAAATAACAGTTTCATGTTTCATCCTACGTACTTAGTTATTAAATAGTAATATTTTTTTCTGTACATATCGCGTATGATAAACATTCACTTAATTGTCAGTCAATTTTCCACAAAATTTACAAAAGCACTTACATGTATTATTAATGTTCTAAAACGTTATATTAAAATTGCATTCATGTTTGTTATTACAGATTTAATTATATTATAAAATATAATAAATGTGTTTTAATAACTTTAACATAAAATTCCTAAATTAATATCTGTGATATCAAACATGTTCAATTTTTAGGATTCTAAACATGGAATCTGTTACTTTGTTTATAAACAATTTCAGTGCGTGTACGCGCACGTACATGTACAAATAAGTATTGTAACTAATGTAACAAATAAGTAATGAATTAATATATATGTATGTATACATTTAGCATGCATGCAATATAAAATTGTATATGTGTATACACAAATTAAATACATGGAATGCATACTGCAACTACAACTTAATATTTAAAAAAAAATATAAAAGATTTATAATACTATTTAAAAAATTAAATAAATTTAGTGATCCGTTTACACGATGTTTAAATACTTATATCATAACTTTGTATTGTGTGACTTTTTATTAATTTTTTTTCAAAATGAGTAAGGACGTATCTTCTCACAGTATAAACGTTAATTCATTAACTTAAACATTTTATATTATATTTTACGTTATTATTATGGTAATATAACTGTATGCACTGCGTATTATTTACCCTTCTAATTAACAGGTAAGGTATTATTGTTTGTCAAAGATTAAATTTGAAGCCAATAAAAGATTTGAAAATACAAGACATCAAAAATCGCATGTATAATATATTTTTTAATTTTAACATTTATGTAAAATTGTATCCATTTAGAATCATATATGACAGCTGATAGATTGTAGGATTCCAAGGAACCATCAATCATCCGAAGATTTAATCGCGTTTTCCTTTTTGCTTCGAATCGTTCAATACAATAAGTCAATAGAATGGAATTTCAGATTATCTTTATACAATCTTCTCATATATTTATAAAACGAAATTAGTTATCGACCTGATTTTATATCTGGCACGATGCACAGGTTTGCTACATAGGGTGTCGAATAATTTTCCATACAAACAAGTTCAGTATCTTTCATAGCTGGAAATGAAACTACAGCGCGTCATATAACAAACAGTAAAAAAGGTATAATACTGTATTAAAAATGTATTGTTATAACAAATACAGGGTATGGCCGGATGGGTGGTAGTACAACCGAGCAGGGGGTGATACTACATGTAAAATTAAGCTAAAAGAGAGAGGAATAACATTTTTTTGTTTGACGCTTCGTTTTCGAGAAAATCGGGTTTGAAAATGCAGCGGTTACACGTGCTATTGCATAGGAATCGTCTGACGCGTCTGACCACGATCAACCAATTCTACTTTGTGCATATACTAAAGCACGCGAACCTGGCGGAACTTTAAACTCGATTTTCTCGAAAACGAAGCGTCAAACGGAAAAATGTTATTCCTTTTTTTTCGACTTATTTTTGCATGTAGCAACAACCCCCTACTGGGTTGTACCACCCGTCCAGCTTCACCCTGTATATCAAACACGAAATAAATGAATAAATTCACTATAGATTATTAGATTTTATTTTTGATTTTGATGAATTATTTTATGTTACAATTTTTCGAATTAATTAATCCATCTATCACAAATTTCTTTTTCTAAATCGCAAGCTGTGTATTAAACTGTATAATCTTTGTATTATAGAATCCGTTTTGTAATTGCAGTGAATCATATTTAACAGACGAGTAAGGGGTAAAAAGTGTTACCGTTAATATTAAATGTTGATCGACATTTAGTGTTACTTTTAACTACAGAACACGCCACTAAAATTGATATGGAAGTTTATGGAACACTTAGTGGCCATCAAATAAAAAAGAAACAATCTGTTAGGGCACTTTTTATTTGAGGTTGTATCTATAAAATTTAACTCACGATACTTCTAAAACTAACTTATTGACTAATTTGCAAATTGTCAGACGGAAACGATTATATATAGGTTTGAATAAGAAAACATTATGGTAGGTAAGCAATAAATTTTCTCAGTCACATTTTTCAAGATTTCAGGTTCTCGATGTTTTTTTTTTAAATGGGAATGTATACTTTTATTATTGTCACGTAATAAACAAAGTCGATAATGATGCAGTTTGGCGGCTTTTCTCAATTTTGGATATTTGACTGCAGTTTTTTTTAATAGTCAAAATAACCCAATTCGAAACGGGTTCGAAACCAACTATTATATCATGACCTTCAAGTGATCTTGTGTACAAAAACAAATGGACATAAATACAATTAAATAATTAGTATGGCAGAAAAATCGTTGATTTATTTCAGGAACTGCTCAAAGCGATGCCTGTTAAACCTGATATACCGTTAACAACTCATTGTTCATTTCGATTTTCTGGGCCTTCTTACAGTTTCCCGACTAATGTTTGCACACGCAGTTATGATATTTTAAACATTAATTCAAAAATTTGTTTAATGGTTACAGGGAATGACGCTATCAAAATTAACAATATAAAATTGATTTATAAAATATCAACGCTGGAAGACACCCATAAGACAAATCCTTTACTTATCACTAGATTGTGTGTGTGCGCGGATTTTTATGCAAATTAGGAATTTTTAATATTTTCTTTTTTAATATGTTTAATAGACTAAAAAATAATACAACACCAGTTTTCTACATTTTAATGTTTTTACTGTTTTAAATTATATATACTCATTTTCGACATAAACGCAAAATCTTTCAAATCAGATCTTAAGATTGTTTAAAGAAAAACAATTGTTTTCCTTTGACATTTCGCTCGATTATCAATAATAAGCGAGATATTTACGGCTGTCAAGTTACATTCTGTCAGTTGGATATATGTTTCTTATTTATTATAGAATATGTGCATGCTACAGAAAGAGCAGGCACTTTCTGTACCGCCTTGCGGAGAACGAAATACCGGATCCAAGAGTCAGTTTTTGTTCTAATTCAATAATTAATTAATCTGCCAAGCTTCTTGCAGGTTGGAAACCCTTAGGATTAATTCTGTACGAAACATGAGTCTTTCACGATCATGTGTACCTTTTAAAAAGGTTAATAAATAGAATAAAATAACATTAAGAAGTTGATTCGATAAATTTTCTGACATTCGGTTCTTTTCTTCATTAGTATTCCCGGTTAAGAAATGATAAGAAATTGAGACCAAGGGCAAGATGTTCAGGAACCTCTGAAGAGAGGGTGATCGATCTTTGGGAAACGATAGCACTGTCCATTTAATGCAATGTCCTTGGTTGCAGACGTTGGAGTTGCACTTGAGCACCTGAGGCGAGGACATTTTCCCTAGTTGCCTTCCTCGAGGAAGAACGATGATTCTCGGGACGTGGATTGATACGAAGGGTCGGTCCTGCCATAAACAGATGACAGAGGGTGAGTATTTGAACTGATAAGTAGATTGCGGGTATATATGTATATTTTTAAAAATATTAGAGTCAATGTGTTCACCCTCCGACGGCGGAGTCTGGTTCTATTTTGACCCAGAGTATCAAAATCGTCATTCAATTGCTCAGCTTTTGACGAATCAATTAAAATGATTATTAAATGATCAGCTACTGCATTAGGAATAACAGCAAGATTTTAAAAAATTGATAAATACAGCTGTGAATGATCCTAACATCATCAATCCTACACGGTGTCTGCTAAATGGGATCACAGAAATATCGTTCGTGTTCGACTTATCAAGAGTAAACAATTACAGTTTCATTTACTGTTGTTTCATTTGTTTACCTATAGTGAAAAATCCACAGCATACTGTTGCTCAGGATCGGTCGATCGTTTTTATTATCCGGCCGTTGCTTTCGTGTGCGGTCGAGGATTGTGAGGGTCCTGCGATCGATTAAAGTTTATAATAACGTATATGAATATTACAAGGTGTTGTCGAGGATTTCTTACCTATGAGACTTAGCAATACAGGCAGAAGTATCAGACCGTGTGCAGCGCCGAACAATACAATACCCAAGTACATCCGGAAATAAAATACTTGGAAGATTTGAGTTTTCGCAAATGCTAGGACAATGATTCCTATGATCTTGGTCAAAGTAATGCCGGAGAAAACCTGTGGACGCAATGGGAGAGAATCATCGCTTAGTCACAAGAACATATCTTTGTTCATATTACACACACGATATAAATAAAGAAATAATGAAAACCGAAGAAGTGTACTTACAGAACTTCCCATTTCGTTAAGCGTCTCCGTAGCACGGTCTAGGCTCGTAGTCCCTTTGGAATGCAAATAGGAATGAATAATGTGACTACAGAATTCGACGGAAATACCGACAGCCTACGAAAAGAAATTCACGTTGATTATTTGAAATTCCGTGAACAGAATCAGTGAAAATATATGACGAAGATATAAGCGAAAATGTTCATTATCCGTCTCTAGTTTATTACCGAATTTTCACGTACCATTACTAAATTGACGAGAGATACTGCGTTCAATTCAATCTGCCACCAGTACATAAGGCCACCTATGTTTACGATGATCATCATTACCGTCAGCACCACCATCAACGCCGAGAATAGCGAAAATCCTGTCAAAATTATAGTGACTAAAAATATAACGCAAAGCGACAAACCCAAGGATGATACAGCTTCTACCCAGATTGACAGATACTGCTCGTAATAGACGTAGAACACACTGAAAATAAAGAATAACTTCGAGTAGACATTATATACTAATTATAAGCTATAACTTCGAAAATAATAACACATATTAATGTATCTACAATGAATTCAAAAAGTATTTGAATACTACATTTTCGATTCTCGAGAAATTGTCAATATTAAAACTATGATAATTTTATTGATAAAAATAGTACAATAATAATTTCATTAATCATCTTCTCTAGGATATTGTTGCATGATATAGCAGTTGAAAAACTGAGGACACGTTTTTCGCCGAAAATGATACAAATTATATCGTCTGCAAAAGCATCAAAAAATTTTGTTCTGACAATGAGTGAATCTATTACAGATTTGAAGGTTGAATTTTTCCCTTCGCAACGACTCCGTAAAATATAATCCACGATGTCTTTTGGGCTGTTTTATAAAACATAAATGAGGAATAAGTTCGGTGGTGTAAAGATTTCGGATTGTAAAGATGGCACTACTTCCTTCATTCAAAGCTCGATAAATCGACTAGAAAAAATCGTAGACGGGAGTTTTAAGCATTCGCTGCAAAGGGGAAGCTTCGATCTTTAACTGGACGGTCGTTGCAGTCACAAGAAAAATTTCTCAATATTTTGACAGACGTTCGAATTCGTACAATTTTTGACCAAAAAAGCGCCTTCAGTTTCCCAATGGCTGTATCATGCGAAAATATCTCAGATAAAAATGAACGACGATGTGCAAAAGTAGAAACTTCAAGCTTGAAAATGAATCGAGGTATTGTGTTCTACTATGTTTTTTAACAAAATTATCACAGTTTACATTTTGACAATTTCTCGAGAATCGAGATAACGAGTAAAGTGTGCCCATAAATAATTGAAATGCGTGGAACACACACCTGTATGGAAATACAGTTATCTTCTCGTTTCCATAATTTTTCTTATTAATCATCATCGTAATCTGATCAGCTATCAATCTGGCAGATTTCAAGGCTTCGTACCAATCCGAAGATTTCTTTAAAGGAGTATGATAACCCATGAAGTAAGTATCGCCGACATTTATCGATCCATACTTGTCATAGTAATAATCCATTGCCTGAAAGATTACAATTCGAACGTGTAATTCGCTCATTGCAATTCCTACTATATGCTGATCGTCCATTAGGTGATAGCACTGAGAAAATTGTAGGGACCACGTGAATCCCTACTCCGCGCTACATCTCTCCCGTTATTGGCCGAATCGCTTGATGAAGACAGCAAATGTCCCTATTAGTGTGATTGGAACAGAGTGATGCGGTGACGCTGAGCTCCTGTGTCGACCGTTTCCGCCAGAACCTAAGCGTATGAGTGGGGTTCGCAGCCTGGCGTCAAGAGTGGGGTAGAAATCATTGCCATCTTCTGATGAACGATCAGTACTTGCGTGTGGAGGAGATATGAAAATATGAAAAAAGATAATCTTACATCCAGATACGCGGGCCTGCCAGACTTTATGCACATGGGATTAGGTATGTCCTGCAGGAAGTAGGGTACATATTTCCGAAAGCTGCTTTTGTCTGGTCGAGAATCAATTGTTTCGATGGGGCATTCTGAGCACAACGTGGGACCTAAAAGAAATTCGATAGATATACCCTTGATATTGCGTTTACATAAAAACAGAATATAAGATAGTTAAAAGAAGCAAAAAATTTCATTTTACTCCTGTCACTTGCAATCAATTGCATTTTTTATTTTACATAAATATTCGTGATCTAATAATTATACATTTCAAATTCGTTAGTTCTTCATCGTATGTTCCATACCACGTGTTTCTCCGCGTTATTACGCTGTTAGTACAAAGACAACGGCCAAATTATTTCGCTTTGAGTTTCATAATTTCTCTACTCTATTTTATTGTAGTGTTTGCTATTTTAAAGCTTATTGCTTCATTTGTTTGGCTTCGAATAAGTTTTTTAACGCTCGATAAGCGATAAGATGAATTAGAGCAATTATTCGTAAGACATTAAGCGAAAGGATTCGGTTATTATTTTTATACCCACAAAATATTTACATTTGAGTGACAAGTACATTGAAACTGAGATTGGGAGACTTACCTATGTCGTGTGGGCAGAAAGACTGATTATTCATAAAGTACTTGCAACAGCCTGGACTGATAGACCAATCGATGTAATCGTCTATCCAAGATGAAGCAGCTCTTAATAAATATGATCTGTAATGGATCGAGACGATAAGCAATTTTTTTTACACCAAAGCATATAGGGGTTTATTCCAAATATATACAGGGTATCTCAAAATGACCTGACATTTTAAATTGCTCCGCCATTTTTTTTGTGGCGAACATAGAGTACTAATGTTTGACAATTGGCATCAGGAAGTATTGAGGTTTAGTCATGGAAAATTACACGATCGAGCACGCATAGAAATTGTAAAAATTCATTACAAAAAATGGTGAAAATTTTGCAGAGACGGTTCGGAAAGTCCGCACGTCTTTTGATCATCATAACGCACCATCTCGCAACACTGTGATGCATAACTGGTGGTGGACTAAACCTCTATACTTTCTGATGCCAATTGTCAAAGATTAGTACTCTATGTTCGCCTGATTAAAACGTCAGGTCATTTTGAGACACCCTATACAACAAAGAAGCTACGTACTCCGCGGGTCGTTTCGCTGCCGAATATATCTGCGTGTACATCGAATCGTCATTGCATCCTTGGCCTCCGCAAATCATGTTTTGAACTTCTCTGTTACTATAATTGAGCCCAGGAGTGATCACAAAGTAAACGGGTGGGCCCATCGACAAGAGATCCCCCATGTACTGAAATTAATTGTTAACTTTTCTTTTTGTTTAAATTCAATTTGATACTGCATTTATCAGTTGCTTGTAAGGTGATCTAAATGTATAGAAAATGATGGGGATCGTGTTTTGATTGTCTGTAGACGAACAACAAATTTATGAAGACAAACACACGAACTAATTTGTGCACCTAATTGAAACAATGGGATACGTTACTTCGAAATACTTCAAAACGTAAGAGTCCATTGGCATCGAAAGCTTTTGCTCCAAACCGATACCAATTCTTGGCAGTACCACAGCATGCGTAACCAACATGGCGAAAAATAGAATCAACACGATTATCCTGACCGGCTTCTTCAGGATGAAAGGCGTGTAAAACCGTTTGAATATCGTTTGGACGATACCGAAGTTCTCGGCAACTTGAAGGTCCTCGTCATCTTTTACTTTGATGCAACAAAGCACATCCAAGTAGTTGTTCTGAAATAGCAAACATTGTTGTTAGATAAGCGCACGATTCTCGTTACGAGTATACCTCACGCAGTGGTTCGGGGTTGCAAAAACGCAAATTACTCTAATCAGAATAGATTCTGGCACAGGATATATAGAAATTGACAACAATTTTTTCATTGCATCGTATTCTGTTCATTACAAAAGAGGATAAAAAGTGCAACAGGAACCTTCGGCCAAAACTGTAATTGTTGTCTCAAAAAAATGATGGTAAAGCGTTCTCATTATCATTATCAAATTGATTTTATTTATCAGTTAGTCAGATGTATTTTATGTGTATAGCGTGCTATCAATGAGGCTGTTAGAAATTATTTTTTTGCCCGTGAAATATATCGAAAATGTAATATAAATAAAATCAGTTTGATAATGAAAAAACTTTATCATTATTTCTTAAGAGACCGGTCGTGGCTTAAACCTGTTCTGGTATGCCTATCTTAGCACTGATGTACTTATAATTGATTCATGCGAATCGCTAATGAGCCCGATGTTAATGCGACCTCTATAAATAAACAATGGCTCAGAAAAGAACTGTGCGAATTTAACTAGCGTTTTTACTGTTTCGAACCACAGTAGATTAGCGTTAAAATATAGTGCCTGTAATCTTTGAGTGTCCAACGATAAAAGGCTGATGAATGCCGTCGTTTGTAATAAGAAATTTATTAAAATGGACAGCGAAGCGTAAAGGGCGAAAGTGTTCACTGCTGGCATGGAAGACAATGTTCCTGGAAAAAGTGTATTCATTATTAATTCGGTACCTAACGAAGCCCAAAGGAGCGAATAGCCGTAGACACGTTGACTGGTACAATTCTTCGTATATCTTTAAAAATTAAATTTCTTTTCATAATATATTATAATTATACTTACACTAAGCTTTATTAGCATTTCTACGAGTTAGAAGATTTCAAGAGGTAGCTTTAACTGTGCAGTTTTATTACAATCGTTGAATTACTTTAATTTTACAGGATTTCTTGGGATTCCAGCAGTCAACGTGTCAACTTGAATGATACTGTGTAATAATAATACAAACCGATCAGAAAGCAAAGACACTCGGACATACTGGTGAGCAACATCGACGGACCCACCTCGGCCAAAATGTTTCCAATGTGCTCGGGTATTGTTCGATCGACGGGTCGCGGGGTTCTCTCGAGTGTTTGAACCAAGATAAAAATATTGTCCACCCCTACGGCTAACACCAAGAACGGAATCACCTGCGTACGAAGAATAATTCATTGCTGGAACACTGTTTCATTTGTTAGCTTCACGAGGAATATGTACAGGGTGTCCCAGCTAACGTATGAGCCCCATTTTACCATTCAACTTTGTCCTTCAGACATTTTACGTATCTTTATAAACAACAAAGATATTCAAGGTGGTAAGACTCCCACCGAAAACATCTCCGTTGTTTGTAGTAATACGAAAAAATGTCTCAGGAAGAAAATGTTTGATTCAGTAGGACAACTATTGTGACGGAGAAGTTGTTTATCTCTACCTCTATCTCTATCTCTTTCAATTTTCTACTGAAATTTCTTAAAAATCATATATCGTCTCGGTATTTTCTCTTGGTTTTGTATTTACCTCTATCGTGAGCAACGTCGTGGGTACGCCAATGTAACCGAACAGACCGAGCGAACAAGCCACGGACGCCATTACTATCACGATTCCACCAATACTCAGCACTATTTTACTAGTCAGCTGAAATCGCAAGAACAAAAGAAAGAAGAATAAAATAAAGCATTGGGTAAAAATGCAGTTTAGGGGAACCACCTAATAAGTAAAATGCTATTATAATTCTATATACTGCATTAATCAAGAAGTTCAAGAAGGGGAAAAATAAAATACAAAAAACGCGGGAGAATTTATTACACAACCCAATAATAAAATGAAGAGCAGGTATATTATTATTGACAGTCCAAGTTCCAATCATACGAGAAGCATAACTCCGGACGTTAAACGAATATAAATGTAAAATTGTTAATCAGGATCTAAGTTACATTTGCCCTAGTTTCCTACGTCCTTGATGATACATGTTAAAGTCGTTGACATTCCAGGTGGGTCCCCTAAGCAGTATTGTTTATATAAATGAAAAGTAGCGTACGAGACATCTTTTGATGGAACACTGTATTTTACCCAGAGCTATAGCTACGTAAATGAACATTAGTATGTAGCTGAAGACCACCGTCAACGCTTCCGCCCGCGACGATCGTTCCAATTCATCTTGAATTGATCTTTCAGTTGTGTACGCCACGTCCATGAAGTCCGGTCGTTCCTTAGCATCCCATTCTTTCATGAAGTCGATAAACCTGAATAGTTAAATCTTCTGTCGTACTTGTTTAAAATACCAGGTGTCGCCGAGCCGCTAGAATATGAATCTACGTGAAAAAATGAATCGAAAAGAACGAATAATGTTTTTTTGCTTTTAAGGCTTCTATTCATTACTTACTAATTATTAAGTGTACAAATTAATTCCTGTCTCTGGTAATTAATCAATTATACCTCTATTTTGATTTCGATTCACTTAAATATTGTATTAATTATTTGTAACACGGAGTAAATGTGTAAATTTTATAAATATTCTAAGATAATGTTCATAAATATTCAATAAATTTCGAAGGAAGAGGCTGCGAATTAATGTGTACATCTAATAGATGAGTATGTATTTCCTGCAACGTCTGACCATCATCGAACGTTTCTACTTATTATAAGTATGTAGCGCGTGAAATCAGCGAACCTACAACCTCTTTATCCTCGAGAAAGAATCCTTAATGGAAAAAACATTATTATTTCTTTTCGACATATTTTTTCATGTGAATTCACCTCCTTGCTGTTTACCATACTATATACCATATTTACAGTGAAACAAATTAATATTCGGACGCTCTAAAAAAGACGGTAACTTTTTTAATATTATTTAATATATAATTGACACAGATCTACAAAACGTATTTTTTGAATTTTCAATATAGGCCCACATGAAAAAGTTGTAAAATTCAACTTTTAGTATTTTTTCTGTAATTCCGATCAATTGCAATTTTTGAAAAAATATTTTGTCACATCCTGTAGTAAACTAATTGCTCTAGCTTTCCAAAAAAGTTCAAATTGTACAGTACAATATTAAAAAAGTTATCGTCTTTTCTAGAGCGTCCGAATATTAATTCGTTTCACTGTGGTGTTTGGTACGCGCGTAAATAATTCCTTCAATAAACACATTCACAATCCAGATTACATTGCGTTACCTTTGTTCCCATTTTTCTGCGGTGGCGACTACTGATTTGTTCATCGAGTTTGACACCATGATCGATATAACCAGCCCCGTTGCTTTCATATAGTCTTTCGCGTCGTAGATAAAGTCATTCTCGCGAAGGAATCCTCCGTAAGCTAAGGCTGGAAAAACTGGTCCTCCCCACGGTGCAACGCACGACATATCCAACGCGTTTCTTCGAAAACAAAAAAAAAGTAGTCTAATTTAAAACGTTCTTGTTACTTTCTTTTAAATATTTCACTCTTTACTGATTTTGATTATATCTCCTTCTACATTATTTTCTACATAATTTAATAATGCCATAGGTAATAAGTAGACAGCGGATTTTATACAATTATGGCAAAAATGGGTAGATGTAATTTGAAACAGTGAAACCATTAGAATTTCAAAATGCTGTTACATTATTTTCAACCTGTTAAACATGTTAAGAAAGGAAATAAATTTCTATTTCACTCCAGTTTGTTGTTCACGTAGAACATTTTTGTTTTGCATTAGGATCCGCTGTCTAGTAATAAGACACCGGCTACTTACTGCGCACACGCGAACAAATGATCGAAATAACGGTCTTCTTCTTCAACCTTCTTAGGATTGTTTTGGAAGTATCCCCAAACGCTCTGTACGGTACAGTGATCCACAGTAGTCGGCCCGGTAAAGTCATTTTGAATTGGAGCGTAACAAATGCGGTCCAATCCTTCTCCTTCCTCTTGTCCAAGCTACAAGTAAACTCAGTTATCTGAATCTGCACGAGAGAAATGACGAACCAGAGAAGCGAACAGAAAAGCTTGCAAAAACTTACCTGAAGAACTTTACTTTGGAGCTTGAAAACCTCGAGTAAAAATGTCTTATTAAAGACAGGGCCGAATTCTAGAGGACCAGTTGTGAGGTTGTGCGACACCTAAGTTAAAATAGATTTTCAAGATCAAGTGCGCGAACATTAGCGGGGTAGACTCGTTTTTACAGGATTGCAAGCGTGCGTGGTGCGCCTTCTCATTTCTCGATAATGCAAAGACGGGGTCTTTCAGCACTCAAAAGCGCTAGATAAAAGATCAATCTAGGCCGTGATCGTGTTCGGCGAATTTTATTCTATATATTTTGGCTTATTTTCTCATGTAGAATTAAGCCCTCCACGGTTCTACTATCAATACTGGGACAGCTGTAGCACATTCTGCTGAATGAATTTATTTACCTTGTCGATTCCGACAGACTTGATATAAATTTGCTCTGTTCTGTAGAAGGGTTGAAAATGAGTGTCAAAGTAGTCTTTCTCGAGTCTCGCCCTGCTGGTTGGTGCAGCCCAAATTTCGATGGGGTCGCTGACCACGATCAGTTGTGTGATTCCATAGCTTAGGCCAAGTATTACGTAAGAAGAAAGGAAAAGCGTCATCGCCGAATGTGTTGCAAATACTGTAGTATGATTATAAAATATTAGAAAATTTCTAAAAATCACTGTTTTATTTTAAAAGTTATTTAAAAGGGATAACTATTATAGGTTTGAGACTTCTTTTACTACAGGCCTGGACAACTCGTGGTTCACGAGCCGCAGACGATTCCTTTCCCTACTCCTGGGTCCTCCCCACCAAGCTCCAGTGGAGTGAAGGAGGAGGTTGCGGAGATTAGGAGCAGATAGGGGCAATATGAAATATTTGAGAGTAGGGGAACTGGTACACTGGTAGTGGGTGTCGTGAAGCGACAGAAGAAGTTGTCCGGGCCTGTTTTACTACTAGAAAGAGTGTACCTTTGCCGCAAACGCGGAAGAGACTCCGAAACAGCTCCTCAATGTCTTTGCAACACACCTTCGACGGGGGACCTGCGGTTATCAACAATAGATTATCGATTAATAAATTCACAAGTTGAAAGATATTTAATTAGCAATTTAAAAATATTTATAGTTTAAATGTATATAGTTTGATTATATCAGTATTAACGGAGAATTAATTTTTGTACAAGAAGCATAGGACAGAAGCGACTGATCTCATTGTATTGCTATTTATATTTTATTTCAATATTTTTGAAATGCACGGGTTTCACGACTCTTGCGTCAATTTGACACAAGAAGAGTTTGGAAAAATGGGGGTCGGGGTTGAAAGTTAATGTTCCTGTACAAATAAGAGTTGGGTACCTCTACGTCTACATAGTCTTCTGTAAAGTCCGTAGGAGGCCACAGCAGCCAAAACATATAGAATGCAGAAAATTCCTGCTATCACTGCGTAACCTTCAACTCCAAAAATGAGAAAATCATTCTTCGTAAGGTTTACTGCGTAGTCACAACCGGATGGACAGTCGGTACAGCTACATGCCGATGAACCCTATTGGAAACCATACGACATCTTGAAATATCTTACCGTTTGCTATCAAGGTCTTTGGATTCATTATTTTATGTTCTCTAAGAATATTGGAAAAAAAATATAACGTATCATTAAAAAAAAAAAACGATGACTTTAAAATCTCGTTAAAAAATGACTTCTAAAGTATAGTCTTTCCACTGTTACATACACCCTTTGAGATAGTATAACTTCGTTACAATAAATTTTGTCATAAAACAACGAATAAGGAGACACTCTGTGCATGTATGGTAACCACGCGTTTTTCGGCAATTTACTATAATATGAACTGTATTTTCTCGGACTTACATTGGTTCTATCACTACATGGTGTCACTGGCTCATTCCAGAACGTGTTATTAGGAATGAAACGCAAATGGAAAGCTATGAAATTATTTGCGTCTGGATCACCTTGGTACTCGTACCACCTGCATCAACAATATCATGTGTGAATCTCAATCTCTCTTCTTGATAATAAAAAATATCGATGATATTGATGTCCTTGAGAAAGAAATGATCTTGGACAAAAATAGCCTTACCGCTATATCAAGATATCGATGATCTTGAAATCTCTGAAAAAATGACCTCGGAGGAAAAGTCCTAGTGTTACATTTGCCGCTTGAAATAGTACAACTTTGTCCCGAGGATTTTTATAAAATCATCTCATTTTTTTCTGAGATATCAAGATAACCGTGAGTTTTTTTCAAAAGAAGATCAATGAACCTTTTTCTAATACCAAGTTGTTGTCGATAGAAGGACAAATTCAGCGACCCATAACATGATGACCTTGACTTGAGCTAGAAAAGATCTCGGTAAAATCTCACGGTCACCTTGATATCTCGGAAAAAGACCTTAATACCATTTAATTCTTAATATATATACCAACAGTTACAGTTCTGTCAGTTTCGAACTTACTTTTCAGCCGTGCATCCGCTTGCACCGTTAGCTCCGCATGCCAATTCCATAGCTAAATTTCCACTTGCTGGGTGAACGATATGTTTACAAGAATCGTAAGTGCTGTTCATATATTCTTCTGCGACGTATGCCTAAGACAGAGAACGATCAAAATATACAGGCTAGCCTAGAATTTAGTGCCTCCTATTTTCGAGGCACTTTCGATAGGCTGACAATGCTCTCAGTGATCTACGAATTGCATAATCAGAAATTTGAAAAGAGTTTCATTTTGTATCCTCGCAGTCACGCGAGGCAAAGCACGGCAGGGGCAATATGAAACAGTTGATAGTGGGGAAACCGGTACACTGGTAGGGGGAGTCGTGAAGCAAAAGCGGGGAAGCTGACCTACTCTATGCTACCACCTCGAGTTGAACTTGAACTAAGAAATTGGTTTTAAATAGCGACCCCTCTAGCGTAACAAAGCTGTAGAATTTCTGTAATTTCTTCAAAGAAATTTGAGCCTTTCTCAAACCTAAGCATAAACTAAGTCTAAGTATGAACGTGAACGTACCTCAATCTTTGACACGTATGTACCGGCAGAATTATTACTAGTTTCAAGCACTCGTAAAAATCGACTTTGTTCGGGACTGCAAGCCAAATCGCATAATAACTTGAATGTGTTTTTTATGCAAGTCGGACACCTGCCGAATATACCTTCGGCCATCTTCAGTTGTCCAACCAGTGTCTTCATATTGGCAATGTTGCAACATAATTCCGGCGTGTCTGACAGAATGACAGATAAAGCGAAATTAATAAATACTTGTCAAACTTTACGTTGTCCGACCTACGCACTGTGAGAGCCATTTCTTCATATAAAATAAGCGAGACTAGTCCAAACATGTATAATTAACAAATATATGAATTTTTGTCCATCTGTTAGCGATTCTGGCTCAGTGTGCTGTGGTCTGTTCTTCGAAAATACAAAGGAGAAGCGTTCGAGAGAGAGAGAGAGAGAGAGAGAGAGAGAGAGAGAGAGAACTTAAAACGTAAATGTTCACTTCGCTGTTGGTTTACTTTTAACAAATGTATGTTTGCTGTTGTTGAAGAACAGAACTTTAAATGTAAATATGCAAACAGATCATAAAAATATTATCTAGTTTTATTTACATAATTTTCTTTTTAAAAATGTACCGATTCTCCTTGGTCTCCTCTAACTGAAGTCATAATGGCTGTCCACTGTATTTTTTTATTGCTTGTCTGAAGTCAAGCCTGTCAAACTTGAAGTCGCCAGACGAGGAGAAGGAGCATGAATTAAGGGGTAAGAGTTACCCTCTCTCTGCCGGGACCGGACACATGCACGACAGAGGCGAAACGCGTCATGTGACCGGGCGGATGCGTGGGGGACCAGTGTCGTAGAAGGGGAAGGTAGAGTTAGGAATAGCGTTGTAGAAGAGGAAGGTAGAGTGGGGAAAAAATCTTAATCTGGTGATTCTGGTCCAATTTGCGGTCCGCGAGCCACGTTAGATTTCTTCCGAGAGCCAAATTTCTTTACAAGAACCGTTTTTAGAAGTCGGTCAAAACTAAGCACACTGAATAAAACTAGAATTTAATTTGAATTTAGATATAACCAACTGACTGATTGTAAATTGTATTCAAATACTATTGAATTAAAATAAAATACATTAATTTTAAACACGTAATTCGCAGTTTGCCGACTACTGGCTTCAGACTTAAGTAGTGAGGGATCGGACTGGTTGATGATGGGGACCGTGTGGCTCGCGACAAAGAAAACGTTGGACGGGCCTGTCTGAAGTAATAGGAATGAAATGGACAGCTATTATGACTTGGAGTATTTTTTTTCGAAAGGTAGGAATATTTTTGTGAAGATAAACATACCGGTGTTTGTAAAGTACTGTGGACACCTTTGACGAAACTGTTTCACAGTTTCTTTGGTTTCTTCGGTTTCTTCGACCTTTATAGGAGGACCATTGTATTCGCATGTTAGTGATTCACTGCCTTCAGAACAATCTCCGTACCACACGCAACGTGGTTGCTCGTCGCACTGTGTCAGTGTTAACACGCAACACAATAGCAACAATATGTTGAATTTTGAACGAATGCGCTTCGCCATGTTGCGAACGCTTCTTCTATTTTTTCTTGCTTTTTGGATAAGTCTCTCGCTGAATTTCAAATGCTGCACACTGATTTTGACCTTATCGGATTCAAAATTGTCAATGGGGATTTTATTCAAATATGATAAAAATTAGTAGATCGAATGCAAACGGTAGAAGCATTTAAAGAATTCATAGATAGAACAAATAAAAAATTGAAAACTGATGACATTTCGAAAATCAAAGATCAATTTCTCACTTTTCAAGCATTTATTTCTGTTATAAATGTGTGTGTGCATAAAATCCGCTGTCTAATTATAATAGCGCCTTTGTGTAATTTTTATCATCACCATATTCAGAAATATACTATAATATTTCATACTATTGTAATTAGACATCCTAAGATTATACAAAATAAAAATTGTCTACCTAAATTGCAATAGATAATAGACACAATAGATGCACATTTCACTTACCTTCTCTTTTGCGTTTGCCGCATTCACGCTCTTGGTGGTGTAAACATCGGCGAGTTACACGATTTTAAGAGTTTCCTCTTTGATTTCACGAAACGATTCTGCGCACACATGCATCGATGTGCGTTTCCGCTTGTTCAGTGTTTTGCGGTTGCACTATTCAGTTACCTCGGGACTACTGGAGGGATACGCCGGTCTCCGACTTCGAATGAAGTTTATCGTTTCGACATCTTATCTTTCAGAGTTGAACTCCGCGCTCAGTAAGAAGCGAAAGCAATTACACATCACCTACGAACGATCACAGACGCATCTCGGGAAACTTGTACAGAGTCATGGTATAATACAACGATCGAGAATCTTTTCGATCGCTGTTGGATTAGCGGCATCGTGCACACCTGCGATTTATCAGCGTCACTGGGTTAAGGAAAAGATTAAACGCATGGAATTAGACCGGTCGCTGGTATTGTCCGACCTAATCAAAAACGTTTATCTGACTCGCGATGGAAACAATTTTGGCGGGTGATAACGGAGGAGATAATGCCATTATAGACGAGGTGAGTAATCAGGACACGTGCATTTGACGCCGCTTCTAATCATTCGAACAGCTCACGTTCGAAAGGTGTACTTGGAAGAAAAAACCAAATATTTGGTGAATGCAAGAGTTTCCGGCTTTTCTAATTGTTCATTGCCCTAGTAGCATTTAGGGTTGGCCAACGGTGGTTGACGGTTGAGAGTTGGTTGGGATATGGTTGGTGGTTTTGCCTACAAATCCTCAATATACGGTCTATGACGAAAAAAAACTGTGGTAAAATAACAATTTATCAACGAATATCCAACGTTTGGCTTACAATTATTATAGATGGTTAGTTAGCAAGACTACATTCAGAATCAGTGTGTGCAGTATTTAAAATTCGGCAAGAGGTTTATCCAAATACAAAGAAAAAATAGAAAAAGTATTCGCAACGTGGCGAAGCGCACTCGATTAAAATTCAACATATTGTTGCTATTGTGTCGCGTGCTAACACTGTTACAGTGCGATGAGCAACCACGTTGCGTGTGGCACTGTGACACAATTATAAGCACAATATTAATTCCTTTTATTGCCACACTTCGAATCAGTAGTTTTCGCAATAATTCGATGACTCTCTGTATTTGGTGGACAACAGCGTGCCTGATGGGAAGGTAATAAATAGACTGCGGATCTTTATGCAAAATAAAAAATGTTTGCATTGATTGCAATACACTGGAGCAAAATAAAAATGGTATGCTTCTTTTAATTATCCTATTATAAGCTGAAACACTAATACGTTGATGTCGTTCAATATTTTTAAAAGTTCCACTACTTTACATTGCAAATACCCATTTTTGTCATAAATGCATAAAATCCGCAGTCTAGTAATAAATAAGCGATACTACTGGATAATCATATTTTAATGACTCAATGATTGTACAAATGGATCACTCTCGAACGTTTTCGCGTAACCGAGGAACAATAATAGTAATAAATACAAGAATGATTGTAATTATAATGTGTTCATTTCTAATCTCTAGTTACACAATAGTAGATGAAAACGTAAACAATACGCAGTTCGTATCGCGGCGTATGCGTTCGCACGTGAATTAGTTTCCATTTTTCCGATTCGTCACGCAAAGATTGTGTTGTACAGCAAAGGAAAGAAACAAAGTAATGTGGAAAGACTTGTTACATTCTTATTTTACCCTATCTTTGTTTCGTTATAACGCGACCCCATCCCGGCGAATCCTGCTCCATAGTCATATACTATATTTCCCCTTACGATCTATAATAATTCTATCAACCATCTAAAAACTTCGTATTCACGGGACACTCGAATGGGTTGCTCCATTTTCTTTCTCTTCTTTCTCTCTCTCTCTCATTCTCTCTCTCTCTCTCTCTCTCTCTCTCTCTCTCTCTCCCTCTGTCTCTCTTTTTCTCTCGGTCACACTTTCTCTCGCACAAATATCCACATTCTCTCTCACGTTCTCTCTTTTCTATCTCTCCCGATTCTTTCGCTCTCCCTTTCGTTCTCTCTTTCTCTCGATCAAGCTCTCTCTCTCTCTCTCTTGCCCCAGTCTTTCCTCCCCCATACCCCTATAATTTTCATTTCATTTCATATTCATCTGACCAGCAATATTTACTTCGTTTAATCTGGTGCCCGTAATTCTACCGAAGGTATCGTCATTATAATTATTTAAGTATATTACGTTCAACGGTAGCGATAAAGTTTATATCAATAAAATTTGTGGAGACTGTCAATAATCGTATAATAGATGATAAATCGTTCGACGATTTACTGTCATCGGGAGAAAAATATGAAACTCGATACTACTAGGCCAACTATCGAGAGATACGTCTCCGAGGCAGAGTGTTTTTCGAGCAGGTCTCAAGAAATCGGAATTCCCCGATCGTTCGCGCGCGTACTTCTACCAAATCCTCAGGAACATGTTCGCTTCTACCATCGACTGAGCGGTTACAAATTGTACAAAAGATCCGTCGAATATTTGCAAAAACATACCACCCCATCGTCCCAACAATCTCCCAATATTTTGTCAAGCTTATCAACCCGAGGCTTGTGGAAATAATTATAAAATAAAATAACATGTTATTTTCAATGATAATTCAAATAATGTAATTTCCCAAGTGCTCAGGTCTGGGTAAAAATAACTTTAGCTGAATGGTTGAAGTCATTGAAATTCTTTCCGATCATATGTAAGGATACTGTCGCAAATACCCTGCTATGATCGTTCTATATTTCGCATGTATTTAATATCGTGTGAGATATTTACTGGAAGGTGTATCCACAAGAAATTATAAGCAACTTATAAAATACACACGCAACAGAAACAGTGAAAGTATAGAATCGAAAATATTTTAGCAAATATCTCAGAAACTAAAAATAATTGAGCTAGATCCTCATTTGTACACTTCGCCACTTGTCTCATCAATAACTATTATTTAACAAATAATGTTCGTCAAGCAAAACATCCACATTCAGTACGATTACCTCGGCAACACATGAGAAAATCGTCGAGATCACAAAGAGTGGTATCTTTTCATAAATTACCAAAGAACGAAATAAAATCCTTCGCGTATATGCAGTAAATCAGAGCCGGGGAACTAGTTCCTCGCATGGATCAACCCCCACCATTAGTTTCCTGGTCTCCCACTCCTCAGCACCACTCCAGCTTGACTTTATTTCCAGAGTGGGGGAAGTGGCGCGGTGGCTTGTGGGCCGCACGCTATTTCTTTCATACGATTCCAGTCGAATGGTGGGGCGGTGGTAGCAGTATCGCCATATCGAGGAAGTCGAGGGGAATACAATTTACCCCCTCTCTGATAACCAGATTAATACGTGGCCAGTCTACGGTCTTAGTAGGGGATGTTGGAGTACGTTCATGGTGCTGGAATGGGATAGTGGAAGGGGAAAAGCAGGAGAGGAAAAATCGACCAGTTTTGGTCGATTCTGGTGGTACTGGCTGGTACTGAGAACAGAGAGGAAAGAAACAATATACGGCACATGGGCCGCCAGTTCCCCGGCTATGCAGTAAATGTATACGCTAGTGCAACGAATGAGCATAACCGGATCACGAGAACGTAATTAGGTATTGGAATATCCTCAGATATTCTCACAGCAGTTCCGACAGTTGTCTCGATCACCAAAAGTCCCGTGTCTCTTCCCTGTTCTTTCCGCACGTTTGCCGATACTGCTAATTCCGTTTGTGAATCGATTTATTACTGCTCTTACGATTATTATTAGTATTATCATTATGTTTTAGTTGTTGGTCATTCATTCCTCCTCCATAAGAAAATGTTGCCTTTGATTGTCACGAGTCCTGAATAGAAATACACACATAATGTGAACCGTGTACGATATACGTCGAATTGTATATCCGAAGATTTCGGAGAGAACGTGGGAGAAGTGTGTCTCGTAAATTAATGTTCATTGCACGTGGTGTAGAAAATCACAATCGCGTTCCGCGTCGAACGAACGATACGATGAAATCGCACGTGAAGTTTCGTTTACGTTTTCTTTTCGTGTAAAACAAAGAGACTCTCTCGAAGAGACTCTCCAGGGCGAAGGAAACAATCGGAACTCTGCTCGAAGGCGCGTCTCGACGTAATTTTTATCCGATCATATATGGATATATACATATACACCTATACATATATATATGTATGTACATATATGAAAGCGACAATGCAATAATACGAGCAACAGAAGGACCTTCGTAAATTCTTCGATCTGCACACAGGACGTCTACGGTAATTAATAAATAAGTATTTCATTATTTCTTTATCTTTCGCTGTCAAACATCGACCGACATCCTCTTACATGCATACGTAGCTTCGTACCCTTATAGACGCACGCGTGCGTGCGTGCTTGCATGCTTGTGTGTGTGGTGTGTTTGTTCTTGCGTGAACGCGATCGATGTGTGTGTGTGTGTGTGTGTGTTTGTGCGCGCGCGCGTGTATGTGTGATTTGCACGTGTAGAATGCAGAATTTTGGTCGTCTCGATTTTCCGGACTCCTCGAAACGAAACGATCGGTTCGATCTAGGAATCGATTCTACTGTATAACAGCGAGTGTCTATCATTTAATCGTACTACCATTAGTATACTCGTTCTACTATTTCTATACATACATACATACGTAGATTATCGATTACTCTCACTCGATTCGACTGGCGTTCCTGTTCTCACTTTAGACGGATACGTGTATGTATGCACATGCATGCGAGTCTGACGTGTCTTCGAAATGAAGTGGACTGAACGTTATCGGTTATGGTAAAAATGATTATCGTATCCTACCATGGATGGTCGCGTCAATATTGACAAATTACTGGACTGCGGATTTTATGCATTTATGATAATATTTTATATTTACAATAACATTTATGACGACAAATCAACAGATCAAATGCAAAACAGTAAAAATATATTTTGAACAAACCAAAAATAGTATTGTATATTGTCATCAAAATTATTTAACAAGGAAAACAACGTCTATCTAGTTCCTATGTCTTTATTAGTGTCTTTATTTTTATTTTGCATAAGAATTCGCAGCCTGCACTTACCGGCGGTATTTACTATCTCATCGATTTCGAATGTTGACAATCCACAGTTGAGTATTTTCTAATGAATCATTCGAATTACGTGGCATTTCTCTTCCATAAAATATGCAAAACGATCGTAGAATGCGTGCATCGAGATTACCGTATATATGTATCTACATGCATGTACGTAACAAAAGTGAGAAAGAACATTCGGCTTGAGGGAAGCATGGAAAGAAGAGTGATTTAACCTACGCTATATTTAGCGATCCGATCGTGTCGTTTCCATCGATCAATGCCAGAGTCGCTAGATTAAGTGTCCCTGCTCTACCTTCCCTTTCCACGACGCGGTACTGGCAGAGAGGGGGTAACCGTTTCCTCTCGATTCGTGCTCCCTCCCCTCATCTGATGCGACTCTGACCCTAAAATCGAGCCGAGACTGAATCAGTCTGCGAACCTTCACGCGCACAAAGGGATCTCGATCAGTCTCGATAAAGAAATCGTGAAACATAACTGGATAGCGATCGTCGGTGTTCCTGAAACTATAGAATCGAGCAACAAGGTCCGAGATACAACAATTTCGCGCCTCTGTTCTGCGTTGTAACAGTAGAGAAAATAATTTCGAGAAGAATCCGACGTTTTGATTGCACATGTCGTACCATGTAGGAATGTATACGTGTGTATGCAGGCGCGCATGAACGTAAGCACACACATGCACAGATAGACAGACAGACAGACAGACAGGCAGGCAGACGGACAGACAAACATACAAACATACGGATGCACACACACGCACGTACGCGCGCACCACCGCATGCACACGCATACGCTTTCGTACACACGATCCTAGACTGATGTGTACCCTTAGTATAATACACGTATGCTTATTATTATACCAATAGTGGTTTCAAACTGTTATTTGAACATTCAAGGATACATTGTGCACGTGCGTGCACGCAAAAGAAACGCGAACCGATGTATATACCAAGGTATCGCTATCACTTCTTTTTTTCTCTCTCTCTCTCTCTCTCTCTCTCTCTCTCTCACGAGTATTCGGGGTACACGTGCTGAAGAAACGATAATGTGCACAGAACGGAAGAAATTCGTTTTACCTCTTCTTCTCTTCGTTTTGTTTAATATTATTTACATGCTCGCGACAGAATGAAAGGAGCGCGCTGGATCGACCGTAACAAACGTAAACAGAAAGACGACGACGACGATCGCCCCTTAAATTGTCAGATAACAGTCTTCATCCTTCACTCTACATGTACTGTATACGTACATGCGTATACATTATTCATTTTATTTTTTTTTTTGTTATTGTTTGCTGTAGATATTTCTCTATAAGTATAGACGTACTTTCTGTTTCTCTAATTTACAAGCATTAATGATTTAATATTGTGTCAACTTATCGCGATACACCCATCAATAAGTGTGTGTGTGTGTGTGTGTGTGTGTTACGAGGGTCGAGTTTATCGTTTATTTCGTGTTAACGTGTGTGTTCTTTTAATCAATTGTTCTGGACGACATTCCACACGGACGTTTTTCTCGCTGCTCGGATCTGGGTTTAGTCCTCTCATCTCTTTTTCATTAAATAGGATCTCTTTTGTCGCTCCTCCCGTGATACCTCTCTCTCTCTCTCCTGTTTCCTGTGCAGTGAACATTTTTCTCTTCCTCTCCCCCTCTCTCTCTCTCTCTCTCTCTCTCTCTCTCTCTCTCTGTCTCTGCTCGTCCCTCGGTCACGAGCATTCTGATCGCCGGTATACTGTTTTAAGCAACGTTCAAAATAAAGTTTTCTATCGCGACGAGAATACTCGTGACCGAGGTGTGAGCACCGTTGGAACAGCGCACATGTGGAAAACCATCCTGCCCGACGCACAATAAATGTATACATGTACGTATCCATATACGGAAATATATGAATTTATCTACACTCGTGCCCGCGCCGATACGTCTAATTTTCACCGTGCGTGTGTGCACAGAGAGACGCGTGCACACATGCGCGCGCGCACACGCATCATACACAGCTCGAGCACATAATATCCTGTACACTTCTCGTCTTTTTCCACCTTTCTCGCATATTCCCTTTTTCTCAGTTCCCTTTCTCTCTCTCTCTCTCTCGCTCTCTCTCTTTCTCTATCTTTCACCCTTTTCCCAGTCTCTCCCAGTCTCAGACCTCCATGTACACGCAGACGCACACAGCACACACACGCCAAAACACGGACAAGTCATACGTACACGTTATACAGTCGTTATACGATTCTCTTAAACTTCCATATGTATATTATATGTATTTATATTATACGACTTATTCCGTTAAACTTTGTTGTTTGATCGCTAAATTTGTTTTTCCTTTTATGTTCGCCACGTTACGTCACGTCACGTTCCCTTACGTTACGTTACGTTGGATTACGTTACGTTACGTCACGTCACGTCACGTTACGCGAGACGTCATTGTTATTCTTATACGGATAGTTTAATTATCTCTCTATGTGTAGCATCTGAGAAACTGTGTTTCTTGCCGACGATAATATATTATATACGATCGGTGACGGTGCCGATAACGGAAGGCGATGACGATGAGAATGACTGCGACGAGATATCATCGACGATAGCGTTCGCCGGAGACAATAATAGTGTGTAAACGCGTGAACCATGCGACAATAATAGTAACAGCGTTTTTGTTCTTTGTTTGTTCGTTCGTTCGTATTTTTCCCGGCGACAATCGACGGCGCCGATGCCGATGTAGATTCCGATGCCGATGCCGATGGTGGAGTCAGTGTGTGTTTTATTTTTGTTAGCCGTGTGTCGTTGCCAGCGGTGTGATGGTAGCGGTAATTAAACAGGACGTTGACCATTCGAGAGGGTAGCGACGACGATAGAAATCGAAACGACGACGAAAGAAACAGGCGAGAACAGTCTCGGCACGAATAACGGAGCGTTATTTGCCATCGTGTTAATGAACAAAGTAATCGGAACGTAGCAGACGTTGCGACAGTGTTCGCGTAATCGGGATAATGACGACGGCGACGACGATAATAAACGCAGTGATGGTACCCGACGAGAATAAAATACGTAGCAGTGATCAGTAATAATAAATAGTAGAGAATAATAATGGTAATGACAATCGTAAATTATAACAATGATAGTCCTAATAATATCATTCTTACATTATATACAGAGTTGATCACTCCATAGTTGCGCATTGCCGTCCATGCGGAATAGTTACAGCAGAACCGAATCGAAAATCCTCGTTGCACGCACGAGGAGCATGATGCGTGTACAGAGTCGCCAGATGAACATTCGTGTCCCCACTCCACCTTCCCCTTCTACAACGCTATTCCCCCACGCTTCCGCCCGGTCACGTGACGCGTTCCGTTTCTGTCGTGCACGTGCCTCGGCAGAGAGAGAGGGAATGTTCCTCCCCTCAATTCGTGCTCCTTCCCCTGATCTGGCGACTCTGCGTGTGTAGTGCATCATAGGCGATTGTAAATCGTTTGAAGCGGCCGATGCGTGTGCCGTTAGTTCCTGGTCAGACTGAATCCGATTGCGGTATGTATTTCAATAGGTGCAACAACAGCAACAACAATAACGACAACAGTAACAGCAACAACAACTAGTGAACGTGAAAAATAGAATCTCGAGAATGGACATCTAACGCGACTCGCACACGGATCGTCACTCGGACGGCCGTTAAGCTACGTCCACACTGGAGCGACGTCCAGCGACTTCTTGTTCGGATCTTCTTCCACGAACCGGTGACTTTTTCGAGGTACATGTGCTAGTTGTCGCTTCGGTGTGGACATAGGTTTATGTTCCTTTTTTGCTTTTCTGGTCGTCGCAAGGCTAAGGAATTTTCAGGTCGACCTTGGTCATAGCTAATGTGTAGACTGCGAATCTTTATGCAAAGTATAAATTGTCAGCATCGATCGCAAGAAATAGGAACTGGGTTGAATGGTATGTCTTTCAATTTTTAAAATTTTTCAACAATTTTGCTCATTTTAATCCGCAGTCTACTAATGAGTAGATTGCGGATCGTTTTGTCGAATAAGAATCGTTTTCACGGGAACAGGGAGCCAATGAAAGATTCGGTTTTCTCGTCAACCCTTCAGCACACGGATGAGGTCCGCGAGATCCATGAATTGGGCTGTTTAATTTTCTTTAGATGATCTTGCAATTCCATGAACTCTTGTTCTATCAGGAGTAGTTTTGGGCAATATTTCTACGATAGCATTATGCAAAAGCTCCGAGTGTTTAGATAACGTATCAACAAACGGAGCTGTTGACCCGTGTACTTCAGGGTTGAGTGCTTACACTAGTTCTTAACTTTTTATCTAAGTGACTTTCCAATTAAGAACTAATTGTGAAACAACTAAAACTGTATAGTTTATATACCAATGTAAATGCTATGATACAATCAAATATTATTCGTTAAATTAAGAAGACAATAATAAACTTCTGAAAGATGATACCAAACTCTACGAATTAATTCATCATTTTCAGTTGATAGGTTAAATCCTCTTTCTACTAAATCCGCAGTCTATTGATAAGTAATCGGTATAACAAGCGAGATCAGGGTGCGATAAATTAGCGGCAGGTGTGCTTCTACAGGTGCGCGATCGACCGCACTATAGATTGTCGAGCCGAGAAGAAACACGGCCGTCTCTAGTACATGCCGGAACACGCGATGTGGCAACATCGCATACAGACAGAACATCATTAAATTTCACAACGAACATTAAAGAATATAGTATTTTAAATAAGATATACAATTTCGAAAATATAATATTTCTATTTTAACAGTCTGGACCACAAAATAAAATATTTCTATTTTAACAATCTGAACCACAAGATAAAATATTTTATTTTTTCCGTCCTTATAATACTCTGAGGAACTGCATTACATATGGGTGATTTAATATTTCTTATCTTAGCAGTAATTCAAAGAAGAAATGATACTCAATATAAGAAACTATATTAAATGGGTGGCATACAACGTTCATATTCTTTTAAAAATTCTTTGTAAAATACACAGATAGTGCATCTCATCGTTAGGAAACAATTTATACTCATAAATGTATGGAATTCGAACAAATATTTTCAGCAATAATATTTAAAATTGAAATTGAAAATGAATAATTTCATCAAATAAAATATTTTATTTTTAAAGTTGCACACATACTTTCAAAAAAATAGGATTATTTACTATTCACTATTTAAAATACTATTTTATCCAGCTCTGTTCAGCATGGAACAGAACCTATACCCACTTTTAACATTCTAAATATAGGTATGCTCTGTCTCTGTCTGTACTGACAAAAGTGGTGGGAGAAAAGATCCCGGGCGTGAAAACTCTCTGTTATCCTGTCTGCCGTGGTATAAAGCGAACGACTTCAAGTCTCTTCGACCTGGACCTGAGACAGCGTTGCCAAATTTACTATTTTCCAACCTGAATTCGAGACGGCCGTGGAAGGAAGAGCAATGTTTTCGCGAGAAAAACGGGAGCAACCGAATCGTTGGTTTCCTTGAGAGTTGCTTAAAATTCTAGCTGTCTGGAGGACACCGTCAAGAGGATGTCTTTTCGTTGAGAACGATCCGTCTTACATGTGTACAGGCAAAATGCTGTCCGGTCGAAATAAAAATAAGTGGACGATCGATCGTTCGTTGCACAGAGAAAACAATGATGACGTTCAATGTAAGTGTGCTCGTATGCGTGCGACGTCTACTATTTCGGGTGAACCAAAGAAAATGATTCCGGGGCCAATAGTGTTCCGCGTGAACGGCACGCGCGCGCGTTAATTCTCTTCACAATAATCGAATAAATTGATCGGTTTATTTCACGATGTTTTTTTTTTTTAAACTTAACCCTACAGTTTTTTTTGTTAGCCAGTTAACAACTACTTAAATTAAACATGGTTATTATAGCTAGATTGTTGAGCACAATTATTGATTTCTATGAGAGACTTTCGGGAAGCGCTGTGAGATGAGCTCATATCCCCAAACTCGCTGGCCGACTTACCCTTACGTGGTAAAGTGGTGGCCTCTCCTAACGAAGGTAACTCCCGCGGTTTCCAGATCGGCGAACCTTCAATAGATTTTCATAATAGCAAGTGCCGCGTCTGATCGAGCATATTCATTCACTACCTACATACTTTAATTGCACAGCAACGAAAATAAACGAAAACATTCACGTTGAACCGTGGACGTGAGTTCACGCATCTTCTCATCAGTTTTGCCATGTGTACAGTAATGCCCCGGTATGCATGAAAGAGATGTGCACGATACTGAGAAGCTCGATCCAGATGTACGACACAGAGTCGCCAGAAAGTGCCGAAGCCGGCACCCGAGGGGAAAAAAAGTATCCCCTCTTTGATGACCAGAGTGGAGTAATATGTGATACGTTGCGGCCGCGCACGCGCACGCACGTATTACTCTACTCTGGTCATCAGAGAGGGGGTAGATGATCTCACCGTGACTCCCCTCACCTGGCGACACTGGTACGACAGGCCTGGGAAACTGTCTAGTGATGCCAGAATCGTGGGACGAACCCCACCGCTGGCTCGACCCCCCTCCCCACTTTGACGTACCGTCGCCTGCTTACGTTGGTTCAACTGCGACAAGCGTATCTCTACTCCGTCTGTGTGAGTTGCCTAGCAGTGTCACCAGGTCGAGGAAATCGAGGGGAATACAGTTTACCCCTTCTCTGATAACCAGATTAATACCAGTGACCAGTCTACGGTCTTAGAGGTCTTGAAGGGGAAAAGGAGGAGAGGAAAAATCGACCAGCTCTGGTCGATCCTGGCGACACTGTAGCCTAGTGAGTTACGAGAAGCAATGTAAGGCCGCGCTCACAGTGGACCCGTTTTCGTCCGATTTGGCCGCTGTTCGACGCATCTGTCTCTTTTTTCAAGCGTGCGAAAAAGAGACACAACGTCGGACGTCTGCCGAAACGGTTCCACTATGAGCGCGGCCTAAGGAGACGACGGTACGTCAGAGTGGGGTAGCTGTGCCAGCGGTGGGGTTCGTCTCCCTACGCTGAGTCCTCCCCACCACAATCCTTTGGAGTGGATAGTGGGAGAACCGGTATACTGGTAGTGGGAGTCGTGAGGCAACAGCGGGGAAGAAGTGGCCCGGGCCGGATGTACAACACCGATTTAGATGTGAGCCCCTCAATTGCCAAGTCGACTAACTTCATAACTTAAGAAGTAACATCGATGGAATAGTCTTATGAAATTATTAACGATATTGAAAAATGTTTTAAACAAAAGTTATATGTTTTGGACGGGGTCGTGTTATCAAACATCGAGTCTTCCATGTTACACTAGATTAGAACGAATACTAGAAGTGCCACCTTATCTTGGATTAAGCGAGTAAATACGATCGGAATTGTATCGTGTTTGAACTCATTCAAATCGGCCACAAATGTTATGGCAAAGGTTTTGTAGAAAGATTGTTGACGAAAAAGGCTATCAAGAGAGATCAATGAATAATGCTTTCGACGAAGTTTTCGCATACATCGAGACATTACTGTAATGGAACTCTCGACGAACACATTCGCTATCTGCGTCATGTACATGCGCGAAGACCATAATTTTGTATTTCACACGGAGACAATTGATTTATTGAGACAATTGGGCATATCGTTATTCAACAAGTTGCATACTGCTGTAACAATTGAGAATCAAAGCAGGAAATACAAGTAACTAAATCCACAAAAATGTTTTCTTTTCTTTCCTTGGAATGGAAATTTTGATTCTCAAAGTTTGAAAGTGTGTTCAAACTGCTGAGAGTTAAGGTCATGACGCATCACACTCGGAGAATGTAAAATGTAACAATGGCCGCTAATAGCGAACATGTTAAAAATATGTTCGATTCAGCTTTCTCCTAATTAGTTAATTAAAATCAATGTTATTGCATCAATATCCACGGTCCAATTATCATTTTTATAGCACACTCGTCCATTTCCTTGTACGATACATACATACGTGTGGAATGATGTTGTGGAAGAAGTGACATCGTACGAACGCTCACAAGTAAAACGACGAGTATGCGACAAAAAATGGTCCTTTTTTTCCCGGATTCTTTCCAATTACAGGTTTACTCGACTTTGATTCTTCTCTTACCTAGTTCTTTCACTGTAATAGGTTGATAGTTTTCCGGTTGATGAGAGGACTGGATTAATCTTGCTTGACTGCCCGTACTTCCCGCTGAAATGGTTGAAGTGGTGCTCAAAGTCAAATGATTCGGAGTGCGGCCCAAATTTGCCTGCTTCTCACCTAAAAAAGCTTGCGAGTCTTCCTCTCCCTCGGACTTTGTCCCTGAATCCATCTCCACCTTCACCTCCCCTGTATCGTAAAGCAAAAACCATTATTTTCTGCATTAGTGTACAGTGTACGCAACGCGCCTGGCGGAACAGTTGCTCTCTAAAGGTAGGAACCGGGAATCGAAATAATCACAAATATTTAAATTATTCCGTTCAAGAAGAGATCGCCCATGCACCAGAAAAACGTCACAAATATAAAAATACAAATTTTACAGGAGAGCGATACTACGTTTTTATATTTTACAAACTCTATTCAAAATGTCTACTGTGTCCAGAATTTTTCTTTATCTATCCCCATCGGAACTTATGATGCAAGGAGACGTGTTTAAAAAATAGTTCTACGGTGCGTGTCTTAAACAAAACCCGTCGAAAAGTTTCATGAATCTTTTGATCTTTGACTTGATGGTTTGTATCACGCACCCGACAAAGATCAGAAAATTATAGCTTCTTCGAAATCTTTCGAGATGCTACGAAATAAGCCAGCACTCAGGATTATCTTATCTAGGTGCAAAAAGCACCTTCCGCCATATGCACCTGATGTTTGATCTCTTTCTTTGCGATTAGTGCATGCTACCGACAATGAGTACATCAGAACATTTTCAATTGTTATGGGATAACAATTTTCTTATTTGTTTTATGCTGTACATACGGGGTGTTTATTTATGATACGATTATTTTATTTATAATTATAAGTTTATTTTATTTATTCATTGGGCATGTGTGCATTACCAAAAAGTGGAAATGTATCTAATGAACAGACGCTCTCCTCGAAGACGAAGCTTTACACTAAAAAATGTTACTCCACAGGGTGGTCAGTAACTAGCGATAGAAGCAGATAGCAGGTGGTTTTACTGTACATAATAAATTGAAAGTGTAGAATGAAACTTGTTCGTATGCCGTTCTGTACTCGAGAAAAAATTTGTCTTAAATATTTTCTGGGTGCACGCGTATACTGGACTATGTCTCGACCTAATCTCGCTGTAGTGTGCTGTCCCAGTTCCAGTACAGATTTGCGATTATTGTACCGGGTAATCAAGAATACATCAGGAAAGAGAATATTAACTTATGATAAATTTTATTGTTACAGAAATGGTTGGAAATGTTGCCCATCCTGGGCAACACAAAATTATACTCTACACATTAAGTTTCTGCGAATGAGTTATTAGAACTCTACTCTCACAATAAGAGAACATTTAATTTTTCAACAAGACTAAACACCGGCATCAAGACATAGTCAAGTGCGCATGTACTCAGCGAATATTTGACAGTACGCTACTGTGAGATTAGATCGAGACATAGTCAAGCGCACATGTACTCGGAGAATATTAACAGACGATTTGATCGAGATTAAAAATTCATACAAACAAATTTTGATGCATATCTTTTACTCATTTTCTGATATAGAATCATCACCAGCATGGTTGTATTACAAGCTACCGAAGACCCTCTATATTTTTAGCTTATTCTTTCATGTACTATCACCTCCTTTATTGTGACTAGTTTTATTGTTGCCTTTTTCTTATTTTTAACGTGCTAAACACGAAAAAATATTTACGAAATTAGTAATTTGAGTTCAGCATGCAACATATTGTAAAGTACCAAGATTTTTCAGTTAGTTTGGTTTTCATACTGACTGATATGTTTCCTCATTTTTTTGTTTTCGATCAGCAGAAGGACCAAAATCATGGCAACAGTCAACACGTATTTCTCAAAATGTACTATTCTAAAAAATATACACAGCTCGTGTACTTTTGATTATTTCTAATTTAAGAAAAAGACCGAAGTACTCTAAATACCCATAAATACATGTGCAAAAACTTAATACAAAAAGGTCGATAGTTCTTGTGAAAAATATTCCTAAAAATTGGTGAGAAAACGGTGCGGTGTTGAGAACCACAATACAGTATTATCTCCGTAACTGTCGCATTTTTCAAGAGTTTCCGAAGGAAAAAATGTTTCCAACAAAAGAGAGTTGAACAGTATTGAACCATCTACAAACTTCTACACATAAAATTGCGAAGAATAATGTTTTTCGACAAAAAATAAAAATCATTTTTTTTATGTTTCATCAGTTTTTTTGATTTTTTAAATGTTAATTGCATTTTTTATCCCATAATGTTATAGCTGACGTTAAGACGAATTCTCGAATATTATGATCTTTAGACTTTTCCCCAATATGAAACAATACGACAGTAACGGAGAGACTATTGTAAGTAACCAATCGTTTTGGCTGGTTCGGTGATTCTGGTGCTATTTAACTAAATGATTAGCATTCTTACCGGACGTATCGCTAATGGTCTTGCTTCGAAAACGGAAGATTTGCTGGGTAACAGGCCCGGACTCTTCCGTCTCCCTGTCCTCGGAACTCTCGTGTTCCATAACTTGCTTCGACGAGCAATACCTTCGTTTAACGTTATGCGTGGTCGACAATGGTTGCGGCTTGGACGCCTTCTTGGTCAGCGGTGTCGCAACCGTCTGGTGCACTGCCCCGTTGTTGTTGTTGTTGATGTTGTTGATGTTATTGTTGTTGCTGTTTCCGTTTTGCCCTTGGCACGCCGACTGTTTCTCGAACTTCTCCACGTGCCCGGTCGACATTCGCGGCGAGATCGTCATCGGCGATTGGCTCAGATTTTGTTTCGTCGACGGTATGCTCATGTTCCGAACCGATTCGCGAATGATCTGCCGAATCGTCCTCAGAAAGGCGTTGCGGAACTCTGTCGTGCTGATGGGGACAGACAAGCAGAGATGATAAATATATAAATAAATAATAAATATGATTTTCTAGCTACTTGACTAGCTCTAGTTGAAACAAATGAACGCGTGAAATATAAAACAGCGAATACTTGATAAGATTTTAAGGATATGTCGTATGTATAATAACTTATTAGAATCAATTCAAGAAGAAATAGATCTTTGTCCAACTGTTTCCTGAAATTGTTATGTTGCACGAAAATCTGCGGTCTAGTTATATAAAAATTGATCGTGATTGTAAGCTTACGCAGCTGCACCACCTTTAAAAATCGACACACACACACGCACACAAATAAAACTGCAGTTTAGAGAATCCTGTTTAAACGATACGAGAGTTTCGGTAAACAATGGCGTCCGACGACACCAATTTGTTAGATACCTGTTAGAGAGCACATATACTTTTTCCGATCTTCTCTGTAATTGACTTCTTAAGTGGATCAACTCCCACAGGAAGTGAGACTCCATGTCTTTGGCGGAGCTAGCCCGCACTTGCACTTCCGTCACAGGAATCAGCACTTGATAACGAATGATTTCTACTTCGCTCGAATTCGCTTTCGTTGAAACACCCTGTATACAACAAGGAACATCCACATGTAACGCATCGATTGTCGGGTAGTCGCGGATCGTATACGAAACTTACCATGAGCTTCTTCTTTTGCCTGAGCCTCTCTTTGCACAAGAAGACCACAGCGGATTTGAAAACGAAGCACATCGCGTGTAACTCCAGACCTTTCTTGATCTTGCCAAGAAAATCAGAAATATTGAGCCACTCAACGCCCCCGTAGTAGAGCAGGTCTCCTGGACTTAGGTCGATCGGCTGTTGAATCACGATCGTTTTAGCGATTGTGTCACGTTATGTAACTCAAGTCTCGACATGTATATCGCAAAGAGATGTGCACGACATTTGTGAAAAATCCAATAAAACTTCTTTGAATTATTATATCTTTTCGAAACATTTCTTGATATACACTAAATCCTCTATCGACGCAAAAGCCTCGGGGAGGTTCGTTTGCATCGATCGTAGAGGGACACTATTCTTTTCAGCTTCAAAGGCCGAGCCGCACGTAGAAAAAGACAGCGCGTGTAAAGAGAGACTGCGCGCGGCCGAAGCGATTGCGACTCTCCGCAGTCTCTTTCTTTCAAGAAACGTTCATCGTCAATTAATCTCACGGGCCTTTGAACTGTGCCGACGACTGCGACTCTCCGCGTTTCATTAGTAGTGGCTCACACCGAGATACCCGAGCCGAGATCAGATTACTACAGTGGAGGGGATATTTTCTTTTGCGTCTATAGAGAATTTACCGTATTTGTGACATTTCTCTTGTTAAAATGAGCCCAAACACGATATACTTCGGATCAGATTTACTAGTTTAATTCAGTAGAGCCTCGATTATCCGAACCGATGTCTGAGCTCTCCGCTATCTGAATACGATGAAATCTGTGATCCATAAGGAACACTATTTAATTAATCTAGCACTATAGCTGGATTAGTACGGATAATCGAGAGATCCGCGTTCTCTTTGTTTACCTGCTTGCATGATTTTTGATGTTGTCTGAACAAATGATCGAAGATCGCACCGTATTCCTCGTGAATTCTTTGCATTTCGTTTATGTGTTCTGCCACTTTCTCCATGCCTTTTAACGCCTCTGTAATTGACAACGATTGTTTATCAGCTATTGTAAATAATCATGAACATCAACTGTAGCACAAGTAATGCTTTAATTTTCGGTAGTTTCGGTTTTATTGCAAAAAGAGCTCAAAAATATTTAATACCTTACACCTACTATAAGAACATTATTAAAAATGAGCAAATTTTGTTACTGTTAGTGTTTATACACGATATAAGTGACATATAGGTCTCGAAGTTTTCACGTATAACGGGGGCATCACTGTAAGTTTAATCCTCGAACAGTGGACCCCATTCTGTGTAATTGATGATTAAAAAAAGAATTAGTTTGCATACGATTGAGAAGCTTACCTATTAAATGTTGATGTTCGTCGCTTCGTTCGTCGGTGAGATTTCGTAGCTGCTGCAGCAGCAGTGGATATTTCAGTATTCTTTGAATAGGCTTGATCAGATAGGATTCCAAAGTCGATGAGTGTTGTTGTCTTGGGTTTCTTGCCTGCAAGAACTCTTGTAAAGCTTGATTTCCCTCGTCTGCAACAAGCGAAAGACGTTGAGATCGAGAAGCCAACGCTTCCACGAGGCTAAATAAAAGAGAATCTCCTAAGGGGTACTGTTAAAATCGACGCTACTCCGAAATACAAGATGGAGATCGGAAAGAAAGGTAGTTCCACTCACTTGGATGGAGAACTTTTTGCGCCTTTGAGTGGCTGGCACAAAACGAGCTGTATAGCTTGAAGTGATTTACGTAATATAAGAAGGCACTTCCAATGGAAAACAGGACACCCTTTAAAAATCGTACACTCGTCGTTACATTAGAACGAAGCGACGCAACGTACGTGCTAATATCTATGTATGTCTGCATGTACACATATATGTAACGCATTTAGATTATGCACAATTCTTACACTACATACCTTAAATTGACTGGGATGATCGAAATTATTGAAATCAGCCTCCATCTCGATCGCGTGATCGAGATTCTGCAGAAACTGTCGTTGAAACGTAACGATTTCCTGAATGTTTCCAAACAACGCATTTATTTCTGCATTCGATAGGAAAGTCTCACGTTTAAGGGGCTCCAGGTAGTTCTCCAGCAAATTGTTTAAATTCTGAAAAAACGAACACGTCAACGTAACGTAACTAGTCATTTCACAAGTCGATGACTCGTGAAACATTTTATTCATTGTCCTACACCATCGAATTCAGCCTCCAACAATGGCCGATAAAAATTCTCAATATTTTTCAGATTTTCGTCAAAATCTACTCATGTAATTTGAATATATTGTTTCGTGCACCGAGATGAAGAGTATGGAAGCATTACCGCTCGTGTTTGCTGCCATGATTGAATTCTCCTGTTCAAAAGACGATGATAATAAAACACTCACCTTTACGTAAGTCCGTTCGGTCTCGATCAATTCTAGAATGACCTTTTTGAGTTTTTCGGCGTCGCTCAGCTGTCGGCTAGGCGTCATAGCCTGCGAATGCGAGCTGACAACGCTGCCAGTAGGGCTGGACTTTCTAGTTTCGCCAGGCGATCGGCAAATTCCTGTCACTTGCTCGGCTGTTTTCAGCAGGTTTTCGATTTCGAACGAGTTTGTGCGAGACGACGCTTGCTTGCCATTGTCGGCGTGAAGGGTTGACGTGCATTCTTGCGCGATGCTCTCCTTACCTGCGTTCATAAAATCAGTTCTCATTAATCAGATTCGTCTCAGAGACAGGGTACATGTGTCTTATAAAAGTTATAAAACAAAAAACGTGAGATAAGAAGAGGGATAAGAGGTCAGTAGAAGTCTTACTCCATCCAGGTGCCGGAACGATCAAGCCGGAAATCATTTCGTCGCTTATAACCGGTGGATCGGAAGGCGGTGGTGGACAAACCAAACTCTCAATTATGTCATCCGTCACCCTCATTATACCCGTGAGATCCGGCGGTTCGGTTCGTGACGACCTCATCATCATACACAGGCCAACCTCTTCTTGTAACACACTCTCTAGATACATCATGTCTAGATCGCTTACAATGGCGCCATTGATCACCATGATCTCGTCACCTTTAATGATACCTAGAACCAGGCGTAATAGCATGCATCTTCAGACCGAAAGGTCACATCGAGAAAAACACAGGGCGCTGAGGGGAAACGAGTTCGATTTACTAAAGGGAAGGGAGTAATCCACGCGAAAATCAATATCTTTCAATGCCATTAAAAATCACAAGGTTCCGATGCGCGTGCGAACCGTAATCAGGGTCGTGTATTCTGATATCTACCTGACCTTCGTTTTCAAATTAGATCGGGGAAGGGCAAAGAAAGAATACATACTGAGAACACGACCGACCAATACGTCATCGGTTCATACCCAGTTACATTGTCAACCACGTATTTCGTATTCTAATAACTAGACTGCGGATCTTTAGGCAAAATAAAAAAGTTTGCATTGATTGCAAGACACAGGAGCCAAATAACAAATTTGTTATTCTCTTAACTATCTTATCGAATTGAAACTAATGCACTAATGTCCTTAAATCTTTTTAATATGACCACGACTTTGGATTGTGCGGATCCATTTTTATCATAAATGCATAAAATCCGCAGTCCACTAATTTTGTCTTCTTCAAAAACAAAAAATCAGATTTTTTATTTTAGTATCGTATTAAAGAATTTATGTGATAAACATTTATTTTCACTTAGCGATTTTACGGAAGCAAGTAATGGCACTTTGTTACAAGTCAATTTTATGCTCATTTAGGTCATGACAATTGTGTACATAATATGAAATCTTTACCATTCTTCTCAGAGCAAATTATAGGTGCAATTATTAGAAAAAATACTTTCTGGAAGTATCTTCAAAACTATGTTTAAAAAAAATTGATAAATAAAGCTGCGTGTATACGTATAAAGCCGTAAGTAAAGCGCAGTGGATCGAAAAAATATTTGAACATTAAATTTCCCAGTTTAGAAAAATTGTTTCTGACTCACTATTGCAATTTTATACGTATACATACCGTAGGCATAGCATGCGGGGGGTAAAACGAATTCCCGACCGATTACAACTTACCGTTTTGCATGGCCACACTCTTGTCCTCAACCCTGCTCACATAACAGCACAGTTCGTCCTGTCTATCGGAATTTTCGATTAGCTCTGCCTCCACAGAGAAGCCCCACATCTGTTCGAGCGTATTCCTTTGCAGTTCGACTTGGTACAAAATTTTCGCGCACACTTCGACGATCTCGTGGGTATGCAACTGAAACAAGCATCGCGAATATATCGAATCTCGTCGTTGGCTTCTTCCGACGGCAATCTACATGCTTATTGCAGCTTACATAAGTATCTATCGCGTCGGTCCTGTGAGGTACGAAGTAATTGTGGTCTTCCATGTCCCGTCGCTTTTTAACGCGAACGAAGTGCTCCATCGGGTTCAGGTTCTTTCTGTTGCAAGCACTTGCTAGGAATTCCTCCACTGTCATGGCGTCGCGCAAAAGCACCGACACTAGCTGAAAATCATTTTCGTTCATAATCTCATTTCAGTCTTTTCTTTGCAAACCGTCGCAGTTTTACTGGAACACTAACAGGCAAAATTATAAACGTACTCTGAAAATGAACGAGATAAGGACTCCAGAGCATACATATGCATATTTTTGGTACGATAAAAGAAGAAAACATTTCTTAAGTCTGGGGTCCAGAAGCTTGATCACTGAGTAGACAATACACTGCCCGAAATTACCCTAAAGCCACCTGATTTTTTGGTGAAATCTTATAATTATGTCATAGTAATGAGAAGCTGATACACGATAGCAACTTTTTATTAAACTTTTACAAAACAATTTGTAAACTGACTCGAGTAAATTCAAACACGACATAATTTTATTACAATTTACTTGTGTGATTCACGGTACAGTAGAACCTCTACTATCCGAACTGTTCAGTGGGACACGAGTGTTCGGATAATAGAGCAGTTACCTAGCTACAGTGCTGGATCAAATTTTTACCAATGAGTCGTGGTGTACGCGGCCCGCGTTAAACAGTTTGATCATGTTTAGTTCCACTCTAGGTCGGTTTATCTTAGCCAGTACAGGCCAGTCGGACAGAATCTTACTCCCCTGGATTTGTATCCAGTATTTTCCAAAAAGCTAAAATACTGGATACAAAACCAGGGTAATAATATAGTATCCAGTATTTTCCAAGAAAAAAAAAATAAAATACTGGATACAAAACCAGGGTAGTAAGGTTCCGTCCGACGGACCGGATTGGCTACGATTAACCGACCTTAAATCGTCAATTGCCCGAGTAAGCATGCTCCGAACTATGTCGTGTTTGGACTCGTTTTAATTGGAAGAACGTCGCGAACATGTTGGAAAGTGTTTCACAAAGAATTGATTTTCGCTCACCTGATTTTCGGGCACGCATACTTTCACGGATTTTTCGTCGTCCCTCGATGAAATTTGAAGGGACCGCCTGCTGGATACGCTGTTGGATCTCGAGAGCAATGGCGGCCTCCTCTTGGTAGCTCCGCGTCCGGACAGCAGGTTGTTCAGCAAGGATCGACTTCTCGCGCAGATGAAAGCGTGGAACGACGACACGGTGAAAACGCCCAGTTTGTTCAACGTCTGCTTCGTGGCGCGGGAAACGTACGTCAACAAGATCTGGAAAGAGTAAGAAGACACGGTGAGTCGTGGCGATACTTGTGCCAGGATCGAAAGGCTGTCCCCTACTAATCTAGCGGAAAAATGGCGCTGGTACAACTTGCACGAGATTCTATTTGCGGGGTTCAAGTGATCGATACGATGAGTCTCGGATGTTAATGGAGGATGTACGTTCCCGGATATATCGGGAACACCCTGTACACGAGAATCTACCCTGTACCGTTCGTTGTTGCGAGAAAAATGTAATCTGTAATATTAACAGAGCCGAGCTGTGCGTACACATCAAGTGTAAGAAATGAGTCCGGTGCATCATTTTGGTGGAAAAAAAAGTTATCGTTTTAATTTGTAGAAAAGTCATACGTTTTTCGTTCCTCGACATATCCCCCATTTTGGTGACTTTGCTCCGTCTTTCGGGCACTCGATGAATCCCCGCTTGGAAGAAAAAGTCCAACGTTTTAGAATGCGTTCAATCAGTGTGACAGTGTTCGAGTGATAAACAGAATAAACAAAATGATATACAAATCATTTCATCTTCGACATCGGCAGCAGTACTCTTCGATTGGCGTGCGAAAAGTGTCTTGGGGTTGAGATGATTGCGTCTCTATTGCGAAGTTGCGCAATGCTTCGTACGTGTTGTAGTGCGAACTTTAAATTAATTTTTCGTGATTTATTTTAATGGAGAGGCGCCGAATCAATTGGTAATCGCTTAATACTATTTGCCGTGGCACAGTTGGATCTCTACGATAAACGAATTATTCTCGATCGAAGCCGTACAAAGGGAGACACATTGTTAATTCCGTTGCATTCTTGGCATCTCTTTCGACCCAATCACTTTCTAACCCTTGAATCGATAATGTTATATTATGTACTGTTACGCAGGGTGTCCGAAAAATGTCGGAAAACCTTGATTGATTCCATAGGTC
>CM052315.1:21138133-21171841 GCA_028455605.1 Lasioglossum malachurum | reverse complement strand
AAATTTTTCTTAACAAACTGTGAGGTTCCGGGATTGAAGAAAAATTTCTTTTAATAATCGATGGGAAACCACATCGGAAACGCAGCAGAACGCTGGAGAACGCTGAAGAGGTACGGTTCCAAATTCACAAGGAAAAATGCTCACTGAAACTCCATGGAAGTTGGACAAACACATAACGTCTAGACGGTAACGTAACCGCAAAAGTTGAAGACTCTCGAAAAAAAGTTGCGAACTTTTCCGACAGCACTAGACAGGTAACGAAGCACGTTGTACTCACTTGGAACAGATACGCGTCGCCGAAAGCGGTGCTGAGGCAGAATATGTAGTCTCTCTTCGGATGTTCGGGGATAGGTTGCATGATCGCGCCGTCGACAATGATCAGATGTTTGGGAGCCGCTTCCATGATCCTGCTTTCTTGCGATTCGCAGGGGTAGAAGAGTAGAGTGGTTCCCTTCAAGCAGACCCAATAGTCCTTCCAGCCTCTTTTCCTGGCGAGTTCGATCTGATGTTTCTTCCGCAGGAGCCATTTCTTCACGCTGAGGAACCTGGGACCAGAATTTTCGATCAGCTTCCCGGACCCGCTTGCCCAACACTTTTGAACTTACCCTGCCTTTCGGACCGCCCCGGTGCAATTGAACGAAGCAGCGGCCGTGCCAGGCTGCTTGCCTCGGTACGGCGAGTTGATGACACTTTCGCCGTCGTCGTCGTCGCTGACGGCAGTCGTCAGCGACATTCTGTCGTCGTCGGACATCTAAAACATTCGAACATCCTCATTCTACAAGTGTTGGTTGTCGGGAACGGTGCGGGTGAACGAGAAAACACGGGCGAGAGAGTAATCGTCATCAAGAATGCTACTACGTGACAGAGAGACACCTCGATCGCCACCAAATCGTCTACTGTGTATAATATAACCATCCGTATAGATGATGTTGTATAACATACATATCCTAGGTTCGAGTACACCGGTGACGTGGACATTGAAAACGCGTGCACTGAATTCACACACAAGTAAGCAAATACTGTTTTCGGGAAGGAAGAGAACCGAAGGATTGAACGGGAGAGAACGAAGAGTGAGACGATACGCAACGACGTTGTGTACGGTGCAGGAGGAGAGTGTGATCTAGCAACAGTTTGATGAATAATTACCGTGAATAACCTTGAATGTGTGTAAATAGATATCGACATTTTATAAAAATAGTACACCATCCGAGGAACTCTAATCTCCATCTACCGCGGGAATGCCGGTTCGAGAGTAACATAGACGTGGCATGGATTTTAATGCAGTAAATGGTCCATGCTCGTGGGGAAAACGTCGAATGCAGTTGCATCTTGGAAAGGCGGCGGGGCGTAGGGGAGGGGTTGGATGGAGGAGGGGAGGCTGGCGAGTGATAAGTGGGGGGTTACTTTGTTCAATGAAACCGATAAAAACGAAGCAGAAGGCAAAGGTGACGACGCACCGGCACGTACAGGTGTTCGTGAACGTGATATTTCACAGATGGTAAATATATATGTATATATATATATGTATAGAGTGGTGAAAATTACGAATATTACGAGAAAATGGGGGGGCGGTGGGTGGTCGTGGAACCCGTGGGTACGGTTAAATGAAGAACATCAGTAAACAGAAAACGATTACGCCGGAAACTCGGTGTCTACCTTTTTAGCATAATTCGTCATACCGCGGAGCTTGTCGCGCAATCCTCTAAAGCCATCGCCGGCCCAGAAACTTACAACTTTTTTCAGAAAGTCGGCATTGCACGCGTCGGCCGTCATGTGCGGATGGTAATGACAGTAGCAACCCTCCTTTAACAGCTTCATGTTGGTCTTCGCGGAGCCGTTGATCTTGTACATGATCTCCTTGCGAGTCAGGCTGAGGCCGTCGATGTAATGTTGCACCCAGGTGTTCAAGGCCCCGTCGACCACCCGGAGCAGCTTGTAATAGTAACCGTCGCCGAGGCCGGGGTTCACCTTCTCCCGGACGTTCTTACAGTTGAACCAGTACAGTTTCCTCGACTCGTTGATGCATATCACGCTGATCGTGTGCCGTCTGCAGACGCAGAAGTACTTCTTGCAGCGCTTCTTGTGCAGCGACCTCAGGTCCTCGTAGCTGCTGCTCGGATTCAACAAATTCAACGTGCTATTCATACATCTGATCGCCCATCTCGGCTCTACCATCATTCGTCTATTTGCTTCTCTCGTAGGCTGTCAAGAAATCAAGGGACCGTCGTCGCCGGGGACAAACGGATGGATAGAGCTGCGTCAACGACAAACATTTCGGGACCGGTTATCTCCCTGGCGGGGTATGGTGTCTCTTCTGAATGATATCAGAACAATGCCAGCGAAATTGATCTCGACAATGTGATCCGGAGGTTCGTCTCAAAATTCTCGGTCGTAGGTCTGACGGATCTTTTCGAAGAAGACCGTGACCAACGTTTCCAGGTCTCTGGTGAGCGCACGCAATAGACTGATTACGAGCGTGCATACGAAGTAGAATATGCAGAGCCGACTCGCGTTGAGCATGTTTCACGCGGCGGAAATAATGACACCGTGTTCGATCCGTTTCGCGTTATCGATCATCCCAATGTGGCCAGGCGAAAGTGGAAAAGAGGAAAGAGAGGGACGGGGAACGGGAGAGGGGAGATGCGAAAAGAAGAATCACAAACCCTGCAGCCGGCGCGCGAAACTTACTGATCCACCGCCGGCGCCTGCTGCCACCGTCACCACCTGGTTTCTTTCCGACTAACTGTTATTGTACGTACACATACATCTATGGTTTACATGTGAGAGACCGTGCCACCCAGCGGGATGGAACGTGTCCCTGTTCGTATTATTTTGTACACGATTTAATCGCTACGTGTGAGGCTACTAGCCCTTTGCACTTTTATTATATATCTATATATATATATATTTACGTGTATATATATACATATATAGATCCCGTGATATCAGCTCCCTCTTTCGCAGCAATCCGTGATTATGCGGCTCTGTTCGCCGCGATCGACATTCCAGCGGGTAGCTGCCACGAACTCTCTTTCTCTCTTACTCTCTCTCTCTCACTCTTTTTCTCTTTGTTCACCACGTGAATCTGTTCGTGCTCGGCGTTACGCCGATCGATTCTATTTGAAAACGATTATATATATATATATACTCTTTTGATCTTCCCTTTCCATATATAGTGCTAACTCTCGTCGATTCTCCCCGTAAACATTAGACAAACATCTCGAATCGATCAACAAACGGAAGCGGTCGTTCAACGAATCCGCTTTCGTGAATATCCGGTACGTAATCTATTCTGTCCGAACGACTCGTTAACGAGTAGAGACCTTGTGTTCCGCGATTAAAAGTAAATATATAGAATATTTTTGCAATACGCGCGTAGAAACGAACTCTCCGTATAAAAATATTTTTCGTTTTCTCTCTCTCTTTCTCTCTCTCTCTCTTCCTCTCGATATCACTTGTTTCCTTTTTCTTTATCCCTTAAGTGTACGTATTACAGGTAGGAGGTACATGTCCTTGTTTGCTTATGGTACATCTCTTTTATTCGTTTGTCGAATGAGATTCCGGTCCGAAATACTTCCTGCTTCTCTTCTCTACCTCCTTCCCCTATTGTCTACCCACTTCCCTTCCCCTGTTTCCCCCTTCTCGCTTTTTATGTTTGTAGATCTCGGTTTTTCTCGTTCGTCGTTTCCCTACGTTTTTTTTTTTTCACTATGTTATATAATATATTCTTTGTACTCGAAAACAAACAACGAACCGTGCCGAACGTGCTGCTCTGTCCAGCAGAAAAAAGGTCAGCTAGCCTTCCCCTTTCCCTTTCCCTTTTCCGTTTTCCGTTCGACTTGGACCGAATCGTGCGAAACGGTGCGTCATGAACGAATGCGCGTCGATGCGCAAGACAAGAAAACGAGATAGAACAAGTCGGGACTATAGTTAAAGATATTATACCAGGTACCTAATCACTCGTACATGCTAATCAGAACGGATATACTATTTCTGTCTACCAGGTGAGAGCTCTATCTAAAAACGCGTTGGTGCATCTTCGTCGTTCCTTTGTCGCACGTGTCACACGTGAGCCTGCACGTGCCGTGGAGAAACTATGCAACTAGAAATCGCGAGACGACGCGGCGGCGGCGGCGGCGGTGACGACGTTGTGTGCTCGTCCCCGCTTGGCGAAAGAGCGGCTCGCCGAGACAGTGTGCTCGCGTGAGAACAACGTATCCTCGCCTCGAGTGTGTTTCCCGACGCGATCTCATCTGTAATGATCCCAAGTCATCGGAGTTCGAAACATCGGCCGAGAGGTACGGGTTTCGAAATTCTCTCCGGCGGGTCGCGTTGCTGGCCGATTCTCTTTAATCGTGATTGAACTCTATCCCGTCAACCGACCGACGCATAGAGCAATCATTCACGTGCATCCGACGCCTTTTCTTAACGTATGACGAGCGGATTTGGCGTGAGCCTCCAGTAATCTTCGAGAGTATCACTCGTATCCCCGTCCATCGTGATATATCCGTGATGTTCCGCCGGATACGCTCCAGAGGGTATCGGTGGTGTGCCAGCTCCTGGAGGAAACCGCCAGCAGGTCAGGAGCAAACAATATTACCACCTCCGGGTTTAATCAGAGAAATCGAGAGAACGAAAGACAATCGATCCCTCGGATTATTCGCGGACTGTGATAATGATCTTATCCAGCCCTTCGTTTTTTTTTTATTTTTTGTGGTTATTTCGACTGTTCCGCGAACGAGTGGTAAATTAGTAGTGTCCGCAGCCGTGAACGCGCGTTGCTCCAGACTACTGCGCTGGAGAACAGGGAAGAGGAGAGAGAGCCGTGCTACCGCGAGGGGAATCAATACCGCGGTCCTTGTGGAGAGAGACGCGAAACGGGGGACGAACGGACGCACGGGCACGGACAGACGGACGGACGGACCACCAGCCAGCAGCCGGTAGTAGGGAAACGAAACCTGGGTGAGGGGATGTACGCGCAAGAGGTCGCGGAACCGGGAAAATGGGTGACGGCGTAGAAGGGGTGACAGGACAGTGGGAGACGAGACGCCAGCCCGAGTGGGGGATCTTGCCATTGCTACTGACGTTTGCTACTTGCTACTTGCCGTCGCTAGCTCGCTATCCTTATTCCTATCGCTGCCACTGCTCTAAACTTTAGGGGATAGCACCCTCCACATCGAGGACTAAAACGGTTCCGAAAGTAATGTTACAGAAATGATAGCGGTGATAGGATAGTGTGAGACGAGACACCAGCTAGGGATTTTGCTATTTCCATTGCCATTTGCTAGTGATTATTTTCTATTTGCTATTTGCTACTTGCCATCGCTGGCCTGCAGATTTTTATGCATTTATCAAGAAATTGGCTGGGTGAAATAGAATACAGCGAAAGATTAGAAAAATGTAAGAACATTGTTATGATGTTTGCAATGTAAAATCACTATTAGGGGATGAAGTGAATTTTCATTTAACTCCTGCTGCCCACAATCGTTGTAAAATATTTGTATTCTCCACAAACATCCGCAGTCTAGCGCTCGCTATATCTCGCTATCCATATTCCTATCGCTATTGCTACTGCTCTAAACTTGAGGGGATAGCACCCTCCATATCGAGGATTAAAACCGAAAGTAACGTTGCGGAAATGATAACGGTGATAGGGTAGTGCGAAACGAGATGCCAGCCCGAACGAGGATGTTGCCATTTACTAGTTGCAAGTTGCCATCACTATCTCGCTATCCATATTCCTATCGCTGCTACCGCTACTGCTCTAAACTTTATGGGATTCTACCCTCCATGTCAAGGATTAAAACGGTTCAGAACGTTGTAGAAATGATGGAGGTGATAGGATAGTGCGAGATGAGACGCCGGCCCGAGTAGATGATGTTACCATTTGCTAGTTGCTATCTCGCTGTCCTCATCCATATTGCTGCTACTACTACTGCTGACAGTTTTAGGGGATAGTACTTTCAATATCAAGACTCGAACCGTTTTCAAAGTAAGTTTGCAAAAATAATGCAGGTGACAGGACACTAGGGATGGGAGTGTTGCTATTGCTATCTCGTTTTCCTTATTCCTATTTCTGCTACTGCTACTGCTACTATTACTGATCACGGTTTCAGGGCATGACACTTTTAAAGGCAGAGCTTGGAACGGTTTCAAAAGTAACGTAGTAGAAATTTGGGGGTGACAGGACAGTAGAGGACGAGACGCCAGCAGCCCGAGTGGGGGATGTTGCTATTACTATTTGCTATTTGCCAGCACTATCTGGCTACCCTTATTGCTGCAACCGCTACCGCTTACTGTTCTCACGTCAGAGCTTGAAACAGTTATTAGTTTGGTCCTACAGGGTGTTTCTGATCTGGTGATACAGCCGGAAAAATAAGTGTATCAAGATGTGAAAATAAATCAAAAACGTGGAATAAGATTTGGTTGATTATGGTTTCGATTTCAAAAAAATCGAACCAGAAGACTCGTCAAGTGCTATTGACGTGAGCCTGTCGCTGCGTCTGATCATGAACGGCCGATTCTACTTCTTGTAAATGCAAATGTGTGAGAAACTGAGGAATTTTCGAAGCCGATTCTCTCGAAAATCAAGTCTTGTTTGGGAAAACTTTATTCTTTTTTCTGGGCCTACTTCTCTCTCCATAATCCCCTTCACTCCATCTTCACCCTTTTGAGTATGCCACTAGATCGAAACATCCCGTGCATCAGGTCCGAATCGATTCTAGAACCGGTTTTCGTGTATTTGCTGTATTCAAATTTATTCTGTGCACTCACTGTTCGTAAATAAAGCGAAATATCACATAAATAATATTCTACTGATTCGTCCAAATACACAGAAAAGCACGGGAAAATATATATTTGACCAATTTAAAATTTTGCAATTCCTCTTAATATATTTTAATTTTCAGTTTATACATGAACTGCAATATAAAATGAAGTAAACATGCGTGAATGTGAAAAATCTGTATTATGTGTACACGCTTCTCCTTTTTCTTCTATAATGAGTTTGTAAAAAATTTGTGTATTTACAGTTAGTCGGTATAAGAATTTTAGGAACCATTTCACAATAAATAACGGAACCGAAATGGAAATCGTAGTCAGAAATTGTAAGCACGGAATAGTTGGAAAATTCGATTGTTCATAACAATTGTACAGAATAAAGGTTCTTCATAACCGTTTCGAGAACCGAACATGATATCGTAACGGTTTTCAAGCTCTGATCAAAATACCCTTTCGGAAGCGACTAAGAGGTTCTTACTAGACTGCGAATTTTATTAATTTATAGCAAAAAGAAATTGTTCTAATTTAAGACAGTCCACAGATTAAAGAGATATGCAAATGCCAATAAATCACTTTCAATTTATCAAGATTATTAAAGGAAAAGAGAAACTTCTAAATGGCAGTTATTATATAATGATCCGCAGTCTAGTTTTTTGCTACAGGGCCTATACATAGCAAACACGACGCGATACCACCGTCAGTATATTACTATAAAATTATTCGATCACTATCTCTCACAAATACCTGTGCACTATTTACCATTTTGATAGAGACGAATATTAAATATAAATATAATATTAAATAATTGATTATGTAATAATACTTGATTGAATCATCGTATTTCTAAAGTATATTTTGCATAAAACATTAGAACAATTTTACAATACTATTGTATTGTTTTCATCCTTTTGAACATATTACAAAAGAAAACAAATTTTTATTTCACCCCAAGAAAATTTTTATTTCGCATAAAGAGATCCGCGGTCTACTTCTTTAGAAATACAGTTTCTCACAATGATCCAATTTCTTGAAAATGCAGTTCCTCTTTGCCGAGTGAGGTATTACTGTATTTCATTTGGCAATTCTACCGACGAATGCTTTCGATGTATCATTAACGTAATCGTAATTCGTTACAGACATTGTATAGTTCTCGATACAAAAGTAAAGGAAATATACTGAATCCAAAAAGTATTTGAACACAAAATTTTTCATTTTTCAGAAATTGTCGATATTTAAACAGAGATCGTTTCGTTAAAAAGAATAGTACAGCGGTATAACTGAATTCATTTTAAAGCTTGAAGCTCCTACTGTTGCTACCCATAGTTAGTTTTTATCTATAATATTTTTTCATGATACAGCGAGTGGGAAACTGAAGACACTTTTTTGGTCCAAAATGTTACAAATTGAGACATATATAAAATTTTTTCTGCTTGATTTATCGTGCTTTGAATGGAAGGTATAGTACCACCTCTGAAAAATGAATGACGGTCCGCGAAAGTAGAGGCTTCGAGCTTTAAAATGAGTCTTATTGTGTATTATTGTACTATTTTTTCAAAGAAATCATCTTAGTTTTAACATTGAGACAATTTCTCGAGATTCTGAAATTTAGTGTTCAAATTCCTTTTGGATTCACTGTATTTGTTCGATCGCGACGGTCATAGATAAACAACAACCAGGCACCGATACCCCATTTATCGTAACGATTGCAACAAGAAAAAAGGTACAGTCGAGAGAAAATCTTGGCGGCTCGAGGTATACGTTTGCGCATGCACCTGTTGACAAGGAAAATCTATCTTCGACTTCCCGCCTATCGCACTGGGTCAGGTGTTTCTTTCACATTTGACTTTAGCTTCGCATAGAAACAACTACATGCCGACGATCGAAACAGCCTGCATGTGCTTGCTACATTTATGAAATTAAAAACACCAGAATTATTCACCTTTCGTGGTTCATTAATTTATTCATAAAATTAATAATAATAATAATAAAATTATTAATAAAAATACATATTTCTACTGTTTTGTACTGGATATGCTCCTTTTCAGAGTTGGGCAAAAATTTAATCAACGATTGACGAATAAATTTCTACTTCAATCGTTATATAATCGCAATTAACAATTAACCTCCTAGTTTAGTCGTTAATCAATCGATTGAATCAATCGTCGATTTTTCAATGATTACCTTTTTCAATCATACACATTAATCAATCAATCTTGATTAAAATTTTAATCGATTAATGCCCAACTCTGCTCATTTTATACGAGTGAAATACATAGCAGTAAAAGCGTCAGAAGAATTTCAGAACATTATTCCACTATTTCTAGTGTATTAAAATTATTAAAGCATATGCATTTTTAGCTAACCCCTGTTTTGTACAATTGACTTGGGAACATTTTATTTCGCTCGATTTCGATTAAAATACTCGGACGGATAAAAAGTAATCCAGACAGTCTTAGCATGAAAAATTTAATAAATCGAATATCGTATGCACGAGGTGTTGCGCCATGTTGTGCTAATGTGAAAGGCTTAGTTCTTTATTAAGGTTCACCAAATGTTCTCCTTTTACACTGCCAATCGACACAATTACATCACGTGTGTACAGTGTACACATATGTATATCCGTGTGAGATCTATAGTTGTAGCAATAAAATTCTATATTCGTGCGCTTGCGCTTCTGTATACTTCCGCGCACGCGTATGAATAATACAATTATCGATACCAAGAATTTTGCCCATCAGATTGCAGCATTGTTTGTCAACAAACACAGAACGGAAGAATCACCGACGTTGGTTAACCTGTTTTCAAAAATCTCAACTGACTGGATTTTATTAAACCTGCGGTCCAAATATTCTAATAAATTGCAACATGTCCATCAACTATTAGTGAGAAAATTTAATGCAATTCTAATCATTTCTATTTCACCGCGCATTCTTGAAAGAATGCCGGAAACTAGACAACAGCCTTTCGCAGATTTTCCTTGACAACATTTTCGCTAATATCGAAGGAGAGAACCGTTCCGGTGTAACTAAGAGTCCCGCGATACCGGTCGCTTTTCTAAAGTTAGCAACTCTGTTTAAACGACTCACCTCCGAAGACGTCAGGTAACAAATTCTCGAGTCGGTGCTCTCCAGAGAAGCCTGCTGTACGATTCCGTATCTACCCTCTCTGTCGGACATGTAGTCGGACCTCACGCTATCCTGTCTGTCGAAAGTGCCCCTGTAAAATGACAAAGAAAGCGTGCCTTGCAGTTAACTTTACCGGAAACGACAAACGGTGCTAAATAGGAGAGGGTCGTGCAGTACCGGCGAAAGCTAGATCCCGTTTCTGCTGTTCTACTCTAGTGTTCTACTCGACTGCGCTATCGATGAAGAAAAGAATGGACACTATAGTCCTGAGCAACATAGTTCATACGTCTGTTTTACATCAATATTACCACAGTTCTAAATCGTTTAATGTTTACGCTAGTGCTACTCATTTTCAGGTAGTTAAATCATTTTATCATATTATGTACATTTTGTTCAGACCAGGGACCATAACTGTTATAACTAAAAATAAAGTCATAGAATAACAAGTATTTCATCGAATAAAATCGTAGTGGTTGCAAATAATACGTAATCGAAAATTTTTTCTCTTGTTGGTAAATGTTATCTTTGTGAGAAATTCATTTCGATCACTTATAACAGTTATCAATGAGAGAACACTCATAACAGTTGTCGCTGAGAGAAACTTATTTCAATCGTTCATAACAGTTAGCGATAAGAGAAATTTTTTTCGATCGCTCATAACAGTTATTCGATGAGATAAATTTATTTCGATCGCTCATAACAGTTATTGATTAGGAGTGGAAGTGGATTAGTCACGGGACATTGCGACACATGCACGACAGAGACAAACCGTGTCACGTGACCGAGCCGCGGCGGAAGCGTGGGGCATAGCGTCGTAAAAGGGAAATGTAGAGTGGGATTACAAAAATCAGTTTTAAGGTTATTATAAAGAAAGCACTTCGTGGTCCTCGCATACCAGCAGTTTTTATTCTGCATAGAGATCCGCAGTCTAGCCAATAACTAGACAGTGGATTTTATGCATTTATGACAAAAATGAGGAAAGTGTAATTTAAAACAGTGAAAAAAAATTAGAAGAATTTAAAGATACTACTATAAAATGTATTCACGAAGAAAATACATTTCTACTTCACTTCAGTTTGATGGAACTTTTATTTTCCATAAAGATCTGCTGTCCACTAATAACAAATGTTGTGGAATTATTTATCAGGAGCGTATGGGGTTAAAATATGTTTCCGCTAAATGACAGCCCTAGAGGGGCAAGGGGAAAGTAGAGTGGGGGACAAATCGTAATCTAACGACTCTTGTACAAGCGTAACGAAAGACCAACGCATTACCTCTGTTCCAAAGAGTCGGCTCTATTAGACTTGTATCCGCTGTCGTTTAGGCTGCCTTCGTGCCTCAGTGATGGTAGAGAGTCCCACGGAGACTCTCGTTTATGTGAATAGCTTGGATTTATCGAACTGGAAGCACCGGATCCGAGAGTCGAGCTTCCCGACTGCCATCCATCGGAATGCCGGAACCACTGTGCGCGAGCCGATTCACCGATGCAGCTGGCGCATCTTAAAATGTCATCGAACACACATATATTCTGTTCAATGAACAACATTACATGTTTTCTTGCTAGAGTAAATATGCCTTATTTTAACCCCAGCCCAATAGTCAGCCTTTCTGAAAACAAATTGTTAGCTAATAAGTGTCTACTAAAACATGATTACGCAATTGTTCTACAATTTACACTTAGAAAATATTATATTCCTTTTGTAACAAATTATTTTGCATGTTTTGCTATTAACTAAATACAGGGTGTACCAGAAATATTGCAGTCCCTTGAAAGGATTGAATTCCTGACGTCATGTCAAATATCTTTTTCCTTTGCAAAAGTATTCTCCGCAGCTTCGTCAAGGAGTTATTAACGAAAAACACGGACTAATCCGAGCGCGGCGTCGACATTGGCCGTGTCAGAATCTGTCCGCGGTAGCCGTGCTCTTATTGGTCCGTATTTTTCATTAGTAACTCCTTAACCAAGCTGCGGACAACATCTTCGCAAAGGAAAAGGAATCACTCTTTTCAAGAACGTACATTTTTGGTACACCCTTCATGTTAAAAAATATAAAAGTCCCAAAGATTCAGATCAATTCTTCTGCAGATGCTAGAATAACGTCATCCTTTACGTGACAAGCGTCAAATTCACACGTGAGACGAATGAGGGTTAATAATAACAACACTTAAGTTGGCAGACTACATGGCTGACTACTGGAACGATTACCCTATTTAGTAAATAGTATTTACTAGCTCCAACTTTCTCAAACTCTTCAATCCTTCTGTTAAAAAATCGTTTACTGGATAGATGACGGTACATAAAAGTGAAATCAGACTCTGTCGCCACAACGAACACAGCTCTACTAAATTGTTTATAACAAATATTGAGAAATATGGCGTCCACGACAATTTTTATTGATATCGTGAGCAAAACAATGCTTTTTGGTTGAAAGATAATCCCCAAAAATTTCAAGTCGCTAACCCCTCATTTAAGGGTAATATGAGGATAAACATCCTAAACTTTATCTTTTTTTAAAAAAAATTAAAATATACTCGAACTTTTTCATAATTGTAATACAAATTATAAGGGGTAGAAGAAAAATTTATTTTTTTAGGAGTGGGGTTGCAAGTAACTCTTTCAGTGACACCTACCAAAACATTCATGAAATAGATAAAGATAAGTTTGTAGAATTATAACGAAAAGTGTCTCTCAAAGTGTTACTTGCAACCCCACCGATAAAAAAATATAAAAAGCTTACATAGCTCATATTACCAAATAGCATTGTTTTGCACACGATATCAATAAAAATTGTCGTGGGGACCGCTGGACTATGCTTATCCTGCTAGAACACATTGATACACAAGTCTGTAGAGAAGCAATCAGTCGCAAGCATCGCAAGGAAACTGACAGTCCGGTTTCTGTTTGATCAGACCTCGCAATTACCTGGAATTGTAGTCGCTCAGGTATCCGCGATCTCGATCAGCGTCTCTCTCCCTCTTCTCTCGCACCATTTCATTGCGATCGCTGTAGTAGCCGTCCCTGTCCTTGCTGTTCTGTCTCTCGTTGCAATATCGATAGGACAACGGCAGAGTCGACGACTTGTTGTTCGAGCTAGGACCTGAGAAGCATGGCCAACGTCTTGAATGAACAGACTGCCACTCGAAAACCGGCGGCGTGTTTTAAATGGTTCAACTTACGTCTCCGCGGAACGTGAGGTGTGCGCTGCACGTTCAGTGGCATGTTTTCTGCCAACTCTGCAACATTCAAAGCGTTCAGGTAGGTCGGTGTTGTGCACTCCAGAATATCAGACGTTCGACAAGCTCCAATTTCATGCTATCATTAGGTTCTCATGTATCCAGAATGTTCATCGAATTCCGATAAATGGTGTACGAACGTTACCTTTTAGTAAAGTAATATTTTATTGTAAAAGTTTGTGTTTTTCGTAGGTTTGTCTAGTAATCTCAAAAAACCTACCGAGCACTAAAAGCGATTAACATGTTTTAGCTTGCAAAAATGACGAGGCTCTATTTATTTAGATTTTCTGCATTTTTAACAACAATATGTGCTTGGGTACAGAATTTTATCGAATCATTTTCCACGTAACCAACTAGTGGTAGGTTTAGTTTTAATTTTTCTTACAAGTTACTCTGTACACAGTCAGAGACAAAATTAAGTGGATGTTTTTTAAAAATGAATAACTTTTTTAAAATTGGACCAAACGATTTAAGATTTTTTTAGACGTTAGAAGAATTATGTATCAGGTAATGTATATAAAAAATTGTTAATGGTTTCGTCAAGATCAACTAAGGTTGCTACGAGCTATGAGTAATTAAAAATTGCAAAAATTGGAGGAAGTTACAAATTGTGATCTTCGCTATTTTTAAGTGATCACTAGACAGGTAATTGTATGTATTTATGGCAAAAATGAATAAGCGTAATATAAAACAGTAAAAATATTAAAAGAATTTGTAAATACTGTTGTATTATTTTCACACACACACACACACACACAACGTATTAAACATATTAAGAAAGAAAATGAATTTTTATTTCACTCCAGTTTGTTGCAAATCAGGTAGAATATTTTTATTTTGCATAAATATCCACTGTCTAGTGATCACAATTAAAAAATCATCCACGTATTTTTTTCGGAGAGTCGTGGTAAGCCCCATTAGATATACAGGGAGTGCCCGAAATCGTACTACAACGAGGATGATTCTGACATGTAAAAGATCGTGACAATTCGTTTTCGAGAAAATCGATTTTAAAGTTCCGCCAGGTTCGCGTGCTTGAGTATATGCAGGAAGTAGAATTGGTTGATCATGGTCAGACGCGTCAGCCGATTCCGAGGCAATAGCACGTGTATCCGCTGCATTTCTAAACTCGATTATCTCGAAAATGAAGCTTCGGATAAAAAAATGTTATACCGAATTTTTTTCTTACTCTTCTATGTAGAATCACCCCCTGCCCGACTGTATTACGATTTCTGGCTAACATTGCAAGTTACAAGGAGATATGATAAATTTTGCGTTACTAACAGTTTTACCGTCATTCTGTGTAATATTATTATTCTATTGAATTTGTTTATTTTTTCTTTTCTCTCTTACTTCGAATTTATCTGAGAACCCACTGATAGCACACGTGTCTGTTTCACCGAGGAGTGTAGAACTGAGGTGAGGAGAAGACGGTAGCAACTCACCTAAGTTCTCCATGCTCTGGGTGAATAGGGCCTCGAAGGTACGCAAGCTGTAGCTCTCAGCGTCCATGCCCTTCTCCAAGGTGTTCCTGAGGTGCATCTCGTACTCGAGCAAGAGCCTGCTGGTCGGGCTGCCAGGCGTCGAGACGGATTGCATGCTTTGCTGTTGATATGTCTGGTCGCCGTTGCAACGCCGTGAGTTGCAATGTGTCGGCTGTTCCATGTCCGAATTACCATTCGACGAGCTCGGCGTGGTCGCGTAACACTGATTATCGAAGATGACATTATCCGACGGCGGCGACATGTCACCTGTGCACCGATTACGTTCCGAATCTAAATACGCCCTGCTTCTGCTGCCTACGACAAACAGGTGCCCCTCGTGCAGCAATTCGAAACGGGACGGTGATCGGACGAAAAGTATCGTTAGAATTTGCGAAACATCCCGTTCAAGGGATGGTTCAACGATGCGATGACATGCGCCATGCACCATGCGCCATGCACCCCTGCTGACCGATCTACGCACCCCATGTTATTTATTTATATACTCCGGGCAGGTAAGTACCTTTCCCTTTTTAATCGCTATCGTCGTTATGACATTAACGGGTTTCCACGCCCGCGTGCGCGCGCGCAAGCGATTCATCCATTATCGTAAAAGTCAGACAGCGGTGTCCTATGTCTGCGACTTAACCCCTTGCCTTATGAATTATTTCGCGGATAGCCTGGCGAGTGTCGCTGTATTGTTTATCATTCCCAAGACCAGAAAGCACTTGTGCATTTTACGTGAGTATTTATAGTAACGTGACGATACATGTGAAAACTTCGCACTCAAATTTACCGATAAAACTCTTTTGTTTTTGGTTGTTTTTTTTTTTATGACATTCCCGCCGACATATTCGTGACATTTTTCTGAATGAAACGACTCCAAACACGATGCACTTTGAAGCATGTTTACTTGTGTACTACTAGTCTTTCATGACAACATTGAAAGGTGTAATTTAAATCAATGTTAAAATGAAAGGTTTTTTTAGGAGAATTAATATGTTATTTTCAATGTATTGAGATTATTAGTGAGAGGATTAACCTCTGTATCTTGCAAATCATCCACGAACTTTTCATTTTGCATAAAAATCCGCAGTCTAGTACTGCGTGTTTAATCATAGATTAATCATGGATTAATGTTTGGCCCCTTTTTATCAGAAAATGTCACAAATATTTTGGTAAAAGTTTCAAAAAGAAATGATTAACAACAAAAGAATTTTATTACTGAGTGTACCTTGAACAGTTGATGTTTGTGAATACAAAATTGTGTACGGTGCATAAAAAATTGTAGTACACCAGGCAAACTTTATACGGAAAAAATTACAAATATGGAGGAACCGCGTTTTTTAGCTGGAATTATGTTTTCAAGAAACACAAAAAAGTGTCACATTTCAGAAAATTAAAAAAAATGTGTTTTATGAAAACCAGATTTTAGTGTAAGAAATTTGTTTTCCTTTTTTGGCTATACTTTGACTCAAATAAAATATCCTATACTTTTGACTTATTTTATAAATGTAGACCTCCTTGTGTCGCAACTTTTTGTGCAGCCTGTTTAGTAATTTGTACGTAGGAATATTCCTATTTGTTGTATTTAATTTAAAGAGGTCGCAATATGTTCGCATCGATATTATAAGGCAAGGGGTTAATCATAATGCAAGAGGTCATCATTTTAACGAGGGATTTTTATGTAACCTTGCACGACTACTTATCGAACCGATACAAAAATTTTGTAGTATCCGGTTGGTACTATTCCTGTCTCAAGGGAGAAACTTTTTATCTGATTTATTTATTCATACATTCATAATTGTAATACGTTCATACTACTTCTGAAGATTTGTATATAATAATAATAAATACTTGCTTTTTGAACTATTTAAATTCCTCCCCGTATATATTTTTTCAGAAATTATCTTCACATTAATAGAATTACCCTTTTGTTTTAAATTGAACAAATTACGGCTTTTTAAGTAACTACGTACGGTTTCTTTCTTAAAGTATAAGAGCAGCACTAACCAGATGCAATAAACTTCTTAATTCGTCCCATAAACAACTGTGCAACATTATATAAAAATTCGCGTAAGAAAGCAACCCCGTTGACACAAAAATAAAAAATTATGACCGCCGGTGCGACTAGAATTTAAACATAATATTATCTGTGTTCAAAACTCTGTGAAGTAAAAATTGAAATCAACATTAGAACTACCGAAGACTAAAAATGTCCAATTTATAATTGGTTTTCAAAAATTAGAAAAGTGCATTAACCCACGTTTTGTGCAATTGTTAGCAGTGTTGAACATTATAATGTGGCAGTATTAAAATGTACATAATTATGGAACCAAAAATCTTTTGACGAGTCCGGTAGTTCAGTGTTAAAGCATGTACAGTTGATCGCAAAAGTATTTAGCCACTTATTAATCGAATTTCACACAGTATGGTAGATTTGTACTTATTAGTAAACTGCAGATTTTACACAATTATGTGATATATCAGGTATTATCTTCAACTTGTTAAAATTATTAAAGAAAAAAAGAAATTTCTATTTGGTTCCTGTCCCTTACTATTCAGGTAGACAATTTTTATTTTGTAAAAACTCAGACTGCCTTATTTACTTTTCTATGAAAAATCTTTTCAGAGTCATTTGTTAACGATATTTCGACGTCTTAGGTATTTTGATTTAATGAATTCTTATACATACATTTTCTCCGATATTCTTTTACAGCACAGAATATACAAGAGCATAGACTACATTCGTGTCTGAAGTCATTCAATATATTATCTTTCAGTAGCTTAATTAACGTTTCGGGCGCAAGGAAGAACAGAGTATGGGAAAGAAACAGACGCGGAGAGTCGCAGTCGCTTCGGCCGCACGCGGTCTTTCTTTGCACACGCTGTCCTCCTCTACGTTCGGCTCGGCCTTTGAAGCTCAAAAACATAGTGTCCCGTCTACGGCAAATGCAAACGACCCCCTCCGAGGTTTTTGCGTTTATAGAAGATTTACTGTACCTCTTGAAATAGATCAACCATGACCTAGAAGGTTTCTCCATATAACAATAAATAAGGCAGCTACGTAGCAATTTATCCCTGTTTACGCTTTTCGCATTTGCAAACTTGTAATTTTACGCGTATCTCGCTCAACACTTTCCCGATCAACCGTACCTTATTATTAGTTAGTACAGGGTACTATATAGGTATAAATAATTTGTTATCTATACCAGTGTACTGGCGTCCCATTTCGTGCACGCTCCTAGAAGCCTGGAATTTGTTGCTGTACGGGGCTCGATACGGATGAGCATAGTTCTCGTTCTCGGTCTCCTGCATGACGTACTTCTGGTTGTTGTTGCTCGGATGGTAATAACTATGGTGGCTGTGTCTTTTTCTGGTCATTTCCGGTGACGTGGCGGGGCTGTCGATACTCGATATCGGCTTCAACATCCTCTTCAGGGTGTTCGAGTCTAAACTGATCCCACCGTTCTGCGCGTTCTCGATCCTCATGTCGTCGGTGCTCTTGCTCTTTGGCTTTTTACTACCGTGATTGTTGTTCACTATATTAAAGATATTCCCGTTCTGGATCTCCAAGTCCGTGTAATCGGCCGACTTCGTGTGATGCAGCTGCTCTTTCCGCAGAGATTTGTTCTGCAACGTGCCGCCGGCTTGGGTGCCCTCAGACTTCAGCATCTCGGTGCCATTCTGCTGGGTACCCGTATCTTGATTCTGCTTCGCCATCTTCTTCGGGGAGACCAGCGTGCCTTTATCCTCGGGACTATCGATCTGCAATCCGTCGTGAACAATTTGTACGTGTATTCATCTCTTTCTATCGAGTTGTGTGATCAACAGGGTTTCCAAATATTAAGTAGTTGTTCATACGAAATCTCCGATTGTGGAGCTTTTTGATCAAGAAATACCATTATGGTCGTCTAAAGTTTTAGTATACAGGGTGTCCCGAAAATGTTGTAATAACTTGGACGGGGTGGTTTCTGAGATCATTTAAAGTAACTTTTTCATTTGCCAAGATGTTCTCCGCGGCTTAGTTAATGAGTTATTAACGAAAAACACGGACCAATCAGTGCGCTGCTGGCATTGGCCAGTGGCCATTGGCGCTGTGATTGGTCGGCGTTTTTCATTAATAACTCCTTAACTAAGCCGCGGGGAACATTTTCGCAAAGAAAAAAGTTACTTCAAATGACCCAGGAAATCGCCCCTTTTTACTTAAACTTATGAGATAAAATATGGTTAGGTTATTGTAGTCAAGTATTTTATTTTAAAGAAATGTGAAAGTTACCATTTATGTACGGAAAGTTAGAGGAACTCCCCTACTGTAGCTAATGTTTTGTAAACGATATACCGTCAGGAAATATGAAAACATTATACGAAACGGTTCCAACGTTTCATCAGAGGATGCACAATTGAATATTCGGCGAGTAATATGCTCTTAGCGTGATGGATGCCCGGTATATTATGCATGTATAGTAAGAGCCATACTGAATAGGCTCTTCCCGAGACGTGGGAGACTAATTTCGGGGTCAGCTCGTTCGCCTCGACATAAGCTCTTAGGCTGTTACACATGGTTTTATAATGTCAATTTTAAGAATCTGTCCTTTGAGAGCCGATCTCCTTTTTCGATCCAAGTGTTATGCATTTATTCCACAGTGGGCAGGTGCAATTTAAGATAGTAGAAAGATTAAAAGAATTTAAGAATATCAACATGTGATTTTTAAATTATTAGTGAAAGAAGTGAATTTTTATTTAGATCCTATGTGTGTGTGTGTGTCTTGCAGTTAATGTACAAAATTTTTATTTTGCATAAAGTATTTATAAATATTTTGAATACATTTGGTCAAAACAGGTTGGAAGAAGGTCTATTAATATTATAGGACAACTATTGGTTTAAAAAAAGAACAGGTGATAATTAATCGATATTTCGTAACCCACGCTGTTTTTCAATATTATCAGAGCAAAAATATGCACTTGGGCGCGTGTGGGTGTTAATTATATGATGATCCTGCCCTTGTGTTTTGCACACGCGTGCCTGATTAAAAGCAAGTGCCATGTCAGCGATGCTCCGTATCTTTCGTAGAGATCATTTCTGCGGCACAGTTCGTTGAATACACCGTGCCATTATTTCAAGAAGGTTATCTATTTCTGGTATGCCGAAATTAATTAAAACAAAAATTTTGTAACTAGGCAGATAGGTAGATAAACGAGAAGGAAATTTCATTTTATGACACAGTAATACGTAAACCTTACACTGCAGTATAACATTCAAATGATTTTACAGTTAAAAGCATCTGTTTAGGCGAACGTTACCTATAAGATTCACTTCATCCTTCGCAAGTGTTCGAATACACGAGTGTACAGGGTGTATAAAAAGTAATGGTCATCCTAGGCATGAATCTACACTACTGTTTAATGTAAACAATACTCTCTGTTTTGTCTCATCGACACGGAATTTTTTCTCTTCTCGAAGAGTAGAAGGTGTTGATGTAAAACAAACATTAACAATTTTCTTTGGTATAAACAATTTTGCGGCAAGTTTCTTTCACAAATGTCCACTGATCCAGAGGTGTAGATTGGCCCCTAAAACGGTAGGCTTTAACACGAACCGTACCAAGCAGAAAATGCTTAATAAATAATAATAAATATACGTTCTTTTATAAAAGATACAATACTGAATTTATTTAAATTTCTCGCAGCTTTTATAACAATAGACAGGGTGTGGCCGGACGGGTGGTACAACCGAGCAGGGGGTGATACTACATGTAAGAATAAGTCAAAAAAAGGAATAACATCTTTTTGTTTGACGCTTCGTTCTCAAGAAAATCGAGTTTGAAAATGCAGCTAATACACGTGCTATTGCATAGGATTCGTCTGACGCGTCTGACCATGATCAACCAATTCTACTTCTGCATATACTAAAGCACGCGAACCTGACGGAACTTTAAACTCGATTATCTCGAAAACGAAGCGTGTGTCAAACGAAAAAATGTTATTTCTTTCTCTCTCTCTCTCTTTCGACTTATTTTTACATATAGTATCACCTCCTGCTCAGTCGTACCACCCGTCCGGCCACACCCTGTGTATCTGCGGTTGTCAGGAAAAACGCTGCACGTCACAACTACAAAAAAATTTGAGTTTATGCATTAATTGAACTATATAGTATAGGATTTACGTATTTGCCAGAAAAAAAGTCATGAAAATTAATTGGAAAGGCTCAAAAAAATGCTGCAACTTAACCGATGTCCTGTGCCAAAGCATTAGTGATCAAAACTTTAAACGGCAATATTTCGAAAGTGAAAGTATATGACATGCGGTGTTCTTCCTGACAACCACAGATATTTGGACGAAGAAATTGATTTAATAATTTCTACTGGATACATCTGTGCAATTTCGATAACCATAAAATACAAAATGTAAAACCGGAAATTCGACCGGTTGTGATACGATTAGTGTTAAATACCGAGTACAGTAGATGCGATATAACGAAAGTATGTATTTATAAGTAGACTAACAGCCAATAAACTTGCCTGTGAACCAACGGTAACGGTTTCGATACCGACGTTCGCCGTCTTCGGTGTCGTCTGACATGTTTCGTTCTGTTTGTCCTTCTGCTTCGCCGAATCAGCGCCAATTTTCGCTGTTTTTCCCGGTGTCGCAGAGGTATTGTTCACGTTATCATAAAGGGACGCGCTGGATGTTGCTGCCGTGATTTTCTCTCGGCCCGGTGTCATGTCCATTTCCGTGGATCGTGCCATGGTGCGTGGAAGCGTAGAAGTAGCTATATGCGAACCATAGAAACATTGAAATTCAGTACTTCGCGAAATTCAAGAGAGCTCGCGTAGTTTTGATCTGAATTCGAACCGCGACCGAAACCTTAGCGCGGTAACGCGCTAAATAAATTTGCTGTAATCAAATAAATTTCATTCGATCCATCGAAACACACAGTGAAGGAAAGTAACGAAATATGGAACACCGGGTCATTTTTCGATTGTCATTCTTGGTAATTGAATCGCAATTTAAGGACAGTTAACAATACTAAATTTCTCAGGCTGCATGCCATTTTAATTTTAATGTATGCTTTAATAAGTTCCCCGACCATTTTTTATGAAAACAATTTAATCATTTCATTCAATTGCGAAAGCAAAAATTAGGAACCACTCCTTTTTACTTGATTGGTCGTTCTAATCTTCCATTTGTTCTTCGAGTCGAGTCTGTCGGGTACCAACCAGTATTAACACAAAATTAGATTGTAATCATGCGATTATAAATGTCTGGGGTTCTCATGATTCCACCCGAACATCACAAACTTTCAGAATCCCGTCCCGGACCGACTCGACCCGAACTCGAAATTTCTTAAAATGTGGATCTCAAACGATTAAAAAACACCGTGGATGAATGGAAAAGGAAGAGGACCTAACCCAGACCTGATCGCACAATTGGGAATTGACGTGGTACGTATCGCATAGTGAATAAGCATGTCATACCGCAGAAACTCCGGAATCTGGCTTCCTGATTTCGAAGTCTGGCAAATTGTTCCGGCGTCATACAAGTGCATTGTGGCTCTTTGGATCTGTTCGGCGATGCCGGTGTCGATACAGGCTTTCTTCGTGTTTTGATCTTCTGCCTGTTCGGTGGTTCGAGCTTCAACGAGTAAGAAGAGGACGCTTTCCTTGAAATCTTGAACGACGGTGACTGTATGAAAAATTAACTAATGACTGTAAATCACTCGAGTCGGACCGAATCGATTTTACTATCTCCAAAACCCGTGACTGCGTACAACGGGTCGAGACCATTCTTTCGATTTGGAAATGTAATGATTTCTAGGAATCGTCATGGCATCCTGAATCCCTTTGCAACGTGGCCAGTGCAAATGCAAACCACTCTTGAACAAGCACAATACGATGAACAAAAGTCCGGCCGTTCTCCTTTCGTGAGTATGTATGTGGTGCAAATGATATCTGCCGCTCACAACGCGACAGATCAGCGAAACGCATTCACAATGCAAATCCGAAACTTATTAGCTTGCTTATCCGTTAAATAATCTTGAACCGATATGGATGTTCCCATTACTCAGAGGCGGTAGATTAAGACTTGTGTCCCCGCTTTAGCTTCCCTTTCTACCGCCGAAAATGACTGGACTGAGCGAAATTACTAGACTGCGGACTTTTATGCAAAATAAAAATTGTTTGCGTCAATTTCAAGAAATGGTTGTTACACAAAGTCTTTTGTTCTGTGATGATCTCAATAATATTGCTATTTTAAAGTTTGTTCAACTTTAACCATACCACGACCGGTTAAATAACCGGTTTCACAATATAATTATTGCAATGACAAATTACATTGGAAGTTGTTAAATGAATTTCTTCATTCAAACGCCTATTGCTGTAAATCCACAGACTAGAAATTATTGTACAATTAGCCAAATTACGACAGTTTACTCTCGAATAATCGTCTGGTTGAATGTTAACAATTTTAGAAACGTTGACATAAACATTACGTCACGAGAACTATTAGTATCATTATTATGTCTCTATGGACATCAGTTTATTAATTCACATTGGAGAAATTCTTTCTTGATCTGTACACGGTGTTGTTTAAATAATTTGGTGGTTTTGATCGACGCCACGCTGTGAACGACAAAGAGGAAAACGGCGAAACTTTTCCGCTGACCTGGTACAAACAGCTTGCGCTGTGAACTTACGCAACATTCTCTGAATTGTTTAGCATCTATGGGGGAGGTAAAATTCAGTCCCCACGTATCGTTAGTCATCGTGTCTTTCCAGTAAACGAAGCATTCTGACGCTTGCCCGATGCGTGTTCCTTAAACAGAATGAAACAACGATTTATTACATGTTCGCAGGTGATGTTATCTATCATTCTTCGGGAGACCAGAGTCAAAAGCAAGAATTTCACTTTATAACTCTTGTGTTAATGTAACTTTGCCCTGAGAAGCTTCTTCAACAGTAAAAGATATATGTATAAGTGGTCCCATGTAGCCGAGACACCTTGTATATTGATAGGTCACGAACATGTATACTTCAATTATAATTATGCAACGCATATCCAAAATTTAATGGCTATAATAGAATTAGAAATGTTGACAGTATTACTTTCGCTCCCTGATACTCTTTACCCCGTCTACATCTGTTAAGAGGGTCAGTCAAATATAAACCGCATCGGCAATTTTTTAATTCTAGTTTCATAGAAAATAGAATACATTAAAAATAATAAGAGAAAATAATAGAAATAATAGAAAATAGATTACTATTAAAACGATATCCTCCCAATGTCTTAATATTTAAAATCATATTTTAAATCAACTAGCGAAATTCAGATTTTTCAGGGTAAAGCACCCCTTTAAAAAGGTGGTTTCATATGACTAGTTTCCCATTCTAGCCAAAAAATAATATTGTTTCGGAATTCACGGCTTCGAAAACCCCTAAAACGATTTTGTTTGTAACTGATAACGTAAAAGAAATATAACAGAAATATAAGTCTTATTGAAAGGGTGAAAACAGCCCTTAAAGTTGAACATAACCAGTGACAATCAAAAAATCTCAAAAACAATTTTTAACTCCTATGACTTTACTGTTAAATCATACTAATTTGTTCTTCGCATTATCTTTGACCAACAGCGACAATTTTCCAATAAGAGCTACCGAATGTTTTTAGGGTGTGTTTGTCAGTGACTCTTATTGATATTCGAACAGTAAGAAGGCGATAACTTTTTTAATATTGGACCACAGAACTTGGATTTCTTTGAGGGCACTTCATTACATTACGTGAAAAAAATTTTGAGGAAATTTGCAATTAGTCAGTATTGCAGAAAATACTAAAAGTTGTTTCTTACAACTTTTTTACGTAGTTCTATATACAATATATTGAATATTTCATATAGGTCACACACATTACAATTTTAGTCATGAAGCAATAGACAGTACAACCAGAGTCGTCAGCTCAGGGGAATTGACTCGAATTGAGGGCAGATAGTTACCCTCTCTCTGTCAGTACCGTGGTGACATTGGTCACGTGGGGAATAGCGTCGTAGAAGGGGGAGGTAGAGTTGAGACAGAAGTTTTAATCTGGCGACTGTGAGTAGAACAACGTGGTTTTTCCGTTTTATTAGGAAAAGAAACGTTAGGTAGCTCTTATTGTAAAACCCTTTAGATAACAATTATGTTGTTTGTACGACACAAAGACCGTTTAATATTTGACTGACCCTGGTAAATGGTCTCTGGCAGCTGGTTCTTACCTGGCTGTACCAGTCGCACGTCTAAAATTTTGTCGACTTGGCTATTGTACGCAGTGATATGGAAGACGCATTCCGGTGAATCTTGGATGCAAGTAATATTTACAGGAACTAAATCTTCCGAGACTTGCTGCCATTTTACCGTGCCCGCTCCGCTGGCGCTTACGTGGAACACTTCGGCCCACAACCTAAAAAATCTCGTTGCTCAATTGTTGAAGACCTGTACGGAAATCACAGCAACACGTGTCGCGTGCTCGCACGTCGAAACAGATTATAACACTCGAGAGGAATACATCGTCGGGAAAGTCGACCAAAAAAAAAAATTCTAACAAAAACGTAGGTATTATACAATGTATATACACGTTCAATCGTGAGACATATGTATAAAATCAGCGTTCTGAGTCCGCTGCTTATTTTATTTTCGTTTCGTTTCATTTCCTCGGCGTTTCTCTGTTTTTACGGAATATTATTGTAATATCGTGCCATAAAGGTGAATCGTTATGATTAGGTGAAACAGGAGAACAATGATCGATCCAACAGAACCGAAAAAAAAATTAATACGTCACTAACTTTTATTCATGCATCTTCTAGATCGACAGCCAGTATGCGTGATATTCTATGTATAGTGTGTAGATATTAGGGGTGGGTGTGTGTCCGGAAATTTCGGGTCGGGTATTTCGCCCGGGTGGGGACCCGAAAATTCATGATACTCGGTTACCCGAAGTCAAAATCGGGTCGGGTCTGGTTGGAAACCCGAAAATTTATAATGTTCGGGTACCAAAATGTCATGGATTTTCTGGTCCCGACCCGAATCACCAAAAGTCGAACCGAGGCTCGGATATCCGCCGACCCCTAGTGTATACATGTGTCCGTGTACGTGTAGACAAAGCATGTAACGCAGTCTGATTACTGTAGCAGAGTCACCAGATGAGGGGAAGGACCAAGGAGAAAAAGTTACCTCTCTCTGACAGTACCGAGCAGGCTTACCATATTTCGCGCGGGCCAGGACCCTTAACGCTGTGCCCCTCGCCCAGCCGCGCGACGGAGCCCGCCTTTGCTTCCTCCACTCTTCCCACTAACCCTGACGCGTACCACGTGGAGCAAGCTAAGTCGTACGCGTCAGCGTTAGTGAGAAGAGTGGGGGAAGCAAAGGCGGGCTCCGTGGCGCGGCTGGGCGAGGAGCGCACGGGTAAGGGGCCTGGCCCGCGAGGAATATGGTGACCCTGGTACCGAGACGAAACGCGTCACTTGACGGGACCGTGGCGGAAGCGTGGGGAGTATCGTCGTAAAGGGGGAAGCTAGAGGTGGGGATACAAGTCTTACTCTGGCGACTTTGTACAGCACACGTGTATTGTGCAGTATTATGTAACATGCAGATATTCTTCTGGTCCAAGTGGAAATCGATGCATAGGCCAAACAGTATGTGGAAACACGCACTCAAAGCGATAGTACAGCGACGAAATATTACATCACAGAGGCATATAATTAAATCGCAAATCATTGGGGATGAACTGCGAAAGAAACAGCATTCGCAAACCATGCAAGAGGCAGATCCATGCAATAGAAAGAGGCGCCGGTGTCAACAAATCCAATGTAAATGTATTGCCATATCAATCGTATTGCTTCTCCAATAAACTATTAGCGTAAGTTTGAAAACGACACAACAACCTGTCACGGTATACGATCGAGATCACAGTATACAGGATGTCCCAAAAATGTGGGAGAACCTTGAGAGGGGTGGTTCCCGAGGTCCTTTGAAGCAATTGTTTCCCTTGTTGAGTTATTAAAGAAAAACACGAACCAATCAATGCGTGGCTACGATGGACGGATGCCGGCTTATTGTTGGCCGTGTTTTTCGTTAATAACTCCTTAACGAAGTCGTACCCGACATTTTCGCTAAGAAAAGAAATTGCTTGAAATGACCACAGGTCGAACCCCTTTCAAGGTCTTCCGATATCCTTGGGACACCTTGCATAATTTAAGCACGAAATACCAGTGCACGATATTTGTAATAACTCGATGGAATTTCGAATGTTGCTAGTTTCCCGTCGCTAAGAGGAACGCCATTTTCATTTGCAAATTATGATCTCAGAGTTTGAACGACTAGCAAGAGACGGTAAAGAAACAGAGAAAGACCAGAAATTGGTAAAACAGGACAGATTGCGTTCGGAAATAAAGTCAGAATAGAGAGAAAGGAAGAGATGACTTGACCAAACGCGCAGATGATTGTAAATACACAAGTTGGTCTCTGTGTTGTATGTATATGTATCCTCGTGTCTGTATATGGGTGTGGTTCTGTGTATGTTTGTTGATTGTAGACGCTGGTGGGAGAGTAGACAGAAAGAAAAGGAGAACGAAAGGAAGAAAGACAGAAAGAAAGTAAAAGACGACCAAACGGAAACAGAATACAGAAGAGAAGAAGAAACTCAGGTAGAACAACTCTTTCTTCGACGAGTGTGTCGGCCAACGTTTATTTAAATGCATCTTCCGTGTCTGTATATTGGCGTTCGATTAGACGCTATCGAATGGTACAGTCGATCGGGTACACGGGCCCCGGAGAAAGCGCGCGTTACGCGATATTTCTCCGCGATCATTCTGTTATGTAACATAAGAATACTCGATATATCGTGTTCGTTTTAAGAACGAACGAAATCGATACCTTCCATTTCGTCTGATGCACTATAGCACAATACGCAAAACGACTTTTTCCCGGTTCGCTCGTATCGATCTTCTAATTCTCAGTTAAACACACGGAAACGAATCTGCGAACGTATACATGTCTATGTAATATATATATAATATATGTCTGTATGGATACACCTGTACACGCATCTCTCGGAATAAGAACATACATCTGTCGTACTACTTGTTACGTGTGGATATCGTGAAGTCGTTGGTTACGTAAAAGACAAGAGAGAAATAGAGAAAGAGAGAGATAGAGAGACAGAGAGATCAATGATGTTTAACAAGTCAACTGCGATCGCTCGTTTGTAAAAAAGAAGTGGAAAATCAAAAGTCGATTATGCTCTACCCCGAGGAGAATAAAGATTACAAATGCATTCAAATGTATATAATGTGTGCCAGAGAAAGAGAGAGAGAGAGAGAGAGAAAGAGAGAGAGAGAGACTTCTCTTTTTTTTGTCGAAAGGAACAAAATAAGAAACTGATAATTATGTGGTCGAATGGAGTGGTTGAATGGTTGAATGGTATGGTATGCGCACCTCTTCTTTTCTCTTAAGCTTCCGCACCTGAGCAAGTGGCCAGTATCAACTCTGCGACCTCCGCTGCCGCCTATTCCGCCTTTAGCCGTTGTCTGCCATGGGGAATCCTCGTAGCGATACGCCTTTCTGATAAGGGGAGCACAACTACAAGACAACTTATTGCCCATTCTACTCTTCTTGTTCTCTGTTATTCCACCTGTGAGCTCTTTTCTCCCCCTTTACGCTACCCCTCGCCAATCCGTTTGCATTTATTACTTTTTCTCGGGATCACGGCCACGTTTCCAACAAACACATACACACACACACGGTCTTCCTTGTGCCGAATTTCCTCCCTCTCCTTGTTCACCCTCCGATTCGCAATCCTGATCGTCTTGTCCCTCTCTCCCTTTTTTCCTTCACTTCTCTTCCATATTTCTCTCTTTTACCGTTTTCCTTTCTTTCTCTCGAAAATGAAGATACTACGTGAAGATGTTCACGTGGGATTGGCTTGTCTATCGACCTTTGGCACCGTTTCTCATCAACGACTGATTCAGTCCTTTCCTCTTTTCTCTCTCATAGAATTATATCTTCGCCTCTCGTTTCGTGTATCACTTTGTTACTCGTATCTTTGCTTCTCTTCAGTTTCTCCTTTCTCGTCTTTCGTCCGTTTTATTATATGGGAAGCGCTGTATATACCGTGTATACTGTGTAACAGGGACAATCTCCCGTCATTCAAGAGGATACAGGAGGAGATATCTTTATTGTCACATCATTGCAGATGTTCGAAAGGTCATCAGCTAGTCCCTGACATGATCACTGAAAATAGAACAATTTCATTAGATTAATTCGCAGCCCTCGTTCCCTTGGGAGTGTATGTTTTCAAGCGACGCGTTAATGCTAGTCTATCTAGTAGTTAGGCTAAACGTGTACGCCGACACGAAGCTAACAGCCGCGCAGCTTGTTTTCCTGACGTGAAGGACGATTCAAGCTTTTACTGACAACGAATCACTAGTATACGATAATAAATGCACAACAGTAACTGCGCGTTTCGAAAAAGATTGAACGATCGTCTCTTCGAGCAACCGCAAGAACCCTTATGCTCGACACGCGGTCAAGAGGGTCCATGCGTACGACAGCGTTGTTGGCGATCGTTGCGTAAAATCTTGAAATCGTTCGGCTCGAGAGACGGAGGACCGTGGTCAATTAAAAAAAAAAGGCGATCCGAACGGCGACGCAATATTGCAGACGTTAGCGAGATGAATGAAGCGGATCAGGGCATTGCGTGGATGTGTCACGGATAATAATAGGGGTGGTGTCGCGGGAGGGTTACTGAACCGGTGTGTGTGACGACTCTTCGTCAACGTAACGCGTAATTCCCTGTACGCACGAAACTGTGCAACATCCCTCGGAAGAATCGCTATCGGACGATCCTCGTCTATCGATTCGCATCAAACACGACGGTTCATACGCCGAGATAACCGCTGTTCCGCCATGAATAATGAAATTGATTCGCACGGTCGAGAACACTGGCGAATAGTCAAACATACACCACCATGAACACAAATCTCGAGTTACATCTCGAGATCCTTGTCGTCGGTACACGCCTACTCGCGAGCGATACAACTGTTAACATGTCCTCCAGAGTCAACGTATCGTCAGACAGGAGCTAAACGAAACTTTCGGCCAGCTTGGCCATTCGAGTACCGGAGACGCGTGCGACAAGAACTTTCTAAACACTATATCGATTTCGAGGCTGATGCAGGTAGCACTTGACATCCGCGTCTAAACATGAATGGCGGGTGTATAAGCCGGCCACCACTGACTTTCGTAGATCTACTCCCGGTAGTCGATCAGTCACGAAATTCGACGGGGAAAGGTGACGATCCCAGGCAGAGCATCCATTCGATACGACCACACGAAGATATTCGAACAGCTCGGGAGAAATCTTTGACACCTGTTTTACGCGAATAACGTTGCACGATTGACGAGCGCCGAAAGTTCTCTGCGTGGTACGTGCCTGACCGAAACGACAGACACCGCCTAGTTAGGTGGTAGCTCGCCGCCCTGGCTTTCGGGTAAACACTGCGCCAGAGCCAGGATGCACCACCCGCTGTCCACCGCTCAATCAACGCCCCTTGCGTTCTACCCACCTTTCAGCCGAAGAAGAAACTCTCAACGATACCCACCCTCGATCAAAATTCTTACGCCTCGGACCCGTCACACCTTCCCGTTACTATACGCCGCCACTTCACTCCTTTCTTGCGCGTTCTCTTTCATTCTTCGCCCTTTCACGTATACACACCCCCGCTGCTCGTCCTCTCTTCTTTTCTCCGTTTCTCTATCTCTTTCTCCCACTCCGCCCTCCGGGCTCTGTATACACCCCCCTCCTCCGTGACACGGACACACAGGCGTACCCCTCCCGCATACGTGCACGCACCGACGAAAAAAATCCTTCGTCTTCCAATTCTCATCCGTTCTCGTCGACGTGTTCCCAGCGTTTACTTTTTCCTCTTTTATTTGTTTCCGACGTTAACCGCAGGTGCCGGGACGTAAAACTCACCATCAGCGGGGACGCATCCTTCCGAGAGGGTGTGCGAGAGACTTCTTAGCTCCGCGGGGCGTAACAACAAACACGACGAAAGACAACGGGGGCCGCGGGATGAAAGAGCGAGAAAGCAGAGGGCAAGGAGTGGTGAGAACGGGCGACGGGTATAGGACACGTAGAAGGGAGAGATGGCTGGAGGAAAGAGAGTGGAAAAAGAAAGCGAAACTGTGTGCGAACAAGTAAGAGATAGCAAGATAAACGTGCAGGCGGAGAGGGGTTAGCGACGGTGCCAAAGAAGGGATGGGCAACCGTGGTCGTAGTAGAGGGGTGGGATCATGGTATCCACCCTTCCGAAAAGTAAATAATTCGCGGCCGAGGATTATCTATCGATGCGCCGTCGAGGATTAACCGAGGACCAAACACTTGACCGACCGGGCTGCCCTAAATTGGGAATACTATACGCCGAATATTTCCGGTATTTCGCGCGAAATCCTCGCGGACGACGTAGCCATGGATACTGCAGGATCGAGCAAAAGAGGCGACTGCCCCGTTACCCACCTCCCCTTCTTCTACGAATGCGCGCCCCTCGACCGAAAATGTCAATATCCTCTCTTGCTGCGCCCGCGATGCGCTCCATGTTACTCTGAACAGCCTTCTATGCGTTTTCTATTCCTCCCTCTCTCTCTCTCTCTCCCTCTCACTCTCTCTCACTCTCTCTCTCTCGCTCTCTCTACTACTACTACTACCCTCTTTCGCTCGCTCCTGCTCGCCACTCTTATCATTTTTTTCCTCTGCTGTTCTCTCGATTTTTCCATCATTTGCCACTTCTTAACCCCCGTATGTATTTCAACCCTTTCCGTCTTTCTCTCCCTCATCCTACCCTACCTACCCCCCGGCACCCTCCGACTCCCTACCGCCTCAACACTCCCTTTCCTCTCTTCACCCCGGTTTTCTAGCTATCTATCCTCCTACTCCTTCTCTCTTAGTCTTACTTGAGATATTCTCTCCGTTTTATCCCTCTCTTGATCCGTTATTTATTTCCGACGTTCCTTCCCGGTTTACAGTTTCGATTCGGACCGAGCAAACAGGAATGGCACACCCCGGACGACCGGGTTCGTTTCTAATGTAATTTAACAGAGTTTACACGGTCGTTTCTTCCCCGATCCCGCGCGATATCGTCCACTATTCTCCATTTCGAACGATGCTCGGCTCACTGTTCATCACTGTACCATTCTTATTTTACCGCACCATGATACTCCACTGTTCGGATCTTTCGCTGGACTCACCGTGAAACGAGTACGGGGTGATCACTGTCACCGTCGTTGTCGCCGTCGCCGTCGTCGTCGTCGCCGTCGCCGTCGCCGTCGTCGTCGTCGTAGTCGCCGTCGCCGTCGCCGTCGTCGTCGTAGTCGCCGTCGCGCCTCTATACCGAGGCGTAACCATAGTGATTACCGATCGATCGAAGGCATGCGCGCTCCTACGCTCGCGTACCAAACCAAAGAACCGCCCTCGCCTTCACTACCTCGCGCGCGTGCTACTCCTAATAAACAGTGAACACCCGTTAACCCTAACCGAGCCCTCGGACCATCTCGGACACGGAAACGGCTCCGATAATTAAGCGACACATTAATTCTTTAAATATACTTTTTTTGCATCCCTGTTACGGTTTTTATCCATCCCGCTTCCTCAGATTCGAGGGATACCGTTCCTCGGGTCAACGAACTGCAATTCTCATAACTAGACAGCGGATTTTATGCATTCATGATAGAAATGGATAAGTGTAATTTTTAAACAGTAAAAATATTAGAAGAATTTAAAAATACTGTTATACTATTTTCTCAACCTACTAAACATATTAACACTAAACTTACCGAGCCTTAAAAGTAACTGGTACATGTTCCCTTATAAAAATGACAAGATTGATTTTATTTAGACTTTGTGCAGCCCCTATTGTAATACCTGCTCTACTAAGGAGAGATACCTATATATAACCGTTCCTTATGAAATCATTTTTATTATTTCAATAATTGTGAAATCAAAAATCTGGAACCGATCATTTTGACCGGTGGTGGTAGGTTTAATGTTAAGAAAGAAAATAAATTTCTATTTCACTCCAGTTTGTTGCAAAGCAGGTAGAAAATTTTTATTTGGCATAAGAGATCCACTGTCTACTCATAACTTAGTAATTGAAGTACCTTCTCTTTCTATGTTAATTAGGGGAAACTAATTGTAAAATATATTCGAAGTAATATTGTTGGTAAGCTTCCTTTTTTATATTGTCGTTAACCCTTCAGCGTTAGGAATGTAGATGCTTCTGTAAGTATTGAATTTGTACTGCTTTAATCCAGTATAAATTGTCTTCGGTGAGTTCTTATTTTGCTGAGACTAGTTTTATACGATGTAGCAACAATGACACTATATATGAAAAGTACCCACTTTTAGAAAAAATGTCAACGAAAACAGGGATACTTTTAAAAAATTAAAAGCCATTGTATGCGGCGTTTATGTAGTAAATGGAATTCTTTAATTAATTAGATCATTGTATGGATAGAAGACGACTCTGCTGAAAAAAAAACATATTCGAACGGGTAAAATGAAGGGATTAAAAAGAAATTTAAATTTATAAATTGCTGTGCGTTGTCCCACGCCTGGAAGCTCCATCTACCAGATAAACACTGTCACCCACAAGACTGCCAGCACCGACGAGATAATAGTATCTCGTCGGTGCTGCCAGCCTCATGAGACATAAAAAATTTTGCCGTTTTCTTACGCCCTCTACGATATATTGTCCTCGGAGTAAGAAACAAAAGGCACCGACGGCCAGCCTTACGGGAGTTGGTGTCACCCGAATATTTCGGTGTTCTCATACGCCCTCTTGAATGTATTCTAGCTGGAGTAAGAAATAGAAGGCCATCGACGTGATCTCGTCGGTGCAGAAGGCCACTAAGGAGATTCTCGTCGCGTCGGTGAGAAGGAAAATCGTCACGGAACCATATTGATGTGAATTGTTACATTTTGCACCGAACGTATTGCAGATATGGGCAAAAAATTCCTAGATATATTAAGAAAGTAATGAAGCATAATTTTAGGAAAATCAACAA
>CM052315.1:21037362-21138033 GCA_028455605.1 Lasioglossum malachurum | reverse complement strand
ATAGCTGCATATTTAATAAATATGTTGATTTTCAATAAATTCTATTCGTGTACCTATTGTCTTCCATAACATTTTGCAATTTCATCTTCCTTCAGAACAAAATGTATGTATTATTCAAGTCGGTCCACTCCGGGCGTGAACACTGTCATATATTCTCTGGTTCTATTTAGGTAAAGAGTGCGGAACCTCCGACACCGACGAGATAGTATCTATTTTTTCCAATCAGATTAAAATACGTAAAAATAGATATTTTTCCTTGAATAAATTAGTACAATCCAATGAGAATGTATTCTCGTTGGCGAGACAAACAGAATTCTCAATCATTCTCATATTTTTATTACGCATATTATTATTTCATGATAAATTTAAATAATAAAAAATCTAATAAAATATTAGAATAAAGTACGCGCGATTGAAGCATGATATCAGTAATCGGTAATACGGATCGCGTGACCGAAGCGTGTCGCCTTCGCCGGCACTGTTCTTCGTTGCGTTCAATTTTTTCACCGTCGATTAAACCACTAAATACAGTTGGAATTATATCGTGTTTGGTGTCATTTTAATCAGAGAAATGCCAGAAATAAGATAGTGAAAGTCATATAAAAAAATAATGAAAATTAAGATTTTTGAAAATTCGGTTCACTCGAGTCAATGTGTGGTGTTCACACCGATATACCCCAGCCAACATCAATCGTCGCCGCACTGCGAAGCGACTCGGCGTTGACAGGCAGTGGAGTGGGTAGGCACTGGACAACGATCGTGCCCACGATTCAGGACAACGAGGGAGCGATTATTGTAGTTGCTAATACAATGGTCACCATGTCATTGTCGTGCATACCGTCACAGGTGACATAACTTAATACGTCTTCTTTTTGCGTACGGTACTGTCGTACAACAGCGGAAACACTTGTCCCATTGCTGGAACGACAAATGAGTCATGTGTTATGACATGGCACACCGCGAAGAGTTCAACGTAGTACATAACGGGCACCGCGTGATATTGCGCCAACTGCTTAATTGTACTTACGCTCACGTCCTCTCCCCTGCTTGAAGAAAACACCGATGAGTAGCATCGAGTATATAAATATATAGTATCCATGGATTCTTTTCCCTCGGAATCTGTAACAGAAACAACAAATTCATTAATTTCAGTCGACCAACAGTCAGAAACTAAATAAGAATTAATAATAAATAAATAATTCAAGTTGAATATCAAATTAAAATTAATTTTAACGGAAATTAAATAAAATCGATATCTATCGCACGACACACGAATTCAAATACAAATGATTGTAGCGGCACAAGAGTAAATGCGAATTAATAGAAAATTAATAATTCAAATTGATTATTTATTAATTTTTCATTAATGATATTTATAAAGATGTTCAATAACATAGTATAATTTGAAATATAATTTGTACTCACGCTCAAGCTCCTCTTCTGCTTCAACAAAGTACGCCATGAAGCTATGTCACGCTTTGGATTATCGAAAGCAACGTGAAGTATCGATCTGGGCAGTGAATATGGTCCTTCGATCGATGGATTTTTTTCCCGCGGAATCTGTAACAGAAAGAGCAAATTCATTAATTGCAATTGACAAACAGTTGGAAACTAACTGAGAATTAATTATAAATAGACAATTGAATTTGAATAGAAAATCAAAACGGAAATTAAACTAACTCGATTTCATTGTATGGACAGAAGACAACTCTGCTGAAAAAAGAAACATATTCGAACGGGTAATTTAAATTCATAAATTGTTTGTTGCGTTGTCCCGCGCCTGGAAGCTCCATCTACTAGCTAAACACTGTAATAAAACTTGCGAATACGGTCGATAAATAAAAAATGGATACCTTTTGTTACAAATATTCTCTTCGTTAACAATCTTCTGTTCTTCCTTTACTACTAATGTAAAATGCATTAGTAAAAAAACGGCATATTATTCCTGTTTTCTAATTTCATTAATGTAAAATTTCGTATCTTAAATTTGTGCAATAATAATACTAAATAATAATAAAATCTACAGAATATATAAAGTCGCATAAGAGTACATATGTATAAATTATAAAGTTAGACGAAAACAAACACGTCGCAAAATGCTAACGCTCAATTGATGTTATAGGTACACGTTGAAGGAATAGTCATGTCAAATTTTCATGCGGTAGAGCATCGCTTAAAATAGGTTTATCAAATTATACGTTAACAAGTCTAAATGATAATTTTAGTTGTGGAAAATTTCTTTCGGTACCTGAAACATTAAATTAAGTAGAACGTACATAAACAGACAGTTGAACATAACCTATTTTCCCAGCTTAATGCTTTCTATTTAGTCCTCAATCGTAATTATTTCACTCGAAACGATGCTAAAGAGGGCTGCATGGCGTTTAAAATCAACATTCGGAAATGTTCATTCACGATCCTCTAGTAAGTTGTCAGTGAAACATAAGGAAAATGTTGAAGACAAAATGCAAGCATGGCAGATACACTCGTATGGTGGTTTAGAAGAATTAAAGTTGTCAAACGTCAGAATTCCAATAATCGCCAGACCGACAGATGTACTTGTGAAGGTCGAAGCATCTAGTGTAAATCCAATAGACATTGCTATGACAAGTACATAATTTCTTGTTAATTATTGTTTTCCTACTATCCAAGCTTAAACACGCATGACACACTATTTATTTTCTATATGGTGTTTGTTAGGAGGATATGGGGCAGCAGTTTTAAATTTCATGCGAAAAGCAAAGAACCTTACCAGCGGTGGACAATACGAGGGATTGGAACTACCATTAACATTGGGCAGAGACTTTTCGGGTGTAATAGTTTCAAAAGGACATGGTGTGGGCAATAGATTAAAATTAGGCGACCAAGTATGGGGTGTTGTACCAGTTGAACAACAAGGTTGTCATGCTGGTTATGTAGTTGTAGATGATTCTTTGGTAAATGATACATTTTTTATATATATGATCTATGGGTGTAACATACGAAGTATATAAATAATTTAAAACATTTTTCCTTAGGTCAGTTTACAACCTATGAATATATCTCACATCGAAGCAGCTAGTATTTTATATGCAGGCCTTACAGCATGGTCTGCATTATGGATTACTGGTGGATTATGTTATAAAACTGTACTGTCTGCCAGGAAAAATAACAGAATTTTAATATTAGGTGGTTCAGGTGGTGTAGGAACTATGGCTATACAACTTGCAAAAGCTTGGAATATGCATGTACGTTTCATATATGATGTATATGGTACCTATTGATTAGAAGTATTATAAAAATATAAACGCGAAATTGCTTTAGGTCATAACTACTTGCAGCAGCGACGCAGTCAATCTGGTGCAAAAATTAGGAGCTGATATTGTAATAGATTATAAACTAAATGATGCAGACTCCAGAATAATTATGGAAGGACCGTACGTAACTTATTGATCAGGCAAACATATGAGATGTATTAAAGAAATGTATTTATGATGATCTCTGACTGTAGATACAACATAATTTTGGACTGCGCTAATCAAGGCCCCTATCAAGTACGTTCAAAGGGTTATCCGCACTGTACATACATAACTTTAAATTCACCGTTACTAAAAAATATCGATCAACATGGACTGATTGCTGGGGCAGTAAAAAACATGGGAGAATTGATAAGGTACAACGTCCCAACTACCGAAAATAAAAGTTGCGTAAAATGGGGCTTTTTTGCACCTTCTCCAACAGGAATTAAAACTCTTCAAGAATTCGTTGAAAGCGGAGAGGTATATTTTGTTGCTATATAAAAATTTCATTATTATATCAACTTGGATTATATCAACGTGTAATGAATTTTAGGTTGTCCCTGTAGTTAAAAAAGTATATCCATTCCAAGAATTATCAGTGGCATATAATCGAGTGGTTCAAGGCCATTTACGAGGAAAAATGGTTATCGATATGAGATAGTATTACAAATGCAGAAAATTGTAACAAGTAGCAGCTGTGTGGAAAAACAAAGACTAGTCAGTTCAATCAGAAGAGTATATCTTTCACTTTAATAAATTTCAATTATATTTTCTGCATAATATTTTGTACATTCTTTTCTACAGCATGTTTAGAAATGTCACGTTTAAAGCCTATTCGTTTTCTAATCTGCTGCCAAGATTTTTCAGCAATTACTGTTGCCCTCTCCTTACCATCTTCCAACACTTCATTTAAATATATTGGTTCCTGGATCAATTTTGAAAATTCTTCTCTTATTGGAGACAGCTTTTCTATAACTAAGTCTGCTAACAGCAATTTGTATCTATACACATAAACGAGAAAATATAAAAGTCTGTAATAATTACACGTCATACAATGCACAAAATTGTTAATCTCCTTACTTTCCAGTATCCAATCCTTGCATTTCTGAACATATTTGATCTGGCGTTTTCCCAGTAAACATAGAATGGATAGTGATCAAATTAGCAACTCCAGGTCGTTCGACAGGATCATAAGTTACCTCGGGTGTAAAATCGGTTATAGATTTCTTTATTCTTTCTAAAATAATTTGTGGCTCATCCAATATGTTTATTGTGCCCTTTGGACTCATACTCGATTTAGACATTTTTTTCAGAGGATCACGCAAAGACTTTATTCTTTGACTTGCATCCTCTGTAACACAATGATATAAGCATTATTATTTTATATATTTAGAAAGTGTATATATATGTATATATGTACATGTTGTAATAGCTTACTATTTATTAAAGCATGTGGTACACAAAAAGTGGTACCAAATTTGTTGTTAAACGAAGTAGCCAATTCTTGTGCTAATTCAATATGCTGAATTTGATCTTGTCCACATGGAACATGGGTTGCTCTACATCATACAATTCATGTAAGTATTGCATATCAGTCTTCAGAAAGCAATCTGTATAAAACATTTTTTGCAACAATATTTTTCTAACAAGTCAAACAAGCTAAAAAGACATATACCATAAATATTAAATATGAAATACTCACTTATATAGTAATATATCAGCTGCTTGTAAAATAGGATAGATATATAAACCCAATGGGACATGTTTTACTGTTTGGCTTTTTTCTTTGAACTGAGGTAAATGTGCTAATCTTGCTAATGTTGTGATACATCCAAGAATCCAACTTAATTCTGCGTGCCTTGATACTGCAGATTGTTGAAATAATATGCTCTTCTTCGGGTCTATGCCGCATGCTAACAATGTTGCCGTCATTCTCATTGTATTGTTGTGTAACTCTTTGGGTTCCTGGAATATTTAATCTTAATAGAGCTTTTACATTTCATTTGATACACTCCAATGTATACCCCTCAAAGTCAACATTACATATTTGTGTACATTTTTAACAAAACATATTTCAAAACTTACGTGCGGTAAAGTAATAGCATGCATGTCCACTACACTCCAAATAACACTTTCTTCCGAATCTTGCAATTCTACCCACTTCTTAATAGCACCCAAATAATTTCCTACATGAACGGTTCCAGTAGGTTGAATTCCAGAAAATATTCTCCTTGGTTGATCAGGAACCTGTACATTCGAATTTATATTGTTTATATGTTTTGTATCTTATCTGTATACGTTTAAACATATCAAAATTTAACCTTATGACAATATTGTTTGATGCATATACGTTTGCAAGTAACATAATGTGCTTGGAGCGCAACAGTATTTTTCGGTAACGTAAACATTTTGTATACAATCACATATTTCATCACAGATTGAATGGAAAAATAAGTACATGTGCAATTCCTTCATATGTGCACTCGATTATGTATTTACATACAGGATGTCCCAAAAATGTTTTGTTTCCCTGAAGGGGGTGATTTCTGATGTCATTTGGAGTAACTTTTTCTTTTGCAATAATATTTTTCACGGCTTTGTTAAAGAATTATTAACGAAAAACACGGGCCAATCAGAGCTCGGCTACAGCGGACGGATTCCGGTGCGGCGAAAGGTCCCGCTGAACGTGATGTTGGTATTGGCCGAACCGAAATTCGTCTGCCGTAGCCGTGTTCTGATTGGCCCGTGTTTTTCGTTAATAATGAAGCTGCGAGGAACATTTTCGGAAAAGAAAAAGTTACTTCAAACGACATCAGGAATCACCCCTTTCCACCCCTTTCAAGGAAATACAACATTTTTGGACACCCTCTATGTTAAATGTAACATATATATATAAGTGTTGGAAAATATTCAGCAGAGATATCCTCTCTGTATTCAGCTATTCAGCTATATTCCGGATGCATCTACTTCAATCTATTTACAGACGCAAGCGCACTAGAAATTAGTTCAAGTTTCGCCTCTGTGAGAATCTTTTGTACATATCATATGCTCATGGAGTCATGGAGTCATGAAGAGACATGTACGAAAATTGGCATATCCAATTTCCCATTTGTGTGAGAATATTGTGTTTTGTATAAACAGTACCACGGTATCAATTGTGTAAATACAAAGTTGTAATATCATTTTTGCTAAGAAACAAATTTTCCTAAAAATATAAATTAAATAGTGGCGTATTTTAATACGCTAATGTTAATCTTCTGATTATAATCATAAAAATACAACATATCGTATTTATAGGAATAAAATATAAACCATTATTGAATTTCAAATTGATTCTATTCAGTTATCATAATGTGTGAACATCTTCCCTTTAAATTTAACATCATTAAAGTCTAACTATAATTGGTTTGTGTATAATATATTGTATAATATAATTGTTAAATATATTTATATATTTATGTTATAATTCCTGATGTCTGATCTGAATTAATCTGTCACGATTTTATGTATTTAGTTTTCAATTATAAATGTTTTATAGTTAAAAAAATATCCTTTATTTTCAAATGAAATGAATTTTTTTAGACAGGAAAAACTATTATATGCACATATTATTGTTTAGCTGAATACCTTCAAAGTGTGATCACATTGTTTATATTATACATTTTTATATATTATACATTATTAGAAATTTGCATGCATATATATATAGAATGCACCTCGTTTATGCTCCAATTGCCTTGGCTTAAAAAAAAATGACTTTATGGAAGGGTAAAAGAAAAGATAAATGATGATACACATAGATCTTTGATACAAAAATACTAATATAGTATTGTTCATCTACAATTATCCATACATCATCTTACGTATCAATGCACAAATTCAAAAACAAAAATAATAAAAATTTCATACTGGCAACCATATTAACACAATCATGACAGTTCAAAATTTTGAATACATGTAAATGTCTTATAAACAATAAACGACTTCCGTTAGCTGCAAATCCTTTGCTTGAGTGGAAGATCGCTTTCAGAATCACTCGACTCGTTAACAGCAATTGGGTCATCGTCAGAAGAGAGATAGTTCTCTGTTTGATTAACGTCTACTTTTAATGTCTTCTTAGTCTGTAAAATAAATGTTTCATTGATAAAAATGATAAAAGAGCCAATCAATTTAGTTACTATACCTGTCTGCAGCTTTTAAAAGGCCGTTTGGGTGTATTCATTTTTGGAAGATACTTATCAGCTACACCTTCTACACGTCTAATATCAAAATCTTGATCTACTTTAGTTACAGTTTGCAATCTTTGTTCCTCTGATGTTACATATAAATCATCTGGTTGATGATAGCTATTGTGCACTTCATAAGCTTTTTTACTACAAAATAATGCAGCACATACTGTACATTTTATTAAGTCTTCTGGGACAGCTTCTCTCTCTTCCTGTTATAAACACAAAGCTAAACTCATGGAGAAGTATTGTATTACAGTAGAACTCCGTTTACCTGGATTGTCGAACATAATTCCTGTCTTTTTTGCCAGATAAACGGGATTCCACTGTATATCTATTTCTCATCATTAGAGTACAAATCTTTATGCAAAAGAGAAGAAAATCTTTATCAAAAATTCAGTGCATCAATTGCTAAAAATAAAGTTCTTTCTTTAATATTTTTTAAAGGTCGAAAATAGTGCATTGAGGCTCCTAAATTCTTGTAATGTTTTCCCCGTCTTAAATTGCATCTACTCAGTTTTGTCATAAATGCATAAACAAAAACTTTCTAATGATTTATATGCATTATTTTACTTGTGTATGAGCTCGCTCCAAATGTTGTTGTAAATTGAATTTTATAACATACTCTGCTCCACATAAATGACAGTAATATACACTAAGAGCATCATTCATAGAATTCACTTTGATTTTATTGCTAGGTGGTGGTGTTGCAATTGGTTGAAAAAGATGGACCATTCTGTAAATTAAACTTTTGTATAATATGAATATAAACAAATTATATATTATGATTATCGGTAACAAAAACTATAGACATATCATTTTACCTTTTATGTATAGAACGATAGTGATAATCTAACGCTTTCTCATTATAAAATAATACATCACAGTCTTCGCATTTTTTGTGTTGCTCTTTCCTCTCGCTTTCAGATGAATCGTGCGATGCTTGATGACTATCTCTATGTGTCTATTAAAAAATATAATTACTTTATAGTGAATTCAAAAATTAATACAATTACAGTCAATGAGAAAACATACTTTTAGAGGAAACTGCATTCCACAGTAATGACAATAAAATTTTGCTGGTGAATTAGGATGGAATTTAAATCTATGCCTTATTGTGGCTGTGATTGATTCGAATGCTTGTCCACACATATCACATTGAGTATCAGCATTTTTATTAGATTTCACAGGTCTGCCACGTGTATCTATTTCTTTGTTGGCATGCTTTCTGTATAAAGTATTTAACACTTAATATGGAATAAAATTGTTTATTTCTCAAATATTGTTACATTTATAAATTAATTTTTTAAAACTTAATGATTGAGTAAAAATTTCAGGTATTATAAAAATAAAAATTTCAATACCATAAGATATATATATATTTTTAATGACAACATGAATAAAACAGACATTGTTAATTAATTTTTATAAATAATATAAACTAACAGTAATACAAGGGTTCAAATATTGAATAAAACTATATAAAAAATACAATAAATCATCTTAGTCATATCATGTTACAATTATAGAATCTACATCAGAAGACAGTCTACTTCAAATGCAGTGGTAGGATTAAATATATTGAAAACAATATAGAATTATGACCTATAAACCCTGTATGAATACATTGAAAAATAAAAATAATATTCACACATACATTAGAATGTATTTTAAATTAGTTTTACATAGATGGATTATAGTATCGGACAATATAATAATCGGTTTATGATAGACTAAACATAAATATACAATCAAGTGGGTATAAAGTCTTCATACATTTCATATACAATATTATTACTAAAAACAGAGTTTTTTTTCGTTAATAAAATTGCCCTAATACCATGTTTACTATTAGTATATTGAAAGACTTCAATAAATTATTTATTATATACACGTTAATTACTTCAATACATTATTTGAAACTACGGAAACAATTTGAAATTAACAGTTTTATAAATTCTTCTTTACTTATCTTCTAAAAAGTATTTGCCTTTGTAAGAACTCTGTAATTCTATTTGAATATAAAAATAGAATGAGAGAACAGCGCGAATAATTGATCTCGATCGGTAATGCAGTTTAATGTTTTTAAAAACATTTTTGTTGATTGCATGTCAATATCTTAAATTACATATAGAAATGAAACGCGAAATATAGATTTTTATAAAATGTATGAGTAGTTTATAGTCGATTAATTGCTTACAAATAAAATGAAAAATAATAGTTTCTGCTGGTACCTAAAATGTGCCTGTAAGGCTTCCTTGGATTCCAATTTTGAGTCGCACAAAACACACTTGTGTTGCCTTTTAGCACTCATTTAAATGCAAATTCCTCAGAAAAACCATCAGAAATTTTGCTGGACGTTTCTACGTCAGAGAATACACAAATCTCTCGCGCAACGTAAACCAATCCCGATTAATGTAATTAAAATCAACGACGACCTGTGCTGATATGATTGTTATTTTTTCAACACATTATTGTTTTTCACTTAACATGTTACTTATTCATATGTAAACGTTAAAAATCTTTAGAACTCACGTCCGCGTAGAAAAATCAGTTTTCGGCCATTTTATTGTATTGAAAGTCGCGCCACCTATCATCTACCAATACAAAAAAGAATGAAAGAATTTTGTATGGGTACATGCTCATGGGTAAATACCATGATTGTTTTATATTTTTAAATTGCGTAACGAAGTTTGTAAACAGATTTAGTTCAATTTAGTTGAAACGTTGTAGATAATGAAACATGCTACCTGCAGAAATGGAAACTTGTTACGTAAAATACATATTTTTTCTATTTCCTCTTTGAATTACCTATGTTTAGTCACACATGAGCTACATTTGTATATTTACATATATGTATATACTTATTTATCTCATTTACGGAATAATGCCTGTGTGAATGTAAAGATAATTAACACATACAACATTTTTGAATAATTATGTGTGGGTTTTAAGCATTTATAGCATCTCAAATACATCGAAATAAACATATTTTAATTTAATATAGTTGAGAGAACGTTTAGTATTATTACTATAACAAAAATTCTTTATAAAAGTTAACTTATAAGTACTAGAAATGATATGTACTTTCTTCAGTTGTAATATAAAAATTATAATATATATAGATCATAAAAGTAAAATCTAATATTGATTTATTATTAATCATAAAATAATTAAAATTTTTAAAACATACAAGGTATTTAAAATTTGGAACAAACTTAAAGAGATGAACACATGTAAATTGTTTGAGATATGTTAAACAGAATTATAATTTGTAATCAGATCATTCAATTTGACTGATAAAGTATCTTTTAATTTACAAATTAATCTCTCACGCATGATATTATTGCACAGTTATGTATGCGTTCTGTATGTTGTAGTTGTAAATAATTATTTGAATACCTCATTAAGGATTATAATCTGTAGATGTAACTAAGTTATAAGTACGTTTTCATTTCTTCATTTCCTTTATTAGGAAAAAGAGATATTATTCTCAAAATATATTCTTTAGAAGTCTATCACTTAAGTATTAATACAACTTTCTAATTATACTGAAGACAATTGCATTGTTTCATTATTATTAACTATTCAAAAAATGTAGTAAAAAATATGTACACGTGATATTGTTAGATGCGCACAAGTGAAATCACTAAATAGACACATTGTTGTTTAGTGCAGCTCCTGATATACTGTAGCCATTGGTTGTCCATCTGTTACACCTTGTGTTGCCAGTTCGGCCAACGTTCTTTCAAGATAACTTGTATCAGGATAACCATGGCCAGATGTTGATGGTCCTAATTCAGTCTTATGATGAATTTCGTTCCATGTTACCACATCTTCTCGACCAGTGGTTACTGACCGTCCAATTGTGAATATCAATTTCCGCTCGAAAGCTATTTGTAGTAGTCTTAGAACTCTTCGACCTAGATTATTGTCTGGAAGGTAGCATACACGTGGAAACCCTACAGCATAGTATGCCTGTCCAGGATTGGGATGTTCCCTTCCTTGAATTCCTGATGGAATGCTGAAATTATATTTTCTCTAGATAACATATAGACTGACTTATGCCTTGTAAACGTAAAAATAAGACTTTTGAGGGCGATTGCGACCTAGATTGATCTTTTATGTAGCACTTTTGACTACAGAAACACCTCGTCTTTGCATTATCGAGAAATGAGAAGGCGCATTCTGCACCCTTGCAATCCTGGAAACGAGAGTCTACCCGCTTAAGGGTCGATTCATATCTCACCAGTAACGATAAACGGACCGAGATTCTTACCTAGGTTTTAAGTGAAACAGTTCATATCTGAGCGGTAACGACGATTCGGCTACGATACTTTTCTTCGAGTCGATGAGGTTCTAGGAACCCCTGGGGCTAAGATGGAAACCCATGGGGTTAGGGTAGCAAATGACACGATCTTCGGCACTTGGCCTTTGTTCGAGCATCTCGAACCTCTTTCAGGTTGCCGTAGAATCGGAACGATAAACTATGAACACGCAAGACCGATCCGATAATCGTTCCGCTGAGATATGAATCGACTCTAAGAATGTTAAAAATAGCATGTACTTACTCATAAGTAATTTGAATTGTATTTATATTTGGGAATCCGGGTAAAGCGCGTGGTATTCTTGTCCAATTCATAGTACCAGGAGGTTGGTTTCCTCTCTTTTCACCATAAATTAATCGGCAGACTGGACATTGTATGTACATTGGTGGTTGCTGACAGCTAAGCATCGCATTTAAACATGCTAAATGTAATCTGTGTTTACAACGTGTCAACTCTACAGTCAACGGTTCGGGAATACCAAGACATACTGGACAAGAATCAGAATCGTTGCTTTCTACTACTTTTACATATTGAGAAATAACATCTGATTCTGAATCTATATTCATGTAAAATAAAACTGCATGTAATATATACATATGATATCATGTAAAAAGGAAATATAAAGATCAATTACCTAGAATAGAATCTTTAAATGCATCATCACTTCCGACACTACTATCTAATAAATCTACTGGATTCTCATGACTCAAGTAAGTAGAAACTGTATCAACGCTAGGTCTTCGACCACTTTTAGTGCTGCTAGAATCTACATCGAGCACATTATCCCATGTTTTCCTTTTCTGACCAGATTCAATGGTTGTAACTGAGCTACTGTTTTCTATACCATGTCTGTTACTAAATATGTTGAAATTGCTCAATATAACACGTGCTATATTTGATGGACCAGTATCACCATTTTTACCCTATTCAAATGCAATTTATATTTAGAAAAGCACATTTATGTAAACACAAATAAAATGCTGTTGTTTACCTTTTTATTACTCTTTTTTGTATTTCCTGTGGATGATTTTTTATGTGTTACTTTTGCTGTAGTACTCTTTATAGTGACACACACAGATTTCTTATCTGAAATCACCTGTAGCTCCTCCAAAGCAACTTTAACTAAGGGATAAGGTGCTTGCTGGATACGTCGTATTGGCCTCACATATCCAGTACAGCAACGTACTTGAGTTAAATTGCAAAAGTTTATAATATATGGGAAGCCTAAATAAGTCTTAGAAATATCGATAGTTTTGTCGCCCTACAATAAAAGAATATAATCAATGTATTCGTACTTAAAATTGTCATGTATTATTTAACTTATATAACTCTAGAACAGGTATGTCAGCAGTGTTTGACGAGCAAGTATGTGAAAAGCAGCCAAGACAAACAAGCCACACCTCCAAGGATAACAGTCTCATGGCAGAGTAATCTGTGAATTTAAGGACCACAGGCCTCTTACAATTAGCAGCAAGAGTTACATGTATATGATATAATGTAAAACATAACATATAATGAATTTTAGAAACAAAGTTAATCATACGAGCATAACAGTAAAATACATTAAACACAAAACTGACTCGAGACACGTTAGGTACACAGTATACATATACTCGACTCTGCTCATGAGCTATAAAAAGTGCTCTTACTCGTATGGGATCCAGTTGGACGTGCCTACTCTAGAAGCTAGTTTTATATTCACCCTTGCCCATGCTTCTTCTACAAGACATTGTACTTCCATATCATATGTATGCCAATCGTCTGTATCACCAGCCCATTCCCATTTAGCTCCTTTTCCAGCTGGGGAATTCGGGAGATAAAACTTCCTCCTAACATTGTGCGATTCATTCCCATCTTCGCTACATTGCATTTTAGTCTTCAAATTTATGTAATACCTATTGCAAAAACAAGTTATATGAGTAAAGGTTTATCCCTCGGTTAGAGATCTTTTTAAATGATCTCAATGATTGATGTTGCTACTTTGTATGTGTATATGACTTTAATTAACTCTTAGCACTCGAGCGGTGACTCAGAGTCACCACTGAAAATTGCTGTACTATTATTCAAAATATTGCTTTATTAAATATGTTGATACCTAATCAATTACTAAACATTTAAGCATTGTATGAGGTATTATATCAATTTTATATTCATACGAAGAACAAAATTATAGAATAGAATGGAATTATTCCAGGTCGTGGAAGAAATGTTTAATTTTTGTCAATATTGGAAGTTAATATTGATTTCGATATACAGTACTCCTTCTCTCTCTCTCTCTCACAACACAGCTATACAGGAACATATATCAGGGATATTTTCTACATCTTTATAAACAATGTTTAAATTGTAATACAATACTATTTTTTGTAATAAAAATGCGAACATATATTATTGTCTAGAAAAATATTAAGAAACACGTTCTTAGGATACGCAATAATTTTCTCTGCACAATACATCATAAAAATGTTTAGATAAATTATTAGTCGTTCGAATTTTGTATTTATTTTCTTTTAATATAATGCAACAAAATTTGTTATATTTACATTTTGTATATTGAACATTAAAAAATGTACAGATATTGACATAAAAGTGTTTATACATTTTTATACCGATACATATGACATAATGTTTGGGAGCGTCATGAAAATTGAAAAGAATAATATTTTATGTCAAACCTATCCAAATTAGGGTCTGCATCGTTAAGAAAGACCCGTGTAAGTTTTTTGCAATATGCTCTTTCTAGGTGTTGGGATACTGCGGGACTATAAGGTCTCCAACGTCCGTGACGATTTTCCCACTCCCACACAACCACAGCATGACCGTGTTCCTGTCCTTGGGCGTTCATTTTCTCGCTTATTGTTAGGAATTTCACACGCATGTGCAACACACACTTGCGAAGCGGGAACGTGGGAACATTTTCGGGTCCCACGGTCACCTTGATTTTCCTTCTTACGCGTATCACTGCATTTACATAAATGATATTAGAATACACTTCAACGTCCAATCATATTCTATTTTTATTTAATAAACAATACAAAGTTTCTATATCGTGTAGAAACAAACTCGAGAAAAAACCGACAGAGAAATCATGTCAATGGCAACGTCACTCTAAATCGTGTGTATTTGCGAGAATGAATAGATGTGAAGTTTACCCGAGATACTAAACTTCGACTAATCGAAACGTCGATAATCGAATTTCAAACACTACGAGTTCGCAATATAAAAATTGAATATGTAACGAAAAGTAATATTTCTTTCATACCATTGCAAATGGTATTATTCTTTTCATTATTAATGCAAACTATTTTCCACAACTTTCGATAGAAGTAATTGAAAAAATGCCTAATACAGTTAATTCTTCTATCAAGTACATTTATTTTGTTATTATATTCATAATGTTTACCAATGTATTCATGTAATTATATATTTACAGTGTAATTGTTAGTATGAATGTCGGTATAACCTATATGAGAATCTATATACTATTACTATATACATGTATTTACGACACCAAACGTGTGTTCGAACGTAAGAATTTGCACGTACAGATACATTCGTTATTGTTTGTATTATTAAAGCACGTTTCTTTTACGACAGAAATATTTATTTCTTTATTGGATCATCGAATATATATAATGTGCTTTTCAAATAATAAATAATTCAATCTCATTATAACGTTCTGCATTGAAGTCGCGAGATATGACTGAATCATGTTCCAGACTTCTGTTCTCGATACACTAATTTCTAACCAATTATAAAAAATTAATCTTGTACGTTACGAATTAAGCATCGGGGGAAAAAATATGTGTTTATCCGACACAATTGTATTCGCCAACTGTATTGACATGTAGGTTAGTTTGTATGAGAAAAAACATTTCTACGAATATTCAGGAAACATGGATGTGGAAAAAATTGCTGTATTTGCTAGTGTAGGATTTGCAATAGCCGTTGCTGCATTTGTTTTATGGGGTCCACCCCCGAAGCCTAGAAAAAAAGGTATAACAATAGTTTCTATAGTTTGAACAATTTGTATTTGATTTATGTCCTTAGAAGAGAGGTTTTATAATATCGTATTCTTTTCACAGGAAAAATTATTGGAATTAATAACTTGGGATACACTTGTTTCCTAAATTCTCTTTTACAAGCTTTGGCTGCATGTCCAATTTTTATTGGTTGGTTGAAACAACGATGCGAGAAAAACGGCAAAGTTAATTTTATTTCAACTTTGCTCTCCGTTTTCAGAAGTATGTAATTCTGCTTAGTCAATTACCTGTCGTTTTATCAATTTATTAACCACTGACAAAATTATACAGTATTGTACGGTTGCGTGCTGAAAAATATAAAGCAAACATGTTCGCGACTATTACGTAAATGTTACATACATTTTAATTGATATAAAAGTAACATTTGTAAGTTATTTTCTTCTCCGAGTCACGAGGTAGATACTGTTGTTCGATATAATATAATTTTTGTCAAATGATTTTCAAGACTATATTCTACATGTAAATTTTACTATAATGTGCGACATTCGTATGATAATTATTATTACCATAATGATCTGCAACACTCTTTGGTATAGTCGAGCTTTAAGCTAAAGCTAGAATAAAAAAGAGATACAATTATAATTTTGTCTTTTATTGTTAGAAATCAATGGATATACAGAGGACCTTTATGGTGACGTAACACCGATTGAAATAATTTCATCCCTTGGTAATCTATGGAGTTTTGCACCAGGTTATCAAGATGCACATGAACTGTTTCATGTCGTACTTAATGCAATACAAGCAGAAATTCAACCTATGAACAGGGTAAGCTTAATAACTGGGAGTTATTAAATTAAGATTGTGAATATTATAAACACAAATCACTGAAAAAATCATTTCAGAAAGGTTGTTTGTCCGATGCTTTACTACAAAGTCCAACAGTACTGATAGATACAAAAAAGTTTGGAGACTCTGCAAACCTCAGAAGTGTATCTTGTAATGATATTGTATCAGCTAACAAAAATTTAAATATGCCAAATGGATTTGATAGAAATTGTAACAATCATGTTATGTCATCTACATCATCAATATCTAATATACCCTTGGCTTATAATAAGCCTGGTATGATTATTGCCAGATCATCAGAATTACTTTCAAAAAATGTTGGAAACGAAGAAGATAAAGAGTTCAGATCGTGGAGCTCTTTGTGTGCCATGCCTGTTCCTAATTTTCAACCGATGTCCATAGAAGTGCATCCATTTTCAGGGTTGTTAACTAGTCAATTACAATGCATCAAGTGCAATTGGAAGGTCAGTTTTTATATAGTTTACTAATCTTGTATAACAATCAATTACATAAAATGAATAAGTTTTACTTTTTACAGTCCCCGGTTCGTTATGATAAACTTGAAACAGTTTCTCTACCCTTACCTCCATTGGGAGTACATCTTAGGAATACATATTACCATACGCTAGAAGAACTACTAACACGTTTTGTAACTAGTGAGATTGTTCACGACGTACTGTGCGATGGATGTGGAATGCGTTGTTTAGCTACTAAAACTTTGACTCTTGGTAAACTTCCTAAATGTTTGTGTTTACATATATCAAGAACTACATGGAGTCCTTCAGGAACACCAATTAAAAGAGATGATCCAGTAAAATTTCCTCAAGTACTAACGTTGGATCCTTATACATTCACAGAAACAAAGAAACGAAATGCACGGGTATATTTTATTTTATTAAATATATTTCTATATACAGGGTGAATCTTGTAAGTAGTCAACGGATTTCATGCATTAAATAATATATTAGAATAATTTAAAAATACTTCTATTTCACTCCAGTTTGTTGCAAATCAGGTAGAAAATATTTATTTAGCATAAAGATCCGTTGTCTACTCATAAGTTATTCGTTGCACGAAAAAATGTTTCAAACAAATGTTGTATGGTTTCCACCCTGTATGTTAAAACAATGCTGGTTAGAAATGTATAAGTGCAAAAACTATTTGCAGGGGGATCCTGAAGCAACAATGTTGCTTTCTAATCGGACAACACAATTCGATAAATATAAGTATCAGTTACGTGCGGTAGTGGAACATCGTGGACCAGTTGATTCAGGGCATTTCGTCTGCTACAGACAAGGAAATAAACCAAATCAGTGGCTATACACTTCCGATAATGTAGTTGAGAACATATCTTTAATTGAAGTTTTATGTGCTACACCGTATCTTCTGTTTTATGAACGTATTAACAGCACATAAAAGTAGTTAGTAACGAATTTCAATGATTACAGAAAAGGAATTTGTTTTACATGAAAAATTATTCAAACATAGATTCGTTTTTTGCTATCATAGATTAATAGATCTATCTATACGTGCACCCGCAAACTATGGTACTAATGTCGAACCATACAGACTAGAAAACATAAAAACAAAATTGTGGAGATGAGTGTTACATTTTTGAAGAGTTGCATTTCGTTTGTGGTTTCAAATTGAAAATTATTATTATCTCATTAAACAATTCTCGCATATTTCTATAGTAAAAGTTCATGAACGAATAATTTTTTATGTGAAATGAATATAATAGGAATAATAAATTCTTCAGGGATGGTGACACTGCACATTGGTGTAGACTAATATAATTATAATGGAATTGAAGAGACTGCTTGAATATTAACATAATTTCTAAAAGTTCCCATTACATAGATAAAATTGCATTAAATTATTTATTTTTTCACGTGCATCACATTCTTGAAGAAATAATGTACACCTTCCGTAATGAATTGAGTCTATCAAAAGGAGTGTAGGATAAGAAGGAAACGAGTAGGGATAGTGCAATTGACCGTTGCTGAAACCCAATCTAATTAATATGGTTTAATACTAATCGCGTATTAATAGTACAATATACAACTAATCGCACTAAACTCCAAGGCACTATTTTTTTTATGGAATGAGAGGTAGAGACTAACAGTGTTTCGCTCCACTTTGACTTAATTCATTTCGGGACAACTGTAGAAGTTTTATTTATTCTTTTTATCAAGTAGTATCAGGCGCAATGACTATTAGTCGAGTATCTATAGTCATAATTAAGCATGCCGAACAGTTGCCAATATAATTTAGTTTATTAGGTCCTACATATTTTGTAAGATACACTTTACACATGTACCATACCAATGATCGATTTATTTGAATATTGAAAGTGCAATATTTACCACTATTGTCACCTATACATCTAACATATAATTTAATTGAATGATATAACTTTTCGAACATTATGGAAATTACATTAACTTTACCATTTGAAAATAATAGTAATGATGGTGTGCAGTATGCGTACATTCAAAATGAATTAATCAGTCGTTTAAAGAATCACGTAATGTAGCGGAAAGAAGCAATGAAATCGTGCCAAACAAGTCCATCATTTCATATGGAGTAAGTCATTGTATATGTAGAGCTTGGAACTGTAAAATTAGAATTCAATTTTAAGTTTATACTGAAATAATACAATGTAACGAGTTATCCAATATTTAGGCGAATATATAATATCATTAAAATTGCAAATTTTAGTGAAATATTTCAAAATTGTATCGATTTATTAAAAAAATACATCTAAAAATTAAAACGTTTATAAATTAGGAATCGTACTATTATTTATGTATTTTTTTGTAAAATTCTGTGTGACCATTTGTTTCCTTATTCAATAATATTAATGACTTTATTATATGTAGTATTGATTATATACATATAGCCCCTCTGTACTCTCATCAAACAAATATCAAATACAATTGTGCTTTTATATAAAAATGCAATTATATTACGACTGCGGGATAATAAGACTAATTTTATCTCCTGATTTCATACGTTTTGTAAAAAATATTGAACTAAGATAGTAGTAGAGTGAAACAGAATGTACTGTATATATAATAACAAATTCAATCATTACAATCGTTTAAAAACATATATGTTGTACTTATATATAATTTCCTCTTTATACAACTTTGTTTAGACGTTTAGAGTATAGTGAAAAATAAACTTTTGTAAATCGATTCGTCCTCTTTACCTTTTTTCTCATTTAAAATGACGGTTTTAAATATAAAATATAGTTTAACATTTATTCATTTCACAGTTCATTATTTGCGAACTTTCTCCGTTTCAAATAATAATTGAACAATTCGAATTTATACAAATTGTGTCTAAAGCGCCCTCAGGAGGACGATATGTATACTGTACATATATATACATATATAAAGTATTGCAGCGCAGACGCGCAGACAAGCACACAGGGCACACAGGTAGACATTGCAGACATTGCAATTTGCAGTTTGCAGTTAGTTTTGGTATGTTTGAGGGGTGAGTGGTGTATTTGTTGAAATATTTCCGAAAGATGAAAGAAATGTTAATATTTTAAAAGGAAATAGAGTTCATATAAACTCTATTGTGATGACAACACGTGAAGTAATTCTTAAAACTGCGTTTGAATGTATTTAGAGTGAATGTGAACAAATAAAATTTTCTAGGTTATAATAATATTTATAAATTTCTGTATATAATCGAATCTCTAAAATTTATTACGTCATATTCTATTTTCCCAACACGATTGCAAACATGCCACATTTCGTTAACGACAACGACGACATTGTACGTATAATTTAAATCTGTAATTATTTATATATTATAACTGTATACTATATAGTATTATTATTTCGTTCATTAACAGATGCAGCACATAAACGATATCACTTCTGATTTTGCTGGCCTTAAAGTGTCAGTTTTAAAGAAAGCCTTGCTTATATCAAAAAATGTAGACAGGATTACAATAGGTCCTGAATCTACAATGATCGAGAACGAAGACAAAAAATCAGAGAATATAGAAAATGAGCAGAATTCTTGTAATATTAAATCTCCTCAAAAGACTAATTACTTAAAGAACAACAAAATATCTATGCAAAGTGGCATCACATTCTCCGTTAAAAAAATTCTCCTGGAAAGCGAGTACCAGAGGAAGGAAGAAGTTCAGGTAATATAAATTCTTTCCCAATTACGACTAATAAAACAATATAAATATAAGTGTAACGATCAAGATAGGCAGTGACTCCCGTTAATATTTGGACGCTCTCAAAAAACTGATAACTTTTTTGATATTGGACTATACGAATTGGTATTTTAGTCCAAATGTGAAAACAAATTTTCCCAAAAATTGCAATTGGTTGGGATCGTATAGAAAATACTAAAAGTTGCATTTTGCAACCTTAGATTTATTGCAGTAGTTAGAGGTCGAAAATCGTTAAAATTGTAAATTTTACCATCTATAAACGTTTGTAGCTCATTGCAACGTCGACTGATTTTTATGAAAATTTCAGAATATGTTTAATTGATACAGATCTACGATACGTGTTTTCTAAATTTTCCATATAAATACAATTTTTAGTATTTTCTCTGCAATTTCGACAACTTGCAATTTTTTCAAAACCTTTCTCACGTTGTGTAGCAAACCAATTATTCTAACTTTTCTAAAAAGTTCGAATCGTATGGTCCAATATTTAAAAAGTTATCGTCTTTTTAAAAGTGTCTGAATATTAATGGGAGTCACTGTACCAATTATAAATCTTAAGAAATATTATTTCTACATTTAGAAAGAGATTGAGCGTCATTGGCAGCAAATGAATGAAAAGGGGAAAGCTATAAAGGAGGATATGGAAAATTCTCGGTCGCATATGGCAAAAGAACGTGAATGTAAAAGTAAAAAGAATTATGAAGACATATTAGCAGAGGAAAACCGAGCAGAGCAAGAAGAAATACGAAAACGACACGAACGACAAGAGGAAGTTGAGGAATACAGAAAAAGAATGAAAGAGAAACAAGAATTGACCAAATCAATAATAAATTTGAGAAATGTATTTAAAACGAAGTATGATACTATTTTCGTGGCTGCTCAGAGCTGTAATGATATAAAGTCTGTTTCTATTCTGTTCTCATCCTGTAGAGCAAAATTAGATGAGTTATTTCATCAAGTAGGGCTTATAGACGAAAAAATTATGGTAAGAATTAGAATTTGAAAAAATTCTGTGAAAACATATTGAAAGAACGTTAATTGATATGATTATGTGTTCTGTACAGACAGGGGATGTGGCAACAGCTGATTTAAATACTATGAAAAAAGCTGCTCAACAGATGGATGAAATATTGTGTATAGTTAAAGTAGAAATAGGTAAGAGATTAATTAGACCTGTGTGTTTTCGTACTGCAATTTTCGAAATTTCATCTTTTGTTTGACATAATTTTAGAAAGGATAAACACTGCATACCAAGGAAGTTTAGTTAATAAGGAAACCTTAAAGCAATCTCAGTTAGAACCTGAAATTTTAGAAGTACCAAAACCTAATGCTGTTCACACTAGTACTGAGATCATTGCTTTGGAACAAGTTGACAATAGTACTATTCCAAATAGTGAAAACAACCTTGAAGATAAAGAACAGCAACAAAATGTACAAATTATAGAGAATACAACTTCAAACATTCCACCAGTAACTTTACCAACTGTTCATGCTGAAGAAACAGTTGTTCCAACAAATGAACAGAATGAAAGCAAATGTGAGTTTGATAAGTACAATAAGTAGAGGTGTGCGAGAACCTGAAAATCTCGGGTACCCGGTGGTCGGGAGGGATCGGGTTGTTCTCGACCCGTCCCGACCCGATATTTTCGGGTTTTCGCACACCTATAGCAATGACTCATATTTTGAATACATACATATTAAACAAATTTTCCTTATTTGTAGCTGATTTATATGAATACGTTGACAAAGAATTATTACAAATGTATGCGAATAGTATACAATTTTTGGAAAATTATGCGAAAAGTTACGACGAATTTTTGCAGTCCACAAGCACGAAAAAGTTCAGATTTGAATGCCAAAAAGCAATAAACATACCTGTAAATGCAATCTCTGGTATTAACAGACAACATTTATATGATAAATATGAAAGGTTACATAATCTTCTCATAGGACAATCTTCTCCGAACGTTAACCAATATCCTCAGGGTACAACGTTTTGTAAAAATGTATTGGCTAAAAAGATAGTTGTACGTAATTTTATACAATTCTTAAACTGTGTATGCTACACCTTTTGTGAAGGTTTTGCTGATACTTAAACGCATGTTGGTTTTACAGAGTCAAGGTGAAACACTCGTTTCAAGTAAATCCAAAATGGCGTTTCCAATTGCTGCAGTTATTGTAGCAATTTGGAATGATCATCCCGATTTTGGTGATTTTCTATTGTCACATTTTCATAATGCTTGTCCATATATTGTTCCTGTCTTTTTACCAAAAATGGAGGGACAATCGAATGAAGATTATTACAAATCGATGGGCTATAAATATGCAGAAGATGGTACAGTTGAGAAGCACGATAAATTTTTGAAACGAATGTCTGGTTTAATGAGATTGTATGCTTCCATTACTATCACGTCACAAAGGAAAGGAGTTAATAAAACTAATCCACATGGACTTCAATATGCGTGGCGATGGTTAGCTGCTGTTTTAAATATTGGTAATTATTGCATAAAAAAACATTGTAAAAAATATAATATATACATTTTCTGACGTATACCATTGTGTTCCAGAACCACGAACAGAAATAGTCGATCTTTGTGCAACTCTTTTGTTAGATATGCTCGAAGTTGCCGGAAACGCATTGTGGACTGCATATCCACGACAATTTCTGAAACTTTTGATTTTGCTTTCGGACGAATATTATTCACGTATGAAAGCTACAGGATGCATTGGCGGTGGTCCAGTAGTGCGGTTTAAAGAATTTTTGAGAAACTGCTTAACAAAAGGTTTTATACCGCAACCTGATGGTCAGCTTTCTTCCAATTTCTGGTGATTTCCAAATGATATAAGGTGATTCATAATATTTTGTTGTTCCGGGAATTGCAGTAAGGATTTGTAAAATGCTTCAGAGATTTATATACTTTATATTATAAGATAGTATTGTCTAAATTATTTTTTGTCACTAACGCCAAGTTGAAGAATTTGTGTTCAAAGGGATTCTGATTAAATTGGTGAAACCATCGAGACGAAAGGACTCCTAAAAATTGTTTAATTTGACAAAGTTCGGTTAAATGAAATGAATACAAACTTAATTGGTATTAAATAGATTTATAAATATACAATTTAGTACAAATAATAATATCCAATTTGTATATAAGAAACTTTTTTTGTAAAATTAGGGTGCTTAGCAATTTTGTATGCAACATCTAGTTGCCAAATAATTTTAAATCTTTTTTTAATTTACTTAATTGATAATGCTTTCGTATTTTTTCTTGTACAGATTGAAATTTTGATTAAAAATTTTTTATGAACGATATTGATTTCTGCATTTTATTCGTGTGAGAAAATTTCTCAAAAACACTTCCTCTGTTTGTCTGGGATAAACAAATTATCTATTGCAAATGTTGTCAATGAAATTTAATAATTCATAATATCTTCTACTTGTACCGATATCAGGTGGATCATGATTGTGCTGTCGTCGATGGTAAAAATAAAAACTTAGATGCCATTAGAGATAGAGTAAAAACTAAATTTACCATAAATACATTAGTAAATCCTAAAAACAGCTACATACTTCCATAATAAAGCAATAGAAATCACGTTTTATGAAAACGATTTGCACTTTGTTAATAAGCAACCGGGGAGAATGTACTGAGCTATTCCCTGAATTCTTGTTAATTGTTCCAAATTGTAAGCGTTTGATATTACAAATAATATTACAACCTACTGTTATTACAAATTATTTGATATATAATTTGCAGATAGTGTGTGTAACTTAGAATAATTTATATATGTATATCGAAAATTAATATTAAAAATATTGTATTTATTAAACTTTCAACTTGCGAAAAGTATAAAAGTAAAGAAATGTAGGAAACAGTGGATGATATGATTATGTGTATCTATTATGTAATCTAGTAAAAGAAGAATAAATTTTAATAGTATGGCACGCTTGTAACTACAGATTTTACATCCGTTTGATCATAAAATTCCATAGAATTCTTTGCGAAGCTTGTAACACCAAATGAAGCAAACTTGTCAAGCCATTCTTTGTCTTGATGTATATTCAGCAGATAATTTGTGATTTGTTTTATCACATCACCTGTAAATTGAACGAATAAATATCATTTATTGTATGTATGAAATATCAACACTTTCAACACGAAGTCAATATACCTGAAAGTGTCCTTTTCACCATGATGCGATAAGGCGGTAAAGGTCCCAAACTTGTTAAAATTTGAACCGAGTCGATACCCGGAAGTGTGTTTTTTCGGCACTTAATAACAGGTGACTCTATGATCCCAACTTCCGCTTGCTTCCCAGCTACCATCTGCAGAGCTGCAACTTGCGTCTCGGCGTCTGAAAATCGTTTTCTAATGTAGATCATTTTCTTACGCATCGCAACAATCAACATATAATTGCTTTTAACCCGTTGCAGTCCTTTGGCGAGTGTGACTCGTCATCAGAGAAAGAAAAAATGTAAATGAAACGGGTTTTTACATGTACCTATCTTGTTTTACCTTTATAAATAAAATTGTTTAAAATAAGTAGCAGCCAAGGAACTATCCTTTGAAGTAAATTGCAAATAAAACACTTAAAAAAGTAGGGAGTTGTTAGCAATAAAATTGAAAAATAATTCGAATTGAAAAGGCTTAATAATATACGAACCCAGCGTGTTGCCAAAGAAGGTCGGATTTTCACCTCTACTATGTAAATAATTAAATATTAATGCAGCTGCTCCAATCTGTTTCTTCCGATCTGGCAGAGAACATCGATGACCACGAAGATCTATGACGTCCTGCAGTTAAATATGTATATACATGTAAATACGTTTACGTTTCTGATTGTTATTTCTACTAGAATTTGATTTTTACTTCAACATGTGGGGCCCGATCGCTAGCTACGATGACGTCGGCGTAAACACACGGCGAATTATTTTTATTCAAATGATGTTGGAAACAAAAACTTGCAGGCAAAAGTTCACCGTCTTCCCATCCTTCGCTTGCTGGCAAGATAGCTAAAAGAAACAGCATCGAATGTGACCAACAAATTCCCAACACTCATAGCAGTGTCAACGTACCTATATCAACGAGATCCTTCGCAACAGGTCTATGGCTTCTAGGCTCGTACATCAGTACAACCGGTTTTTCAGTTGCAACTTCGATAGCTTCCACAAGTACTTCGAACAATTCAATTGGTAACGAAGGCACTAAATGAGTCGCCAACACAATGGGACGTACACTTAAGAGTGGCTTCGACAAAGGAGGATACTTCCGCGGAACAGCAACATTTGTTGGATGTTGTCCATCCTGTAAACCCATTATGAATTACCAATTAATTGTTTCCTGTGAGAATTATCCCGTAGAATACAAGAAAATATGTATTCTACTAAAGAACAATAATATTCAATTTTTCACGTACACACCAAAGAACGAAAAATGTAAAACAGTTCTACTTAAAAACCTAGACGGCGATTTCGAACCTGATGAAATACTAACAGATCTTACAAATCAGAAAATAGAAGGGCTAAAGTTCCTAAGTATAAACAAATTTAAAACGCGCAACTCCATAAAAAGCAATAAAAATCTGCCAATATTTTTGGTCAAAAAGCAAAAAGCGCAAAAAGCATTCGCGGCGAATAAACGCATTTTCTATTCTAGAGAACTCAACACCAAAGTAAAAATCCTTTGTTATAAACTCCTGATACGACCCATTATCACATACGGCATCCCTATTTGGTTCAACATTAGCGCTAGTACCATGGAAAAAATACGAGTGTTTGAACGCAAATGCCTCAGAGCCTGCCTCAGTATATACAGAACTCCAGAATCCAATTATACAAAAAAAGTAAGCAACCACAAATTATTAGACAAAGCAGAAATTATCCGCATAAACATCTTTATGCTAAAACTAGTTAGAAACCATTGGGCAAATGGTCTCTATCTATCCCAACCCGGAATACTTCGAAAAATCCAGACAAACTGGATACACGCCACCAGAATCTTTTCTCTATCTCGACAACACAGGACTCCTACAGAACATTAACAGCCAACCATTACTCTACCATTACAACAGAAAAAACTATAACAAGAAAATCACATACAACAGCGATATAAGACTAGATGATTCGGAAATGAGATACATATACAATCTTACGAAATATGACCTAAAAGACGATCATAGGGCCAACATAAAAAAAATACTGGTGGCTAAACAACAACGCTAGTAATTAAGTATTATCAACGTCACATATTATAAATTCGCGCGCCCTAAATATACAGGATAGATATAAGAATGTATGTGGACACGCTGAATGATGAATAGGAGGTATATGTATATGTATGGATATGTGTGTGTAAATATGTATATAGAGTATATTCATAAATTAGATTAAGTAACGCAATTGTCCTACCGAAACCTAAGCTACCAAAGCAACCTAGATGTACACACATTAAAATCAAGTAAGCATGTTTGTCCTCGATAGTATAGCGGTCAGTATCCCCGCCTGTCACGCGGGAGACCGGGGTTCGACTCCCCGTCGGGGAGAATTATCTTTTATAGGTGTTATATTTTATTATATAAATATATTTTTGTTCTCTCCCCCCTCCCTTGCGAACGACAAAGTATAGGACCCCGCCTTCCCTATACTTAAACATCAAAAACAATTTTGTTCCTTTTATTTCTCTCTTATAACAACATATTTAGCAATAAGTGCAATATCTACGTGACCGGCCAGATTACGCGTACTCGATATTCGAGTCTTTAATCTTAAGTTTTCTTTATAAGTCATTGTTCTCCTTTTGTACGTTTAAGGATATATTTGTTTTTCTTATGTTAAGTTTCTTGTTTATGTATATAATTGTTATTTTTTTGGCTGAATAAACGTATGTTTTCAAAAAAAAAAGTGGTCAGTATACCCGCCAATCAGCGTGTATTATGTTAGAATTAATAATCTAAATAAAGAAAATTAATATTTAGGCGTTTTATGGCGAGGGACTGTATCGAAGGTACTCAGGTACGGACGACAGTGCCATGAAACTAAGTGGGGCGACGAAAGGCCCAACGCCGTAGTCAAACTACAAAAAATCACGTAAATACCGGACCCAGTGCACAATAGCGATGTCCCTGTCATAAAACGTCGCCCAGCGCAAGCCTTCTAGAGTCATATAGATATTATCATTTAACTATCCTCTAACCAACCCCATTAACCAAAGATTGTACAGTTTTCCCTACCCGTGCCCCCCTCCCCTTTCTGCACATATATACACATACTACTAATTAAGTTAAATCACACTTAATTAGTCTAAGAGTTTAAAGTCGCAATAATTATTGCTTAAGTGTAGTATAGTAGATATAATCGTAGCATTAAACAGTGCGTGCCCGGATATACAGGCTGTGGCCGGACGGGTGGTACAACTGAGCAGGGGGTAATACTACATGTAAAAATAAGTCGAAAAAAGGAATAACATTTTTTTGTTTGACGCTTCGTTTTCGAGAGAATCGAGTTTGAAAATGCAGCGAATACACGTGCTATTGCATAGGAATCGTCTGACCATGATCAACCAATTCTACTTTGTGCATATACTAAAAAAAATACGCGTATCTGGCGGAACTTTATATCATAATTATATATTTATTTTTTTACTTTATATATGTGTGTGTGTAACATTGTAGATGTTTCCAAAAGGGTGGTTCCATTTAAAAAAATGAAGGTGACCTTGATATCTAAAAAAAATGGCATAAAAACAAAAATTTTTTTTGTGTCGTTCTCTTTGAAACAACAAAGATATTTGAGATGATAACGTTAGGTGACTCACCCTGTATACATACATGCTTATTGTTAGCAATAAGTCCAATATTTATGTAACCGCCAGACTACGCGTACTTGATACACGAGTCTTTAGTCTGAAGTTTCTATTTTATAAGCCATGTTCTTGTTTTGTACATTTAAGGAAATTCTTGTTCTTTTAGTGTTTAGTTTATTACATTATATCTCTTATTTTTTTGTATACGTATACATACATGCTATTATGTAAATTGAACTTACCGATTGTTTGACGATTGGGGTCATTTTGCATTTCGGTGATTTGGTTTGATTCGTACTGGCATCATCAGCCACTTTCTTCACGAATGTGTCTTCCATTTTTCGTTTAGAAGGCTTCTCCGCTTCGACGGCTTTCGGTTTCACATTTTCGGTTTTGGGTTTCTCCAATTTACAACACGAGATGTTCTGAATTTGTTGTTGTATTTTATCTACAGCCTTGTTCTTTGTTTCATTCTTTTCGAGCTCGATCTGATGCTCATGATTAACAGTAACGTTCTTTAACTTTTCCGCGGTTAAAATATTCTGTTTTAAATCAGTGCGCGTTTCAGTTTGAATTAGTTTATCCGCCAATGCGTCTTTCGTCGGTGGTGACATTTTATTATTCATTTTTTCCATTCTCAGAAGTGTGTCTAAACAGTAAAAAATTTAAAAAATAAAATAAAACTCATAAACAATGTGCTGTAAGATCATGTTTAATTTTTAAAATGTTCGAACAATACGTTCTAATTGTAATAACAAGTAGCCTGTACGCATTTTATCCAAAAAAAAATAGATCAAATACGAAAGTACAAAGACATTGCAAGAATTTAAGGATATTGTTACATTATTTTCGACTTATCAAAATTATTGAAAGGGGAAATATATCTTCATGTGGGACATCTGCTTCTTACAGTTAGCTTATTGTTAGACAAGTTTCGTTTTGCATAATGATTCGGAATCTAATAATAAGACTTTAGAGAATATTCTTTCTAAGTAATATTTGATTTTTCTAAGTGATATTTGATTATTCAATCATTCTCGTGCTAATTACACCCATAAAAATGGCGATGGAATCTGTACCATTTTGCTTATCGTTTCCAATTACGAGAATCGTCTAGACACGATAAGACTAATCAAAACGCTTTATTTGGATTTGAGGACACGAAAATTAGTCATAGCATGCATAAGGTCGTATGCATTATCTTAGACAATATTCTATTCCGAAAATACTGGATTGTGTTTTTCAAAACGAATCTCACTCACGAATCGTAGCTCACGATATTCACGGATCTATTTTAGTATATCTCTACTGTAAATAGTAATATTTACACAATGCTGTACTATGAGTTTATAAATCTAAATCCAATATCGCTGCTAAGATAAATGTTTGAAGTGGAGATAACAAAAAGACCATAGACAAATCATTAGAAAGATGCTGTAAACAATTTTAGGAAGCAACTGCAGCAACTATTGAATTGAACACAATAATAACTATTGCAGAGTTATCCTAAAAGTGGAATTGATATTCTACAATTCCTCATATTCTAGTGTTAATTAGTAATAATTCAGATAGAGATCGGTAACTTGTGGCACAATCGAATGTGAGGTGATTCCACATAAAAAAATAATTCGGAAAAAATTTTTTCGTATGAGGGTTTGTTTTTGAGAAAGTTGACATTGAAAATGAGTCAGGTTCGCGCGCTCAACATTTGTAAGCAGAATCGGTAGATCATGAACAGACGCATCGTCGAATTTCCAAACTCTATTTTCTCGAAAACAAAGCCTCATATAAACAAATTTTATTCTACATTTTCGACTCATGTATTTATGTAGAATATTGTAGAATCACCCGTTTCTCGGTTGTATCACCAGTTACCGATCATCCTGTACAAATAATAAGTCTCTGTAAATAAATTATTTTCTTGAAATATTGAGAAATTCAAAAGTTTCGTATATTAAAGGAGACGAGTATTGTGTGGATCTGAACGATCCGTCATTTCAGGGTTGAAAGTAAATTTATCTCACTGTTGGTGGTAAGTTATGTTTTTCTTATTTCAAGACGTAGATATAACATTGTTTCTCATTTGTTGTCATGCCTGTGTTTCTTCTTATCAACAGGCAATTGTTGCATGGGCTGTGCCAGTGTTATATGTATTATTCACGTGCTAATGTCAATGAAATATAGTGGGAGTCAATTATTGGGACAATAATAATTAACAAGCACATGTAGCTCCTACCTAAGAAGTTTGTGATAAATTATGTCTGTGTACTTATTGTTTGTGTACGCTATAAATATAACCAATTAAACATGTATAAACATTTACCATTTTGTTTACCAGAACAGATGTTACAAAATGTGAATTTAGATCTTAAGGATTGCAAGATTTTTTTAAAAAGGGATTAACAGATGAAGAAAGATGACTTGAAACAGTTTTAATAAATAAAAGGAGTGAATAGATAAGGGGCTTTAAACAGTTTTAATCAATAATAGTTTAAGTAGAGCATGAAAGAAATCGTGTGTTAATTTCGAACGATATTGCAAAGGATGTTTTCTATTTTGTATTTCTCAGTGATGAGATTTTAAGCAGCTTATTATTGTACATCGTATTGTACATATACAACATTTCATACGTTATCATTAACCTTATTCGGTGTAGCTAAGATATCGGCCTCTCTCTCACACACACATGCTTCTGAATTAGATTAAGATTAAATTTAATACTGTTGAATAATGTGTCGACAATTGTAATAGAATCTCTTTCATAACAAGATGAACCTATATGTATATATATATATGTGTGTGTGTGTGTAGTATGTTATATTATATATATATATTACTTAAATTATTATTAATATACTGTGTGCAAATATCTTTATGTTAAATAAAAATTCTCTGCATCATTTGCAAGAGAGACAGGAATCAATTAACAAATTGAAAGTAGTATTTTTCTTCTGCTTAAAATGGTACCATTTTGCTATAAATGCATACAATCCGTAGTATAATTGTGAATATTCATAGATGACAATGGACAGTTTTATTTCAGTTTTTTAACGAGTTCATAGTTTATTGAACAGATATAGTTACGTAATTTACCGAAGCAGGTAAATATTAGATAAGAAACAAATTCTATTTTCTAATACGTGTAGTAACGTATAGTAACTACTAATCACAAGAACATTCTAACTGTCCGACTATATAATAATATATAATTTTTAGTGTAGTGTGTATAATATTTGTTTTAAAATTAAATATTACAAGTACGTCTAAACATATATATTCTATTACTACGAAATAGTTGTAATGTAAAACGTTATTAATTATCACACTGTAGATATCTCTGCGTAAAATAAAATAATTGCTAAGAATGAGAAAAAGTTATTAATTCATTCTTATAAATAAAACATGATTTCTTCTTTTAATAATTTGGATAAGGTCACGGAGTGTTTGTCATTCTTCAATTTTTTTTTTGATGTTTTTGTGGTTCTTCTATCCATAAATGACCCGTTATTTTTCAGAATAATATTGAAACACTGACTACATTTTATATGATAATCATTCATATAATTTTGTAGATAATCACGACTGTTAAATGCATTCCACCGTATTTCGATCGATAATCCAATTCATGCTACACCCGCATACTCGTCCACAACACCGAGGAAGAATGACACGAATCCCTATTGTCACTTATGTATCTAACAGCAAACGGTAAACGTCAAGACCGTGATCGTAAATAGGTGTTTTCGCAGGTGGTTTCGTTAACCTCTACAATATTCACTTGGCGGTGCAAATAACACGAGTCCATTGTGCCTCGACTGCAGTAAGAGCAAGTGAAATTTTAACTTACTTTTGTGCAGAGTGTCACTGTTCCAATGAGGCACCAACGCCGGTGTGCGAACAGCTGTCGGAGATGTGAATCGTCTTACAGACGACTAATGAATAACCATATTATCAGTTCGAACGAGAGGTATATCTAACGAGTGGTCGAGTCCGTTCGCATTTGCGAATAATCTTCAGTCGGCTGCCGCGTGATGGCCGCGTGTTCCAACGGAACGGTGTTATTCCATTTCTGTGCAGATTTCAGCGGTATCGGTTGTTGGATGGGAATTAACCCTCGGAGAACGGACGATTTTTATAGCTATATAATTGGCAATGCTTAGAACCGTTCACAGTTCCAATTAATAATTTTTAAAAATTTACTTTTGATGACATTTCGTGTAGACACATTAGTCTTTCCGATATCCTCAATGAAATAGCTATTCAGTTAGTGTAATTGCCACAATTTGGATGTTTGCGGTCAAAATAGACCCAGGTACAGCCATCGGAGGGTTAAATCGCACACCAGCACCGACCAAATACTGTTAAAGACTGCCAGTCTTACGGGAGATCGTGTCATTCAAATGTTTTTCTTACGCTTTCCAGGATATATGTATTGTGGCTGTGGAGTAAGAAACAGAAGGCTACTGAGGAGATTCTCGTCGGTGAGAAGGCGAATGAAGTCATAAAATGTTACATTCTCCGACGAACGTATGCGAGTTGCACAGATAGTTCAGACGATGTTTTGGTGTTGCTTTTTAAGGTTTAAAATATTCGAAACAAAACTGATGTCAAGGACAAAAAATTCCTAGAGATTTTGTACGTAAAATTTAGAAAAATCAAGAACTTCTACTTCAAATTTTATGAGATGCCTCAATTTGTAATTTGAAAATATTTCACAAACGAGCATTATATCCTTGCACTTTTTTTGGGATGGGTTTTTGTGGGAACAGAAATTGATTGAAAGACAGTATTTTTGACATATGATTTTGACATTTATTTTTGACACACTATCCCGAATAGTAAAGAGCTTAAGAGAGAATCACATGAATGAATTAATATAATATATCATTGTAGGAGCAGAGATGGGAATATTTTTATTGAAATAGACACATTTCAAACCGCGATTAGAAGATAAAAAAATTATTTGTAAATAAAAACGTGGTAAAATTAAAATTTTTGGGAGGTCACGATGTCCCGTAAGGCTGGCAGTCTTTAATAATATGTCGTCCGTGGTTGTGTCCCCTCTCTTTCTCACGGGTATTTCGCGAATGAAATTTATTAATTATGACATAATAAAAACGATTCTCAGTGCACCGCATGCGTATGTATTTTTGAATTGCGATGGTAGCGTTGTCCATAGACAATACAAATCCCAAACCTTTCGAGCCTTTCTTAAAAATATTTTCATGAATCATTTTTATGAAGCAATTTATTCAGGGTGTTCCAAAAAAATAAGCCGTTTTCTCAGAATCTAATAAAGACATCGACTCTCTCTCTCTCTCTCTCTCTCTCTCTCTCTCTCTCTCTCTCTCTCTCTCCCTCTCTCTTCACTTATTCCTCGGTTTGTAGCTGTAGTCGACCGTGCTGAACGTAGAAAAGGACGGCGCATGTACATAAACACTGACCGCGCGGCCGAAAAGTTGCTGTGTGCGTACCGTCAATTAAACCACTAAATACTAAATACAGTTGAAATTATATCGTGTTTTTTTACTATTACCTCTCATTAAATTAAATAGTATTTAGGTACTTGAACGTTTCTTTTTTATTGCGCAAAGTTACAGAGTTTATTGACGGTATAAGGTACATGTATACATAGTGTGTTTTCGGCCGTGCCGATCTCAATTCAGGGGTAACCGCTGATCATCGGCAATAGTCGCCGATCTTCGGTGACCATACTTCGTGTCGGTGACACTTGATCGCAAGGACCGTAAGGACCATTAGAATCACGATAGTCAAAGTAACCGCACGTATTTACGTTTTCTCCGAGCCACCCTCCTGACATTGTCACCTACGTCTTTCGTGTCCGAGACGCAGAAAATATACGACGCAACGCAGCTAGGGACTGTTAAATGGTGAGTATCGTTTCTGTGTTGCATCATTCGAGAAATCAAGATTATTTACTGTAATTTTTTAAAATTAATTCTGTGTTCAAGCGAGTTATTTATTTTTTATTGACTTTTTATTCTCGAATCGTGTTGCCTTCTCGCGATAATTTACTCTTGTGTCGTGACAATCATTTGTATTCAAATTCGCGTCATGCGATAGGAATCAAAGTTATTTAATTTCCGTTAAAATAAATTTTGATCTCCTATTAAAATTGAATTATTTATTTATTATCATTAATTCTGATTTAGTTTCTCTGACTGTTTGTGGATTGATATTAATCAATTTGTTTTTTCTGTTACAGAATCCGAGGAAAAAGTATCCATGGATCGAAAGACGTGAGCGTAAGTATAATTAATAAATAATAACAATTAATAAATATTTAATTGTAATGATTCATTTCCTATCGGGATTAAATGAATTTATTCTTTCTGTTACAGAGCCCAAAGTGTATAGAATATTTTGAGCCTGTTTATCTGGATACCTAATGCTGCCTACCTTGACGACCAAAGACGACATCGATAGCTGAGATCGAGGGCAACTTGTCGTGCTTTCTTCAAGGAGAGAGAATGTAAGTACCACAAGATATCTTCACAGTTAAAATTTATTATTCAACGCTTTCTTTTAAATTAATGAAAAATGGTACAGATTGCACAAGCTGAATAAATTTCCCATATTACACAAGTTGAATATCTTTTCCATACTATATTATATTGATAACTTCCCACCCCTTTGCTATTTTTATTTCGACAATTACTTCGATTCTTCGAGCTCGATTCTTCTTGCTCGCGTAGCTTTTCGTGGACGCGGACGTGAACGCGCGCGGATTAGGGCCTCGAAACGTTGCGCACCTGCTCGATTGCACCAGCGGAACGATCGGCTTCTCTCGAGACTTGTGATTCGTCTCGGAAGTCGTCGATCGTTTTCACTGCGAGCACGTTTAGGGTTTCAGATGTTTGGTGGACCGCCGAAGAAAAAGAAGAGGCTATTTGCCGAAGTGGTCCCGACAAACTGTCGCTCAAGAGGGCAACTACAATGGCCTCGCATCTTCGGATGCGAAGTCATTTCATTCATTTCTACCTTGTCACTGTACTCGTCTGTAGAAGTAGCACTAGTAGTAATAGTTGAAGTAGTTAGTTGTCTACATGGGCAGGCCTCGCCGCCCCAACGATCAGCGGAGATGGGCACGTCCGCGATTTCCAGTAGCGTTGCGAGAAAACCACGCGTGTTGCATTAAGTTTTTTAACAGAGATCAAAGTTAGCGTTGCGGAGATACTCGAGATTTCTATTCGCTTCAATTAAGTAAATTCAATTAACTTATATTTTAACTAATGCTGTGGAGAGAGAGAAATTGAACAATTTTTCGACACTATTTCGTAGTTTTTATTTTAGATCTTATGATTCCATTTCGTAGTTAAAAAGTTTTATCCAGTCAATATTGTTCGAACTATCGATAGGGTTCGATAGTTCTTTTTAATTCGAGTGGTCAAACGTTTAAACATTCTAAGATCCAGAAATTCCTCTTAAATTCTCGCGAATTTTATCCGTTAAGGCAAGGACCCTTGGAATGACTTTATGGTACGGTCGACCATCTGGTAGTTTTTCAGTAATTTCTTTTTTAGTGTACCATTATTAGTTTATTACCGGGAAGTTGCCATTTCTTTAGTAGACCGGTATGCAGCCAACACTTGGCACATGGTAATAAGCTAATAAGCACAATTAGAGATGGTTTTATGACTTATTCATTGAAATCCCAGGATCAAGAGACCGCTTCATAACGTCCCAGGTAGTAAGTAAGCAATGCACGCTGCCCAGTCACCCCTACGCATAGGGAGGACCCAAATAGGCGGTCAGTAGACTTATGTTAACGAGCATAGGTTGCAGATTGCGCTTTCCAGGCAAAGTGCCAAGACAAAGTTCCTCTATGTATGAGGTGTACACATAATTGTCCGTGCCTTTGACGGGTGCTGAAAACTAACAATGCTCTAAAATCCGGCTTCCTCGGACACATACCTTTCATCATCGAAGACTCTCGTCGGTGATTTACATAGAAAGCGTAGAACCACCGAAGAGTTTCTCGTCGGTAGTGGAACTTATGGCGATGTGATATTTCAGATCACTGTAAGTTCCACGTTATCCCCGCGCCCACCTGTGGCCACTTGTCTATGTCGCTGAATAGCACAGGGGCTGTGACAGTCTTTGTTTGTATCTCGTTGGTGACACCAGTTACCTCGGCCTGATTTCAGTCTATTCATACAATAGATTAACAATTCTTGCTTTATACAGCAGAAATTGCCTCATATGAATCAGCTTGATCAAACAATAAATTAATAATTGTTGCTTTGGGTTGCCCAGATTACCCATACCTGGCTTGACTTGATCTGTAAATTAATAATTGTTGCTTTGCGTTGCACAAATTGCCTTACCTGACCTAGCTTAATCAAACAATAAATTAATAACTGTTGCTTTGTGTTCCTTTCAGCTCTTGATAGTAATAACTATAGACTGCGGATCTTTATACAAAATAAAAATGTTTTACATTGATTGTGGGAAGCAGGGATAACATAAACATTGATTTCATTGCTTAACGACTTTGTACAATTAAAAGCAACGTTACAATATTCTTGAACTTTTAAAATCTTTTACTGTTTTATATTTCTCTCTCGCCCAACCTAATTCTTCATAAATGCATAAAGATCCACAGTCTAGTAATAACAATGTAAGTATTACATTGCTTAACTCTTTATACTTTGATGATCACTATCGAACAACATCTTAAATCTGTGCATTTCAAATACGTCGATTGTTCTATTACTTTGTAATGCCTCAGTTTGATGTCAAATCTAGTACAGTTCCATTGTCTGGTCTTAGACGCCTTTCTTACCGTACCAACACACCTCTGTTAGTTTATTACCATGATTATCATTCTGTGTTGTCTCGCTTCGGGTTATTGACTCTTGCGCAACAGCGAACTATGTATAGCTGCATTTACTCTTTGTATACAATCTTATCAATCAGCTGATTGATTATCCTATAATTTTAGAATTGTTGGAACTTGACCCATCTGCTAAAAGCTTGCGAAATTGTGCATAAAAATCATTAATGAGGAAAATACATTTTTACTTAGCTCCTATAGCTTGCAATTGATGTATGAAAATTTTATTTTGCATAAAACTGCGCAGTCTAGTGATAAATGATCTTTTCGACTACAACTGATGAGTAAGAAGAGAGCACTCAGGTGTTGAAAATACGAAGATAGATTTAGCTATGACGCCTACTTCAAAAGAACAAGTAACCGCAAAGATGCAATACTCCATTTGTAATCATCCAATGCGCCACAGGTTAGTCACCCCTGCTATAGGCAGAAACTTATTCAAATATCTAATATTATCAATGAAAACGTTTATCTCCGACGTATTCAGAGAGTTTTGCAAACGGACGAAAGTCCCACCGACCCATGGGTATTTAATTATGGCCGGTGAAGACCTCATCCGGGCGCACCACTCATCATAAGTTATCCTTGGATCATCAGCTTGTAATTTCATTTGAACTCCTCGATGAAAACTTCCGATGTCTAAAACTCGTCTCTGAAAAGCACATAATAATGTGGAATCTTTCGATCGCACAGTACCCTTGTAGCGCAAGAAGATATTTAAAAGATCAAAGAAAATATGGCGGGTTCAACACTATTTTCCGATTCTACAAGTCTCTCGCTCATAAATACCTCATTCAACCATACTCTAACAAGAGTTGGGCAAAATTTCATTCGGACAAAATGTAAATAAAATTTTATTTGACACTATCGAATGACTGTGTGAAAATTTATCCAAATACAAATTGATTCGTACATATAAATTAGTTGAAAATGATCTGAAATATTCTTGGAAAATTATGTAAAAACAAAAACAGTCACCAATTATTCGCATAATTCGAATAATTTTGCAACCGCTATTCGAATAAAGTATCTGAATAAATAATGATGAATTCGATTAAATAGAAAGACTAACTCGTTACGAATAATGAATAATTATAACTTAGATAAATATTTATTCCGAAAAAGAAGCATCCGGATTATTTAGACTCATCATCAAAGTTTTGATACATTTATCTTGAAACAGCACTGTCTACATGAATCACTGCTTATCTACACAAAGTTCATCTTTTATATAATATCTCTAAATTTTCCCAAATAAATATTAACATTGTCGCAATATATGTACCGGTGGTTATTCAATAGATGTTTCAAAATCTATAATTCACAGCTAAAGATTTTTGCCAGTGGTGCCAGTGGATCATCTTGAGTTTGGTAATTTTGAAATTATTTTTTACAAAAAGATTTTTAGGTTTCTGTTTTTATAGTACGATCACTAAGATGATTGTTAATAGACTTCTGTCGTATAAAGTCTTAACAACATTTGTTGGAACCATTTTCATCATCGATAATGTAATTACATATAAGTATAATATCGTTATCGTGGACACATTAACTGGCGAATTCGGGCGTTACGTAAATTCGGAAGTATGTAGTTGATCCAACCAGAGAACACCGTTTTATCGTATCACTATGGTTCATAGAAAAAGTCACAGAAATTACCAATGGACTTTTGCGTGTTTCTCTATTTTTCGACAGAAAACTTTTCCACTAAGATTAAAAAGCTATTAAACTTTAGACGACAGTAATGCAGCGTAATTAGTTTGTCTTTCAAGTATCAATGTCCTGGAGGAAAAGTAATATAGCGACACTGAAAATGAAAAATCTCGTCTGATTTTATGTAATGTTAAATCTTCGATGAATTCAGGTTTTAAGATTTATATATTGTCAAATAATTTTTTCGTACGCATGCTTATTCACATTATAAATTGTTCAATTCAATTGTGACAATAATATCTAACACGTTTGGTTAATGCAGTGATTAATGTATTGTAATGAATAGACTGCAGATTTGAATAAAAATGCATGTATTATTATTATGTAGAGACATAATAATTTCGGAGTATTGTTACATTATCTTGGATTTATTAAAATCATTGAAAGAAGAGATACATCTTTATTTAACTTCTGTTACTTACAACTGACTTGGACAATTTTCATTTTTACATTAATTAGAAAATTAACTTAACTCTCAGGTGTATTTAGTTAATCCCGAGGAGACCGTATTTAAATTTAAAAAGCAATGATTCTATTCTACATGTGTGTTTTATACAATTATGATAATTAATTAACAGTTAATTAGTTTGATTACATGTAATTAAACTTTATACAGTTACATGTTTTATTTAACTTGTATTGATTGAAACTTGATCGATATTGTGGAAAATGAAGTTTCATGGGAAAAAAATTACATAGAATCACTCATTTGAATTGCATAACGTTTTCGATACACCCTGTAGTTTGGAGCTAATAATAACCATTACAGACGCAATGATTGGTGAGTAAACAAAACGAAGAGAAATATAAAAAGATACAAGATGCCCAGCATCACGTCATGATGTGAGGCCGAGTATAGACGACTGTTTCCATTGATACTAATTCTTCCAAAACAAGTTAATGTTGATGATTTCTGAATGACAATTTTCAGCTAATTTCTTACCTTTAAAACTATACCGCGTATCAAACAATATTAAATGTAATATGGATTGTTTGAATTTAGTAGCATGATAGAAACCGTAATTTGTAATAAAAAACTCAAACAGTTTATAATAAATAGTTTATGATATAATTCGATAAAAATTAAAATTTGTTCCTTAAAGTCTGCAATTATTTGCACACAAAAAAAAATTTTAAACGAATGCAAAACGAAATTTACAAATTTATCAATTTATTTAATTAGTTTTGCTGTGTATGTAATATGGTACTGCGCGTTTAGAGTATATTATATCAATTGAATAAAATCATTCACGTTTGACCACTTTGTAGAGTTGACTACAATATGTATAATAGAATGTAGTTGAAAATTGTTATTCAAAAATTAGGAAATTTTTATTTAAACGATCATTGAAAGAACTCAAACTGCCGCTAATACATATTTAATGTGTAACAATTAATAACTATTTGTGGATTTAGATGAAATTTTCAATTGGAGATGAACATCAAATACAAACATAATTTAATTGAATCATTACATGTTTCAAGTACATGATAAATAGATCGCGGATTTTTATGCATTTATGAAGAAATGATTGTAAAAGATTAGAAAAATTTTAAAATATTGTAATGTTGTTTGTAATGCAACAAAATCATTAAAATCAATTGTAATTTATTCATTTTGCATAAAGTCGAATGGTATAAAGTACTTGAAGGCCCACTGAAGAGTTAATGAATATTGCAAAAATGCAGAGCATGTTCGACGACAATTTTTCCTCGAGTTTACCTGCAGCACTAATCTGCGACAAAGAAATGGACTTCGTGGTATTCGTTGTGTTTGGCTTATAAACGGTCCTCTAAAACGGCATGGTAAAGTAAAGGTGTCAAGTACAGTGGGAGATAATACGTTCGTAACCCGAGCACGAGTAGGATATGCGAGCAGCCGAAGTAGTATGTGTCGACAGAAGCAATTGGCACTAGTTTCGATTACGTGGAAACTCTCTATGGATTTCCGTCAATCGAATGGTTCCGTTTGGTATCCATGCGATCTATGTGGCTCGTTGGATTGGTTAGAATTTAGAACAATCATCGCTTACAGCCGGGAACAAGTGTACCGGAGAAAACGCATGGTTCTGAATAACGTCAGCGAAAAGATCAGAATTAGGTGCTGACGCAGACTTCATTGAAACAAGTGTTCACGCTAAACCTGGCGCGTTATGATAATAACTATACCAAATCGGTATTGACAGTGCACGTTCCAACTTGTTACGCTACACTTCGGCGCAGTAGCGTCACCGATTACTAGACAGCGGATCTTTATGCAAAGTAAAAATTGTCTACCTGACAATTACAACAAACTGGAGTGAAATAGAAATTTGCATTCTTAATATGGTTAATAGGCGGAGAAGAGTATAACAGCATTTTTAAGAAGTCGGAAGAAATTGGTGATACTGTTACATTGTTATTAACTTATTAAAATTAGAAATATATTTGACCGCTGTTTCTTGCCATTGATTTAGAATATTTGTATTTTTATCAAGTTAATGAAATAAGAAAAGAAGTCAATCTTTATTTGATCCCTGTTTCTTATAATTGATATGGGGCATTTTTATTTTGCATTATCATCAAGTTAATAAAATTGATAATTACCTGAAGATGCACGGACACAGAGTCTATCGAACCAACTTTTAGCAGCTCTCTTGAATCGTAGCAGCGTATCGGATTGCAGAAAATTAGATCGGAACCGTTAACGAGATACTTAGCTTCCTGGCAGAGTGATGCGGATTTATCCACGTGTGTCTCAGGTGTCAGGCGGCAGCGACAAAAAACGGAAAATCTTCCAGTTTCGTCAGGTAGCTAATCTTCCGGGCAACGGTCACACATGAATTATCTTAGGAACAAGGCCGATTAAATCACAGGAAACGTTCGGCGTTCGGAATAATTTTACGCGAGTGGTAGCGGCGAGTATAGCGCAAGTTGAGTGCTGGTAACCGGGTCACTGTCATTCCCTACGGATAATTTATAAGAAGGAAGTCGCGAGCGGATGGAATAGCTTCATTCCTAGCACAGTTGACATACCGGCCGCGAAGTCGACGTTGCGAGGCGCTGGAAAGAACTGGCCGACGAGGAGAGGAACGAAACAAGTTCCTGTTATTCCTTCCTCTTCTCGAGTCCACCGTCGCCTTCTCTTGCCTCGCCAACGTCATCGTGCATGATCATAGTCATGTTCGTCATCTGACTTGCTGCCGCGTCTGACGTCACCCGCTCCGTGCACGAGCTGGCTGTCAGTAGCGTGGCATCCTGAAGATCTTGGTAACGCAGTGGGGGCCGTTTTTGTAAAAGCGGTCGGATCAATTCGGAAATTTTTTTCATGTCATTAACACTAGAACTATACCGAACACTAAAGGCAATTGGCATACATTGCTTTATAATAATGACAAAATTGCATTTGTTTAGATTTCGTACCAGTTTTTTTTTAAATATGTACTTTAATATATCACAATTTTTTCTTAAAACTAATTTGTAAAAGTTTTTGGGGATCGATAAAGAACTGAATAATGTATAATTTTTAGAGTTTGTATTTTAAGAGAGAAATGGCCTAAGCCTCTAGCAATTTCATGCTAATCAGATTGTACGTTCACATCACTGGTGATGGTAAGGCTATTCTCAACATACGCGTCATTATTACTGAATTGCATACTATTACACTAGTGATTGTTCAAACATATGGTTCATGTATGCACTAAACGTGTACCCGTTTTTCCAAAAATAATTCATTGAACTCTATGTTTTAATGGAGACTTCAGAATTCAAATATTTCCTTTTCAGTGTTACTTTGTTTTGTACAATATAACAATGCTTGCTTTGATATGACTTTTTAATAAGACTATTTTGTCTGTTTATTGATAAAACAAGATTTGCAATTCGTCTGCATAGTCATTAAATTGGAAACAGTGCTGAAAATGTTGAGAATTAAGGGAATAATAATTAATTTCAAAGAAGTATTAAAATTATTATGAATGTAATAAAAAGGTCTCGTGTTTCATATTATAGAATATTGTGAACAATAACGCCAGATTTTTTCCATACTTTCCTCCGCCAAAATTAAAGGATTGTTTAGTATATTATCACCATTAACAATTAATTGTTCTGCCTATTAATTCATAATGCTTTTGAGAAGTAAGAGTTGCATTTTTCAGCTAGCTTACTTCGATGAAATATTGAACTTGCAAATAACAATATCAAATTACTATCAAATTATTTACAAATAAGTCTGCGAATTTTATGCATTTATAGCAAAAATATGTGCGAAAAATGGGCAGTAAAAATAATCAGTATTTACACGAGCTATATTGTTTACAATTCATAAAAATTGTTTAAAAAAGAAGTTCTAAATAGCTTCTGTTTCGTAAAGTTGATGTAGAACATTTTGTATTATGCATAAAGATCTTTAGCCTAGTGATTAGTGTCTGAACGATACAGTAATTGCTATTTAGCACGGTGCTGGTTCTAAAGAAGACTTTCTGTAATTTGTGACTAGGTCATTGTATTCTTTTACTAGTTTACCCATTGTGATTTCTTTTTTTCATTTGGTTCTTTCGCTGAATCGTATCTCATTGCTGAACACTTCCGGAGAAACGGATAAAAATTAGATCTCCTAATCGTACACTCGAAATATTTTATTATCTATCCACAATTTTTTCGTATTGTAAGTAGTCTTCTAATAAATTCTATATGTTCGTGCAACAAGAGGAAATAGCTATACGAGGAAAGAAAAAAAAAATGTAGACATTAATTAAACTAATATCTATATACTTATTTTAAATATATTAATATCTACATTAATATTAATCAAATTAGTAGCTACATTGTGATGGTGCTGTACTATAGGTTAGTGGTACCCTGTTTATACAGGGTGTCCCACGTAACTGAAAGATATGTTGGGAACAAAATTGATTGGAATAAAAAGATTCAAGAACGAAATGAAAAATGAAGGTTGCCTTCTTTTAAATGGCACTACATATTCCGCATAATATTATTGCTTGTGCTAAGACGAGTTCAACGACCTAGTATACTATGACCTTGACATGACCTTAGCAGTAAGGCAGGTTTGACAGAAGAATCTTAAAAGCGCATTTGTGTATATGGGTGGGGGAGGGGGGACGTAACCGATTCCTGGATTGCGTCCGGTCGTCTAGTTATCGGACAGGCCGAACACTTGTATCAAAACGTGTGACGGCGCGTCGCGTGGTTCGCGATGGTATTCCGGTCGATGCTGGCAACTCTGTCGGATCGGTTAACCTGGCCCAGATACTAAGCCGGAACTACCGGAGGAATCAATGACCTTGGCACGAGTAATGCCAGGACACGCGTCTCTGCGAGGAAGAAAGTTTCATTTGCATTTGTTGCGCCGCGAAGCGGAATTGAGAATTCCGTGTCCGCAACCAGACTTGACCGATTCTCGTTCGGAACAGGAGTAACGACGAATGTCGTTGAATAATTACCGTACACCGACTCCCATTATGCTAAGCTGCACAAAGTTCGACCCCGAAAGCTGCTCCACCGCTTATCCGGAGCTAAATCAATTTTTTCATCTGCAAACATTCATATTGTTGTAACAAATATCCGCAATCGAGGTCCTGTAAACGTTCATTTGTCTCGATTAGAAAAGTAAATGCATTTTTCGGGCATTAGGTAAACATATTTGAAAACTTGTACAGCAGCATTGATGTAAAATAAAAAATTTATTTTTGAATGTAGTGTAAAATCGGGCTTTAATTTGTCCGAGCTGTTTGTCTCCCGATCAAGCCGATTGATCGGGGTCCTACTGTAAAATACTTCAAATAGTAGGACGTTGTTGGCAACAAAATTGAAAAATTATTCGGAGTGCAAAGAATTAAGTCTTAGATCCTTTTTTTAACACTTGGTATTCGATTTTACACCGAGGTCGTTGTCAAGGAACCTAAGCGGCATTATCCACGTGTGTGGAACGAGAGAATCTACGTTTTCTAAATATTACCACTATCATCGCAGTTAACGGCGATGTGTTAATGAGCAGTCACACGTAAGTAGAAGGATTCTATAGCGCATGAAGAGTCCCGGGGTGGATAACAATAATTTTGCACGCTCAGATTGTTGCATGTTACCGGAAATTTACCACTGTTCCATGCTCCTCGCTTCTAACAAAACCCGTTCACTCTCTTCGTAAAACGGTTCAGCTGAGAGCACCAGCCATCCATGAATAATTAAGTTGGAATCTCATTACCAATTGGAACTATTAGTCCTTGCCAAAAATGTCTTTCTTAGGTCTTCCATCATGGTACTAGCAACCCGCCCAATACGTTTAATACGTTGAAAATAATATAATCGCATTTTTACATTCTTCTAATGTTTTTCTTGTTTTTAATTATATCTACTCTTTTTTGCAATAAATCCGCTGTCTATTATTACACATATGTATACTACTCAGACTCGTCAGATTAAAACTTGTGTCCCCACTGTACTTTCCCCTTCTACGACGCAATTTCCGTACGCTTCCGCCGCGGCCCAGTCACTTTTCCCCCTCAATTCGTACTCCCTCCCCTCATCTGGCGACTCTGATACTACTCGATATAGTGATTCCAATAAAATTAATAGAATGAATGCCTAATTACTTTCTCCACTTTTAGTTTTAAAAAATTTATTTAAAATAAAAGATTTATTTCGACTTCTGGTACAAATAACTTGTAATTTAAACTAGCTGCTAAAAGGTTAGAATTTAGACGGTACGTTTCTAACTCCGGATTACAATGCACCCAACTCCCGTTGGGTTATATCGACCAATCACGTACGCGTAGCAACACGCCACCAAGGAGATCCGCGACTACTTTGTTGGTGCTGACAGTAATTTCAAAGATCCAAGGTGGAGCAGCAATAATTTTGCAGGGAACACTAAAGAAAAACAATGTTGAAAATCGCAAGTGCCACGGGATTAATGGAGGCGCGTACTCGGTCGGTGGATCGTCCTAAAATTAAGGTATCTTCAAAATATTATTTAAAACAATAAAACAATTTATTCTACATGTGTGATACCAGTATACAGCAGATCTTAGGCAAGGGGTTAATATAATTCATGATATTTACCTTGTTAATGTAAGGATGTTTCAACTTGGAACATTTGCAAGACTAGACAAATAAAATTAACGCAATAGACATTTTGTTACTGTCGCGTCGCCGTGAATACAATATGTATAGTCCACAGCACTTTGAATACAATGCATAGTAATGTGAAAGAGTTACTGGCTGGATTAAGAAAAGATAGTGAATATGACGAATTAAGTCGTCATCCCCGCTTAGAAAATTAAAATGTTAATCCTGGAAATAGCTTAAACATTAACGAATTAATTAACAGTATAGCGTCACAAGAAAGAAGATTGTTACACCCATCACAGTTCGAAAATCTGGGCACTTTTCCCATTTCAGCGTGTAGAACTTTCAGGAACTACCAAACCAGCGCCTATTATACTTCGACCATTTTCTGGTATCTTCAATCCGTACCCTTATGGTTGTTCTGTACTGTGTAATCACCCAGCTGACTGTGAAGCCAAAGAGGTGCTCCGACGAGCTAAAGATTCATGGGTAAGAAGTCTCACTTGAACACTATACAGACTGTCTTTGTGTGATACAATAATGAATGCTTTCCTCCGTCTCCTACCATTCTTCTCTCAGCTCGAATGCTCCCAACTTCCTCTCCGGTATCTCTAATCTCTCATCTATCGCTTCCTTCCCTCTCATTCATCCTTTTTTCTAATTTAATTATTTCCTCCTTTGTTTTCGTACTGTTTTTCCTTGCAGTTGCATATCTCTTCTTTATTTCCATTTTCATTCGATTTAGCATGTCCTCCAAGTTCCTGCAGCGATGGCGATGAACTTTTTATTTTTTACTTCTTGCTGAATATTACTGAACTTAAATATTCTTCTCCCCATGTTGATCCTCACTTCTTCCCTTCCTAGTACTTCCTTTTATGCGAAATTCATTTTATGAATTATTTACGACATCGTACAGTGGCAATAAGGGACGCCGAAATTCGAGACAAACGTAAAAATTAAAGAATTGCACATGCGGGGCGTTTTTAAAAACTATGTTACTTATTTTATGGTTGATTATAGTTGTATCAGTTCTACCTGGACTCTTTAATCAATACGTGAACTATTGAAGTTGATGCGGTCACACTGATAATCATTATATAATGTGTAACTATTAATAATATTTGTGGATTTAGATAAAATTTTACTGTCTCACTACGTTTTTATTTACCATTTCGATAAAGATGAATATTAAAAATATCTATCGTTTTTTTGACAACCGAAAAACTTAATCTCTAGAAACGAGTCTACGCCTTAAGCGATAATTAAGCACAAAATAACATATTGCTTTGAAGACATGTATTATAAGAGCAATTGCAGTATAAATGGACAGTGCACATGTGTCTAGGCGACAGAGGGGAAGGCTCTTTTGCTGCCTGAAGAAATGGACATGATTAGGGCAAGTGTGGCTGCAGCTGGCGGGACTGGGGACACTGCTGGTCCAGCCGAAAATATGGAAGCGATTAACGTTGACACTGCAACCGTTCCCGAGGAGCTATTCCGCAAATATACCGAGACAGATTCCAGACCGTTAACACCTGCACCCACACTTGCCAGTGGACCTGCATTGACAAATAGACTGCAAGATGAGATACTGGCGACCTGTAATCTGCAAGAACGCACCACACTGATTTTGGATCTCAGAGCGAACTCCAAGAAACAGATGGTTTGTAATCGGTAAACTGCGTATCTTTATACAAAATTAAATTTTATCAGAATCGCAGATAGAGGCGAACAAGCAGTCATTGTTATTCGAAATTGATCAAAATGAAGAACATGACAGAATGATGACTTGAAACTTTCCATGCTTTCAGGAAAATGAAACTTTCACTTGGCATGCTCTCACCTTAGAACCACCTCCAACTTCTCGAAAAGCTAAGATAGTGGTGCCAAAATCACCTCTTCGACATCGATCGCGTTCGCCTAAGCCATCAGCAGATGCACCGCCTCCGAGCCCATGCGAAGACATTTATGAACCGGTAGGAATTGTTTTCAAATTCTACACAAGACAGTTTATATAGACTTGCAACAATTTAGAGCGTTGCTAAATATTCTAAATTCTTTTGTACGTATAATGAAGTTGTCTAAGCCATATCCTTAAAGCAGCAAAAGATAATATAATAATCAATATTGTTTCGAATAGTATGATTAAATATTACACATCATAATACAACAATTCAAGATCGTCTGCATATTTTGATAAAATAGGGAAATATTATAAAAAATTAAGTTGTAATTTCATCGTTCTACTATTTTATTAATTTATTTCATTGTTACAAATTATACACATTAATTCTTCTGATAAATGCATAAAAGCCAGCGAACATTTATTTTTCCAACAAGTAATTGATGAGTAAATGTTGCTACTGCAGTTAATCGACTCACCCTGCGTATCTACCAAGGACTCGAGTAGAGTCGCAGAAGAGATTAGTCCAGGAAGAGCAAACAAGGAGCTGGCAGTCATTCGACGGCGAGGAAAACGCTTGCGTAAAGGGAAGAACCGCAGTGGTTCAGCTTATAGGCACCACACAGAGGTCCATGATCTGTTAGAACCAACCGAAACTCAAATATCGCACATAGGAGACGGTTCCCGAAGGACTTCGTTAGTAAAAAAATTATATTTCCTCATGGGTTCGTGTAGCTAAACCATCAAGGACAGTTGGTCAATTTTCTCTGGCTCTAGTATACGCACTGTAGCTTCGCTTTAGTACAGTAATGCCTCGATGGTTGTAAAAGAGATGTGCACGATATGTGTTTACCTCTCGAGGACCTCAGAAGCTCGATCGTTTCAAAGTGTAACACGATACTGAATTGGGCGAGACAATACTGATCCAATGAAACAATATTTTTATCTGGTGTTAATCTAGTGAATCTAGTGTTAAAGAACCATATCATATTTGGACTGATTTTGACCAGAAAAAATGTCATAAATATAGCGATGAAAGTCTTATAAAAATTATTAAACTTGTGGGGTGGTTGATTGTATTGTAAGTACCAAAACTTTGATTGAAAATATCTCAATACATCAATTATTAATATGTTCATTTAAATACAGCACATTTTGACTAAACTTAAAGATAATCTTTTACATTGAATGCCAATACGTGTTTGATTTTATGGTAGAGTTCATACAACGAACGGCGACGCAGAAAATCCCTCGTCGACTCCAAAGAAGATAACTGTATTAGCGACTGCACCTTCTACGGTGCCTGTTAGTTTCATCGCACCAGATATTTTGAAGCACTTATTTCGAGAACTAGATCGAGATAAAGTGGAAGCAGAATTTTCATTCAAGGTGAGAAGCAGAATTCATGAAATCTTTTAGAAAACATAAAGATGTTAGTGTAATATTAAGGAACTAGAGCGTGACTATTCATCAATAAATCAATGATAATTACCCGTGTGAAAAGTAGTGGTTTCCACAAAGTTATACATATCCAATGGTTTTAATCCAATGGTTTTCTGTAACACCAGAGAAGACTTGCGTTGGAAGAAGCTCTACGAGCTAAAGGCGAAAGTTATCCACGCGCTAGAGGGTACCAAGGATCTTCGAACTCTAAACTAGCGAACACACCAAGAGTATTCTCACGTCAAGTGGCTCGCTTTGAAATTCTTGATAGTGAGAGTCTGCGCGGCAAGTATAATAATAATAATATATAACGAACAAATTACCCGAAGATTATAGTTTATTTTATTGCAGTTTTTTTATGCAACACGATCTCATCCTAAAGGTTAAAAAAATTAGTGACAAAAATTGCTGATATTTCTATGTATGATATTTCCTTTCTGAGACAGCAAGGTTCAATTAAAATCATTGAATTATTGCAACTTAATTGTTGAAAATTCATTCATTTGTATATAATACTTAATGAATAATACATTTCTACGTAATAAAAGATATTCGTAATTATATTACCTAATATTATATTGTCTGTTCATAAGCAAAAAAAAGGAAATACATTTTATTAAATGTACATATATATTTCTTAAAATGTCTTTCCGACTTAATTTTTCTTTCAGATTTAACAGTACTAGATTACCTCAGCAAACACGTTTCCATTTCCTCCGGAAGAAAACTGATCTTCGGCAGAGCTTTCAACAAATTTCAAGAAGAAGCACTGCGAACTACCAGATGCATTTTACCCGGCGACATTCACGAGGCTCTGCAGGATATCATTGGAAAGCCCGTGACCGAAGAACAAGAAGCGTACTTGAAATCTGTGATTGGCGAAATCAAGGAGTCGCTAAATTTCAGAAGTTGGTGTGGTTTCTGCGCCGCAGTAGAACGATTGCTGTGTCCTCTTCCGCATAGACAGGTGGATCCCCCATCCTGGTTGGAAAGAGTTGACTTCGAGGCTTTGGAAAGAAGATTGAAATCTATCAATGCGGACCCTCAGTTGGCTCTGTTCCTAAGGGAAATTTCCAACAAATGAAATCGTGGAATAAAGTGTTCTTGCCATAAATTTATAATGTGAACAACAAGATATTGTTAGAAATTTTACTAGAATTTATACGTAACAAGGAAGCATAACAAAGTGATATTCGTAGAGGTGAAGAAGTATATTAATATATTGACAGTGCTATTGTTCATATAAAATTTGTTTAGACAGACTGATGTTCCTAATATACTGATCTAATTTGTCAATTAAAAATATATACATATAATGCAATTTCCACGAAGTGCTGGTCGCAAGTGCGCGTGCGTTGTGACCCATACTGGCCGATCATTGTTTTCACGACTTTGTTGACCCTCTCCACGAAATTACACTGGGGAGGGTGTACGCCGCAGTTCAAATCCAAAATTCTATCAATTTTACATACACTCACTGATGCGATCAGCTATATTTGAACAGTTATTATTGTTTCAGCTGATTAAGTGATAATACTCTTACTTGCAATGGAGTAGAACATTTTACACCATGACATGAAACATGTGTGGTAAATGTACCACACACATCTGTAGGTACTTTTATATGTACTTCTTATACATATACATTCTAAGAGTGAAAAGCTTTTTTATTATTTTTTAAAAATAAAAACTATTGTACTTACTCAATGTAGAGGAACTTCCAGGAACAGTTTAACGTGATAAGCATACAATCAGCAGCTGGAAACTCATTTTCTGTTACAATAATCAACAACTAATAATGTAAGGTACTTACGTTTATATACAAAAATATAGCAGCTAAACTCTTGAGTTTTATATGATCATAAACACGATCGTTGTCACTCTCACAAAAATTGTCACCAATTTAAATTATACTAGACCAAGTATATGAAAGTTTCTAGATAATATTCAGTGTATTTAACATTGAATAAAAATTAATTATGAGTTTATATTTTACAATGAATAATGTAAACATTCAGATGGCAATACAGATGACAACGATTAGCTCCATTTAGGCAGTCGTTTAACAGTTCATATTAATGTTTTTAAACATATCTTTAATGGTACTTCATCTAGGCCCATTGTTTTTATTGCAAGACGTTCGTTTGAAGTTGATCACTCGGAACTGAGTAGCAAGAAATGCTTTCGAAATGTTGGGTCAAAATGAGAATCCAGCCATTCGAGTGTAGAGAATTAAAAGTTACCGATAACATTATTCTTCTTTGCTCTCAGACATTTGTTAGGATTCAATACTCATAATTCCTCACCATAGAATGACTCGCTCGGTAAAGAGAAGCCAGAATTATCTCAATAACAATTTTTATTGTCAATAAAAACTGCTAACTTAGTCATTCAAAATGGTTTGCAATATTTTATGCTCGACATCCTGCTTAGTGATAACGAATGGGTCGTTAAAAACAGTTTCAGAGATATTCCCGCTCCACACAATGCACTGTGATACTACGATGTCCGGTCATGAAAGTTTCCAGGAGATTTCTCGTATGTTTCATGTTTGTCATTTCGAATACAGGATCGAGTGGAATAAAGAAATATAATACAAGAGCTGCGTTCGTCGCACAATTTTATTGCCGGAGCGAACTCGCCAGTACCTACTCGAGCGTATACAATTATTATAACCATCTTCGGTTGGCTACCGACAATGTACAAACTGTTCGAGCTCTTCTCTCGTTCTCTCTCTCACTCTCTCGCGTTCTCTCTCTCTTTCTCTCGTTCGTTCTCTCATTTCTCTCGCGTTCTTTCATTTCTCTCATTTCTCTCAACACAATAAATAAACGAATTTGCGCGCATGTTACTAATACGTAACCACAATATAAAATCGTCCTGCATTAGTAAATAAATTAAGTAAACGAACGGTATAAAACGGTGGAGAAGTATAATCGGGGCCAGGGTATACTTCGTATCGATATAACAATAATATACTACTGGTTGCGTTTTCGTGTCACCTGCGTGTTTCTGTGTAGAGTGTGTGTGTATGTGTATGTTTGTTCATGTTTGTATGTCACGCGTGTACACGGTGCGAATTTCGAGTTTTGGTGGGAGTGTATACTGATGGGCATTGATCAATTGCTAATTCCTACGTCACATTGCACATACAACTAACGTACAAATATAACGACGTGACGATTCGTACGACACTACTTCCTAGAGTCTCTATACAGCGCGACGCTACCCGCCGTTCAAAGGGAGTTTCTTTGGAGCTGTTTCGTTGAGACCTAGATGCTTTTGGTTCACGGTTGCGGAAAATCGCTAACCAATTGCCATATCTTCGTTGGAGATATTCTTCAATGGTCTCTCTTTCATTTTCTCTCGTGTTGATTCTCAGTATAAAAAAAGTTGCTGTTGCTGCTGGTAGGCAGTGGGGCTGGAGTATGACAACGGCACACAGGTATTAGCATTGGGCTAGTTGCCGTTCGTCCCGTAGATTTTGCCAGCCTTCTTCGCCATGTTGCCTAACATTTCCATAGAATACTTGTGTGCAGATCTTAACGATACCGCCCACTCCTTTAAACTGATTTCATCCTGAAAGAATGCGATTCTTGGTCAAACGTGCTAACTATGTTTATTGTTTGAAGAGTAATCCCGGCTTCCCAATAGATATCCTGAGTTTACTGTACCGGTTCGCTAACAAAGGCTAGTCTGCATAGTTGTAATAGGCTACATAGAGTAAAGAAAAAGTGTCGTACTTGCTAAGTTTCTCAAATACTTCGAAACATAATTGCAAGGATTTTTGAAATTTTGTAGATATTAATTCACCTATTATTTAAAATTAGACGGATTAAGAGAATTTGATACTTACGGGATTTGTGAGCACTATTTTTACATCTTTTTTGCGGACGATAATGCACTGTTCTCCTTTTACATGTTGAAGATCCGCGCTGACTTCTTCCACCTAAAAATTTAATATTTTCATTGTAATTTAGTATTAAATAATCAACAATACACAGGGTAAGCCACCGCGAATTAGAGTTTAAAATGTCTTCGTTATATCGAATGTTCTAGAAATAGCATTTCTAATCGAAATTTGAAGAAATGAATACATCAAATTTTGACTGATTTACCTGATCAAGAAAAACGAGTTCTGGCTTCACCGTGGATTCAGGATACAATTCTAATCGATTGGGATATAATTTCGCATAGCGCGTCTGCCACGCACTGGCAAATGGACCACCTAACTTTTTGATATAACCTTGCAAAATGCAATCCGAGCCTGTAACAAATCACTATAATTACAATGACATCTCTTTACTCATTGTCAGACTATAAAGACAGCATTAACCCTTTGCACTCGAATAGCGACTACGAGGATCCACTGAAAATTATTTTACCATTATTCACTATGTATACATGCAAACAAATTTAGTGATAATTGTGTCTCGTAAATCGTGATACAGTCACATCATATGAAAAAATTATATTCCATTTTATCAACCTATCAACAGTTATAGAATTGCCCACTATTATCTTGCTGTGAAACAAGCGTTGATTGTGCATTGTTGGTGAATTACTCTTGTCAGCGAAATCAATGTCGATCAAATGTGGTGGATTTTGTCGATGTTGTCGGTGAAATGATTGGCGGCAATTTGATACAAACCCGTTGTACCACGATTTACAAAATAGCTTCGAGTACAAAGGGTAAAAACAGAACAGCACTTTATTTTTTACCTTTTTCGTCCGTGTCGAACCTTTGTTTCTGTTTCGACTTCTTTTTACTTTCTATCTGCGAGGGGAAAGAAAAAAAAATGAACGTTATGATAACATTCGGAGCCTCGATTTTCTTTGTCTGGTAGGACAAGAAAAAGCTTAACGAATTAAGGATCGGTACCTTATCCGTTTCGACATTGACCGTCTCGAACACAGTTTCCGCAACCTCGGCCTGCCATCTCTCCGAAATGACTAAAGGAAAATCTTTGTAAAGTTCTTGATCCGCTTCCGTTAATTTGATACCCTTCGTGTCCTCTTCGTCAAAGGAACCGATGTCAAAGGCGTCGGCGGCGTTCACTTCGCCTCGCGGTGGTATAAGTGGCGGCGTGTATTTCTGAAGATAAACTTGTTGCCAGTCGATGCCGGAGAAAAACGGGTGTTCTTTCAATTCGTCCGCTCCACCGCCCCGACAACCGATCCTCTTGTTCACGTCCCGCTCCAGCAAACCTTCCATCAGCGATCGCAGCTCTTTCGAAAATGTTTCTGGTAGCTCAACCTTCTGAAATTATTTTAGCCCGTTAGTATCATGGAAACTCGCTGAAATCAACCGTTAAAAATAAAGCAAGCTAAAATATACAGTAGTGTCTTCACATAAGTATGTACAAGGTGAATCGCTAAGAACTACTGTCTAAAATAACTCGGTATCTATTGGTTGTATCCAGGGACCATAACCAGTAAAAATCGATATTTTTTAATCATTTTGTTCTTCGATTTAGTTTCTTTATATTTTGTGTACATTATCTTAAATTTCATCAGCAACAACGTGGTATTAAAAAAAGGTGCATTGACTTTGAAAACGAATGAGGTATAAAAAAATCAAATTGTACATACTCATTCGATGTGTTCCTTGAACAAATACAAATTGGTGAAAATTTAATCTAACACTGTAGCTAGGTACATAATTGTTGTTTTACACGAATACCCATGTTCCACCCATCAGTACGTCAGTATATCGTGATTTAAACAAGCAAATATGCTCCGAACTACACTATGTCTGGACTGATTTTGATAAGAAAAGTGTCACGAATATACGTTGTAATTAACCCAGACGGAATATATGAACACTATTGTATGAATATAATAACTAGACTGCGGATCTCTATGCGATTGTTGCCTTTGAAAATTTTCAAAAAATGTATGTAAATTTAGTACGATTTTAATTTATTTCACATCTAGAAAGACTACTATTAAAATTCGTCTACAAAAATTGAAAATTGCATAAACATCCGCAGTCTAATAATAACAAAAGGAACACGTAGTATGGCGAGCATGAATTACGCACCTTAGTTAATGTCATATGATCTATTTCGTGTTTCCCTCTCATTTTATGATGCCTAAATGGACTGTGTCCTTTTAATAATTTGTGCAACATGCAGCCAAACGAGAACCAGTCTGCACTGGAGTCGTAGGTGACGCCTTTGGAGAGTACCTCTGGCGCCATGTACCCGTGCGTGCCACTGAAACAAAAACATTTTTCAGTAAATTGGTTTCAAACCTATTTTCTTCTTCTCATGTCGTCAACTTCTATTAACACGTCACGATTTAATTAGATATCCAATTTTAGTTTTAGATAAAATTCTTTCGATGTCGATCAATGTTTAGTATTCTTTTTATGTGAGTGGAAAAATAACATATTAACGATAGAATTGTCTGATGTTTAGTCAAAATGTATCCAACAATCAGCTATTCGTCGACAGTAAAGAAGATTACAAATTGAGATGACAGTCTTCTAAATAAAGAAAAACTCACAGAATATGTTGATTCGAATGATTCTTACTTTGATCCATCAGTTCATTGAGGAGCTGGTTTGTTTAACGTTACTGTCAAAAATCGGACATTTCGTATGCAACAACCTAATAGAATCGTTTAATTGTACGTACACACTTCCGTGCGGTTTCTTCTTCGAGAAGTCATAGGCCAATCCCAAGTCCGATATTCTGACATGGCCGTGCTTGTCCAGGAGAATATTCGCAGGCTTTAAATCCCGGTAGACGATGTATCTACGGTGCATGTGTTCTAATCCTAATATCACTTCAGCCGCGTAGAACTTCATCTCCTTCTCGTTGAACACACCATGTTGGCCAATGTGATAATGGAGATCGCCGCCGTTCATCAGGTCCAAAATGAAACACAGCTTGTCCGGCGTTTGGAAGGCGTACGTCATGCACACTATAAATGGACAATCCACCTGAAAGATTAATCGTAATCGTACTGTCATTCAAAACTAATATTAAACTTACGAATGAGAACATACACCTAGCGAGTTCTTTCGAACTGGCTTGAACTCCCTGGCACTCGTATTTATAGGTTGTTAGGTCTAGCAGGATAAGCATGGTCCTGCAGTCCCTACGACAATTTTTACCCCCCAAAATTTTAAGTCGCTAACCTCTCGTTTAACCCTTTGCACTTCGAATTATTTTTCAATTTTAGGCCGACAACGCCCTACTATCTGAAGTGTTCTATTTGAAATTTACTTCAGAGGACAGTGCCCTGGTTATCTTGACTGCTACATATTTTAAACAATTTTGTTTACTTTATTTCACTAAATATTATTTTATACTATTATTACGATATTATTAGATATAGCTTTCTTATATTTGTTTTTAACTAAAAATAAATAAAGGAAGAACCAAATATATATAAGAACCTGTTTTATTTACATTTTTCTTTCTCTGATGTCGAGTCGCACTCGACAAAGGAGTGCAAAGGGTTAAGGGTAATACATATGAGGGTAAACACCCTAAACCTTATTTTTTTTTCTCTGGGTTGTTAATTAAGATATGAAGATGAAAAAAGAAAACAAATATACTCGAACCTACCTCCTGCATATCATATACATATTTTTTTTACAAATTGTGAGCTACTTATGAAGGGTAGAAAAAAACTTATTTGTTTAGGGTTTGAAAAACGCGGACCAATAAGAGGACGGCTACAGTGGACAGATCTTGTCTGTGTTTTTCCTTAGTAAATTTTCAAAAGAATATTTAAAAATATGCACAGGAAAAAATTATTTCAAATGACCTAAGGAACGTCCAAGTTATCCGACATTTATTGGGCACCCTGTATAATAAAACTGTTGCAATATTATTTACCAGCTTTTTCAATTATCAAGAAAAAGAAAGAATGTCTGGGTCCTGTATGAATAGGGAATATATAATATATGTTTCCTGTATCTTGAAATTAATCCTGATAATCTATATTTTGCAGAAAAACCCGCAGTCAAGAATGAGAAAAGGGTTGTTAATGTTCTTATGTATAATTGATTAAGCAAATTATTTTAGCGAGTTGTCATATATACAATCTATGTCAATCTATCACGGTATAGAATGTATAAGTATCGTACACACTGATTTCGTTCATATTGTGAACAGAAAACTATCGCTGGAAAACAACAAGCTGTTGCTGCGATGTTTTCCGGTTATAGTTGCAATCAGTAATCGTCAGTATTATCACGAGCACCGATTGATATTCAACATGTGCAAACATTCCCGGAATTGGAAATATCGCTCCGAGCCAGAAGATTATGTTGCCGTATGTGATATATCGAAAATTCAAATATGACGTGTACCATAAATTTAAATTAGCAGACGTAGAACTACAATGGTTCTGGAAAACTGACTATAATAATATTTCTTTATTATTTTTTCTAATTCGAATAATTAACTCAGAAGAAAAACATTATTTTGAAAGACATAAAATAATTGGAATATTCAGAATAATTGTTTAGTATGTTAGTATAGTTGTACAGTATGTTTATTTGATAAATAATATCTTTTTCTAGAAACATATTACAATGGTGGCAACAAGCCATAGTAAATAATGACAAGTATAGCAACCATTGGTTATTTCGTTGAAATCGAATCTCTAATTTTCAACTAATAGTTTGTCGAAAATGATACCATAACTTGCAAAATGGTATATTTCTTACGCGCATCAGGAATACCTCATCCCTAAAAGTAGATGAATGAAAACAAACAACCATTGTCTATCTTAAGACGTTCGTAAGTTTTAACCAATCGGACGCAGTTCTACATTACGAGTCGGAGCCTATTTTAAAGCTATTTTAAAATTTTTAAGTCTCTACACCTCTCGAACACGAAATAGAAAAAGAATAAAATATGAATTAAAAATATCAATGAGGTTCAGAAGTTTGGACAAATACACAAAATATCCCTTTGACAACTATTAAAAATCATTCTTGTACTTTATAAATTGTTGCATTTATCATACCAAATGATTAAAAAAACCCACACATTTTTAAAAATAAAACTTTTCCCGTGAGTTTCTTGTGTGTATTATAAAAAGCTTCATATCACCTGGAAAGTTTGCTCCCTCGTGCTATTGTATATACGTAACAAAACTTCTTTGCATCCCCAATATTTTAAAAATAATCAGCCTTTATAGATTTAGTGGAGGAACTGTATCAAGAGTCGAAAAGTTTCTTTAAAGACGACAGATCGATTTATTAATTTTTAATTACGCTTTTTACATCCAGAGAAGGAGCTCGATGGCAATTGTTGATGTTCAAACTTTCAAATGTCATTGAATATTTTAATCTAACAGTGATAATTCAAAATTTCTAACCAACGTTCCATTTTTTATAATTTTCTTGTGGACAATCAAAGTAAGCGTCGTGCATGAAGTTTTTCTAACGACTTAATTGTACTTTTAACAATATTTATAAATTTTTCTAGCGTGAATAATTAAAAGTTCTAATTAAAAGAATTAATGGTTTTTCATGGAGAATAATAAATCAACTGGTGTATTAAAAAATAGATGATTCTATTAAAATAATTGAAAGTTACCTTCATGTGCCCTCTACTCTTCTAACTACAAAGAAACCATTAACAGAATTATGTCCCACTCAAAACCATATAATTTTTGTTTGATGTATCAATATCATTAGTATAATTTCAAAGGTATTCGTGGTTCACATGGTACACCAGTGGGTCAAGTACATCAAGTGGGACACCTTTTATAACGAAAGTATACTAGTTCAAATGAAATGTCCTAATTCGGGAATCACAATAGCTCCGAGCGCAAAGGGTTAATACAATGGAACATTGCAAAATATAGCTTACCCCTGTGCTGACTGCCGACAGCATTATCCTTTCATTGAGAGATAACGTTTCGCCTTGTTTCATTTTTATTCGCTTCTTGTCGAGGCTCTTCATGGCGTACATTTTCCCCGTATCCGCTTTCCGACAGCCATAAACTTCTCCGAAACCACCTCTGCCAATTATTCGATGCACACTGAAGTCGTTCATCGTCAACTGAAACAGCAATTCGTTCGAAAAACTCGTGAATACGACATGCAATTCACTTTCTCATCGATCAATCCGACACAACAGTTCGCTTTACGCGAGTACTTATGTACAGTGAATCCAAAAAGTATTCGAACACTAAATTTCCGATTTGTGAAAAATCATCGATATTGAAACTGTAAGAATTTCGTTAAAGTAAAAATAATACAACCGTCAGCTTGGACTCATTTCAAAAAGCTAGAAGCCTTCAATTCCGCAAAGTAGTGCTGATTTTTGTAAGATATTACAATATGTGGCAGGTGGGCAACCGAAGATCCATTTTTCTTTAAAAAAATTGCTGCAAGTTCAAACTTCTCCAAAAACTTAAAAAAATTTCTCTCGTAAATGAAACTGCCGTAGATTTGAAGATTGCTGTCTCCTTTTTACAACGAGTTCATAAAAATTACTGTACGATATTTTTTTACCGTTTTATAGTACAAAAACGAGGAACAACTCTCCCTACTCCTGGGTCCTTGCTACCAAACTCCTGTGGAGTGTAAGAGGAGTGATATGAAATAGCTGATAGTGGGGGAACCCGTACACTGGTATTTAGTGGCAGTGGTGTAGCTTGTATTGCGAACGTGGCGCACAGCTCACACTCAAAGTTTGATAAAACGACCCAAAAAAAAAATGTACATCGACTTTTAAAGTGTCGTTGTAAAGAAGAAGCATCGATCTCTAAATCTGTAGTGGTTTCAGCCGTGAAAAAAATTTTCCAAAGTTTCCACAGACGATTAGATTTATGTGATTTTCGAGAAAAAACTAGCTTTAAAACGAATCTAAATTTATTTCTGTACTGCTGTTTTTTCCGAGGAAATTATCACACTATCGACGACTTTTCTAGAATCGGAAATTTAGTGTTCAAATACCTGTTTGGATCCACTGTGAATATCTATTGATCTTGGAAAGATCTGCGAGAATCGATTTGAAATGTATCAATGAGAAGCTACCGTTTAGTGCATGTTCTGTGTGACTGACATCGAAACGTTTTCAAAACACTACTTACTTGTGTCTTTTACACGAGCTGTTCCCGAGATGTTACGCTGACATGCCATCGGCATACGAATTACACGATGTACACAGCAGGAAGGTTGCTAGGTTGGTCTTTGTATATCTTAGTGACCCTAAAATAGGTAGATTCGTTACTCCTATAGTAATCAACGACTCCAAACTTTAGGCCAATTGATATTTAAATTTTCAGTCATTCCGTTTAATGAGTTCAACCGACCTCGAAAAGAGCTCATAGTAACATCTCGGGATTGGCCCACGCATGAGACTCGGCTGTTGAAAACGTTCGAAAGTTAGCTACAACAATCTGTCGCAAAAGATGTACATACACGTAGTTAGTATAAGATACTACTTAAAAGTTTAACGTTCACTTCCGTAAGACTTCTCGAAATGATCAAATACATACGATCTTTTAATATCTTTTTTTTAGCTATTTACTTGTGGAGGTGATCATTTTTATGATCGTAAGATCAAATCAGGATCAAAATCAAGAACAGGTTAATAACATTTCTCTGAACTATAATGATCCGTTGACAGTGTATTGTTATATTTGACTTAACACTAAACCTACCGAGCCTTAAAGGCAACTGGTACATGTTCCTTTATAATAAATGACAAGATTGATTTTATTTAGACTTTGTGCAGCTCCTATTGTAATATATCAGGCATGTCAAACTCGTTTACCACCAAGGGCCTCATTAAGTGTTATAAATTAATTCGAGGGCCGCAATACAAAAAAGCAGACTCGAAATAAAACGGAAACACAGTTTTTTATGAAACTAGAAAGTTTGTTTCTTAGAGGATATCGGAGAAGCTAGTTTCTATCGTAGCGGATTTTGAAAATGTCAACGAGTGTTCGAGCTACAAGAATAGATGACATTGGCCAAATGCAGTGTCCTTCAGCGTCATCGATACCCGATGATGACTTGCAGATGTTGAAGTTGCTACAGTCAACGAGCATTTGACGCAAAGACACTTTTCTCTGGCAGATTTTGCCAGGGAAGAACAATGATTGTGTGAGAGTGGAGGACGACACGAGGAGGATCGATCCCTTGAAAAAACAATTTCTAAGTAACTCGAGTTGAAGAATTCGAACGGACAATACGTCGACTTATTTGAACGTTATTTTCAATTATTTAAAAAATTGGACAGTGAAGCTTTTTTAAATATAAACATTATTAAATTTTCATTATTATTGTGAAGTTTGATTTGAAATTAGTATGATACACTGTGTGTGAAATGAACTACAGCAATGTGTCGATACATGTGAAAGAGATGTGCACGTTATTTGTGATAAGTAGACTGCGGATCTTTATGCATTTATGGCAGATGAAAATGTTGAAAAAAGACTAGAATATAAAATTCGATAGAATTCTGTACAATTATCATTTGTTTCATTCTATTTAATTCCACTTTCTTAAAATTTGTCGAAAAAAAATTGGAAAATGCATAAACATCCGCAGTCTAGTGATAAGTTCGCCATCACTTTGGTGGGTGTACCCCTTGAAGGACTTCAGCAGTTCGATCGTTGAGAAGTGTATCATAATACTGGATATATCGGTGAAACAAGACTAAACCCATGACAATATTTTGTTGTTTGTAGTTATTTTTTGTGAAACCTTTAGGCACATGTGTTTCTGACATTTTTCCGATTAAAATTAGATCAAACATGGCGTCATTGTTATTAAACAGTCATAATAAAAAGTTTCTGGCCAAACTCCATATATGCAAGACCTCTCGATGTTTCGATATATTGTGCGTAATTGTTCAGAATAGGGTAACGCCTAGGTAATGAGATTTATAGCACCGAAGGGTGGAAAAATAGCTTTAAGATTCTCTTTTTACACGGTATTTATTGGGAAATTTACAATCAGAATTATTTCTAAGAAACACACAAATTATAGCACAATACACCACTTCATGAAGAGCACAGTTTCTAATGGGTTGTAAATGTTTCGACCCAGTTTTCTTCATAAAGAATGGTATGAATGAATGAATGTATGAGAAGCGTGTTAAGATAATAGAAATTTCAGATACGGTTTGGATAACCGAGGCACTAAAAGTGAAATAAATAAAGTAATTTTCGCATTATATAATTTGATCGCATCGGTAAGTCCTTTTCTTTTCCACTGCTTCACTTCATCTGCTTCACCTCTTGTTATCTTCTGCGATAGTTTCGTCATTCCTTGGCAGGCGTTGCCCTATGCCTGTGTTTATGAAATTCAGACAACATGAAATATATTCCTGAAACATAAGACGATTAATATGAAGCATACAATAATTAAGTTCTTTCAAGCAAGGGCGCATCATGCTACTCGTAGGTCCAATCCACTGTGATACGTTTCCCCCTCAGATACATTCCCTTGAAGAGAAAGCAAAATTGGATTTCATTTCCATTGTTACCAAATTAATTTTAAAATTGAACATTCGTATAATAAGCTGTACTTTCCTAATTGGATAAAAAAGAATCTACCCCTCGTCCAAAAAGAATCTCTTGGAAACAAGTTTGAAATTACTAAAAAAATGTTTCGAAAATTCTAGGTATTATGCCTAATGTAAATATTGCATAAAGCGACCCTACTTTCAAGAAGCAGCATAGAAGTTGTTAATATTGTACATACCTTGCTTCAGAGGAAGTAGTCACGATGTATCGTCAAAGCACTGTTGTCGTGATACACCTTTTTTCACAAACTAATTCTCGATTCGATTTACATTTTCTTTAACATACATAGGGGTCAAATACTTTGCCCACGTTGAATATTTCCGTTATTCGTAATAATATGAAAAAAAAATGATATACAACACAAAACTTGTATGGTATAGAGGCGCACATATTGTGAGGCAAACAAAAAATAGGCGAAAGCGTTCCGGAGATTTCAAGGTCACCTTGATTTCTTTAAGTGGAATGACTCACTTTTTGTATCACAAATCGATAGAGCATCATATTCTGAGTAAAAATGTATTGACCTTCGTATGTCCTAGACCTAATAGTTAACGAGATATTTACGTTTGAAAATGTCAAGGTGACCTTGAAATTTCCGAAACCCAAAGTGACCTGGAAACGAAATAAAAATATGTTTGTATCACAATATTTCCCCCTCCATGACATGCATGTTTGGTGTATATAATTTTTTCATATTCTTACAAATAACGGAAACGTTTAATGTGATCAAAATTAGTGGTTCACCCTGTATTTAATAGACTGACAAATTATCTTGTTTACCCGGTATAATATTGTTTTATTATTTCAAGTCGGATATTGTTAATTTGCAAATTTGATTATGCAATTAAAGGGGGATTTATTTTAATTCTTCAGTCTACCTTTTTTCTTCAGACGTTAATAAACGTCGAGGCTTGTGTATATTATTTTATGATAAATACTTTATCGTTGAGAGGCACTCGTAAAGATGATCGAGTCAAACCTAGATCATCATTTTTAATAATAACAATAATATTAATCATTCTCTTCTGAGAGGGTAAGTACTTGTAAACGTTAAGGCGTTGCATATTTGGATATTTGTTTAAAAACAATGACTGTTATGTCACACAGTTGCGTGAAAATACGTAGAGGGTACAAAAAGATCTTGCAAATTTAAATAAACAAACAGTAAATTGTATTAACCGCTTTACCGTTACTTTGCGTAAATACCTGATAAAGCAAGAGTCTCAACTTGCATCAATTAATTATAAATATAGCGTTCTGTTTATTATACAAATAATACACGCCATGCCTGAAACTTTTGTACGCCCTCCATACAAGTTAAAGTTAACCCATTCGAAATTAGCAGCAAAAAATGATAAAACAAGTTTGCTAACTTTTAAACTTTCACGTTCGTTTATCTTATTTATAAACAAAACGGTTGAAAGATATACTGCATGTACGGACTACAGTACTCATCGAGATTGATCGAATGGAATAATTACATTTTGCGAACGTAATTTTCATTCCCAGGCCATGTGCGATGTTTAAATAATGCATGAGCTGCCTTACCATAGTAATTGCACGATAATAATCACTTTACCCGTTAATTTACTCTACCACCGAGCTCTTTATTCTGCTTTTTTAGCTGACACAATTTTTCATATTTTTTGACATGATACATGTATGCGTCCTTTTTGAACGACAGCCTTCATACGATTTTCAAACTGTTATTAGATTTGTGAATTATACCGTAGCAGCTTTTAACATGATATATTGCCCAAGTTGTACAGGGTGTGTAAAAAATAGTAGAACATTCAATAAAAACTAATTTTCCAATTCTCAAAGAAAATTGTCAATATTTGAACAACGATAATTTTGTTAAGAAAAATAGTGTAATAATAAATTTCTCGACTCATTTTAAAGCTCGTAGCCTGTACTTTCGCACACCATCATTAATTTTCGTCTAGGACATTTTTATATGACATAGTACGTGAAAAACTGAGGACACGTTCTTCGTCCAAAATGGTACTTTAATCATCTGTAACAGCGTCGAAAATTTTTTCTGAATGATTCAATTACAGATTTGAAGATTGGATCTTCCCCTTTACAGCCATTGTTTAAAACTTGATCTACGATTTTTTTGGCCGTCTTATAGACCGAAAATGAGGATCAAGTTGGATCGTTTAAGGGGCCCCAATCCCCGCAGTATACTCTTCATTCAAAGTTCAATAACTCGATTATCAAAAATCGAAGAATAAGTTTCAAACATTTATTGTAAAGGGGAAGCTTCAATCTTTAAATACGATGTTGTGTCAGTCACTAAACATAATTTTTAATGATTTTATAGACGTTCAATTTACACCATTTTCAACCAAAAAAGCGTCTTCAGTATCTTAACCGGTGTATCATGCAAAAATATCTTTGACAAAATGAATAATAAATATCGATGTACTATTTTGCTCGTATTGTTTAATAACCTACTGTAAAAGGCCTACTGTAAAATTATGTAAAAAGTCGGCTTTTCCAATCGTTTGCTACTGTTATCTTCCTATTATTCCGTCAGTTTGGCAAAACTGACTTTACAGTGTGGAGTTATCAGAAAAGGTTCTAATCTATCGAGGTTCTTTAACCACAATGACGATACTGACCACAAGATAGCAGAAAATCATCCACCAAAAACCCTTATTTCATTGTACAAATTTAAAACCGTACTCTTGAGTTTTGATACAAAAAGAGATTGAAAACCTTTTCGACAACCAAATCCATACAATTGAGTAACAATAAAAAATGATCTACCTATGTACATGCCCCGTAATTATTTATACTATATCATTAACGTTTTCATTCTAATTTACTCGGACAGTATGGTAAATACGTTTCTTATTGTTACTAAATCGTATCAGCATCGGCGCGGTTATTTAAAAGTAAGAAGCAGCAGAGGCATTCAGGCTGATTAAACATGCAATTTTATGTGGCGTTTAAGTCTATTATAGTGGAGGCAAATTGAAGTGTCTGAAAACAATGGTTGTTTAGTTTTCAGGTTAATTGAGTTTCCCTTGGACTACTTTGCAGCTCATCTTTTTATCTTTTTCCTGAGAATTTTCAGGTTTACGCGCTTCGCCGTATAATTATATGGCTGTGCTATGGGAGAAGAGATTTTTGATATCACTTATAGTTAGTGGACTGTGAACTTTATGCATTTAGATGAAAAATGACGAGATCAAATTAATGACCCATTATTTTTCATGTATCACGACTAGACTGCAGATTGTTGTACAAAGTAGAAACGTTCTATCTCGATTACAACTAGAAACGAAATAAAAAGTTATTTCCTGTCTGAATAATTTGAATAGGTTGAAAATAACACAACAGTATTTTTAGAATCTTTTAATGCTTTTGATCATGTCTGTCTAGTCATGACTGCGGAGAGTGGAAATCAATTTCTATTTATTCTCTGCTTCTCCCAATGCAGAACATGTTCATTTAGTATACAAATCTACAGTCTACTGCATTTACATCCACTACAGTGCGCAAAAATAGACGTATCACAATAGAAAACAGTTGAAATTTACCTGCATATTTAATTCTAAATTCTTCCATTGACAAAACCGGGTGTACTTTTCACTGAAAGCATACAACAACATTTCTTAGGAATTGTATATGACGCGACAATGAATTTGGACAGTTTTTAGGTTTTTGGGTTCATGTATGTAGCAACGTACCTTTCCAAAAACTTCTTGAAGGGCTCGCCCCTTAAGTGATTAAAAATTTCTTCGATATACGGCTGCAAAGGTAATCGATGCGATTTAATTGGATCGACGCAGATTGACCAAGTTGTTAACGTTATTACAATTAAGCGATATCAGATCGTGAAGGACCAACCTCAAATAAATTAACGGGAACTTCGTTTTTTATGAGGTATTCCCGAACGGTAGACACCGCTTCCATGGAGTATTCCTGGAAAACAATGAAAATATGCGAACTAGTACAATTCAATTGCCTACGTACGTACGATTAAATTTTGGCATTTTCTGAAGAGACTTTGAACTCTCACCCGTTCCTCAGAAAATAATACAACAGTATAATTTTCGCGAATAACAAACATTAATGTTCGATCTCTGCATTATCCTTCACTTTTTTCCTTTGCATGTAAAATAATTATTTAACCATCGCATTGCCCATATTATAAAAACATTGTTCATTAATAGTGTTCTGTACGTATATAAATGATGTTTTAGTTATACTATTTGTTTATGCAACGATTTTGTAACGGGAAATTTCGCAGTTTTACATGAATGGACCGCAATCCTAGAAGATAACTATACATGCACAAACGAGGCATCCAGGAGAAAGACGCAATGTATCTTTTTGATAGAAGCAAATATTACATTTCTGGTTCGGTCAAAGCAAGCGTGGCGAACTCTGGCGAAGCAAAAAGCAAAGGGAACCCTCAGATTTAAAAATTTAGAACCAATTTTAAAACATGACGTCGTCCTAGAATCGACAAGACCCTGTCGTCCTAGACGCATTTTAAGCGTCAGTCTCTATGGAAAGTATACATAAGAAAGTTCTATCAAGATACTGAGCTTAAACATAAAGCTTGTGTGAGAGATGCAAGAGTATTTATTTCACGTAGAATATAGAACGAAAATATGTATAAATTAATTATACAACGCTAACCTATACAAAGCTAAATAATATGAAAAGTTAAGATAGACTAAAGGGTTCTAAGATGCAATTTACTTCGCATTGTCGATTGAGAGAGATTAGGCATTAATTAAAAGAAATTGGAAGAAGTGCAATACGAGTGTAATGAAAAATCATATTTCGAACATTTTTAAATCGAAAACGATAAGATATTATGTCAGAGAATATGGTAAATCTATCAGGAAGTTATTCGAATTCAGTCAGAAGTTATGATCGTAGAAAAAAAGGGGGAAGGAACTTATTTGCACACCTGATATTTTCATAAAGCTGCAACAACTACATGCTGCCGAATAATGCAAACTACGCCTCGTAAACGTAAGAATAGAAGTTTTGAGGGCGATCGCGGCCTAGATTGATCTCTTATCTAGCGTTCTTGACTGTTGAAAACCCCCATCTTTGCATTACCGAGAAATGAGAAGGCGCATCCCGCACCATTGCAATCCTGGAAACGAGTCTATCCCCTTAAGTGGCCAGATACACAGACCAAACTGTAGAGTCGAAGACCCAATAAATAATAATAATAATATATAATATAAATAATAAAGAGGACTGCCTAACGTGACAGAGAAGAAAATCGTAAGCAGGGAGCGATTGAATGCGATGCTAAAATTAGGGGCTTGTCGAGCCGGGAAAAAATCGTGTGAAAAAAAAAACCACGGAAATAGTTCTTTCTCTGAGCGCATCGAGGGCTAGAGAGATTAGAAGCCCCCTCGCGACACGAAAAGACCTATTCCAGACCTTATTCAAGCATTCATGAAGAAGGCAAAGGCGAGGTAGGGTCCGAGGCTTTTATATAGTTTTTCATAATTCAGAAACGATTTTTGGCGCTTTTTCACATGTTGCAAGACAAAAAGATGAAGGCTTCCTCAAGGCTTCTCTTTCTTCCGCCGAATGAAAGCTCACAGAAACGTGTTTCGGTAAATATGTTCCCCGGATATAGTGATCTCTCTTGATTTCGCGATGTTTGAACTTCGGCCTTTTCCTTCTGCCGGAAGGAAACGATCGTTCTTGGTTAAGGCGAATTTACACTTCTTCACTTTGGATACAGATTGCCGCTGATTTACAATGAATATGAAGACGGAAACCGGAGAATTTACGTACAAACTGTGATCGTTTCGTACAAGCAAATAGTACAACCACAAGCCTGAACACATTTCAAGGCTTGAAGCCTCTACTTTCGCAAAACAGTGTTTTGAGTGGAGACCCATTTTTCCTAAAAAAAGGCTGTAAGTTCAAACTTCTCCAAAACTTCCAAAATTTTCTCATAATAATACAGACACTTTTTGTTTTGCAGAAAGATCCGTGGTGTACTGATCACTTTGCACGATCATTTTGGCTGAAACGCAGATGAAAACGATCTTCGCACCTTTCATTGTAGATGAATCAACCGGGGTGCGTATCCAAGTGAAGAGCCTAAATTCACTTTTACACTACGTGTACGAATTTTCCGTTGGTGTGATCTTATAATATGAGTAATTTAATGCAAAACCGATGCAAGTCAAAATAGTTAGCCACGCTGAAATACAGGGTGTCAAAAAATCTTGTACTTCCTCGGAAGGGGTGATTCTTCAGGAAAAATACTGATTGGCCCGAGTTCTTCTTTCATAACTCTTTAAACAAATACTAATCGGTAAAAATTTAATCTAACACTGTCGCTAGGTAATTGTTGTATTACACAAATACTCATGTTCCATCCACCAGTACGGATAATCGAGGTTCTACTATATCGTGATTTAAATAAGAAAAGATGCTCCGAAGTACGCAATGTTTGGACTCATTTTGATCAGAAAAGTATCACAAATATGTTGATGAAAGTGTCATAAACGAATAATTAACCCAGGCGGGGAATATGTGAACGCTATTGCATGAGTATAATAACGAAAGGAGAGACTACCCCCTTAACAAACCCGCGGGGAACATTTTCGCAAGGAGAAAAGTTACTTGATATGGCCTCAGGAACCGCCCCTTTCGAGGAGATCCGACATTCCTGGGACACCCTGTATTACAGTTATTTTATTTAACGACGATTAAACTCTTGATCAAACCACTTTTACATTGAACGGCTGATGTTTCGAGGATGTTGCGAGTTCAAAAAAATAATCGAACAGCTTTGGTGAAAAAGTTACTCACATGCGTGTGCGATAGCAGCTCCTTCATGATGTAATTGTCGAAGATTTCTTTGGCTAGCTTTTTCCTCTCTTCAGGGCATTCGAGCTTCTCGTACGCCTTGATCTACAATGCATAAATGAGAAATTCCTTATGGAGTTGGATGGCGACGCGTGTCACCACGCTAGCGAAACTTAACTATAGTGTGTGTGCGGGCTAACACGAACCTCTTCGTAAAACTTAAGTTGCGGGACCGGCTCCTCCGACACGTTTTCGCAGAAATCCTTAAACAAAAGGTAACCTGGAAATACAAAACGAGAGAACAGAATAATGGGTGTGTCCAGAAGCTATACTTTCTGTGGTATCTGCCCACGACGCCATTCTCTTGGTCAAAATGTAGCACCAGCCATAAGTATACGCAGTTACATTAAATTGTTTCTTGTTACATTTTAAAAGTGATTCAATCATTCATTTTACATATTTACTTCGCACTTGTCTAGGCCTGTGTGCTTTTTATGAACCAATTAATAATAGTTTGAAAACTGACAAATCTAAATAGCATGTAGCAGATTTTAATCGTAGGAGGAAGGCACAAATTTTGAGTCCGGCAAAGTAAAGAGCAGCTGATTTTAAATTTTGCGTAGCGAAGTTTTGCGAGTCAAACAGATTAATCATTATTTGGTGTTACAGTCGTCCGCATACTTATGGCGGGTACTACAAAATATGGCGTATTAAACAAATTAGCATTATGAAACGAACTGTGTCCCGACATTGTAATGCATATTTTGTTTAAGATACTAACGAGCGATATTGAATTTATCACGAATAAATCTAATATGTTAGTAGAATGTTGTACGTATTCATTTTAAAGATGTGTAGGACAATGAAGAAACTTTTTAACATATTTTACATGGAGGAAAATAAATCAGGTCTAAATTGTTCCGGCTTGTAGACTCGAGGCACCCCCTTCAAGGGTTGCGAGGTTAATGAGGACGATTTAAATGCATAATCAACTGAATGAACAACCCCCTGTCTTGATGCAGCACTTTCTTTAGTTGCTGCCTTTGTTTCATATCTTGCACTTAATTTGCATCAACGAATATTCACAGGGTGTCCCTCCCAACTTGGGCACCTTAAATATCTCTTTTATTATTAATTTATTATTTCCTTTTTCAAAGGAAAGCATGCGATAAGCAACAATGTTTTCTGAAGCCACATGTTTTGGTGTTTCAATGTAATTAGAATATTTTATTTCATTTGGACTGTATATCGCTACATGATAACTAGACTGCGGATCTTTATGCAAAATAAAAATTATTTGCATTAATTGCAGGACACAGGAACCAAATAGGAGTTTAATAAGTTGTAAACAGTATCTTGATATTCCCAAATTCTTTTAATTTTTCTGCTGTTAAATGCATCAAATCCTGATATCTATAATCAAGACGGATTCAACTTCCTGTAATGTCATGATCCTTCTGTGATCTTGAAGGTCGAAACACATATAATATTACAAATTAATCAATTTAAACAAATAAAAAATTCACAATTTTGTCAACACCCTCTAGATACAAAATATTTGCTATTGACTTCGTATTGCCTGTTTGGTCGGATTAACAATTGTCAAGTGGTGCATCGTGCACGGGTTTAAGATTCAGTCGAAAGGGCTGGAAAAAACGCGCATCCAAGGAGCCGACGGACCGTTGATACTCGCACGTGTAAGCTCGCGTGCGTGACGCAACAGTTGCATATAAAACGGTTTTAACAAGTCCCATTTGTATGCCATTGGCATGTAACTATTCATACTATTGTTCATTTTCCATGCGTTATTTTACGGCACACACAATTTCTCAATAATTTCGAGCACTTCGTATACATAAGAATACTTTAATATAGGCACTCAAGTATAGTTAGTGTAGGTACTTAAAAAATTTTTCAGAATCTGTTTCTCCGTCGGATCCACAGGACATTACAATGGGCGAGATATTTCGTCACCATGATGTCGTCGTAAAATGCTATGGGCGAGATATGTACCTCGTGTATCTTTAAGAACGCGAACATTTTTTATTTTGCATAAAGATCCGCAGTCTAGTTATATAAGAATTAGGGAAGTGTCCACATACTTTTGAGCGGCAGCAATAATATGAAGAAGCGGTAAGCGACAGAACACAGACGATTCTCGAAAAAAATGAATATCTCCTTGGAAACGGTTTCTTTTGTTTCAATCGATCAACCTTGATCGAATACATTGTATGCTGGGAGAGCAGAGTTTTCGCGTGGAAATCGCATTAAGATCGCAGAACTATTTTGATCGTGGTCGGAGTAACTTCTTCTCGTTCGCTGTCGCGATTTCGGAAAGTCAGTTGTGTAGTGTTTAGTGATTGTGCAGAAATGTGGTGTTTTGTGCTTCGAAAATAGTCTTCGAAAGACAGTCACAGTTATTCACACAGTTGAGTAAATAGTAGTGTGGATCCGACGGAGGAATAGAAGATTCTGAATGTAAGTATAATTTACATTAGTATCCTATAATGTAGGATTAGTATTCTTGTGTGTGTAACAATGGATAGTAGATCTTCTTTCATATTTTTCAACTATTTTATGAATGGGCAGGGGGCCGATGACTTGGTACGGGCCTTCATGGCATATTTGAAATACGAATGCAATTTTGGAGAGTTTTCCGTTGATTATAAAATTAGAATAACTAATTAAAAATTTTGTCAAATTAATTCTATCCGTGTCTACAAGCCTCCGTTTCAAAGCCATTATTTATGTTAATTTATGTTAATCTGTAGAATCTGAAATATTCATTATTAATGTGCATTCTACTTAATATTTCCCATTACAAAGAATTTAATTTGTCCCAATCGCGAGTGGAGAAATACAAGTAGACGAAGGTATGTTTAGCTGGTTCAACAATAAAGCTTCTGGTTGGCTACGATATACATTATACATAATGAGATACAAGCACATCTCCTTTGATTATGAATGAAAAAAGCTAAAGCTTTTAGTTGAGTATAGACGAGTGTAACGGAAGTTTACAGTAGGTGTAAAAAGAATTCGTACGCCCTTTAAAATAGAATAACTTTTTTGTAATTGTACCAATCGACCTGATTTTTGTACAATCAATTAGAAGCATTGGTTTACGAAATAATGTGCGTAAAAGATTTTCCAAAAATTATAATTTACAAGGTTACATGCATAAATAAAAAAGGCATTTTTTTAAACTTTTTTATATGGGTCCTTAAAGAAAATTTAAAATTTATGTTTTGTAGATCTATGTTAGTTACACACCTGTGCTGAAAATTTAATCAAAATCGGTTAATTCGAAATCTACAAAACATATGTATATATTAAATTTTCATTAAGGGCCACATAAAAAAGTTTTAAACAAATATTTTATGTGTGTGTGTGTACATATTATGTATTTTTTTTTTGAAAAATCTTTTTTGCATTCATCATTTCGTAAACCAATGCTTCTAATCGATTATACAAAATCAGGTCGCTGGGTACAATTATAAAAAAGTTATTCTGTTTTAAAGGGCGTACGAATACTTTTTACATCCTCTGTAAGAGCGCCATCATCTCAGTGCCGCATTAAGTGTCATTATCACTACCGAAAGACACTTTAGAAACAACAAACAATGCGTAATTAAAGTACCGGTAGTCGTTGGAAGTGAATACCGTTTCCATTGTCTCAATATGCATGTATACGTTCTAAAATTGACCCCAAAATTCTTTCTCTAATTTCTGACCCGATTTTGACAAGTGTGTATGTGACGTATCTGCCAATAAACATTCGCAAAATTAAGTATTTTCAGTATTAAAGCAAATATTTTTCTCGCTAATTTCTATTCATCAGATAATCGGCAGAAACATGAAACAATTCGATTTACCAAACTGATAGTCTATAAATAGTATAGTTGTACAAGAGATGTTCGATAGTGTGAGAAGCAAGTGCGGTGAATAGTGCCGGAAATAATTAAGACGAATAGCGCCGGAAATTATAAAGTTGATCTACGATATGCACTTTATGCGTTAAATATGCGTGTTTGCTCGCGTTCTATTCTAGGAAGAAAAAAGAGGCAGACTGCTGAGTAAAATAGTTGCGCATCTAAAATAAAAAAAAACTTACTATATAGAAATCCGATAAACATTATATTTAAACGAATTATATTCTAAGCAGAATCGGATCAATAGAGACGTTTTAGAGCGAAAGTTGGCGCACGTGTCTTTCCAGCGCATGAAAAAACAATTTTAAACAGGATAAACAATTTTACACGGTGTACACACATATTTTGCTTTCGCTAGTTTTCGACAAGGTTGTGATTACATAGCGTTTCTCCTTTACGCAGTTATGGCAAATTGAATTAAAGTTTAGGAACACGCGGATCGTAATACTCCCTCTTTCCCCCAATAACAGTAGCAGTTGATAAATTTAATTTGTCCCATAATAATAGTAACAAAAGAAAATAAATATAGAACGCAACATTTATTATCAAAAACCTAGATTACATTAAACAATAAATTAAAAATATTACTCCTGATTTTTATTTTGAGTGTTCAGATAGTTCTAGTTATATTTTTCAATAATTCAGACAAACGTTTTTATTGAGATATTAAGTTCCTACATTATGTCTGCTATACACCTGCTATATCATGCACAAACATCCTAGAAAAAACTGAATGTGATCTGCGAAAGTAGAGGCTTCGAGGTTTAAAACGAGTCCAAAGTTTGTGTACTATTACTTTTTATATTTGTTATTGTGAATCAAAAGTTTAGTGTTGAAATACTTTTCGGATTCACTGTACATACGTACTAATGAAATGCACAATGAAATCAAGGAGTATTGACGAATATAGCAGTAAAATATGAAATATAAATAAACATAAAGTACGAACGACAGCGCACTACGCCACTTATTCTACGTGCGCTGTGCTTGGCAATTTTATTACGGGCCATTATCTTGCGTGCGCCTGGAAATTTTATTACAGGCCAAGTACTTTATGTCTACCTAATAAAAGCCTTTAATGCCTTGCAAAAACTTTGTTTAGAATATATTCGGGAATAAAAAGTTAACAATAGATAATAAATTCGAAGCGGTCTGCTGCAAATAAACAGTCTCTCGAGTGAGAAGTTTCTGGGAATACGGGAACGTTCACTATTTTAGAAATCTCACTAACTTCGCGATTAGCATAAAAAAAGCTCTGGAACTTTAATTTTTACGCACTGGAGGACTTCACGTTCGCTCAAACTGTAATAGTAGACGTCGCATAGTGGTCAATTTGCTCGGGAACGTGGACAAAATTATGCTGTAAAACGATTAAAAGAATTTAAGAATATCGTCACATTCTCTTGGATTTATTAAAATTATTAAAAGACGAAATATATTTCTGTTTCTTACAAACAAAATTGACATTTTTTTTTGTATGAAGACCGCAGTCTACTGGTGAACACTCTATGAGCAATAACAATGAGTTAATAACCACGTTTTCAATGATTCAAAGCCAACAAATTAATTAATAAATTGTGAAACGCAGCTTTCGGAATAATTTAATGATAAGGGTGACATTTGAGAAGCGGTTAATTAAAGTTGGTAATCCGGAGCAGGTTGATATTTTCTCATCAGTTGCGAAAATAAATAGTGTCCCACCTACCCACATGTGTCGCGCTTGAACGAGGTATTCTCTGAAACAGTAGTTCAAAACGCCCACAACAATATAAACCAAAACCCTTGGACATATTTAGACATTTCTAAAAATTCATTTCAAACGAGGTAAATGTACAAAAATGTGATGGAGATCATTTTCGACAGTAGGATATATTTTTGTTGTTTGTAAATAATCAACAAATTCACGAAGAAAGGACTAGGATTTAAATTGTACACGTTGCATGTACATCGATACTCTGAAATTCTTTTAACTTCTGTACTCTTTTAAATTGTACCTACCCATTTTTACCATAAATGTATCCATTTTTTACTTATTGTTGAATTTATCTCTTCGAGATCGACGTCGATCTTTTTATTTTACACTAGCTGTACTCGGATACGCGTTGCTGTGGCTCAGTCTGGTCTTCGTTTTTCAAAAAATGCATGTTTTTACCTGTCACGGGTGTGACATCTGTATAATAGGAATATAAAAACACGCGCGTATTCGAATGCAACGTTGTGTCAAAACTTCAAAGCAATCGGTGAAGAACTTTCGGAGATTTAAGATTTTGAACAAACGAGCATTTACATTTTTATTTACAGTGGGTGTACAAAGTATTCGTACACTTTTTAAAAAGTAATAACTTTTTTAGGATTGTACCAAACAATTATGATTTTTTTATAATCAATTAGAAGCATTGGTTGACGAAATGGTATGCGAAACAGATTTTCCAAAAATTATAATTTACAAGGTTACATGCAAAAATAAAAAAGGCATTTTTTAAAACTTTTTTATTTGGACCCTTAAAAAGAAAAATTAAAATATACGCTTTGTAGATCTATGTTAGTTATACACATACTGAAAATTTCATCGAAATCGGTTGACGCAGGAAAAAACGACACGCATCGAAAGATGTACGATTCTGTGGATTTTAAGCAGAAATTGATCAGAAGTCGTGTAAAACTACGATTTTTGTAAAAGTCGTACAAAACATATATTTTAAATTTTCATTAAAAGGACCCAAACAAAAAAGTTTTAAAAAATGCCTTTTTTATTTTTGCATGTAACCTTAAATAAATTATAATTTTTGGAATTTATAATTTTTGCGTATCATTTCGGAAACCAATGCTTCTAATCGATTCTAAAAAATCAGATCGTTTGGTACAATTATAAAAAAGTTATTAGTTTTTAAAAAGTGTACGAATACTTTGTACACCCACTGTATACAGATAATATAAACAGCTACTGATTTAAAGTAGCTGGTAGAAAAATAGAATTTGTAATGTTTTTAATTTTGGGTTAAAATGAATCCCAGTCCCACCATCTGAGGGCTATTGTCCAGTCTGGCTTGACACAAAACCGCAAACGGTTAGTATCTACTTACTGCAATTCTTTGAGAAAGGCAAATGGCTTTTAGCATCCTGCAGACGATGCAAAAATCTTTAATTTCACATAATGATCCGAAATGTAAACGTGACACCTATTTCTTACCACTCAGGCGTGGGCGCGGATTGCTCCGTGGGGGGCAGTAGCGGGGCTCCGTTGAAATCAAGAGCAACGAGAGCCTACTAAGGACATACTACACCAGAAAGAGCAAAATAAACAGTCTTCTATCGCTCGTCTTCTATCTCTTTGACGTCATTTGCCCGAAGCGTTGCCCCCATGGGTAATCCGGAACGCTCCCAGGGCAAAGAGCACTCGTTGCCCATGCCTGCCTTGCTATTATTTCCCCTAAACGATCCGCTAATAGATGTACATCCACCGTTTGATTATCGCAAACTTATCTTCACCGACGTTTTTCAAATATCGTCCGATCAGTTCAAGGATTACTTGAATAAGTTTCTGCCTAATAGTAACTTGTATGCGTTTCGAGCGTTCTCTTAATGATTAACGTATAGGAATTAAGTATACTTAAAAATTTCTCACCAAACATTTGATTGAATATTTTATCGAAGGTTACTTCCTTCTTCTTTTCCAGATACTTGTGCATTACACTTCTGACACTGCAACAGAAAGAAGAACGCGAATGTAACCATTAGATTCTAGAAGTGAACTCGTAGAAAGTTATAATGTTTTCCATATAGTCTTACTTAACACGTAACGGTAGTACAGCAGAGGATATATTCGGAATACTGTTGGTAATTTGGAATACCAAGGTGTTCAACAAACTACTGACGCTGTCTAATTTGTAACGCTGCAAATAATAGGAGCGAATTGCTGACTAAATAACATTTATGGAAGAATAATGATTTCCGAATCTGCAGAGTAAAATTACGTCGTTTTGTAAAGGTTATCTAGCAAGGGTTCACTTGTTAAAAAATATGTGAAAAATTTTAATTGAATGACTCTTCAACCATGAAAATTCAGGGAGACGCTAACGTAAGACTAATCAAATTGACGTAACAGAAACGTTGCCACAATCAACGTAAATAGGATATACTGTGAAGCCTTGGTCTAAGAAAAACTCTCGGGTCCGTGCTGTTTCTTAGATCGTGTGGGGTTCTACTATTTCTTTGTGACCTAGTAGTTCGTCAATTAAACCACTAAATACAGTTCAGATTATATCGTGTTTAGTATCATTTTAATAAAAAGGATGCTACAAATAAGTTGATGCAAGTCCCATAAAAAATAATGAAAAATAAACAAGTTATACTCGAGCCTATGTAAACACTTCGACTATGAAACACTCAGATCCTACGGTTTCCGTTTCCTTAGATCAAGGCTTTACTGTTGTTTACACTGATACAGATATTATGGCACGATAAAGTGAAAGAATGATTTGTTGAATTGAAGAAGCAAGGGAACAATCGCTGACAGGTGATGGCGAATAAAAACGACGAATTAACTCGTCATCCCCAGGTAAAAACTTGAAATACATAATTTTGTGTACTCGTTATGGTTTCGTGTCGATTTTACGATTATATCAAGATTGCAAGATGTGGCGCGAAATGTTGATGCCATGCTGCTACTTCGAAATAATGATGACGAATGCTGAGAAGGTTGTTGTGCGTCACTGTTGCGATGTGAGTTACGACGGAACGGAAATGTGTGAAGTGTGGGTGCACTATGAATTTGTTGGTTATGACTGAAGATTATACCAGCAACTGTAAGTAAATTTTAAGACTTGGAATGTCTACGATAATTCTCTCAAAGATCAGGTTCAAAGTGGTCATAAGTGAAAATAATATTATTTATTTGTTGTCTCAATTTTAAACATAAAGGCAAATTGAAATATTCCAAATTACTGTAACGAAATCGTTATTTTATGTAATCTTTCAGTTACAACAAAGTTACAACGAACCGATGATATCTGAAGTCTCTATTATCGCAACAAGCTGCAAATTTAAATAGCTTAATCTAAGGCGATCCACATGTAACACTGTTTATTAATTTATTATACAAATCCATACAGGTTGAAGCTGGCAGGTTAATTAAGCTACTGTTCTGTTATACGAACTCTCAGGTGTTCTTGTTTAGTTCGGATAATCGAAGTTCTACTGCATATTGAAGTACACTACCGCTCAAAAGTATCCGGACACTTGCGAAATGTGTAACAGCAACGCATAAAAATTACTTAAGCGTCTAAAATAGTAACTAAAATCAATCTTTATTACTTTCTTATGTAATAGAATATCTAATGTTTTAAGTTACAAACTACCTATGTGGAAACTTACCAATATTAGACTAAGATTAAATACGAGATTCGTGTGTCGACGTATCCATCGCGATTAGATATTATATACATACTGTTTGCCCTACTCGCGGCGATCTTTTTTTATTCTATTAATATTTTATTATTAGTTTTTGTATTGCTGCACTGCACCTTAGAAATGAAAAAAAGTGAATCTTGAAATTCTTTCAAGTACGGAGACAGTTCCACTATATTTCGTATTTGTGGATAGGAATTATATTATTCCGTTTTCATTATATAATTTGTACATAAAAAAAAACCTGGTAATAAATTCTACTGTGTCATGATACCACAATATAGATAATAATAATAATTACAAGTGACAAAATTGTTCTAAATATTTTTCCTACTAATTTACACGACGCGTTTTGTAGAGAAAAAGGAAGTGTCCCCGAATTCTTTTGAGCGGCAGTGTATATATTAGCTTTCTTTTTATTATTTATTTATTACTTATTATATTTATTTATTTATACACTTTTATTTGTTCCCATCCATTGTCGTTTGTGACAGCAAATTTTAGTTAGTATCGAGACAATAAAAATAAAATTATGCTGTGGAGTAAAAGGACGACAGCTTATTTCGAATTTGTGTTTAATCTTCTTTGAGATTTGATGATTAATATATGTCAATACACCCAACATTTCTATTTCCGATTGATACAAATTTCGAAATTAATCAGGTAATCTTTAGACACTAGTTTGTTCATGCAATAGTTAACACGGGTAGAGCATGAACAAAATAATAGTTGAGGAAACATACAGCGCGTTTAGATTTCACACGCTATTCCACAGTAAACCGACTGTTTTGCATAAGCGAGTTGCAGATACATTTCATTTAGCTCAAACTGGGCAGTAAATTATTCGCGTTAAACCATGCAAAATAATAGACGTAAACAACTCGGTTTACCACTGGAATAGAACCGTTCGAGTATTAAGCGTGATGTTGTGAAAACTAGGTGCACGTTCACGAGGAGAGGGTGTTCGTAATAGCATTTCCCCACCGCCCTTAAGAAAAAAAAAAAAAATGAAAAGGTGCGGCTATGTAATCGTCAGTTACCGGAGGTGGAAAGTGGAAAGGTCCCGTGGGTCCTGGGCGGTGGGATTTTAGTGGGTATAGGCGGAGGCATTAAGAAGAGAAAGCCGAGTCCCATACTACCCTCTCCGATCATCATCGGAGGAGAGGGTGCGCGTAATAGCATTTCCCCACCGCCCTTAAACAAGAAAAAAATAAAAAGGTGCGCGTTGCATGAAAGCGTTTGAGGGGCCCAGCACTAGTCTAGGCTGTGTAGTCATAGATATGTTTGGCCAAACCTCCTTGTATGTCGAATGAAAGCGATAGGCAAAGAATCAATGATATTGACTCGCAATTTGTGGATTGCTTTATACAGGGTGAACCACATAACGTCACTCTATTATTTTCCTTATCAGTGAACCGATTATAAAAATTTAATAATATCCAGGTGTTACTTTCAACTCATTCAAATGATCAACAACAGAAATAAATTTTTACGCCGTTCTTGTTTCTTGCGATTCGAGTTGTGAATATTGTGGCATTATTTAATGCCACATAAAATACATGTATCGTCTGTTTGAACAATTTTTTATCGCGTAGTGCGCGGTTTTATTGTAATTCGCGCAATCAATACTATCAGGAATGCACTTATGATATTGTCAGTGTACAAAGCTTCAGATTTCTCGATTTAAGTAATGCACCAGCGAACGATGACAGAAGAATGATGAAGTGTGTCATTACTTGTTGTCCTCTTCCAAGAAGAAGATCCTATTCTCGACCAAACATTGGCACAAACTGAACCGCTTTACATAAGGTGATTTAGGTATTGTAAAACATTGAAAAATTCATTGAACGAATCCACGAGCAATCGCAGAAATCGTAGCAGTGCACGGATAACTGTTGAAGATGGGAATAGTGTGAACAGTGAATGAAACTCTCAGTAAAAATACAAACCGGAGAGATAGAAGAGATGAAATTTGCAGTTTCAAATCGATATTACTTTACACAAATTTCAAATTTCATTTTTAGTCAATAAAAGTTTCAATAAAAACAGAAACCAGAAACAGAAAAGGCAATATTTTTAGTTTCAGATCGATTCTTTATACAAACTTAAAAGTTCGGTTTTTAGTCAACAAAAATTTCGGGTAAAAATGTAAACCAGAGACACAAGAGATAAATAGATAAATAATACGTAGTATTACGTAAAATAATAAATAGAGATAATACGAAACTGAAAAGACATTAAGTGAATTTAAGGATACTGTTATGTTATTTTCGACTTCTTGAACCGATTTATTTATTTTGTATAAAGATGCACGTTTCTGTGCTTACAGAAGTTACTCCAGCGATCTGTTAACACTGAACCTACCGAGCCTTAAAAGTAATTGGTACAAGCTCCCTTATGAAAATGACAAGATTGATTTTATTTAGACTTTGCGGGGCTCCTATTGTAATAGGTGCTCTACTAAAAATATCTATGCAATCATGTCTCATGAAATCACTTTTATTATTTCAATAATTGTGTGTGTAAAATAAAAAATCGGGACAATTAAGGAACAATTAAGCGATCAGTTGATTGAGATTGACGTCGGTCATTTGGGCAATTTTTATTTTGCATAAAGATCGATCCTCATGTCTATTCATTAGAAAAATTACTTTGACTTTCGAGGGACGATTGCGGTTGCTGGATTAGCAGTCTGTTAATAAGTTCCCAGGGAACAATTAAGCGATCGTGTGGCAGTTGATTGGAATTGACGTCCGTCATTGTATAGTGGCTGGAGGCCAGTATCTGCGATTCAATCGCTCGATAGGCTCGACAACAGGACCACAGCTTCCTCCTTTTGATTTTAGCGCGCTATTATACAGGATGAGTCGATTGATTGAAATACGAGAACACTCGACATGGTATCCTCGTTCGGGAGCTGGAAAAGGAGGTCTTCCGCGAATTTTCTTTCCCCGTGGAGAACGTGTTATATAAACGCCAACAAATTGGTTTTATTTTTCGTTGTACATATTATTGGTCGTTCGAAAACGTGAAGAGGGATCAGTCCGGAATAGAAGAGTTCAAAATTCCCGCGAATCGAATCGAATTAAGGATGGTCTATCGGATAGTAATCCACAAAAAATATTTCATATCAAGTTTCAATTCTCTGTACCATCGTCCGTAGTAACAAGCCAAATCCGGATTATCCGTTTTTGGCCTTTTCGGTCCTCTCGATCGCGGTATATGTATTATGGTTAACTGACCAAACGTTGCAAAATTGTTACCGAGTTTTATTTATTGTACAAACTTTTATTTTTCACTTTGAAAGATTACAGTCATGAAGCGTATACGAACTTTCGAATTAACTGTTATTTTAACCCGTTATTATCGCGATATATACCTTGAATTTGACCTTCAATTTTTTTAATCAAATGCTATGGATTTCTTTATGTCATACGAAAGCGTGTGTGAAAACGAATTAATTCGTACACGTCATAATGACCTTCAAGGTCACACAAGGTCAGAAATTGAAGGAATACTTGGAATACCTCGTGCCAATGTGTTTACAAGTATTCCTTTCATTTCTGACCTTGTGTGCCTTTGAAGGTCATTATGACGTGTACGAATGAAATTGTTTTGGCACACGCTTTCGTATTATATAAACCTTCATTCCTAAAACAGTAATGCAGATAAAAGAAATTATAGACACCGTTACATCGGTGTGTAAAAAACAGTATAACTTTTTCCTCTTTAACCCTCATACGTTCCTCAAGAATAGTTGCATAAAAGAGAGTAGGATAATAATTCACCCATGTTTGCTCTACACTTGAAATCAAGAGATTATGTTCCTTTTGTAATGTCACATTTTAAAGAAATGCATTTCACAACATATACATAAAGGGATCAATGATTTTACAGTATGTGAAAATAGTAAATGGGTGAATTTTCACCCTGAGAAAACGCCAATGTAAAAATGTTACGTTTGATCTATCAAAATTATTAAAGGCACACGGAAGTTCCCAAGTGACTTCTGTTTCTTGCAACAGTCGCGAGAAGTTTTTCCACGAAGACCCGCAGTCTAATTATTACCGTAACTGAAGAAACACTTTTCCCTTTGTCACATTAGATACGCAACGTTAGTTTGCGTTATGCATTCCTTCGTCACTATTATGGACACAAACCGGATCCAAATGTCGTAAATAACAGCAACGGAGGCAGCAGGCAACGACTATGACGTGGCGTGCCAGCAATAGTACACTTACAAAATAAGAAACATCAGGAACGGAAAAGTTAATCTAGGAAGTTGATCCACGAAGCGAAAGATCCTATCGCAGGGTCTACCATTTATTCTTCCTTTTCGTTTTCCACCACCTCCACCCCTCCACCCCCTCCACTGTCCCCTCCCCCTAACTAGGTACCAACAAAGCTTTAAGGGACAACGAACCGACGCCGGTGATATTAAGCCACCCTGATTTATGGTGTTCCCTCACGAAGTCTATCTCGCAACAACAGTGTTGAACTACTTTCAGGCTAGGGTAAACAAAGTATAACACATCTGATCTCTACCTTTCGAACAGTTTTCTTAGCGTGATGGCGGACTTCCCAAAATGGGAGTGTCCGATTAGATACTGTGCTCTCGCCATCGAACTAGATTATTACTTGCAGCGAGGTTTGCGTTCTCCTTATAAAACTGTCTTCTCAAATATTCTTCTTGGACATTATAAGCTGCATTAGCAATGCAGTGTTTCAGTGTAAAATTTTAACGTAACAAATTGTGCAAGTGAGTTTAGAATAGTATTTTGAGAAATCACTGTACTTCATCGCTATAGATTTTTCTACTAACACACCACGCATTATGATCCACATTATTTGTATTATGTTATTCATTTATTTTATTTTGTTTATACCTCATTTGGCCCCTCGGACCTCGATAGACAAAGTTTTAAAAAATGCCTTTTTTATTTTTTGCATGTAACCATGTAAATTGTGAATTTTTGGAAAATCTTTTCTGCGTATCATTTCGTAAACCAATGCTTCTAATTGATTATAAAAAATCAGAGCGTTTGGTAAAATTATAAAAAAGTTATTCTGTTTTAAAAGGTGTACGAATACTTTTTACATTCACTGTATATTTATTCCGTGTTAACGACCTCCTTTTGTAAACAAATCTTTTATTTATAGTGTTTCACTTTTGTAGCTTTGAGATGTTGGTTGAATGTACATAAGAGTAATAGTTAAGATTTATCTATTAGAAAAACTATGCCAACTTACAAGTGTTTTTTTTTGCAGGGGAATCCTCCTTTTTTCTCAATAACTATGTTGAAAGAAAGATATTTTTATAAAATGAACTGCATGAAAAAATCGGAGGACAACTTCGATTTGTTCTTAATAATTGGAACGGTAATATCGGTAGACATTATGTAGCTGTTTGGGACGCATAAACGTGACCGTCCACGCGCGGCCAACAATCAAAATAATTCTCTCGTTCCGTGCGAACGTTGCCAAAACGAAAACCAGTATCGGTTTGACTGCTGGAAACGCTTCTGACGTTTCCTAAATATTTGAATTTTCCACCGCAAATAGTGTGATTTCGTAAGCGCGTCGGTCCGAGCACGCTCGAAATAAAAAAAGGATAACCGTATATTTCGACCAAAATTTTACCTGCAAACTTCTTTGCAATTAACCCAATCAGTCACAAGCAGTGAAACAATCCGATCTTTGTACACCCGTGTACGATTAATTACCACTTAAAGTGTACAAGAAAGAGCGTAAAAATTCGACTAAAAACGTAAATACGTTAGACATAAATAAATTAGTTGATAGTAACGTAAGAAACGCAAGAACTTATTAAAAGTTTCTGCATAAAAAAATTAAGAAAAAATTTGAGGAAACGATTCAAATTTGAGTTCAACCTGCAGCACTTCCTGTCCAACACAGAAATCAAGTGCTTGAGCAATTAATCTATTCCTGTCAGACTTTATATGATATTATGATAACAATACGGAAACGGTTTGGGAAAGAGAAACATACATTCATGTTCTATGCGCGTATCCTTGCTAGGGTGTCACGAAAGTAGTGAAAAAGTGGAGTATATGAGAAACACTGTACAGTTAGAAGATAATTCTAGTATAAGTTATTATACTTTATAAATTCTAGTATACTTTAAAAACCACAGAGAGATTGTATTAGTACAAATTAAAGAGAGGAATGTATGGAATAATTAGAAAGAAACTAGAACGTTTGTCAACCTAAAACAATTAAATTAAAAAAATTAAAAATTGTGCTCTGAAGCGATTATTATGTGTTCGTCTAGTTTTTCTAATTAAAATGACACCAAACACGATACAATTATGATCATAATTACTTGTGTAACAACCGACTACAGTTTCGCACTTGACATTTACGGTAAAGGTGCACGAATTCTACAAATGTCAAATCCGAAACTTTAATCGCTTATTACACAAGTAATTGTGACCGTAATTAGATCGTGCTTGATGTCATTTTAATCAGGAAAACAAGGCAAAGGGGATGGTAAAAGTTGCATTAACGAAAAAAAAATAAGGAATTTCGATTTTTGGATTTCAAAGCCTCTACAAAGAATGTATAGTGAGTGTCTCTTCTAGAACTGTCGCTCGACGGACCAGATATCAGGTAATTTTGAGACACCCTTTATTTATAAAACCAAGTATCAAGTCATTATTGTACATATCGATGCACGAAGTTGATGCGATAGGGAACAAAAAATTCTTCGTATTGGTTCCATCTCTGCGTGTTGGTTTATTAAGAATATGTTGCACCCTGACTTTTCCACTTTTCGAGTTTCCGCGGAGCGAACTTGGCCGGATCACAAAGTTTTCTAGTTCACGTTCGAAGGTGGAGTTCACATTTGCACTTTGCTTATTTCCAATGGTGATTGGTCAATAGGATGCACCAAGTTTCAGACGCAGGATATTTGATGGCGGTGGGAGCCAAGAGTTCTCGAAGAATTGTAATTTATGGGACGAATGTCTGTCAACTATTGATCGGCCTTGCATTCTGTTTCCGAGAATATCAACATTTAAAACTAACCGTACCGCAAATGAATCCACATTTGATCTTATCAAATTATTGAAATTACAAAATTGTTAAATGAATTTCTTTATTCATTTACGTATTCTTGCAAAAATTACGAAAAATCCAAATACATTCAGTTTTGTAATTATTATAAAACAACGTGTACCAAATTTGTTTTTAATTAACGCTTATGTCAATACCCAAAATTTTCTAGAACGTTCAATATATTTATATTTCAGACAAATCAATTCATAATTATTCAAAAATTTAGAAATCTATGTTAATTTCGTAATTTTCCAACAGGAACATACAATTTAGATGTATATAAAATATAAATATATATATAATGTTATGAAATGTATACAAAATCTTGTCAAAACAATTTACGCAGATGTCCATAACAAAATGAGCGAGGTATTAGCATTTAATACTATATAAAATTTTAATTATTTCAGAAAATAGTTCTGGAAGATTTTCGTATTTTTTTCGAACGAACTCTGAGCCTATAATATTGTTGGATTTTAAGGGTTGCTCTTTCTCTCTTTCTCTCTCTCTCTCTCTCTCTCTCTCTCTCTCTCTCTCTCTCTCTCTCTCTCTCTCTCTCTCTCTCTCTCTCTCTCTCGCATTAATGTACTCTCGCTCTCCCGTACATCGAAAACGCCTTGTTATCATTTCCGGGACAGTAAAAGCATCGCCGTTATAACAACAATGTTATTTGCATATTTTGTTTCTGTAATGGAACGACCATGTCAAACACGGCTATTTCAAGAGAAGCAAATTTTTGAAAGGGTGTAACGTTTCAGCAGTAAATTGTGTGACGTTATTCAAGCTAGGCACATTAATCTTGAGAATATTTATATTTTTATATAATTTTTAATACCTAGATAGCCGAAAGAGAGAGATATCGATATCGATTTTAATTAAAGCTTTCAATCTTAACTTGTGGAAAATGCCTCAATAGAATTAAATAAGATTTGATAGTTTTGCTGATCGCTTTTCTGTACTCCTTTGTATCAGTTTGTCTTTCACGTTCAAAGATGAGTTTTCAAATATTGGACCCACTGTAAGATCATAGATCATTAAAATATCTAATCATTTTAGTGAGATGAGAACAAACGTTTGCGGTACGTCCAGGACATAAAGGGTTAATGTGGATTAAAACTCTGTAGCGCTCTACATAGTACGTTGGAACGGGTCGTTCCTGAAACGGATTGGGGCGTGTAAACGCCTGAAAGGAGATTAATCTGCACAAACCAGGATGAAGGATTGTGGTCTGTACTGTTTAGCGCAAATTTATTGTGCAATACCTTTGTCGTTCATCAGACACGGGCTACTGGCAAATACAGTGTTTTCTCGATAATTGTCCAAAGCACGGGTCCGAGGAACAATTATCGGCCAGGAATATACTATTCTTTCACATCTGCCGAACTTAGAAAAGGACAGCGAAGCTTGAGGGCCTCGGTCGCCGAGAAACATAACTAATCCAATAACGAAACTTCTTTATTTTTCATTATTTTTATACGGAACTTTCACCAACATATTCGCGGCATTCTTCTAATGAAAATGATACCAAATATGATATAATTACGATGATATTTACTCTTGTAATGAACAATGAAAGTTTTGGGCGCAAAGGACAGCATATGGCTTTGGCATAAAGGCTTTCCCACACGCTGTTCTTCCTTGCACCCGAAACTTTCATCGTTCATTAGAAGAGTAAATATCATCGAAATTATATCATATTTTGTATCATTTTCACTCGACGAATGCCACGATATACCCGACCCGTATTGAACAGAACTCATAGACATACAAATTCATAAATAATCGAAATTTTTATTAGTGTCGTTTCAAATGTTACCCAGAAACAATACCCCTCACGGGGTATACCTAATGTTACCATACGTCCCGTTTTGAATGGTAAATTTCAAATATATTTTGTATATTTTCGATAAAAAATGCAGGTGGTCAAATATTTATGGACAGTTGTGTACACCTGGCAAAAGGTGTTCGATTAAACGTACGTTTCATAAAGAACTTTGTCATTGTAATATTTTCATACACTGAAATATTTCCTCGAAGCTTGTATATATACTTTTTAAGGCGTTTTTTTGAAATTTCATAAAAATTCAGTGGAAGCTATTAACTTGAGCTTTATTTTTGTGTATTTACTTTGCGATTGGTTTTTATGTAGTATGCCCCCGGCTATGATCGGTACCGAGGGAAGAGAAAAGTATTGAAAATTTAAAAAATGACGGCACTTTTAATAAAAAGTTTTGATTTTTTCAATTTTTCTGTCCTTTTAAGAGGCTGTAAATGTAGAAAAAAATATGTTTCATAATGATTGTGGTACCACTAAATAGACAAACATTTCCAGTTTTTTATTTTTAAAACAAAATTTCTGATTTCCAAAAATTTTACCATTTAAGTGCTCTTTGATAGTACAGTAACACGAAGAAATTGTGTTCTTTTTACCCTTGCTTGCAAACTAATGTACTGCACGATTGCAATGTTTCTCCAGCGTTATAACGCGATATTTATATTAAACATCGACAAAGTGTTCAACAAGTTTCATGGTTTATTTATTCATCTAGAACAGTTCTACCGGGCCGGCGTTTCCTTAGCAAATAAAATTACAGCGTATCAGTTCCCGCATGGTCCGGGTATCCATGGTCCCTCAATTTTCCGTCGATTTTCTTTGCTTGCTGTGTAAATCGAATGACTCAACATTTCTCGGTTAAATGTAGTGAAACGAATCGTTTGAAACGTGCTCCGTTCCTGGATCGTAATTGAGTCATGCTTGCAGTGGTTCATGAGCACCGGCGAGAATCCACAAATCAACTGTAGGTGTCACTGATTTTTGTAGGGCTGCAATTTTCTCGCTCATTTCTGGCAAAATCGCGGAACTTCTATAACCGGTGATAAATCCCAGGAAATTTTCCAACATCTACCTTCTGTTTTTATACAGGGTGGAAAAATATCTTCGTCCACCTTAAATAGTACTTATAATAATATGAAAAAAATGATGAAATAGGTTGTATGGTATAACGGCGGTAATATTGCGATGTGAACACCTTTTACGCGCGCAAAGAGATTTCAGAGATTTCAAGGTCAATTCAAGGTCAGTATATTTTTACGCAGAATTCGATACTCTATCGAATCATTGTGCAAAAAGTAGGTCTTTCTATTTAAAAAAAATCACGATGATCTTGAAATCTCCGAAACGCCTTCGAGCACATACAACATTTTTACATTACAATATTTTCTCCTCTGTACCTTGCAACTTCTGTATCATTTTTTCATATTATTGCAAATAACGGAAACATTCATATAAAGCATAAGATTGTATTAAATTATATGTTATTTAAAATTGTATGAGAGCGCGAAGAGGGGAGTCCTCGCCAAATAGTCCTCGAAAAATAGAAAATTAGTTTCGAACTTAGAAATCAGCAAAAATAGTACAATAATCCATATGAAAGTTCATACTGAAAAGACTGTTTCTGTTATCTATTTTCTATTTTCTGAAAAGAAAATGTTACTAATTCCTGAACACAAAAATTAGGCAAAGTAATATGAGTTCTATCAAGATGTTATTTGTGTTTTCACGTTTGTACTTATATGTATATTAATTAATGAAATTAATACATTGACAAGTGCACGAAGTTTACTTGTACGTATTTATTGAATGTTTTTCACATCAAAAAGGAGCTTTTCACTTTGAAAACTCAAAATGCAGACTAAACGAACTCCTTATTGAGGTTATATAATGCAGGGAATCCTCACAAAGAGAAATTGCGAGTTTAACTAGCACAATCGAGTAAAAGCCCGACCAATTCCAAAGTTGCGTGAGGTTATATTAGATTTGTGAGAAGTGTCGGAAAACTCTGATTTCGCGGAATTTGCGTGGATCGTGATAAATCAAGCTATCGTACAGCAACTGTATAACGAGAATGAATTTTTTCTTAATTTGCGATCAATCAAAATAGTGTAAAAACAGAATTGGATGTATTTGTGTTTTTTTATCGCCAATTGCATCGTAACGAAAAGTGTTAATGGAGCATGGAATTAAAAATAACGAAAGTTATTGGAATAATTCCTACATTAAGTTTGTTTGGTAGAAAATTGGGTTTCGTCGTTGTGAGAAATTTGAGAAACACTGCACAAGCACCTGGACTCCGGTAGATTTCTATTTTCGAGTCACGTTTAATTTCTACCGCGTGAAACACGATCAAGGCTTGTAGAACAAACCTCACTAATACAAATTTCGATTATTTATGGATTTGTAGGAAGTCGATGTAAGGACACGTCTGGTGATGTTTGGAAAATTGTATCGAACATGAGTAGACAAATTACCATTTTTATGAGAATATAACGCCGTCAATATTGTTTGACGGAAAACCAGAATTGAATATAATAATTTCAATTTATTATATCTTAAAGACTTTGAGAAAATAACATTGACTGAAAATTTTGCTAAAACCTTTGACAAATTGTGTTGTGATTAAACCGAACATTTTTATGAAAATATTACAATTTTACAAAAATACTTTTGTAAAATTTGATGGAAACTAGAATTGAAATCATTGCTCCTTTCCTGTTAAGGGCTTTGAGAAAAATTTAATTGAGACGCTTGCAAATTATGACTAAACTGGACATTTTTATGAAAATATGTGGACCATTATATTGTACGATAAAATAAAAATTGAAATAATTGACACTGTTCCCGTTAAAGGCTTTGAGAAATTAAAAATTCCGTAAAAATCTAATTGTGTCTCTTATCGCCTTCGTTTTTCAATTTTCTGCGCACTGGCATATTCTATGAATAAGAGACGGGAAAAACGAACGACAAGGTGAAGAGAAAATTAGTGGACTGGGGATTTGAATCCAAATGGAAACAAAAGTGAATTTTCGCAGGTAGATTTCACTATTTGCGCTGTAGTGATAAGAATGAATCTCAGATGGTTAATATTCAACGACCGAAATTTTCACATCTCTGTATCAATTTATTCTTCGAAATAGGAGCAAGCGTCTCTTACTGTGCAACGATTTCCTAAACGTTCTTCGCTTGAAAAAGTTTTTGATTAAGATATCAAGATTATAGTTCGCACTGTCTTCGTGAAAGTTAAAAGTTACCAGGTTATCATACCAAAATTAAAAATGTAGGTTGCATTGTAATTTTTTTTGTTAGTTTAAAAAACTAGTATCAATATCTTTTTCTCTCTATGAGTTCTGTTTAAATATATGTATTACATTTAATTCAACAAAATTTGGTAAAAGACAATTACTGTTTGTTGAAGATGCTAAAATAACCAAAACATTTGCAAAATCATTTTTATTTTTAAGAAACAATTTCGTAATAAGAGTACAATAGAGTCGTTTACTAATAATTTTCTAATAATAATTTAACAATTAAAAGAAAATAATCTAATAACAATTTCAATGCTAACTCTCTCTCTCTTTCTTTCAGATTACATTCTTCTTACAACTTTAAGTCTCTATTTACTCAAAATTGATCAAATGATCAAAAACCGTAACTCTCGTTAGTATTCACTCTTTAACTATTTACTTCCGAGGGCATGTGCACGAAACATTAATTGTCTATACTATAAGATCAAATTGGACATCATCTAGCAAAGTTTCTGAGATTGAAACAGCATGTAAGGATAGTTTCTCTCGTTTTGATAAATAAGTACAGTGTTTTCTCCACACATATATAACTGTCCAAATGATCTCGCCTTTAATTGTCCGAAAGCTATCCCCACTACCGCGGGGTATATCTCGTGAGGGGCCAAGAAGCTCGAGAGGCCTCGGTTGCCGAGAAGTGTAACACAATACGGGTCGGATATATCCGTGTCAGACCACTACTAATCCAATAACAAAACTTCTTCATTTTTCATTATTTTTTTATCGGATTTTCACCAACATATTCATTGCATTTTTCTGATGTAAATGACACCAAACATGATATAATACCGATTACTTGTGATAAATGTCCCTGCTCGGACCCGGGTTTCAGACACTTATCGCGAAAACCGTTCTGTTTGCAATGAACAATGAATGTAACAGGGACAAGAATAATTACAGCATATTCAGTGTAACAAAATGAAAACCGTACGACGATAAATTTGAAAAATCGGGGAAATAAAGAGAGATTTGCTTCACGAAGTTCGTGAACCGAGTTTCCTTATCGAGCACCGTGCAAGCATGTGAAATCTTTGCTCGGCTGTTGGCACGCAGCCAGCAAAAAGGAAGCCTGCTATCGAATCAACTTATTTTCACGACGGGCCTCCGTTACGTTCCTGTTTTACGGATCGAAAATAACACCGATAGTGTAAACATTGGCACATTATAATCAATGTGAAGTATCGCTACTATCGGATCGCGTGTGTGCTATCCCACGTGGTATTTATTGAAACTTATCAATGCAGCGAAATAATCGTAGAAATTGATATCGTATCGCGTCAAATATTTTCCCTTTTTTCCGTCAGCGACGTCCGCTCGTCCATTTACGATTTTCTGTGAGCAGATAATACTCAATGGACTGAGCCTTCATTGAAAACTAGAAATGTCTTTCCTTCTTTAACAATTTTGATCATTTGAAAATAGTATATTTTTTAATTGGTATCGGCTGTACCTTCTCATTTTTTCTACGGATAGAGTGCGGATTATTTTCCACATTACTTACACATTATACATTCATAAAACCTGCAGTCTATTTATTAATGCATAAAATTATTAAAATCTGGATGCAAAATAAACATTTCCCGAGCCAACTCTGACAAACAAAGATTAATTGAAAATGTTTTCCTTCTTTTGATAATTCTTGATTGTGGAAAATACGTATAATAATATCGCTGAATTTTCTTGTAATGTCATCATTAAATTGCGGATCTTTAAAACACAAGAACCATATAAAAATTTTATTCTATCTTTAGCAATGTTAATAAATTGAAAATAACATAGGGGTGTTCTTAAATTGTCCTAATGTGTTTACTGTTTTAAATGACATCCACCTATTTTCGTTAGAAATGCATAAAATCCGCAGTCTAGTCATCATTGTTGATTTCGTTTATAGTTTCAAAGGTAGATACACGGGTCGATTTAACACGAGACACCATTATCTTTACCATTTACGCAATATTAGTTTGAATGTGTCATATTGCGATAAAGAGAAAATTGACCCATCTTCGTCGGAAGATTGTCACGGTATTTTCTACGAATTAACAACATAATAGCAGTTGGTGATTTATCCTTGATGCAACATGTTCAAACAATTTGTCTTAGACCAGCCCTCGGAATTAATGGCTCGCGACGACCGATTTTCCGACCGAATTAGTACAACTATATTATATGCATTTTATTATAAATGGTAGAAAATTCTTCCATTTCATGTTCTGCAAACTGCAAATTTTTTATTATTGAGGATTGTGTTGGAATATGATACTGTACACAGTTACAATAAATAAATAATACATAGACTGTGGACTTAATGCATTTATAACAACACTGAACTTAAAACAGTAGAATCATTAAAAGACATCATTAAATGACACCCCTACATTCTTATCTGCTTTCTATATTTAAATATGTCCCGTTTATTTATTATAGATCATCTCAATAATATTAAATTAAATCCATCTTCAATTTTACGAATTTTATCGTTCGCTTCCATGGTTATAATCGTTAGGACATTAAATTTGGAGGTTACAATGATAGGGGTGGCCCAGCCCTTTTTAATTCTTTGACCTGATCTTTCCGACCTCGCACTCACCTTTTTCAAAGATAAAGCACTATATGCAAAATACCTATGGAATTATCGGCGATCGATTTCCTTTAAACTTTGCCCATTAGCAGCCCTGTGTGGATGACATCGATTCTACGCAATAACTTTTTTATCGGGCTCCATAGGAAGAGGGGCAAGCTAAAGTACGTATTTTGCGAGAGCTATCGAGCTCTCTAACTTTCGATAAAAGGAAGACACCGAGTTGCAACTTTCATGGAAAAATCACTAAAATTTTCTAACAATATATCAAGTCGGGTCATAAATTATTTCTGCCGTACTACATATATCGATCATCTACACAGGGGTGGGCACGATAGGGGTCCCGCAAACAGTGCAGCCAGAACGGGGAAATCGAGGGGAAAACATTTTACCCTCTCTCTGATGACCAGGCCATTCTACGGTACGGGCACCGTCAGGCACCGTGGTCTACGGAAGACCTGGGCGACGCTGGCTCGAAAAACACATGTTGCTGCTTCTCTCCTTCCCTTGCTTGGTAAGATAGTCCCCACCACGTCATGTGTTTGTTGTCATGCGACACGTGTTTTTTGAGCCAGCGTCGCCCAGGTCTGGTCTACGGTCTTATTGTTAGTGGAGGACGTTGGAGTGTGCTCATGGTGCTGGAATGGGATAGTGGAAGGGGAAAAGGAGGAGAGGGAATGGCATTCGTTTGGGCCCTCAAACTACTGCTACCCCCCACCACTCTCCCTTTCATGCTTGGATCGGACGAAGCGCGTTCTTCCTCCATGGTAACGACGGATGGTGGGGACGGTCTTGTCTCATTTGAGACAAAAATGCCCACCCCTGATCTACAATCAGGTTAAATATATTTCTTTTATTTCTACCCTTGTATGACCCTGACGACCATAGTATACTACCTGGTTGAACTCGTCTTAATGCCAGCTTTCATTTGATGTAAAAAAATATGTAGCATTTCACTTACAAAAATGAAGGTCTCCTTCGTTTCTATAAAAATATTAAAAATAAAAGAAATTGAGATACGCTATCTATATTGCTAGTAAAATATACTACAACTTCCTCCTCTTCCGTTTTTTTCTAATATTTACCGTTTAAAACGCTGGTACAAATTATCGCGAACACCCTGTATATATGTAGTATCATTTTGCAATATTCACACAGTATCTAAAATGACTACAAATATGAAACTATTCTAGTCGACACAAATGCGTGTATGCCCGATTGATCCGCGCTGGTCTCCGAAAAATTGGTCGCGCAGCGTGCAAGGGAAAACTGCGTTCGGGAAATTGGATTCACAAAAACGTCGAAGAGTCAATTCTGGGAAAGGTCCTGCACGGTTAAGTGGATAACCCTGTATTCTCTGCTAGCGATAGGATTGAAGCTAATCTTATCGGGACAAGTCCCGAACCATGAAGTTCGTTCACGACCAGCTCGCACCTGATTGACCGAATGATTTCGCAGGAAGTGTTTCTCTACAGCATGTCCCAAAATACTGGGTCAACTAGATCATGCACTCATACAAACATGAATGAATGAGACCATCGCCATTTTACGAATATATGTTTCCGTTTACAAGATATCGAAGGTTTTCTAAAATTCCAAAATTTAAGAGGTCACGCTTTATATTATAATTTGTATAATAAATCATTTTGTTCTTATTGAAATTATTTCAACCTTTTTCAAACGTGTATCAGACAACTTGTATTAATTTTTTCGCTACAAAATCTTGATAAATGCTCGAACCAACTGACGAAGTCTCTATAAACGGATTTTTATGTGATATAAAAATTTTTTGACAATGATCCCAAGCCGGAAATTTTTGGATGTTTGATCTAAAATAATTTGACCAAGTCAATCGCACGCAAGCAAGAAATCAGTATCAACAAACTCTGAAAATCAACCGAGTCTATCGCAAACATACATGCAATTTTCATTGTGAACTAACAAGTCATCCTCAATAACGTCATCTAATAGTTTCATGTAAGATTGCAATGTAAAAGAAAATTTCTATGGCTTCTTTTGGTACAGCACAATTATTGAAATTCCTATTACATAATAGGCTTTCGGTAGATGAAGTGTTAACATGAATGTCAGCAGCTAAAAAAAAATATGTGTCAAATATTTTTCAACAAACTACATATATCCTGTATAAATTTCATAAAAATCGGCGTGTTGCACCTCTGGGTAATGTTTCTTGTAATTCTAAATCTCTGAACTGATGTGTCGCGTTTTGCGGTTTACGACACGTCAATCTTTGTTGGGTTGGAAGCCGGGACGCTAAAAAACGCACGTGCTTGCCAAAACTTGTAGTGATAAATCAAATCCTAGACCCTAACTTCAGTGCCAATTCATCAACAGCTGAAAAATACACCGTTTGCCTATGAGGCCTCGGAACAATGGATCTCCAGTCGTCCGCGTTATAAACTCGCTGTTCTTACAAGTGGTTTCGTTCGCCTGGTTCGACTTCAATGAAATTTACATATGTAAAAATAGTATCCAATGCATATGCTTTTCCAATGATCAAGTACATATCCAGAAAATGAACATTATTGCAAAAGTTGGAATTGCCTAATTATTTCCATTAATTGATAGGTGAAAGAGTTAAAACATGCCTACTTTATTTTAGTATTGATTAATTCAACACCGGTAGACTGTGGATTTTTAGGCGAAGTAAAAATTGTCTGCACCCATCCCAAAAAAAAAACAGGAGTCAGATAGAAATTTGTTTCTTCCCCTACAAACACTGAAAATCCTGATGTTTAAATCCTAAATAAATAGATATTAAAATCCACTACAAACACTACCAAATGTGTATTTATTAAAACTAAAAGGTATTTTATAAAACTAGTTCGAAAATGAAAATAAATCAGACACGTTGGAGCTCCATCAAAAATAGAATGTGGAATTCAACGAAATTGAATTAGCAGAATGTACCACAGAAATACAATTTTTGAAGCGAATGGTATTTATCTTTTAAAAGAGCATTTGAGAGCACAACAAAGGCATGGCAATCCATTAATAAAAATTGTGGGAACAAGCAAACCCGTCCCCTTTCCGGTATGCCTCTCTGTGCAATATAATCAATCTTACTAGAAACCGGAAGAAACATCTTTGTTGACGCTAAAGCACTCTCATTTTCTTTCTGTCCATTTAGTCGCAAAATTCAGCTTATTATTTGAAGACCCTGAACCGGCATTCCCCAGCGAATAGTTGTCAGATGTTGCGAAAGTATTGCATCCAACATGTCATTTTTACTAGCAGACAAGAGCCTACAATGCCGGACGGAAAATAAATAATAACCGTTTCAGCTATAACTGTCCTTGCCGAGCAAAACCAAGTTTTTAATTGACGGTACAGATTTGTAAGCAAACTATGTTTGATTGTCACGTTTCTCATAGAAATTTTGTTCTACTATCATTGATTAGGGGCTGAGAAATATTAATTGACTATTTTCTGGAGTGATTTGTGTTTACTACACATATCACAGATGCACATCTAATAAATTTTCGTTTAAACACTTTAATATGTTACGGTCTAAAAATTCTAAAATTTTATTTGAAAAAGGAGCTCATATTATTCGCAAAAAAATTTGGTGTAGCTTTATTATTACAAAGAAAAACAATTTGTCGAATAAATTTAGTTTGTTTTCATTGAAAAAGTTCTGTAGTATTAATGTAACTATAACTATGCGTATAGTTTTCACTTGCTGGGCAAAAAATTGCAAAAATTTTGTGCAGCTAATAGAAACAATTTGTTAAATCCGTTCAGTTTGTTTTCATGAAGAAAAATTAATTATTTCTATTCTGTATTGGTGTTCGCAGGAGATTTTAAGACAGAAAAAAATGCAAGATGACCTGTCTGTCTGGGAGTGTAATGTCGCGACTACCTGGTGTGTCATCGCTAGTTAACATTCCGTGACGCTGATGGTAAACTGATCCGCGCCCCCGATCATCGGTAATTATACGTGCGTTTGATTGGCAGCGTTTATTATACGCAAACAATTTTTCCGAAATGACGCGCTGGAGCGGCGAATTGAGAGAGGGTGTCGAAGCATCGCATCGGTGGACAGTGGATACGTGTGCGCAGAGAGAGCGACAGAGGAAGAAAAACAGAGAGAGAGAGAGAGAGAGAGAGAGAGAAACGATGTTTGCGGCTCCTGCCAGACAAAGAAGGACAGGAGGACGGTAGAAGGGAGGGGCAGGAAACGTGGTGAGGCGTAGTAATGGGACTAATTCGATCATCATTTGAGTGCGTGCAATCAATGTAGTCGGTGGCAATCGCTCGATCCCGTCGAATCGGGATCCTAGCGAACGACCATTCGCGGTGCAATTAATACACTCGACGAAATATTTCTGAGCAATCCGCACAAACTGCTTCCGGGAGGAAGAAAAACGCGACGGCCTACCCTCCCGGAACACATTACCGTAATCATTTATGTACACACGACTCCTCTGAGTGGGGGATTTACCGGAAGCAAAACAAATTTCGACAAATCCCTGAAATCCTTGGTACCCTGTCCTATATTTTCCATGTTATTATCTGCCATGACTTTGCACGTAGTTCCTAGGAATCGTGACAGTTCCAAACCCTCACGAGTTTCTCTCAATTGCACTGTTTTAAATTGTATTCACAAATGAATATAAGACTAATAGCACGGTAGAGTAATTCTATGTATCAGTCAAGTTAAAAGAAGCATCTCTTCATAAAATACACGTCCTATGCAAAAATGGAGCAAGTCGAATGAAGTTTCCTATGAAACAAAATAATATCGAATGACGTTACAAGAATATAACATTATTTGATTTAAGGACAATTGAACCCACTAGATAGCGGAGTTAAACTACACAGACTTATATTGACATACACCACTCTCGCATTGAACGGCTGGCTGGCGTATTTTGATTGAGCACAGTTCAGAAAATAGTAACGTGGGTGGATGGATATCGGTGCACAAGGGTCAACGAAATTGACGGTGTGCCTGAGATCACTGGGCAGATAAAAGAATCCCTGCTTGGGAAGAATAAATGAATGGCAACGATAAGCGGCGCACGAGCTCTCTCTCTCGCTCCATTTTCTTCGGAGAGCTGGTGTGTGACTAGGTTACGAGCGTATCGTTCCCATCGCTACTAGAGAGAGAGCAAGTGCATGCACGAATGTATAACTGGAACAGCAATAGACGAAGGAAAAAGCAGAATAGATTGCAAGTATCGGTATAGCCCAGACCTGGGATCTGGCAGAACGATCTTCTTGCTGGCGCGAGCAGCCGGGGTATCCCTGCTGTTCTCTATGGCCATCAGGTAGCTGACGTCGGCCAGCACTGCCTCGAGGTCCGCCATTTTCCTCGGTGGTCTCTAAATTTCTCGACACACCGCTCAGACACCGCTTCAGCCTGGAGCTGTGTTCCTCCTGGACGACACCCTGGGGCTGGCTCCCTACAGTGGAACGGTCGTTCTCACAGTCGCAACGACGACATTCTAATCGCGAGCTTGCGTTCGGCGAAACCGAAGTCCGAGTCCGCGGGTCTGATGACAGCTCCGGTCGGAAATCTGCGCGCGATTTCCAACGAGGAAACGGACGGTCTTCGAGACTATCTTTCTCTTTCTCGATCTCTCTCTCTTTCGCGCGCGCGCTATCTTTCTCTCTGTATCGAGATAGAGAGAGATCTGGCCTGGTGGGATCTGTGCTCACCCGCGCAACTGTGTTCACCGTTCACGCGGGTGACGCGACGTCGGTTATCAGCGTGTTCATTACCGCGGAGACGGTGTTTGCAACTGACAACGATTGTTCAAATGTCTCTATATAGTATGGTGGAAGGCACAAGTGTCTCTATGTCTCAATCATTCACATCGGAAGAACGGAAACATCTACGCAGCGTACACCTTACCGACTGACTGCCAACGAACTCGCTAAACCTCGAGTCTGCGCGTGCAGCCGCGCAACCACAGTTGATGTACGATGACCGTGCACGCCTGTTTCTGTTTCGCGCATATCCTGCCCTCTAGCGACACGCACAATCCTCAGCGTTGCCACAGACTTAAAATTAGTACAGACGTTGCATCCGATGCATTTTTCTGTCTACGGTTCTGCATTACCAACTTTTTAGAAAATACTCTGCTACCAGAGAGTACATATATCGGTGCGCAAACGCCCCGTCACCGACGAGATATTATTAAAGACTGCCAGCCCCTGTGCAATTCAGCGAGACCAGTAATCGGGCGCGACTGGGCGCGGGGATAACGTGGAACTTACAGTGATCTGATATACCACAACGCTAAAAGTTCCACCACCGACCAGAGATACTTGTCGTCAAGTAGAAGAAGAATGATATAGTAGAATGCTGACATTACCCATTCTGTAATTACCTTATAACACTATCGCCAACGAGATACTACTTCGTCGGTGTCGGCGGTTCCGCACTCTTTACCTAAATATAACCAGAGAATATATGACAGTGTTCACGCCCGGGGTGAACCAGCTTGAATAATACATACATTTTGTTCTGAAGGAAGGTGAAATTGCAAAATGTTATGGAAGACAATAGGTACAGGGATAGAATTTATTGAAAA
>CM052315.1:20912785-21037262 GCA_028455605.1 Lasioglossum malachurum | reverse complement strand
GTGAACCAGCTTGAATAATACATACATTTTGTTCTGAAGGAAGGTGAAATTGCAAAATGTTATGGAAGACAATAGGTACAGGAATAAAATTTATTGAAAATCAACATATTTATTAAATATGCAGCTATTAGCTCGATATTATCCTCTATTCATAAGACACTAGTAGTTCTTACAAATAGAGGATAATACTGTAAGGGGAGTAAGGCTGGCAGTCTTTAATAGTATCTCGTCGGTGGCCCCGTTACCATTCAATGTCAACACCCAACATTACCGATAAATCACATGTTTTGAGCATTTATTAGCAAGAAGAACAAATTTTATACTCCATTCGCATTACGATGCCTGTCGTTTTTTCCTGCATCTACCGATTTCGATGAAACTTTCACAGTGCATATAATTGACACAGATCTACAAAATGTGTTTTTTAAATTTTCGATATAGGCCCACATAAAAAAGATCTCGATCAATCTCAGGTGCGTACGGGACCTCAGTCCCAATTTCGATTTCAACTATCCAAATCCACAAACAAGGCCAATTATGTAGTTATAAGAAATCCTCAATTACCCGAACCGAAGTCGGTGAATGCAGGTAGGTTAAAAAACTGCGTTTTATTCTCTATCTGAATCTTTAAAATAAAATTATCTCTTTAAAACGTCCCCCTTAGGACGTAACAGTCACTCTAACCAATTTCAATTTCAATTGTGGAATTATGCACCGAATCATGCAACAAGTCATGCTACAAATCATGCTACAGATCATGCAACAAATCATGCTACAAATCTTGAACCGAATTATACTACGAATATCTACCACCAAATTAGGAGGGGGAGAGAGGCGAGCAGCTGCGTTAGACGATATACAATAGAGTTAGAATTAAAGATACAATAAAAATATTACAATTGTTTCCTACGATTTCGTCATTACATAGAGTTTATTTAAATATATTTTCGATATAAAAATAGCAACGCGGTGAAAATTAATTGATTTCGATTTGGTACAAGATAAATCACGCAGCGAAGTCTGAAGTTATCTCGATTTCTGCGACTACTGTATTTTAAATCTAAATCGATCGTCAGCTTTGAATTTACAATTGTAACTAACCTTATATCCGTTAAATAACTAATGTATTAGAATGACTGCTTTGTCACCGGGTAAAGTGTTGCATAAATAGTTGTAAATCTCAATCCAGCTACGATTTTATGTGAAATGGTACGTATCGTAAACCTTTATTCACCATGATTAAATGTGAGGCTTCTCAGATAAATAAATCATAGATTATTGTGCAGCAATATGAAATGTTGCTTTTAACGAATTATATTATTATACTGTTTATTGTTTTCATATTCTGATATATGGAATGGAATTGTATCAAATATTTATATATTGCTTTTGTTAACACTCTTGTACTCTTTCACTGTTGTTGTTAATTCATTCCAAAAATTGGGTCAACCAATATAAATATTGCGAATCTCCTTGCATATTGTTGTAAGAGGAAACACTGGTTAGTGATTCAATTTCCGTATGATTTCCTGTCGCTTCATAAATAAAAATCGAGAAGGTTTAAATCAGAACAAACACGATAGTGTTCACTTTACAGTTCTTGAAAACGAAGCGCCCAATGAAACAATTTTAGTTTTTCTCACAGAATTACCCTACATTTGATTGCATCTACTATACTTACACCTACACTTCGATTCATCGAAAATGAAGGGAAATGTACTCGGATCGTCCATCAGGAGATGGCAGTGAGAAACTTGTAGGGACCACGTGATATCCCTACTCTGCGCTACACGTCTTCCGCTAATGGCCCAATCGCTTGACGAAGACAGCAAATGCGCGTATTAAGGGGCCCCTAGACGATCAATAATATTGTCAATACGCCTATCGATAATATTGACGAGAAATTAGTGACCGTTTAGCAGGGGTTCAAATGCATTATCAATTTATCGAAGCATATTAATAGAAATTTTGATTAAAGCGCATTAACGGGAGAGTTGTCAATATTCGTCAGTTTCGAACAGTGTTACCATATTTTTATCCCTCCAGGCCCCTTACCCTTCCGCCTCTCGCCAAGTTTCGCAGCGTAGCCCGCCTGTGCTTATTCCAGCACCATGTGTGTGAGCATACTCCAACATCCCCCACTAAGACCGTAGACTGCTCACCTATTAATCCGATTATCAGAGAGGGGGTAAACTGTATTCCCCTCGATTTTCCCGATTTAGCGACACTGCTACCATCTCCTGATGGACGATCACAGTACATAGGATAGTAATGGTTGGGATCATGTTTTAGTATTTCACCTTCAAAAACATGAAAAAATGTCGCATTACTTGAATGGTTCTCACTCGTTTCGCCAATAGCTACGGTGACAAAGGAAGTTGGTCGCAGCTTCCGGCGAGCGATGCATTCCCTGACAGACCTCAGCCAAGAGAGTCACGTTGGATTGCCGCAACAAGATCGACTACAAATAGATGGCAATGTCACTATCCTCAAACAGCTGTATGCAAATTTAGTTTTACTGCTACAACTACCAAAGAAATCGAAATGACCCACATCAGATTTCTTGCCTTGCAATTATCGAACATAGAAAATGCTTCTGTTGGAATTTATTCAGTAGATTGATTCATTTATAAAATCATTATTAAAAGCCCATCATTCAAGTGGACATATGAGTTTGGCATTTCCTCAAAATCTCTTTTTCGTTTTAAATTAATTTAATCCTAAATTCCTTTCAAATTAAACTAATTCTAAATGTGTGTGTGATAAAAATGAGTAGTTGCAATTTGAAACGGTACACAGATTTAAACAATTTAAGAACATCAATGTATTAGTTAGAGCTCATAAACATTATTAAAAAATGAAAGAAATTTTTATGCGGTCCTCGCTTATTGCAGTTAATGCAACCAACTTTTATTTTGCATCAAGTTCCGCCGTCTAATGATCAATAATGATGAAATATATTTTTAGTAACAATGAGAATGAGATTCATTTTCTGAACATTCCGATCGATGTAGCAACGTTCTTTTAGAGACAATGATCAAGACGTTCTTTGCATATGTTACACGGAGGCTCGTGACTTCCTGGCAGCTGGATTAACTGATGGCACAGTTAAATTATTCAAAATGGACTCTGACTTAGATGTGTTGACACTGCGCGACACTGAAATGACACAGAAACCGAGCCCGACGACTGCGGTTCAACACAGGCCGACTCACAAATCGCATCCGATCAAGAGAACTGTAACTGCAACATGTTAGTACCATTTTTAGAGATCCATCTCTGTGTACAGTAAAGTCCCAGAGTAAACTTTACTTTACCGGACTCAGAATTTTGTGTCTTTCTCCTATAAATTATGATGTATTTGGTATGTAATCCAGTAGATTCCGAAGTTTCGATCCTGTAGGGTCAATGGTTCAGGAGCTATGCTTGCTGAATGTTGAGCAATCTGCAGCGTTTTTGACATGTAAGGACGCCGCCATATTGGTTTGTAGTGTCGCGCGCCGCTTACCGATCCGGCAAGGTAACCGGTTCGCGGCTGTCACAACAAACCAATATGGCGGTGCGCTTACCTGTTAAAAACACTGCAGGTTGTTCAACTTTAAGCAAGCATAGTTTCTTTAAGTAGCATTTTTAATGATTGCAGATGCCAATGGGTGCGTGAAGTGTTGGCATTATCCAAGCTCCCAATGTCTTTACACAATACGAGAGAAGAGGCAGACCCTTAGCTTGACTTACCACTCTCATTTACCAAAATTCGTAACCACTGGAGACGATGCGAAGCTTTACTTATACGATGAGGAAACCAACACGTTGGAAAGGATATTTCAAGCAAGGTTTGATATGTTGCATTGTGTTCAGACTCACTAGATGGAGCACGATTTGAAGGGAAACAATTACCCTCTCGAGAGAGGAAATTTTTCGGTATGGTCGCGTCGAATGAAAATGGGACAGTTTCTCTCTTTACAATTATAGTACGTTTACTTTGCGGCTAGCATAATGACAATAATAACAGTGTTCGAAGGCACGAAGAGTTTAGAGCCCTGGGATCAAACAGACGATGCCAGAAGTCTCACAACGCAGCTACTTTGTTCTCGTTTTACAGTGATATTCTCTTCATACTAACTCCACTCGCAGTTGGTTAATCATTCATAGCGAACTCCCTTGCAATGTTTCCTTCTCCGTGTGCGAACTCTCTCGTTAATCGCGATTGTTTCCTGTACAATTCCACCATGTCCGACGACTATTTACAATAATGATAACGTCACTAGTAATCTGTTTTACGTTCGTACCAACTTGTGGTTATTTCCATGATCACACGATCTCGATCGACGACCGCTCGGTTTGCAAGCTTTCCGCTTTATTTTTACAATTTTTATAATGCATTTATGGCATAAACGAGTAGCTGTAATTTAACACAGTAGAATCATTACATTTATTCAACTACAACTTTTTAAAATTGTTAAAGAAAGAATTAAAAGTCTAACTGGCTCCCTGCGATCAATGCAGACAATGTTTATTTTGCATAAAGATCCGCAGACTAATAATGAGTCCGAAATGTAGCTGGAATAATTTTCGTTTCAGCAATTCGTTGGAAGTCATGGACGGTCACAAGTCGAGGGTTTTCTGTGCGTGTTTCAACCCGAAATCGGCGCACGAGCTGATCTCTGGTGGCTGGGATGACACAATTCAGTTCTGGGACACCAGACAACCTTACGCACTTCGGCGCATTTCCGGTGTACACATGTGCGGCGATGGGCTCGACATCACCAAAAATGGCAAAGAGGTATTCGTACAGGGACTTCTGCGTTCCTATAATCTCAGTCAGCAAAATCTGTTCGAGCAGATTACGACCATCTGCAATCATACTTTGCAAGCAAGAGGCGGCCATTTTGGTGCCAATATCATTTGCTCCGAATCTGCAGATCAAAACCTGTCGCCAAATACCGAGCCTAACGCGGAAACAGACTAGCCCCACTGAACCAAACATTTTCTGCCTGAAGCATTTTCTTGTATTATTAAAAGCAACGGAGATGTTTTCGAGGTGTAAGCTTAGGTGCCTCACCCTGTACATGAACTGCTGTACATTTGTGTTGTAAATCTGCTCGAAATCTGCTCGATTTTGGACAGCAGGTTTATGCTGGTACGGTGTGCCGGCACAACTTGAGGGCAGATAAAAGGCACACCGTGCCGTCGTAACAAATCTCCACCTATCTAGAAGTGCAGAATCACGCTATCGTGGTCGCGACATAATCCTGAAACACCCTGTACATTCTGTAAACAGATCTTGACCTGTGCTTGGCAAAGGCGGAACCCTATTCAGTTGTGGGACTATGGCAGCGGGAAGCTGCTGGTCTCCCTGGAACCCGACAGCTACCGTTCTTTGCTCTATTGCGGGAAATACGTGACGAACATGTTCCTTGCATGCGGAGGCACCGACCTCAATCTCTTCAGGGTGATCGATTTGAGATCTCACGCTGTAAGTATCCACTCAGTCAGCCAGGTCTGCCCCGAGCAGATATGGAGCACAGCCTGAACGATCGAACGATGCTCGAAGCTGAGTGTGCTCGGAATCTGCTCGATTTTGGACAGCACACCGTGCCAGCATAAACCGATACTTATTCGGAGCTCAAGCTGAGCACAGAATAAAGACAGCTCGGTCCTGAATTCTGTCTTCGTTATAGAGGGCAGCACGGTCGCACTAATGTGGCGGATGCGACTGTGCTGCCCTCTATAATGAAGGCGAATTCAGGACCGGACTGCTTTCATTCTACCCTCATGTTGTGCCGGCACACCGTGCTAGCATAAAGTTGATACTTATTCGGACGCAGATGTATGGTATTCTGCAGGCACAGCCTGCTGTCCAAAATCAAGCATTTTGCTTACTGGGCACGTTGACCTTCGGTCTCGATCAGCTGATTGTCAACGAATACGTTATTTTCTCTTCGATAGACTCTGGCGATGATCAGGAATTTAAACGGAGCCACGTACAGCATGGACGTAGGCCCGGTGAACCCGAGGCATGCGAAGAAAACGAAAACGGCTGCCGTGATACCGCAAATCGCGTTCTGTGCTGGCAGACGCATCTTCGAGATAGACGCTCAACCTGGTTGACGATATTCGAAGCATCGTGTCTATTTACATGCCGCCTGTGAAAATTAAACGTTTCAACGACAGCTGAAAATGTGTTCCCGTCAATATCCATCCTGCAGCCGCTCGACAAACACTCCCAGTCAAAAAGATGGCACATGTGCGTTATCTTCAATTTCCAGTGACAACAATTTTCTTAGTTTCAACCGTCTGCCGGCAATATGGCTCGCCGAGTGCCAGATGAATGACCATTTCTTCACTATTTTCATTTACGTTGCAAAAACGTTTAAACATTCGGCTGATATATCGCTTGTACATTAATTTAGAGACTGTAATAAGAACCTCGGAATTTTTTCGGATTTTTCTGAAGCCTAAAACAACAAGAAACCGGGCCTAGGAATAAAAGTTAATGAGAAATCATATTGTCGACGGAGTGTTATTTTTTGTTTGTTGTAAGACTATTACCAACACATTCGTGGCATTTTTTTTAAATTAAAATGACTCTACACACACGACACAATTTGGATTATATTTACTCGTTTAATTCACGATGCGGTGGAACCTCTATTATCCGTACTAATCAATTGCCTAGCTACGGTGTTAGATTAAAGATTTACTGATTTGTACAGTATGTACATTGTATATGGAACACTTCAGATTGAACAATATACGTTCGAATAATGGAACATTGGTACCATCGGTTCGGATAATCGAGGTACTGTCGAAGACTTAATTGAACCAGCAAATATGTTCGCCAAATATGTTGATGATTATGTTAGAATTTTTAAAATGTCATTACATTAGAATGGAACAATTTGAGTAAAGAAAAAATCCGAAAATTATATATAAAAAGAATTGTTAGACTATGGATAACTAATTTTTAGACTGTAGATTTTATGCATTTGTGAAATACCAAATTATAAAGATAGTAAAATTTAAGTACATTGTTACACTCTGTTCAATTGATATAAGAAAAGTTTCAATTTGCATAAAGATTTTAGTCTTCTAATTGTGTACACCTTATGAAAAATAAAATAGACCGTAAAAATTCGCATTCTATACAGAAAGTTGTTATGTCTCTTTTACATGCTCTGCATATTTATTCTTCACGAACATACGTTCTTGTTAGTACATAAGCACTATCTTCTTGGCCGGGAGTGTAAAATAAGAAGAACCGTCCCAGAGGACGAATCATTCGGATCGTTTTATTATTTTTCCGTTGCGAAGATGATTTCGCCGACGATGCCACACTTCAAAGTTGACCGCGTCCCGTATAAAAAAAAAAAAGAAAAAAATAAATAATCCCCCGTGACACAGAGTTTCCAAGCGCAAATCACAACATTGGCGAAGTAACATTTTTTTTATTCTAATATAATGTGTTACAGTTTAATAGCATTCGCTCTCAGGGATTGTTCTCGTTTCTCAAATACCTCGTCTGAGAGACAACAGCAGTTAGAATGAACGTATGAGAAAATTATTTGCAAAATTATCTCGGTAATAAAATATATTTCTACACACACAGTCATCGCGGTGCATCATATCAAAACGAGCCTCGCATTCATCATCATCCGGGGGGGGGGGGGGTTGTCGGTGATTCGGGGGATGGAGTGAGGGGTATGAGGGGGCTAGGAGGAGTATAAAATTGGTCAACATGGCTTTCCGAACGCAAACAGAACGAGCGGTCCGATGATATGTCTGTAGACGACGACCTAGACACATATATTTTTTTTTTTATTATTTATTGTTTTATTGTTTTGTGGGAACGCACGACGCAGCGTTCCCAGCAGCATTTTGTGGCTCATTGTGCTTGCTCGGTGGTGTCACAATGCTCGAATCTTCGCCGGAGAATAGTCGTCACTGGTTGGTAAAAAAGCAGTACTGTCAACCGAATGGAAAATCAATCGGGTCGCACGACGATGCCGCGATCGTGGGTGGGTGGGTGATTGGTTGGTTGGTGTGTGGGGGTGCAAAAGTGTGTTACAGTTTCTTTTTGATGATAATTCGATTGGTCGAACAGGGGTTAGAGCCCTCCAGTGAAATGGAGGACGGTTTCGCTACCTTTTCTCTCTCATCTCGCATACATCTCGTGCACCATCCTAATCACATCATTTGCACTAAATCACTAATAGTTATAGCTTAAACGTTACGGTCGCTCCGAGGTCTATCTTTTCATCCCGTTTCGGTTTCTTTTCTTTGTATACAACATCATTCGCTCGGCGCCCTCGGCAATCACAACGAGACAAAAGGAGGAGCCAGCTTGGGCGTGACCTCGGACCTTTCGTTCACAGCCTGACCGAGCCGACGCTCCTCTCTCGCCTTCGAACGTCTTCAAGACTGGCTCCGCCTTTTTATTTTACGCTTTTTTCCCCACTCTTTTTCTTTCTTTTAATTTGTTTACATGACGACGTCCTTCGTGAACCATCACGTTTGATTCCAAGCCCATTTAGGTCTCTGACGACATGTCGTAGGAATAACAGTTTCCGTGTCTTGAATGAATATATTGTACAACCTTAGGTTAGCGAAACTGAATGTACAGTATTTCTATGTAAATATCCAAAAGCATGTAAAATGCATGGATGGTGCAATAAATATTCTATTTATCTATCTATTTTTTCACTGTCTCACAAAACTGATGCAATATAGAAACTTTCTGTATCATTCTCTTCTTTCGTTTCATTTCATTCTTTCTTTCTTTCTTTTGTTACAAAGTTTTCGCCCCGTTCGCACGCGTTCAATTACCATTAACTAGCGCTAGGTGGAACAAAAGACTGATGATAATAATGTTTCCTATGAAAATATTATCGTTTTCTATGATTCGTTTCACAGAAGCACGTGCAAAAAAACGTAAAAGCGAAATTTTGCAGGTACTAGAGATCAACGACAGCTGGCTAGAAGGACACGCGCGTGTGAAGAGGGACACCGAATATTCGCGAATTTGTAAAATTGCTTTAGTTATAGACATTGATCCACGTAGACACACGATTCCAACGAGAAATGAGGAACGAAAACGTCTTAAAAACAGAACTTCGTTCGTTTGAAATAACAACAATAGCAAGGAATTTCGATTCCAAGAATAAATAACGAAAAACGATCCCTTCGAAACAATGTGTTTACAAAATTGCACAAATTATTAAGATGCTTCTCAGCACTCGATGCTCCACTGTTCACATCCGATCGTTGAGTAAAAGCTATTGTTGGCCTTACTAAAAACTATTATCAGCAGTCTTTCGTGTCGCTGTTATTAAAAAAAATTACCATGAGTAATGATCTTACAGAGAGCAGTACGACAAGTTTGCAAATTGCATTTGTTTAAAGAAGTATCGAAAAAATAGGTGACCTGTCTTTATCTAATTATCGCGGAGTGTAGTACAAAGACTCTCGCGAGTAGCAACGAATCTTCTCACTACCGGTTCGCCAGTCAAAAAGAAAAAAAATACAAAGACGACAAAGACAAGCTCGAAGCTCCTAATGGACGCTAAAGATTCCCTGACGCTTGAGTAGAGTCTTTGTCGATAATTTGAGGCGAAGCAGTCTCCATCTTTTCGCGATGGATTCGAGTTTTAAGCGCTAAAACGAGTTGCAGTTCGCAATTTACAATTACAGTCGGCCAGAAACATCTCCATGCATCCCTTAGAACAGACTAACTTTTTAAAAATAGGCCCGAAATACTTGAGTCTTTTCGAGATGTTGAAAGTATCAGTGTTACTAGTTGATGTGTACAGAAATTTTATAGACAATTCCATTTGCTTTTGAAGGTGATTTGTTAACGATATTGCACTATTCTTGTACAGTATAAAAAGTCATATCGTTTTGATGATTTCATCTCGAGATATATGTGTCTAGAAGTCAAGATATTGAATACATTCAGACACAAATGTCTCTAGATTAAACGATCGTACTAGTATGAGTATTGTAGTCATTGGATTCGTCTTTTTACGTTCCACAATAACATTGAAAAAAAAAGATACTATGAGAAAAGATTCTTCGAAGTTCTTGAAAGTAACTCGAGTAGCTCGGTTCACTTTGAAGAAAGTTACCGCGTTTTAAACGGTGCACGGAGAGTTATGTCAGCCAACCCGTGGCGAGGAGGTTCGTTGCTTCACACACGCTCGACAATGGTGGGAAGCGGACGCAAATCCCGGTCGATTAGTCGTCGAGTTCGAAGAGGACCATATCCCCGACTCGTTGGCATCAGTAGAGATCACACAGTTTCATCGTGGCCACGTCAACATACCTATGCATTCAGGTACGCGCGCTCAGATTCTCGACAGCGGTGGGAGAAGACCGTCAATATATCTCTCCCCTATTACATGGTGTTGTAAACCGGACTATTATGCCTAGGCCTGACCTGCAGCCTGGCAAGAGGATGCGTCCTGCCGTGCTGTTGCTGTTTCTTGGTGACCGCAACAACGTTTGTCGAGGGCACCGGCGGCCTGCCAGGAGCTTCCGGTGGCTCGGCGAACAATGAGGACGACAGATTGATCGGCGCGGACCTTCTGCTGTACTCGACGGTGGCTTTCGACTTCCTGGAGTCTGGTTTCACCTCGTACTTGCCCACCAGGACGCGTACCGACCGGTCCTCCTTGCTCTCCTGCGAGGACGCGGCCTGCTTCTCTTCTTCTTTGGTTTCGGACGGGGCCTGAATCTTGGATTCATTGTGCGGGATCACCGGTGACGAGGGCAGACTTCGGATCTTCACATCCGACTTGGTGGAGGATTTCGCCTCGAACTCCTTCTTGAGATTCTTCACGATGCCGGACGTGCTTCGTGGGCACTCGGCCTCCGGCGAGTCGTCCACAGGCAGACAGCGCTTATTGTATATCGACTTGTTACTAAGATTCTCGAGGACCATCTTGTGGTGCTTCACGGAAGGACACTGAGTGGTGTTGACGACGCAGGGGCTGGAGGTCTCGCTCTCCGATCTGCAGGACCTTAACGCCGCCGGTAGGTCCGACTCCGAGGAGAGCGAGGACGGCTCCGGCGCGCTCGTCGACAGCCTCCCGACCTGACGGATCGACGGCGACGAGATGTCGATTCCCCTAATGGGACTCGGCGTGTTTCTAACAGTTACTTTTACATCGACCTTAAAATTAGTCTCTTGGCTAGGCGACGAGTCCCTGCTCCGCGAGGTTGGGGACCCTGCCCGGTGCAACAGCACAGGATTATATGTCTCGTCCTCGACAGGCAGTCGATCCTTGGTCTCGGGATCAGAGGTCTGAGTACATACCCGCTTCACCGTTCCGGACGACGTGTTCTCCTCCAATTTCTGCTTCGTGCGCTTCACCGTGCCCGGGTGCCAAGGTATCTCCTCCTTGTCGTAAGGAAACAAACCGCTAGAGCCAAGGGGGTCCGATGATCGCAAGTCATACGAGCCCCAGGAACTATTCCTCGACGGCAGCGTTGCCCACGAACTGTGTACCGAATTGTTGTCCAGGACCACAGCACTGTCGTAACTGTTCCATGAACTTTGCCGGCTCGGCGAGTCCCTTGTCACCGGCTCACCGTGCCTCTCTTCACGGTCGAACACTCTGTCTACCTGCGTGCTGAACGGGTCACCGTCTTTCCTCGCTTTCCGACCAGCCACCGTCGGACACATTGTCATTATCGCGACACAGTCACTTTCCGCACTCACTTCGTCGTTAGTCTTACTATCGTTACTACACGAATTGGTACACGTTGCATCGGACGATGCAGTCCAGACTAGACATTCACTATTGTTACCACTCTCCGTTTTCTTCGTCTCCTTCTCGCCAGGGTCCCACACGTCCTGCTTAGTCTCCGACGGTTGCTGCGCCAGGAGACCGTTCTCCTGTACACCTTGCATGATCGGACTCTGCGCGCGAGGTTTATTGTCGCTGTCCGAAGTCGGGGAAGACGGTTTGCTACCCACACCCTCGAACTGGCTCGTCAGGTTCAGCACCAGACCTCTCCTTTTCTGTCCTTGCGTCTCCAGCTTGCTTATTCGATTCTTCACGCTGGGTATGTCGGGCGACGGACTCGGCAAGTGGACGATCTTGTTCTGGGAAACGCTGTACGATTGACCGTTCCCGCAAGGCATCAGGACGTTACGAGCCTCCTGAGATATGTCCGACTTCTGGTTTGTCGAGCGCAGCAGATCCTCGCGAGTCACTTCCGTACTTCCTGTCTTGTCTATGCTTTCGAGCGACTGCGAGAGCGGAACTGCAACCAAAGTCATTGTGTTACGGATTGGAAAGCGCACTGCGGATAATTTTAATAGTCTAGTCTGCTTCTAGTCGAAAATGAACCCCTTCGTGGACGAGATTTCTCGTCGTGCAATGTTGTTCATGAGGTGGCATGGACTATGTTGCATGACGAGCTATTTCGCCCATGCCAATAAAGGAATTGACAATCAAGTCTTATCTTATCATGGCTTATCAAGTTATGGTGTACTTAAGGGGGTAGACTCGTTTTTTCCAGGATTCCAAGAGTGCGCGATGCGCCTTCTCATATCACGATAATGCAAAGATGGGGTTTGTCAGTAGTCAAAAGCGCTAGAGGCATTATTTGGCAGCGTAATTTGCATTATTCGAAAGCATACAGTTGCGCATGTAGCAATTTGCATAAAGCTGCGGCAGCTTACATGCTCCGGTATAATGCAAATTACGCCTCGTAAACGTAAAACTAGGACTTTTGAGGGCGATCGCAGCCTAGATTGATCTTTTACCTAGCGCTTTCGATTACTGAAAAACATCCTGCACCCTTGCAATCCTGCAAACGAGTCTACCCCCTTAACTCATTGCAGTGTAACACGTTGAATGTCGCGCTAATGTCGTGGTTAAAGGAGCGATCAATCAATATGATAAATTTTGACTCTGTACGTGGACAGTGTGAGACTTTTCAGGGTGCTTGCTGCTTGATAGTCAACCGACGTGTTAATAAAAATATAAAAGACATCTAAACGTAAAAACCAAGGATTGTTAACAATTGCATACCAGAAGGCAACATATTTTCCGTGGTGGTCAGATTCGGCGACCAACTCTTCGGTCTCTGGCTCGTTTTTTTCAGCTCGAGGCCCGAAACAGTTTGCAACCCACTCCCCGCGTTGCCCGACTTCTCCTCCTTTTTTAACTGGTCCTTCGTCGACGTGGGAGACTTTAGGTTCGTGTCCGACTTCGATCTCTGAAGTTTCTCCTTGTTCTTCATGGCGTCCAGGATTCCCTGGTAGGTCTCCAGCTGCAGCAGGAAGCTGTTGTTAGGCTTGATGCAGTTCCGTTTCTCCTTGACATGTTTCCAGGCCTGAGAGAAGTCCCAGTTGTACGCTTTCATCGCGTACGCGATCACCACCGAGGCGGACCTGGACACTCCCATCTTGCAGTGCACCAGCACCTTAGAACCCTCTTTCTTCGCCTTGGTGATGTACTTGAACGTGTCGTCCCAATGCTTCAACAGGTCCGTCTTCTCGTCGTCGTAGACCCGCACGTTCAAGTACGTGAACATGCCCGGAAAAAAGTTGTCGATCTCCCGGGTTACGTTCAGGATGTGCCTAACGCTGAAGATGCAAAACGTAGAATTACTTCAAGTGAATTTGGGAATGGAAAGATGGTCGACAATGCCCCCAGACCAAATTGATTGAGGGTCACCGTAGGGCCCTCAAAAAGAAATCAGCAATTTTAAGTTTCTGGAATTTTTAAAAAATCGATTGCGCAGTAAAAAATGTCAAAAATGTTCATGAATTTTCTCGTAATTTTTTTTTAAGCAGAACAGCGTGTAACTACCCTTGTGGTAGGGGTACTGACTTGAAACTTTCCACACAGCAATTAAAATAAATTCCATATTAGGCTTATTACAGCAAAATGAAGAAAAAAAAAAACCGAAGAAACTGTATATGAATATTTCGTTAATTTTTGTCTGTTTTCTGTTTTGTGGAGTTAACCAATTTGGCAAATAAGCAACTTGCGCAGACACATATGTGTATTACTCGACATAAACGGTTCGTGAGATTGGCATTGTAAATTTGGACATTTCATACGTAACGAGCCAATAATTATAGATTTTTATGTAAGAGATCCGAGGACGATAAGACGAACGTACCCATTCTTTTGGAGCTCCTCCAAGTTGCTCGCATTCCACTCGCTTCCTAGATAAACATGGTCGAATATTTCAGTCGGCGCATCCATTTGACCCAGAATGGTCAGCATTTCCTGATCGATGAATGGCTTAAACTCCCCGAGATCCATATCGAGATCTTCCTCGAGACGACCTCGAATATACTTCGAGGTCACCTCGTCGAGGTCTACGGACATCATGATCTCCTTCAACGTCGACCGGATCACGCGTTCAGTCTCGTCCCTTTCTCTGGGCCTGTCCCAAACAAAACAGAAATCATGTACTTAGTCCTTGAATTGATCCCTCTATTAATTCAACACCTATTATAATATGCCAAAGAAAGAGAATCTCAAAACACAAAGTTTTAAAATTCTTTTTTACTACCTTCTTATAAAGCTACTTTTTAAGTTGCATCAACCCCACAAGGGTGTGCTCGATCCAAACTAAAATTTTTACTTTCACACGAGTTTTTATTTATCAATGGTCCACCTATTAGAAAATTCCATAATTCTTTCGATCCTTTCCAAAAAATTGTAATTGCTTAAACTTTCACATTTTTCGAAAATTATTAGAAGAATTCGGCTGCAAGGTGCAGCTGCTTATATTATTTTGTAAATTAATATATTACCGAAAACATGCGTAGAAAAACAAGTTACGGGGAAAAATAATTTATGGGAGCATAAAGCGGTTGACATTACACGTCCTTGACATTTCCGAGGAAAAAACATTGCAGTATGTGTAATCTTGTCGAAAGCAAACCACTTCCACGAGGAAACTGCTTCCGTTCGCTCGTATCGAATTTCACTATAAAATGTATTCTGCAATCTCAACTATTCGCAACCAGTTCTAGAGTCCGGCTGAAGTATGCGGACCCAACATGTGGACGCAGAATTACTGTACGCACGGCAAACAGTCGCATAAACTCGAAATAATCGAAGGAGAGTAATAAACGTGTGTTTTGGTCGCTACCAACGTGATCGCCACGCTACAATCGAAATCTCTGAAACTATGTCATCGAACGTCAACTTTTGGCAAAACCTCAAGCTGAATTTGCGTCAACCACGGTTGTCAATTGCTTTTTGTTGTTTATGCGGAACTGGCGAATCATGCTGATCGATCCTACACACAGTTTTGGATAGTTATTTACAAGAACATAAGCTAAGTTCTATTTCTTCTATAATTGTTTAGTAATATTTATAGAATAATTTACTCTGTGTAAATTGGAATGTGTATGTACTATCCTTATATATGTATTTATGTATAAGATAAAAACAACAAATATTTATATATTTTATATCACATATATATGTGTGTGTGTATCATAATATTTTTGGATATATGTTTTTCTTTAAATTATATTGATGTCACCATTTATATTTATGCTGCAGATGAACTTACAAAAAAATTATTGTAAATGGTGAGAATGGTTAATTCTATTTTTAACCGTAAGTATATTTTAAATATTGCATACCTTCTACTTATATACCAAGTTTTTAAAACAGGTATGTAAATGTAGAATTTAGTTTGGGAAATATGTTCCGAATAGTACAAATTTATTTCGTTAGTGAAGGTTGGAAAGATTATTTTATCTATTGATATACCGTCTATCGATAACGAGGCAATCAGAGCTTATTAAGAAGAGGAGGAAACCTCGTAATTAGTCGAACCAGTTTCTCTCTGGAAACCTGTGTAACTGCCGACAAGACAAGCCATCGGTTGAAAAAGTAAATTATGGTAATAACTAGATCGCGGATTTGATGCGGTCACGTGATCACGAGTCCAAAGCTCGGCACACGGAAATGTTTCATAAAATTCAATAACGTTCTCGTTTTCTTTGGCTCCGATTTCTGCAGATTAGTCCATAAATATCTACATTTGCGCAAACATCCGCAATTTAGAAGTAGTATAGGGGATCACCTGCGTGATTAACATATTTATAAAATATGTAACATTTTTTTTTTTGTTAAGAAATCATTGTACAATCCAAAAAGTGTTTTAACACTAAAGTATCGAGAAATTGTCGATATTTGGGATGTGATAATTTCGTTAAAAAATAGTACAACAGTGTACTTGGACCAGAGTCATCAGATGAGGGCAAAAAGTTACCTCCCTCTACCAGTAACGGATTAGTCACGTGACCGGGCCGCAGCGGAAGCGTCGTAGAAGGGGAAGGTAGAGTGGGGACACAAGTCTTAATCTGGCGACTCTGCCCGCCAAATCTTCTGGGTTTAAGTATTTTTAAAATATTAATATTTTTATAGCCTTTATAGAGATGCTCGTTTAAAATGATTTTATATGCTACTATCATTAGTTTCAGACTTCACAATAAACTTTTGCACCCCGTATTATTTTTCTATTTTGTTGTCAACAACACCCTACTACATATTAAGTGTTTCATTTGAAATTTACTTCAAAGAACACAGTTTCTTGACTCCTACTTACAATTTATATTTGTGGAACTTGTATATATTTTTAAGTAAAAACTACGAGTTACATAAATAAAGGAAGAACCAAATACATAGAAAAACACGTTTCACTTACATTTTCCTTTCTCCTATGTCGAGTCACACTCGACAAAGGAGTGCAAAGGGTTAATATTAGATTGTCATGCATCAATTTCAAGATACACGAACCACGTAGACATTAACAATCTTTCCTCATCTAATAATTGGAGTTGGAAATAATTCATCAGCATTTCGAAATTATTCAAATATTTTTTCGCATTGAATCTACTGATGTTTGTTATAAATAGACTGCGATTTTTATGCATTTATGAAGCAATTGGTTGAGTGAAATATAAAACAGTAACACATTAAAAAAATTCAAGAATGTTGTAATGTTGCTTTTCATGTATCAAAGTCGTTAAGGGATGAAATCAATTTTTCTGTTATTCCAGCTTCCCACGATCAATGCAAAACATTTTTATTTTGCATGAAGATCCGCAGTCTAGTTATAAATAACTATACCAAAACCGCAGTCTAGCAGAAGGTTTTAAATTTCCGGAACATCATGTGCTGCAAAACATGAAATCGCGATCGCCAGGCACACGTGTTTGCCAGTGGCAAACGCGTCGGAGCAAGGCTGTCATTCGCAGAACGAGAATAAAATTTGCGAAACGTCAGTCAGGACTCACTTGGTGCGTACGCTGTCCGGTGACGGTGGTCTTCGGGATTCCAGATTGTCCATAGCATGCCACTCGTTGAGACATGAGCGATCGCTCTCGATTCGTTCTTCATAGTAACTGACCCAGTCGTGTGACAAGCCACCCAGGAAGTAGTTCTGTTCGCGCGCCTTACTCGAAACCTTGTGCAACGTCTGCAAGGCCGACCTGAAACAAAATTCGGCACGCAAGACTGTTAACCGAGAACGAACGAATACACAGAAAGCGAGCGCCAGATTTCTTGTATAGCAAACTTCACTTCACCTTCGACGGTGAAACTGCAGTGCAGCTACCTGCCCTCCGATCTCGATATGATTTTTGGACATGTTATAAATCTCAATAAGTTCAACAACTTTTCCCCTTACATGTCAGTGGCGGTTTCGCTTAGTTTCCAAGATACAGTCATATTCCCGTAACTGTCGCATCGTCGAGTCTGCCGAGCGACAGTTCCGGAAGAGGTGCTACATTCTCTGTGCCGAACGTAGAGAAGGATAGCGATCGAAAAAGAATGATAGCTCAGCCTTTCAAATTAAAAAATCGAAATTCGTTAATTTAGTTTTTCGTCGTTGGAACTTTTACCATCGTATTTGTCTCGTTTTTCCCGATTAAAATCACGCCAAACACGATCTAATTACAGTCATAATTACTTATGTAACAAGCGATTAAAGTTTCGAACTTGACACTAGCAGAATTCATACAAAAATTTATATAATACATTTTGTTTCAAATAGTATCGTATACTCAATCAATACATTCATTTCAGAGCACAATTTTTAGTTTTTTAAATTTAATTGTTATAGGTTGCCAAGCTTTCTCTTTTTAATTTGTGCTAATACAATTCTCTCTCATTTCAACCAGAAAAACGAGACTCTTTCACGTCCGAAACTTTTTGGCGCAAATCGGTAATTTAGTTTCCGAATGCTTTTTGGATCCACGGTACGCTTTCACAGGAACAGTTAGAAGTGTTCTCAAGCTAATGGGGTTAAACAATTAAGTCGGTTTTCGAATGAAGCCTGGATAACATTCGTGCTGTAGCACCTCTAGGATCGTACGGCCCTAAATCAAACGCTCGAGTGTTTCGCAAACGTTGCGACACTGCCTACGAAACAGGACTGCAGGATCTACCTAGTAAATGAATGTAAAGATGAACTTTCATCGCAGGTGTGCGAAAATGTTTCGCCAAGGACGAAGCAGTTCGACTTGCTTCGAAATCACCATTACTCATCCAATTTTTCACTGCTTTTGCCGGCTGCAAATTTAGCGAAAGAGTAGTCGCTCTGACATTTGCGGACTTCAACGCTAGATTTACGGACAACCCCAACGGTGAGCATTACATATCACTTTATAAAAATAAGAGGAATGGATTGCAACATAAATTCGATCTTCAATGTCGTCTTTTCGAGAGTGCCGGACGAGTTGCAGCTCGCTTGGGGTACCTGTTCTCTGATTGGTCCGTGTTCTTCGTTAATAATTCCTCAGCCAAGCCGCGGAGAACATTTCCGCAAAGGAAAATATCACTTCGAACGACTTTAGGAATTACCCCTTTCAAGGTTCTCTTATAATACATTTTTAAGAAACCCTGTATATTACATGATCAAACGATTAGTACAACATAGTACTAAGACCTGTAGTTTTATTATAATTTATTTCAATTTATAAACTTGCTCCACAACGGGGAAAAAAGTTCCGCTTAGTCCAACGACAAATAAAGGGAAAAATTTAAAAAAAAACCTATTACAATATTTTAATTTTAAGGTAAGAATTTTAAAATATGATAAAAACAATAAATTATCCGTCAAAGAGATGAGAATATCTATACTACTTCTACGTTGTTTTATATGTTTCTTCGAAATTAGAACTTATAACCCCGGTCTCCCATATGCAGAAGATTACGAAAGAATTCATAAGTCGTGTTGGAATAAAGTACCGGCATCCTTTCAATTAGCAACTTGTTTTTCATTGATTCGGTCACGTGCGATAGTAACTCCTAATAAGCCTACGCGTATCGTGTAGGAGACGAGAAAAAAGTGCGGCTCTGAATCCGTCGAACGTAAAATTATATTTAGCCTCCATCAGGTACGCTTAAGAGCAAGTTTATTTTTATCGCTATCTTCAGACACTAACCAATGCTCTTAGATCGTGTGGATAGATCATTTTCATCCACTTCTGCAACGCGATTAGATTAAACCGGCTCCGGTGTTTCTCGATTTTCAACCGGTGCGACGAGGGAAGAAGCTTGTTGACGGAATACGCCGATGTATTCCTTCTTTTCTTTGTCAATCGACGAGTTCTCGGAGAGTTTTGCCCAACGTGCCACTATCGTCGCTGTTGTAGACAGACGCGTATTTATAATTAAACATTTACGTAACGCGTACATACTCGACCGATACCGATACTATCGATACCCTTGCCGAACACTCGCCGCTGCCAAATCCTTCAGGCGTCTACTTAACACCTTAACCTTTCATTAATTCCGTGGGGTCATTACAATTTAAAAACTTTCACGTATACTACCGTTCATACCGACCAGAATTGCTGCAGAATTAATACGAGGTTTACGTGTAAATGCCGGGTACTGAATGTTTTAATTTACAATTATTGTAAAGATGCATTCATAGCAAATTTATTGTGATAAATGCTGCTACAAGGTGTCTGACTGAATATATCCTTCCTACTTTTATCAAATAATCCAAAATACCCACTTTCAGTGCTCCGTAAACGCAGTGTTATTACTAGGACTGCGGATTTTATGCATTTATAACAAAAATGAGTAGGTGCAGTTCGACACAGGGAAAACATCAGAAGAATTTAAAAGCACTGTTAATTAATTCCATCTATTTTATAATAACTCACGTTATTTAACTTTTAGCACTTTTAATTGTTTTTCAATTTTGTTCTCGACTGGAACGTACCATTTCAAATGTTTTCTACAAATTGTACTTCAAAAGACAGTTTCTTACTAATTGTAAACAAATTTTTCTTATTAATTATATACACGTTGCTTATTTATGGAAATCAAAAAGTTAATATTATAAAATTATAATGTTTCAATATAACGTTTGAAACGAGTTATTTGTCGGACTGTTTATTAAGATAAGTTCCATAACGGAAAAACTTTATTATGACTGATTCATAATGATAAATTATATGTATGTGTATAGTTACATAATATTATCAACTGTTATGTACTACGTGAGTACGCGATCAAGTGAATTTCTCCATTATGCATACTTCTATGAAAGAAACAAGCTTTATTATAAACTTTCTCTTCTTTCCTGATCGTAGTTGTAATTATATAATCCATAATTGGTAAGGAAAAATACGAAAAACTTTAAACTGTTTACATATAGAATTATGTTTTATCGAATAAAAAAAATTTTTTTTTCTACACAGCCAAAATAATTTTATATTCTCATAGAAATATTAATTTTGACGAACAATTGAAAGAACGAGGGCGATTAGCCCGAGGTTTTAAACAAAAATACAAACTATGTATTGGGTTGGCAAGAAAATGATATCTTTTGCCATCTTTCTGGTAGCTTAATAAAGTTATTGGCTATTTTCATAAAGCTGTGACAGCTACATATTGAATAACCAAATTGGGCTTTTCATTTCACCTTAAAATACCGAAATTACTTTCTTGCCAACCCAATACTTTTCCATGTCTTTTTCTTTCTTTAGTAGCAAAATATTACGTTAAAATTCTTCCACAGCGGATTTCCTAATTGTCCAGCAATCACAAAATCAACAATCTTGGCTCGTCAGACACCCAACGATATCAGTAAGGGTTAGAAGAATAGTGTTCCATGATTATAGTACTTTACCTAGTAGCCCTAGCGATGCCAGTGAAAACTATGCTCCTCTTTCGAAGGTTTTCCAGCATCCACAAAATCACTGACAAGACAAAGAAGATCGTCACATGCACCGAAGCACGTGTCACCATGATTCTTCTTGGCCTTGCGACTCGCTTCCGTCAAGGTTTTTAGAATGCCCTAGCAAGGGAATACGTCTCGTAACTCAAGCTAACTTCAGGATTTAGCCACAATTGAGGTTGTTTCACTGGTGAGGCTTTAGATAATTCGACAGTTTCGAAACATGACCAATTTGTTGCGAATTCCGTTTGCGTTTTGTACTTTTCATAGTAAAATCGATCCTTGATTTTCCTTTTAAATTAACCACGGTAACTAGAGGATTATCGAAATTCTTAAATATAGCAGAGCCTCAGATTTTATGAAGGACAAATTCAATCTCTAATCTTTTTAATCATTAAATTTAGGAAATTTCGAATCTACTGTGGCATAAAACGAATTAACTTGCTATAACAATTATTCACACATCGAACGTAAAATTGACGGAGAAAATAAGTCTTTACAATAATTAAATTTGGATGCTAAAATCAGTGGACGATATTTACTGTTTTTATTAAATATATTGATAACAATATATTTGGAAATTGCATAAACATCCGCAGTTAGTTATAGCATACACTCCGTATTTTCAACAGATGAACACGTTAGAATACACTATACTCAGAAACCAAACGTCCAGGTAGCAAAACGTCAATTTATTAGAGTACTCGAAGGCTCTGCTACACACGTGTACACACCCACGTTCATAAATATTAGAACACCTTCGAAAATGGACATTATCTAAGCCAATTCTACAAAGTAAAAATGGCATAAAAATGAATTTCCTCTTTTAATATTTTCAAGGTATCTAAAATAATATAACGACATTCTCGAATTCTTCTAATGCCGTTACAGTTTCCTATTTGACTCATTCCGTTTTGACAGAAATGCATAAAATCGAAAATCAAAATTCCGAAACGCATAAAATGTCAAGCTATAGCACGTTTATTCCGATATTTCACAGGTTCTGTTCTGGCTAAAATTTTCAAATACTCGAAATCCACCCTCACCGACACCAGTAGGATATCTTTTAAAAAAGTTTCACTAGAACGCAACCAAGCTCTAACATTAACTAGTTTCTGCGTCCGTCATCTTTTAAAAATAACAAGATCGCATTTACCGAGACAATGCACGAGATACGTTTTCACAAAATACGTGTGAATAAATAAACGTGCCCGGTAGCTGTCCTCAAAAACATCTTTAGAATCCCAACTGTGAAATGAAGAATCGAATTCCGTTAATTCGATGGCAGTGTTGAGAAGTGCAACTTTTTCACATCCTACTTCGAATACTTATAAAGGAAGGTGTGCTACACGTACAAGGAATTACCGAAGCGTGCACGAAAGTGATTTGGATCACTTCACGAACAGCCTAGATCACGGGTCTCCGCAGCGATCGAAGTTCAAGGATCAATGAATCCGAAGCACAAAAACGTTGGACCACTGTCACAATCACTATGTAAAATCCGTGTTCCTCGGCAGCGTGGTACGTCGAGATGGCACGCTCAAATATTTGTTGAGGAATGAGCACGAGCGTACACGGGCGTCGGTTGATATTCACCGATGAACGGGTTTTTCTTAGCGCGGCCACGTTCCGTCGACTGGCAAATACTCTGATTCGATCGTAGGATCTGGCAAATGAGAATAGCGTGCGTAGGACAGTCGGCTGCCGGTGGTGGGGCGATGACAAACGAGCAAGTCCAGCCATATTTAGTGTTGATGGGCCGGCCTTTTTTTCGCCTTTTTTCTTTTTGATTCGCTTTCCATCGTTCCGCGTGCGCACGTGGAACCAGTCCTGCGAGCGTAAACGCGAGGCGAGAGGGTGACCTTTTAGAAGAAAGTAGATCTTGACCTGGGCAAAGTTTTATAGGTCCGTCGGAGAGTACAGTGCCGGCCAAAATGGTAGGACATTTGAACACGTTCACATGTCCCATATACCATACACTCAGCGGCAATATAAGACCTAGAGTCAGTCAAATAGTATTCGGACCAGTGTCGCCAGATTAAGATTTGTCTCCCACCCTACCCTTCCCCTTCCACGATGCCATTCCCCCATTTTCTGGCGGCAAGCAACCCCACGCTCTTCCGCTACCTAGCGTCACGTGACGCAATGCGCGCGCCCTATTCGCGTTGCGTTCGCGCCTGCGTCATGACTAACCCGGTAATGGCAGACAGGGGGTAACTGTACTCCCCTCTTAATTCCCTCAATTCCCCTTCGCACTCCGCATTATTTTTCAATCTTCTTGCCAACAACTCTCCCTACTACATACTTGAAGTGTTTCATTTGAAATTTACTTCAAAGGACAGTTCCTTGACTGTTACTCATTTTAAACAATTTTGTTTACCAATTATATTAAATATTGCTCAAACTTTGTTGTAATTTATATTTGTTTTCAACTAAAAAGTAAGACAAATTAAATACATAAAGGAAGAACCCCAAATACACATAATTTCTCCTTCTATGATGTCGAGTCATCCATGCCCATGTCCATGTCCATGTCCATGAAAGAGTCGCGAGAAATATTCATGTTTTTTACGAATGTTTCAATTTGTATTTTCATCAGTGCTATCCATGTAGAAGCTCGACAACTATTGGCAGATCATTCTTATAGCTTATGAAAAAGAGGGCTGACTAATGAGGACACCGTTACATGCCCATTTTTTTTTTAATGAAACTGCGGTGTCATCTCTGTCCCATGACGAAATTTCTTGGAAGTCTATTTTCGATCTCGTGAAGTACTATAAGCTGTGATCATCTTGGATTATCTTGAAAATGATTTTCGAATCGTGTCGCATTTGTGTTTAAATAAATGATTACTTTAATAACTTCAATTTTATATTGAATTAGAAATGGAACTAAATTGAGAGAAAGTATAGTAAGATATATAAGCTGCGCATGCAACATTCATTTATAAATATTTTAAATGTGTAACATGGTTCAAGCATGGATATTTGTTTAAGTAGTGTAAAAAGTTATTCATTAGGATGAAACTTTATAATTATTATTGCTTAACCGTTCCCTGACATTTGTAGTGCATAAGTAATTGTTATATCGACTGCTTTTGATTGATATGTTTAAAATTAAAAAGATATATTATTTTACATACATATGTAAAAGCTTGACACGCAAAACATATAAAATTCCTATAGCGAAATGTGTTGAAATCAATTTCTAAGTTCAAGATGTCTAAACGTGTACAAGCATCTTGAATTTTCACTTCCTCGAATAAAGCAATCTACATTTAGTTTGTAAATCTCTATTCTCGCTATTAGAATTTGTCTATTAGACCAAAGGTTTAAAAATCTGTGAAAGATTTAATCTTCCTTACGTCGTTATATTTTCTTACATTATCAGATTAAGTGATATTAGTAGGGGTCAATAAAGGATGATAATAACATAACTTTGTCCTCCATTTTTAAGCTGTATTCAGCATACATCACATAGAAATAGTTAATACAGACATAGTAAAATGGATCAAGTTGCACAGTGATTCTTCAATTAAAGAAAATGCACGATAATTACCTATTTTTGGTGCCTTGAAAGGCGAATACTCCTTTAAGTGGTTACGTCTTCCTATGGGGCTCAAAAATATGCATCTTTAAACAATTCATATATAAAAATGTATGAATTTGGATATGGCTGTGCATATGTCTTGACATTCATAATTAAGTTTATACAACGTCAGTTTAAAAGCATAAAATATTGTGTGAAACAAGTATTCAATTAATAATTCCAATTCGTATACAGTAAACAGTTATGTATTTCCAACCTTCAAATAAAATTAATCTTGAAATACTATATTATTCTTTATTTATAGAGTCAAATTCTAAATTTACCCAGCTCTGAATACTATCTTTAACAAAATATAAAACTTATACAATAATTTCGAATACTGACGACATGCATAAAATTAATTTTCTTTGCTTATAATACGAGATCATGGTCGCCACACATATGTCATGGCCGATAGTGAGCGTGTGAAACGCTGACAGCTTTGTCAATTGCCGAGAAAATATTCGCGAGACTGTACTTCTGCGAAGTATGTATCTATATTCAAAAATCGAGAAAGTCCGCGGAATAGATGGGTGAGGACATCGATTTTCTTGAATCATCCAGTGTGATGATCTGCGCGCGTATCTACTGTAGATCGCGGCAGCACATCTTGCCAGTGGTTATTCTTTGAAGCAGAACAGAGGTGCGTGTACAATTCCTTGTATCCTCGAACACGTTCTACGTTGTAGTCACAACAGTGAAAGGAATGGAAACGATTATACTTTTAGCATTCGCGAGAGCGCGGCGGGAACAACTAGTGACATCAACAGTGTCTGCTTGGAGCATTAACTACCGTTGATAACGATCTCACCGACACCAGTGCGTCGCTGCTTAGGGTCGCCGCTGACCAGGACACTGTGTTAACGACTGTGTAAATGCGCTCCTGCGCTCCACATTTTTCTCCGCTCTCGTTTCGCGCCGAGAACTCACTGTGCTCAGTTTGACCCGAACAGTCGGAAAACAGTCGATTTTCATATTTTGCGCAAGTCGTGCAATTTTTGTTGTCCGATGTATTGTGTTGGCAAGAAGGTAATTTCGGTATCTTAACGTGAAATGAAACCGAATTTTTTTATTCAAGCGATGAACTTCAATCAATAAAATATTTTCTTATTTATTCTTTTGGGCAAAAGATCATCGAACAGAAGGGAAAATATCTTATTCGTTAAAGTTCATTGTTTGAATAAAAAAATTCGGTTCTATTTCACCTTAACTCAATATTAAACATCTCAAAAATAATTTAAAGAATATTTTCTTATTTGTACACCCGTGAACCACATCATCGAAAGTTGGGAGATTTTATAATACGCTTTGCGATCTTAAACAATCTCTGATGCAGCGTTCATTCGTTAGCAATTTTTAAGTGTTTTAAGGAAATTGTGTAAATTCTTACATTCCAGAAGCTTTTCAAGTAGGTATACAGAGCACTTTCGCACAAATTTCATTTCGTTATCATCTGAATTAGTATAGTTATTAATAGACTGTTAGATCTTTATGCATTTATGACAAAATTGAGTAGATGAAATTCGAAATTGTTGGAATTTGGAATATATGATATATGATTTCTCCTCTATTAAAATCATTAAGGGAAGACATAACATCCAATTTTTTGGAATAATGCTACGAACTAGCTTTATTTCGAATATTTTCGGAAACAGTCGAATACTGTGCGCATAAGACCGCATGACTGAAGTGAAAATTTCTACGGCAATTGCACACTTGTCTGTTTCTCGGTCGCACGGCTAACCTTAGCCCCGTGAAGTTTACCTGAACGGCGTTTCACCTCGGAGCGTGACAGATCAGACTTATTCACAAAAATAATATATTTTTCGGAGGCGAATTTTGTCTATAGGCTATAAAAAACGCTACCAATGTCACCTTACAAAGACTATTATACGAGATGTTCCAAAAATGTATTTTCTTGAAAGAGTTCCTGAGGTCATCTGAAATAACTTTTTCCTTTGCGAAAATGTTGTCCGCAGCTTTGTTGAGGAGTTATTAACGAAAAACACGGACCAATCAGAGCACAGGTTCCGCTGAGAGAGGCGCTGACATTGGCCGTGCTGGAATCCGTCCGCAGTAGCCGCGCTATGATTGGTCCGCGTTGTTTGTTAATAACTCCTTAAGGAAGCCGCGGAGAACATTTTTTGCAAAGGGAAAGGTTGTATCAAATGACCTCAGAAATCACAAAAAGTAAGCTGAATCTTTTCTTTGGGTCTGTTTATCATTGAAATCAGCAACGCGAAGAGGATTGGTTTTGTACGTCACGACAGAAAAACGACAATGAATCAACCAACGGAAAGAATGGCGTGGCATGAATTGAGCGTAGCTTTTGTGGAGTTCGGTGCCATTATTCGTGCCAGAACGTTAACAATGAAATTACTTTTGTGCGCAACGGACGCGAGGGTGCGCGTGACAGTGCCTAAAATAAGAGATTTAAGCCATTAAACTACAATAATAACTCGAAATAACAAATAAATAATTGGTGAATGTTTTGTAGACTAAGAATACCTACCACGGAGTAAACAAAGTGCTCTGTTATACAGCAGCCCGAACCATAACATACTCAAGTATAGTAATGTTTCGAAATATGCGATTGAGTTCTACACAAGAGTCGCCAGATGAGGGGAGGGAACACGAATCGAGGGGAAAAAGTGATATCAGAATTATAAAATAATGCGAAATAGTTATTTCTAGAGCTCCGTAAACATAGTTTAAAACAGACAAATATTGATCAGGATTCTAAAATTGTCGCGGGCTTAATGAAGTTTGCTCTGCGGCAGAAAAAAAGACTCGTTATCCTTGAATACGAGGTCGATGGGCGTCAATCAACGAAAATCCATTGCGGCTATCATCGGCTGCCATAATCACAGACCAGGCCGTGCAATAGTCTGAGAATTCGACGAGATGCAACCTGCTGCACATCGACGCCTGTCGGCTTGATAGGCGGAACCAGTTTAGAAAACCGTTGCTGGTTCACTCCCACTGATCAAGGTTCGATAAAAACGATTTCTTCGGGAATCACGCTCATTATACATTGTATTCAAGTCTACCGGACAGACGAATTTCCCGCTTTACGGAGGAAAAATCGATTTTTCTCTCGATTACTTGTAACTCTTAGTACGTAATTTCCCCAAGCAGTTTATAAAAATTCTCAATATTGGTTCAGTATAATTAGCTATGCTCGGATAACATATTTTCAAGTCCATGGACACTCGTAAGCAGCAGCGTAAATTTTGTGAATTTGTGGAAAAAATAAGTAGGTCGAAGTTCGAACAGATTATAAAAATTTAATTTTAAGTGTACAAAATTTTTGAACGAAAGGAGATGTTTTCGTTTGGTTTCTCTGTCTCTTCAAATCGACGAAGAACATTTTTATTTTGCATAAAGATCCGCAGTCTACTCGTGGGAATAAATTATTTTGTCTACTCATAAGACTTGGTCGCATTTTTCATAGCTGTTTTCAAATTTTAGAAAGTAAGAAATAATGGCTGAAAGTGTACTGTACCTAACAGTCTGGCCCCATATAATAATTGTTGAAACACTAATTACAGTCAGTACGATGAACAGACGAAGTTCCTGAATGGTTAATTTCAAAAATTATGCTACTACGTTAATTTTTGTAGTTTCTAGGACAACGAAACAGTAATAAATGTATACAAAATGGAACACTTTTGGTGATATTGTTTCTATTCCGCTACTATGAACAGTAAATCAATTATTTTAGTTTTTCCCTGTAGACGTGTTACAGGGTTCAAGCCGATTTTTACTTAATTTTACTTCATTTTCGAACGTCTCTATATTTTTTAAAACTCAAAATTTCAAACAAATGTTGGAAAAATTCAACATAGCACTTTAGAGAAGACCCAATAAGAAACGGAATTTCCAAATCTTCCCTCATTCTCCCAAAAATCTCACTTATAGCTATAGAAAGTTGGTAGCAAATGTTCTACTATTTTCTACCCACGGTGTACTATAAAGGATAACAGTTTTAATTTAATGGAAAGTATGCTCTATCTAGCAATTGACATGCAACTTGTGATTGTGAGTAACTATTAAATTGGCGCATTTGAAATGACCGTTTCACAGAAAGGAGTTCAAGTGAAAGTATTTTTCATTTTTCAACTGTTTCATTCATTCAAAATAATTTCTCTTGGCATGCTTTTCAACGAATGATTTGCAATTAGCCATTTCGTTCCTCATAGAAATTCGTAGAAATTGACGGTGTTTGATGAAACAGATTTATAGAATGCATTGTTACTCTTACTCTGGAAAATTATTGGCGAAATAAGCATTGCATACTTATTTTTATGGACACGATCCTTAATGCAGAAAATAAATAATGCATAGCCTTATTTATTCATCAGAATTGTCTTTAACAGACTTCACTTATACAAAACTTTCAAAATAAACATATTAAGAGAAATATCCTATTTACTAACTTTAAAATTTATTTGCAAAAGTGTTCTCTCCGAAACGACTCTTTCGCAGTTGATTGACAAAATTAACAAAAAAGTATTGCCTAAAATTTTTACTGTATGTTAAAAAATAGTTCTTCTATCCATTTTTAAGCTTCTAGCGTTTTTTGAAATTTTCAACAGAGGCTCGGAGAATTTCTTTTTTATCTATTGAACTTTAAACTAATTGTTTTAACTTCCAAAACAAAAATCTGGTTATTTGATCGACTTTCAAAAGGGTATTCTTTTGTAACGAGCGCAAACAAATATCTTTTATGCAACATAAACATTGTCTGGATCAATTGCAAGAAACAAAAGCTACATCTTCTCGTCATAAATGCATCACAACCGCAGTCCACTTATGCGAGCCGGTGTACACGAAATTTCACTTATGTTTTACAAAAAAAAGAGACGCTGAAAGACCGCCGGTGATTCATTAAGAAGAAAGAGAAATTGGCTGGTTAATTTGAATTTAGCTCGACTTGGATTTCACATGCGCCGAAGCCAACAATATATGGTCGTCGCGAAACAAAATGGTAAGCAGCGTGCAGGAGTTATGCTCTCCGTTCAGTGACACGATCTTGCTATCAACTAGGAAGTGGTAGCCTGAAATTTACTTGCAACTTTTCTTTTAATGGGAAAGCGGCTGTATTTTTGCTCGGATCGCGAAAGTATTTGGCGTGGCGGTCGGGCGACATTGCGATTTCTCTGTGAAAAAGTGAAACCGGGAGACGAAATGAGACCGACGCAGAGAGAGAAGAGAGGAAAAGAGAAAGAACGAGCCAATGATGTCTAATAAAACGACTCTGGCGAAACGTAGCGAGTTAATGGTCACTGAACTGATAATTGGCGATGGTTCGCGTGTCCTGGCCGGTGGACGGCCAATAAAAATCGTCCCGGGAATCCGAGCAACGACCGGGAACGCGTCGTGCCGAGTATCGATGGTCTTATCATCGTGGCGAGGTGTCACTTTGTGCCGATGTGTTCGTCATCCGGTTGGAAACCGGTTCGGAGCCCGCGAAGGTTCATTGATTCCCCGTTAATCCGGGAGAGCTCTTCCTGCTCCTATTGAGACGCGTTTAGCTTCGCGTTAACAAGTTCGCCGGATAAAGACGAGGAAGTTTAACGTTGCGTAATCAGAACCGACGCGACGTCCCGGATCGATCCTAATCGGAGATGGATCGTTCCGCGCGGTCAAGAAAGAGGAATACTTATCGCCGCGGTACAAAACCACACCCAAACCTGTTGCCGACGACCTGGAAACCGGCAAACCCGATAGCTTTTGTACCGGCGACATGAACAAAAACCGCATTAGCGATTAAAGACAACCAGCATTCGAGAGATGAAGAGTATAGAAAGTGCAAGATAGGGGAGACCGGGGCTAAAAGTTCCCGGTGTAAGTTGTTCCAATCATTATTTAGAAAACAGGAGAAGAACGCGCGATTCGTTATCAGTTGTATTTGTTATAAAAGTGGCTAAAGACTCTCGGTCGGCCATCTTTGTAGGGTCCGCGGTAGTGTAGCGTGTGTTTTTGACGAAGGTTTAATTGCGTACCAGGTAAGTAAATATTTTTCGATTCCTTACTACTCGGTCTATTTCGATTATTTAATATCGATGTCACTGATTTTTTATCCTTATCGATGAAATTACATTTAAAAACATGTGGTACAATAGGTTTCATTCGTTGTTTTACACCTATAACTAAAATATTGTTCTAGATTTTCACATGTGTCACCTTAAATGTATGCATATGTATATGTATTGTATAATTCTTAGTGTGTTTTAGTTTTAGTTTAGTGAATACATAAATAAAAGCGAAATTAATTGTCACTGATATTGTCATGATAATGACAAGAATATTACAACGATCCAATGATCAACTGTTTCGACTTTCACCATTTTTTAAACGGCTCGTGTAATAAGAACAAGTAAATTTGTATACGTGGTACGCTCCTGGACAATATGACGGCACGTGTGCGCTATCTTTAACTCTCCGGCAGCGGAGTCCGGGTCAATTTTGACTCAGAGTATTAAAATCGTCGTTCAATTACCCAGTTCCTGGCGAATTAATTAAACGAACAACTGGTGCATTAGGAACAATGGAAGGATTAACGTGTCTACAGGAAGTACTTGCAAAATTGTCTTAGAAAATTGGTTAATGAAGTAGTAAATCGTCCTAAACACCATCAATTGTCCTTCAAGAATGTTCAGCGAAATGGAAGTGTTCAAAACAATTGTATAGTATCAACAATAACTGCTTTTGCTTCATTGCACACAATTTTTATGATCTCGTTTTAATTGTTACGCTTCGAATTAACGTAGAACATACGCATAGATCTATAAATATGTGAAAATTGAAATTAATCAGTTCCGTACTACGCTGATACATTCGTGAACAAGTCTAACTTTTTTCATTGCTCGTAGAAAAATAAAATTTTAGTAAAACGATCTTATATGTTCTTGAAGCAAAAATATTTGGGAAGATGTGTACAGAAGTTTGTATTTCTTGTACACGACATACAAGATTACCATTATAATAATTCAAACAGTGACAAAAAAAATCCTCATCCGTAACTGTCTCTCCTCTAATCTATCAGGTAGATCGAAAAGAGTCGCTTTTCCTCGGAAACTAGGTTCATCGCGTCTAACCTGTTCCTCCGCGCAGAGCTCAGCATCCGGTTTACAGAAACTCACGAAATTCGAAATTTCCTGTCGAAGTACCACTTTCTTTCCGTGCTGTCGCTTCATTATTCATCGGTTACCTAACGCGCGGATAGCATTACGAATCGACGTTCAAGCGACAGTAGTGAAAGTGACCGGAGAACGTAAAATACATCTCAGCGCAGCCACCTGCCTTCCAGCTCGACAGGTCATCGCGTAAATGATCTTTACTTGTTGTCTGCACTCTGCACAAATGTCATATCGACAGCCAATTAGAATTCGTTCGTCGGGCACGCCTTGCGGATTTTCGAAAAATTCGAATAAGCGATACGGTTCGTTTGCGATGCTTCAAAGTAGTTTTCTTTGCGCCGTCCGTATTTCAACTGAAATGTTTTCAATTATACTTAAAAATGACAAAAAATGGTTTTATTGCAGCGGGCAAATAGTTATTTCTTAAGTAAGCGTGGAAAACTTGATCGTAAGAATCCATACAATTTTCTAAATGACTTAGATTGCGGATTTTGACGTAAAATAAAAATTGTTTGCATCAGCCGCAAGATACAAAAGATGAGTCAAAATTTAATTCTTCCCTCAATAGCGTCGATAAATTGAAAACAATATGGAAATGTTCTGTTTTAAATTTTGTAATGTGCTTTTGCTTATGATCCGTGAAATCTAGATTAGAAAAATAATTATTCGCATCAGAGATTTTAATGGATCAATCTTATAGATCGCATTCATTTCACTCAATTTTGTGGTGACTCTGAATAATTTGAAAAATTATCAATTTTTTCCTTCTTCAAACAACTGCTGAAAATCATAAGTGTGAGTAACTAATTGCTCGGGGAGGGAAATATGAAAAAGGTAGCGAAAATTTTGGAGGGTGCACGGTGCCAGTAACCCCCATAATATTTCAGGGTCGCGTAGTAGAATTCGGCAAAGTGACCATGCGTCGCGACGCGCCCATAAATGGCGCGGGCGATGGTCCATGGTCGCGAGCAACCCCACCACTACATTGACGGCCGAGTCCACCGAGGCTTCTCCAAAAATAGGATGACAACGTCAACGACGATAGACCGACGGAGTTTTCGGTGCTGTAACGATCCTCGTCGTGCATTCCACAACAATGGATCTCGACGAGCGCGTGGCGAGAATCGATCAGTCTCCACCAATACCACCGAACCGGCCACTTACACCCGAGACGAGTTGTCGTTGACGGAAACTGCAAAATATTTCGCTACAAATCCTGCTGCCTCATCTTGGGAAACTCTGTTCGCGATTTCAGTCAAGAATTTTCAACGCTGCGTACAAGAGCGACGTTATAAATTAGGGAAATCGTATACAGTGACTCCCAACGGGTCGCACAAGCTTATGAGCGGTTCAAAGGAAATTTAATACGTTTTCTTATTTGTAAAATTGTGTTTCTTTGAAAAAATTAATATGTGCGTAATATTATATGAAATTTAGCAGCCATTTTCCAGAAGCCTTGTGCAAGAAGATATCTTCATGGGGTTTTATGTGAGACACACTTCTTCTTTGCGTTTACATTGGACAAAAAATTATTGTCGCGAAAACAATTTTGAAAAACTCAATTTTTATAAAAGTTACAGCCACTTTCAACCTGAAATATGAGAATTGTCATGTATATTTTCAGCTTCATTTGGTTATAAAAAGCTTCGTCAAGGTAATAGCCTTAAGAATGTTCCTGCAAAATGTTATCTAAATTGGTTCAGTAGGTAGTTTTTAAAAGTAGAAAATATTAATAGCTATACTAATTTAAATGATAACGAAATGAAATCTATGTGAAAGTGCTCTGTACACCTACTTGAAAAGCTTCTGCAATGAGATTCTGCAAGAATTTACACAATTTCCTTAACACTAAACCTACCACGGTCAAATTGACCGGTTTTCTGCTCCACAGTTAGTGAAATTATAAAACCGCTTTCATAGGAAATTACTGAATTGATTTCTTTACTTAAGTAAAGTCAATCTTCTCAATTATATAAAGTGTTTCAATTTTATATGTTTTGAGCTCGGTAGGTTTAGTGTTAAAACAGTTGAAAATCGCTAATGAATGAACGCTGTTCCGGAGACGGTTCAATGTTTAATTTGCAATAAAGTAGACCTTATATAATCATCTTAATAAGGTTTATTATAATTGTTCTTCAGACCTTTAACTACGTCGGACAGCAAAAATTGTAAGACTTACGCAAACTTTTGAAATTGACCTTTTTCCGACATTTCGGGTCAAATATCCCACTGTGCGTCGTCTGGCAGAAGAGCAGCTCCGAAATGGATTTCGCGTCTCGCCACGAGGCGTAGGGAACAAAAGAGATCATCGAACATAATTACCGGCAGGCAATTCGTGTGGGAAGAGCAGGACGTGTTTTCACCCGCGCTGAAAAATCCGCGAGCGGAAGAGGTTGGGCAGGCAAGAAAGTTCCTCACCGTCCAACCGCGCATGAGACAATTGCGATGCCGACCAATTAAGCCACGGCCCACGCTTCATTTTTCCTTTCATTCGGCTCAACCTCTTCCGCATCGATAGCATCGCGCGACGCCGATTCGACCACATTTTTCTTTTTCTTTTTTGCTTTCGTTTTATTTCACGCTGCGTCCCATGCGACAATTGTCTTCCCGACGCACTGTGCGCCGTTTGATCGATCTGACTGGCCAAAACTCGACTCCGTTAACGCTAAATCTACCGAGCTCTAAAACCCATTAACCCTTGTACAGCCAACCGGGGACCCGTTTACTGCATTTCTTTCCAACAACTTGTTCATGTTCCTCTAAAAATATTACAAAATTCGTCTGAATATGTCCATTCTTTGCTAGCTAATATATTAATTTATAGTCTTAAAATGAGATTTTATGTGTAAATATGTTAAATACGAAAGATTTTCAATAATCTACAAATTTTTATTGGCAACATCGACTAACATGTTCAGTGTGGACGTAGCTTTACGAGTAGACAGAGGATCTTCATGCAAAATCAATATTTAAAATCAATTGAAAGAAACAAAAATTATGTTAAACATGTACCGCGCTTTTGTCGACAAGTTTAGTTAGTACATCTATGTTCTTCTTCTGACTATTTTCTTCTTCTCTCATTGTAATAAAGAATAACGTCTGTTGCTTATACGTATAATATAAATCTGGTATTTTGTAATTAGTTCTTTACCAAAACCTTCAAATCAATTCAAAACACTTCTGTTAATACTTTTAACACATTCAAGAGAGTGTAACAGTATTTTTAAGATCTTCCAATGTCGTTACAGTGTGGTATTTTATTTACCAAACTATTTTTACTTATGAGAATGACAAGATTGAGTTTATTTCAATTTTGCACGGTTCATAATATATGAGAATGACAAGATTGAATTTATTAAAATTTTGCACTGTTGAAAATGATATATTCCCGAATGAAAGAATTGACTCAATCATTTTAGTATTTACACCTTGGAAAAAGGAATATGGAATAAATAAATAGCGATGTTAATTGGCCCATTCGAATAAGTTAATTTCAAATGGAATAAACCAGAAGGGAGCAATATGGTTAGAATGTATTAGAATAATTTTATTAACTCTCATACGCTCCCCAAAAATAGTTGCATAAAAGAGCTTAGGATAATAATTCACGCATTTTTGTTCTACACTTTAAATCGACAAATCATGTTGCATTTATAACGTCACATTTTAAAGAAATACATCTTACAACACAAACAGGAAGAAATCAATCGTTTTACAGTATAAAAAAAATAAACCCTAACCCTAATTCACCCTAAGGAACATATAAGGGTTAAAATAGATCATACCAAAGTTTCTTATACATAGTTTAATTAGGGGAGATATATTTTTAAAGTTTCATAGTTTTCTAGCAATTTTTCTCATCTGCTTCAGTTCCCTAAGTGTCCTAATTCTTGCGAACGACAGTGTACGTGGGATGAACCCTTTCGTACGACGTCGGCTGACCCTATACGTCTTACGTGGGTGTCGTCTCGGACCATCCGTTGCAATTACACGAAGTTATTTATTAGTCACGGTTATTAGGCATACGGCAACGATCGTTCCTACTCGATTGAATCGATTACTTAGGGAATGATAGGTGTACATGAATTTCTCCGGTGTAATGAAACGAACGACTATATATCTGTCCATTCTGTCCTGTTCGTTTCGAAAACGTACGCATTGATTTGCGTTATAGACGTGTCCGCTGGCGATGGGATGGAGTGTGTGTACAGTGTGTGTACTCACAAGGATTCGTCGCGTAAATGAATTCAATTACATTATTACAATGTTCTGTACCGATAACATTGCAACTATCAGATTATCTCGGAAGTAATTGTTTTCATACTTTTAGAACGTACAATACGAGAATCACAACCATTAGTGCTCCATGTATACATATTTTCCATCATTGTTTACAATTAAAAGTATTGTAATTAATTATAGAAATGATCATGCCATTTCTCGTGAACAGTATTCAAAACCGTGGAAAGAAAGTTGGATATTCAAAATGGTTCCGATTCACGTGAAACTTCACGTTCAACTTCCTCCCATCGCTAATGTTTGTTGAAAACTTGACTTACCACATAGCCTGCACGGAGACCGGCTTGAAAATGTGCTGTCGACTGCAAACGCTGACGCTGAAGCCTCTGGAACAGAAAAAAAGAGGAAAAGTGTGAAAAGTTGGGTCTCTCGAAACCTGCGGAAGGCCACGTGGATCGCCTTATGTAGGGTGGCGAACCGATCGTATCGACGAGCTATTTTATTGCCAGCCGAAACGACCTAACTTCCCCGTTGCGGCTACTTACAAGTAGCTCGATGCTATTTTCGATCGCGCTTAGCTTGTTAGATTTTCACTCGGCCTGTACGTTCCTTCGAATCCTACAGGTATGGAATACATCTTCGAGACAAATGCTCCTAAGCTGGTTCGCTTATATAATATTTAAGTAGGCTGGACTGGGGTTATACGTTCCGATTTTGAAGAACGATATTCTCATTTTTAACGCGTAGTTTACTGTGAAATTTTAAAGCTCTAATCTTAAAATTAAAATATTGTGATAGGTTCTTTATATTTTTTCATTTATTTGTCCCGTTGTGGAACAAGTTAAAGAATAAAATTTGCTAATAATTGAAACTTTAATGAAATAGTTCATTTTTAAATTAAATACAACACGTTTAGGTTAAAAAAATATATGCTATGTTTAACAGAACATCAAAATAATATAATAATCCAAACATTATCTTTGATATGGAATTACTTTGGCATACATGAATTTTCTTGCTGATTCGAACGTTAATTTTCTGGTTTACATGAAAAATTGCCGAATGGCAAATTTCCAAAGTTCTAAAGATCCGCAGTCTAGTAATTACATCCCAGTACAGGGTTAACATTAGAATACAGTGAGCGAAACTCGTTTAAACGCACTTCAAAATTGACAAATTTTCATGTTTATTTAGAAGAAAAGGACAGATGATGTCAAAATGGTGTTATTTACTTTGCTAAACCTTTACTTTCAACATCTATGCTTCGAAATTTTCTGTATTTACGTGCCAGAATATGTCGCAGAGCGAAACGACAGCGCGCAGCGTCTTTAAAAGTGTGAAATTCGTTTAAACGCAGTGCTTTTTCTTTCAGATATTCAGATCATAAAGTAAAACATGGTCTTGTTTGTAAAAATTCTTACATAAATGTTTTATAAATACACATATGTACAAATATTATAGTATATAAATATATTCATAATCCCCTCAGTTATTGTTAAACGTTTCTTATTAAAATTTTGAACCTTTAGCCCCAAAATCCTTGTTTTTGTATGAGCGTGTAAACGAGTTTCGCTCACTGTATGTGTACGCAGACTGAACAATGAATATTAACTTTTACTCTGCGAAATCTTCGAACACCTGTAATTTGTTGTGAAACAATCTTAATTATTCGCAGTGGGTCATTTCTAACGCATGTTCTTCAGTACTTCTTGCTTATTTCTACTGCCCCTTACTTCTACTTGCTTGCGGTACTTCGCGAAGTTACGTTACGTTTGGAAAATTACTATGACTTTTTAACCAATTAACATGCCTAAGTCTGAAGTCGCTCGTAACATGCATAAAACGTTAGAATACGTTATAAGACCCCTAATACTTTTCCGTAAACTTGTCAATTTACAAAATGGATCTAATAAAATGATCAATCGCCGAATCAACGATAGAGAATCATATCTTCAATAAATTGGTTGATGAAGTTCAAAATTCTCCAGAAAAGTATCCGTCGGGCTGCCGTTCGAAAGATTAATTTCAAACATTAAAATTCATCGTCATTCAAATTCCAGTGCATTTACATTGAATGTCCACTGCAATCGCTATTCCATGTTATGCAAAGAGAAATTGGCTGTTCACTTGGGATTTATCTGTAGAACTATGTCAACACGTTCAGGGCGGCAGCGAAATTCATGGAACGCCGGCCACTTCCGGCGTTTGTTTAAATAACAAACGCGATAAGTCACTCATAGACCGCGAGACTTTACGTAAATATTTTTACGGAGAAAAATCTAAAAGTTGAATTTTATTCCCATCGCTGTCGACGCTGGTCAATGAAAATCGAAATGACGACATGATGGATGACCATACGTGATCATAATGCGCGAACGTGATGCTTCTAATAATTATAGAATAAAACGTGTAATTTATACAAGCGTTGTTACAATCAAGATTAAATCTTGCACGCTTAGCTCGCATCAATTATAGTGTTCCATATTCGTATTTAATCTCATTGAAAACCAATCATGCCATCAACGAAAACGTATGCGCACAAAATCAAATAGAAATTAATTTTTAGTAAAACACAGATTGTATCGTGTAAATATATGATAAGAGTGGTAAGCAACAAATTGCTCAAATAACACAAGCGTTTATCATATATTTTCTATAACGGCTCGTATTTAATTAAAACTACTATTTATGATAACGTGTCACTTGTTGTTTCATGTGTTTTGATGTTTTGGTATGTTACACTTTATGAGATATAAATACGAGTTGGATATTTCGAAACGATAGTGTAAAGTTCGTTCCAAGAATTCAGACATGTTCGGATAATCGAGGTTCTACTAAATCCTGAATAAAACAAGCAATTATGCTCCGAATCGTGTGATGTTTGGGCTCATTTTAAACAGAAAAATGTCACAAATACGTCGATAAAACTTGCACAAAGGAACAGTGAAAAAGAAATTGTCGTCACATTTTTTTTTCATCAAGATATTAACCGTGTAGCTTTGCAGGGGAATGTACGGCCATTAAACGCGTTAGAAATACATTTTCCGAATCTGTGTCGTTGGTTCTCATGACCATTGATTGTGAAGAAACGCGACCTACCATCACGGCGAAGATAATTGAAATTGTGCAAGCCAGCAGAACGAACGCAGCGCGCGGAGTCCCCGTCGGTCTCTCCATCGACGTGGCTCTCTGTTGGTTTACTAGTGTATGGTTTTTTGTTGGCAGACGGCAATTATTCAAAGTCTCGATTTCGCTGTTCGAGGCGGCGATCGGCGTCACGCGGCCGAGCAAACTGCTCCGAGATCGCAACGCTAACGCAACCGCATATACACATGCTTGCAACGCGTTACAACACGCTCTGCACATCCAGCATAACCGTTAATTACGCATTATGTAAAGGCCTAACCGGTGCAAAGCCACGCGAATAACGCCGTGCACCATGAGCCGGCGCTCTCCGAAGTACAAGTTCGGCGGCCGGTTTCCGGTAAACTTCTTACAATTCCCCCGCGATCAGCTTTCCCTTGGCCAGAACGGTACTTTGCGTCATTACGAGTCACGCATGTTCCCGGTGTAAGCCAAGAGAAGAAGCGCCTCCTTGTGTTTTGCATTGCCAAACGTAATCCCCGACCTCTCATGCGGCAAGCGGGGGACATGCTGGAACGGACGCAGACATCTTATAGCTACCTTTCAGAATCAACTGGACGACGACGCTCTACTCGGTTGTTAGCGTGGCGCATCTTGCCTAGAAACGGGACAACATCGGTTCGATCTAGTAAGGATAACCACCGTGTAACACCGGTAGTTTGTGTTTTTAATAATCTGTTGTGCAACCTCGCTCTCCACGGAACTGTACGGTAAATCCTCGCGGGTAAGATGGAACATCGGCACAGTGGAGATGAAACGATCCTTTTTCCCAATGCTCTATCGAATAGTGCATACGCCATTTAATTTGGTCCAAGGACATTTTTAACCATTTAATCCAGCTACGTTGGAGCCTTAACACTACATTTACATTAATTCATGAAAATAACAAGAATGTATCTAATCAAATTTTTGACGGATTTAGAATCTGTAATTTTGACGGGTCCCGCAGACCCTAGTGTTAATATCTAGAAAAGGGCTGAGGAGGCTATCCTGAACATTGCTAACCCTGAGTTTGTAGTAACCTAAGTTTGAGGGCGAGTGTCGCCGTATTGACGACATCAGGATTGTGCATTCAATTTCTGAAGAGGCAACACATAATTCAATTATGTGCATTAGAAAATGCTAAATAATTAGAAATCAGTCACTGCAACCGCAAAATAAAGTGCAAGGGTTTAATCTGAATCTTTGTGATCAAATGCAAGGGGTTGAAAAGTGTATAAGACAAGAACAGTCTTTGGTTCAGTAGGAGGTTGAGGATAAGGTCTCAATTTTGAGTCCTGGTCTGCTAGGTTTTTTTTTAATGGGTATGAGCCCGGTACATTCGAGAGTACCGTGTCGAGCCCCACACTTTCCCCCCGACCGTCATCTTCCGAGGAGGTTACTTAACTTACTGAACTTAAAAAAAAGAGGGTTGAAAAGTGTACGATAGCTATGTCACTCTACGCTGTCAAAGGGCCCAATTACAGTGCTTCAATATTCATCGACATTATCATTTCTCAGCATTGCGGTATGATGCCTCTGATAACCATTCCGAGGAAGATGAAGCTCGGCCAAACGGCATGACCCGGCTTGATGGCTTCGGAACAGCTGACACGACCTTCCACCGTGACCTTGATGTTCACCTGTCAAGTACCTTGCTCTAACATGGCTTACGGTAACGCGCTCCATTTCCCTACGCCCGTATGTTCAGGCAAAAGAGAGTGGCGCTGACCTTCGCGTTCACCTTTTCGCGGTAGCCAGTGCGTTCGTTTGTCGATATGCGCTCGATGCACCGTTTCGCGCAGCGTTTTGCTCGCCTAATTGCCGATCGCGTGCCTCGCTAATGACTCACCGACGACTGAAAGCTGCTGGAGGCTGCTCCGGTCTTTTTTCGCGGGATCGAAACCTTGTTACGCATCGAGGGGCAGGCTTAATTGCAAGTCGGACCCGGACCCGAGCGATTTGTCCGGCTACGTTTTTCCTTGCTCGCTTACTTGCTGCGGAATAGGGTAGCAATGAACCGAGGAGAAAGTGCGGAACTATCTGCGTCAGTAAATATCTGATAACCTGTAAAATCCCGATCGCTTTCTCTGCTCTTCGATTAAGTCTCGCGAATCGCCGTTGACTATTATTGAGTCGCACACTCGACCGTTTCCGTGTATAGGTGGAATTACTTTTAAAATGTTTATCGATAAATAGTTTAGAAGATATTCGAGGGAAGCATTAACATTTTCCCAATTTTCTCGAAAACCGTTTGTGTTACGAGGAAAAGTGATACGACATTAAAGACGCGGAATGTACAGATCTACAAGTTCTATCTAACACATTTTTCGATTCGATAAATAGTTTAACCTCATTATGTCAATATTTAATTTATTTGGTCCGACGTTTTTCTCGTGAGATAGACTTATATCCGATATTTTAAACAAAAAGAGTGTTAATACCACGTTCTTCCGAAGTCCGCAGTCAAAATTAGATAGAACAAACAATTTAAGGTGGATCACAATGATTTCGAAAGTCACCGTGAAGTCTATTTTTGGTTTATCAGGCTGTTCTGGAAGTTATTATTCATGCAGGTGGAGAATATGTAGGTGCTTTGCGTATCACAAACCCCCGTAAGTTCCTTAAATAGCAACGCGAAATGTCCTTAGGTGAGACCTCCGGTGTCATTTGCCATTTTAATATAGTAATCAATGTTTCTAACACGGTTTCATTCATAATTTTTCTAACAAAAAATACACCATTACTACAATATAATTAGGGAGAAATAAATATTTTACTGTAGCAAGTGTCTAACGAGACCAACCATTAACGTCTTTTAGTATACATACAAGTTGAATTGCCGTTGTAATTACTATAAATAATCAGCGATGTCGTTAAATAACTACTTTTTGAGTGTACAACTTCCTGTGTGTATTGCCTGCTTATAAACTTACAATGGGGCATCTAGAAAATTTTGTAATTATGATTCTTTATAGGCACTACCATCGATATTACCTCTCAAGTGTTTCCTCTACTTTCCAGTCAATGTCTGGTTAAGCACTGACATCCTGTGCCGATGTAATTAAACGCGAATGGAAACAAGCCTCTACTTTCAATTCTTTTTTCAATAATTATGAAAGTGGTCTAATTCATATACATATTTCCTGTTTCGAGATATTTAAAGGAAAAGGATATTAACACTACATGAATTCCATATAATGTTGAAATAACAAGCACTATATAACGGTTAATTTCTGACATTTGGATTTTGGTCCGACATTTTTCTCAATTTTCTCGAAATCCGTTTGTTTTACCAAAAAATGCAGTAGGACATAAAAGACGCAACCTGTCCAGATGTACAGGTGTTCGTGTCTAACATATTTTTCGACGCGGTAAAAAATGATTTTGTAAGCATTAAATTATAATGAGCAATAAATTAACACTTTACCTATCTTAAGCCTATTAATAGGATTGTCAATAATTGTGCTGTACCAAAAGAAAGCATAGAAATTTTCTTTTACATTGCAATCTTAAATGAAACTATTAGGTGACGTCATTGAGAGGGTTACTTGTTAGTTCACAATGAACAATGAAAATTGCTGTTGCTATTGAAGGTTCCATTAAAAAATGTTTAACCATGTACCACAGATTTTTCAAAATTATGCAATAATCACCGGTCGGTAATGTGTTAATTATTTTGATGTTCAAGGGCCTTGGGGCACGTTTTCCCGTTGCCATAGAGTGCTCACCTTTTTAATTATGTGGAATAACCCCGCGGAGTAGCGTAAAAAGAAATTCAAAAGTCTAAAATAAGAGCCGCTCTAATGCCACAACCATTTCAAATGACACACACGTACTGTTAATCGCGACAATTATTAATAAATGAGAGAAAGTTATTCACAAGTACCCAATAGAATGCGATAGAAATGTGGAAACAGTCAACATACCCGTCGCCGTCGAGTGTAATGGCAGTGTCGGCTAGGACTCGCAGTACAAGACCAACAGTCGCCCTGTCGTGACAGTCGATACCGAGCAGGCAACTCTCTTCGGCATTCTGTCTTCCTGTGCATGACACAACGACCAGATACCTCGTTCTTCCTTGGTGCACTGATTCGAGTTTCACTGCCTGAAATCAAAATATTTCGATTCACTTTTTAAACATTCTTTCTAATTCTTGTGACTGCAGCGCACTCTCGCAAGGAGCCATCAATACGCAAGGTGCCCCAAAAATGTGTGTACTTCCTTGAAAGGGGTGGTTCCTGAGGTCATTTGAAGTAACCTGTTTCTTTGCGAAAATGCTCTCCGTGGCTTTGTTAAGGAGTTATTAACCGTAAACACGGACCAATCAGGATGCGGCTACAGCGGACGAATTCCGGCTCGGCCAATACTAACGTCACGCTCAACGGGACCTGTCGTCAAGCCGGTATCCATCCGCTGTTGCCGCGATCTGTAGTAATCTGATCTCGCTCGGGTATATCGGTGTGAACTACTACTAATGTGACGCGGAGAGTCGCAGTCGTCGGCACAGTTCAAAGGCCCGTGCGTCCTCACAATGTAACACCAATATAAAATCTTTTTTATTATTACTTATTGTTTTATGAAACTTTGACCAATATATTTGTGGCATTTTTCTGATTAAAATAAGACCAAACACGATTTAATTTCAACTGTATTTAGTGGTTTAATTGACGATGAACGTTTCGAGCGCAAGGAAGGACAGAGTATGGGAAAGAAAGAGACTCAAAGGGTCGCTCTTTACACGCGCTGTCCTCCTCTATATTCAGCTCGGTCCTTGAAGCTCAAAAAAGTGTACCGTCTACGATAAACGCAAACGAATCCCCCGAAGGCTTTTGCGTTTATAGAGGATTTACTGTAAACTCCTAACAGAGCCGAAACGGAAATTTTCGCTGAGGAAACAGTTGATTCAAATGACCTCAGGAACCACTCCTTTTAAGATTCTTCCACATTTTCGGTCACCCTGTATATACCTCAGTTAAATAGTATATTTTGCATAGCGTTTTGTTAATTGTGAATTTTCTTAATAATTTTTATGACTTGAGTGATGGAAAAGTAAACAGCCTAGTGTAATTTACAATACTGGAAACATTAATTACTTTGTTTTCAAGTAAACGCATAATTATTATATCAGTGTCATCCATTTTATCGAAGAGAGTGAATCACACATATATATATGCAATGAATACCCGTTCTCCATAACTTGGAAATAGCAATACCAGGTGAGGTGTAAAAGATAACGTGTTCGATACTCAAGTGATGCAAGAAATGTGTCCAGTACTGCATATGTAGGCACGATTACATGAAGTGTAACGAGGTGTATAAACATCTTAGACTCTCTTATTATAAGAAAAAACTTAACAAAAAGAAATTTATGTGAGCGCTTCGCCATTTAACTATACTACGACCGTTTTTAACGTTGCAATAAGTATTCCTGAAAGAAATATCTCCCAACTGTTTTCAATGTTGGAAAAATGACATCAAATATAACTGCATACATAATAATAATAATATACATAAATGATAAAATCGAAAGAATATATGACACAATTTTTTTTAAAATTAGTTGACCCTGATATACCAACAGAAATACCACTAATACTGCAAAATTTGTCCCTTAAAATCAAACTATTTTTTTTATAACCTCAATCCCTTTCGAAATATGCTACCGTACGCACTTAAATGGAACACCCTGTATAATTACTTAGAAAGTATTTTATACTTTATTTTTAATGACTGCGAATTTACGCATTTACAACAAAATTGAGTTGGTAAAATTTAAAATGGTGGGAAAACTAATAGAATTCGAAGACATGGCTATTTTCTTTTCAATCTATTGCAATTACATATTAACATACTTTCTATTTGATTTCTATGGCTTGCAACTTACACATAAAATTTGTATTTGCATAAATATTCTCTATTAATAAGTAATATAATATTCAAAGTAAAAAAAATTCAAATAACAATGCATCGAAAGATGATTTATGTAAGATTATTTAAGAACTGTGCAAAAAATAATTTCATTTCATATTTTTAATGTATAACTAGACTTTATTGAAATAATTACAGACTAATTCACCGAAATATTAACTTCAACATTATTAGCAAACAGTTCTTGTAAATACTTTTAAAGGCAACTAGTTAATCACCTTTACAAATTTCGACATTGCGCAGGCCACGCAATTTCATTGCGTGAATCACAAGTCTTAGTCAATAGACGCATTCCAGTTCTCCGGTCACTTTCCAAGGAATTAATGCAGCTGATTTTCGTAAACGTAAGAACTTGTAAAAGTTTTTGTACTGTCCACACATCACAATGATCTTACTTATTTTATTTACCCCCACCGTTAAGGAAAATGTGCAATTGTATAAGCAAATTATTTCTTCGAAAATCTTTCATGTATTAAAAATAACATACAAAAACTTATAAAATTTTATTGCAACTTTTATTTATCCGTCTCGAATAAGGTATATTATAAATGCATAGGTATTATTAAACACTGAATTAGAAATGTTATGGTTTGTTATATACATAAAATATATATACCTTGCAGCAATTTAAATTTTTGATGCGACTATAAACAAACATAAGTAAAAACGTTGAGGTATACTTTGTTATGTCAGTGAACATGATTTTATGTAGACTAGTATCTTCATTATTTATACATATATATAGATATTATTTACTATATTATTTATATTACAATGTATTTTATGTACATTATTTATATATTTATCATCTCCATTATACAAAACACTGTATATAAATCAGATATTTTTATAAAACAAAAATAGAACTTTTTCGCAGACCGTGGCTCGAGATTCATCTATGTATGTACTGGGAATTATGGTTGAAAACAGGATACGCCTGAGTAACGCTGAAATGTACTGGACGCAACGCGAAAAGGCAGAGATATGGCAATGAAGACGTCGCGAAATTTTAATATCAACTCGTACACTTGACCGGAGATCACTATCACGTAGTCGTCTGGAGAGACGAAACAGAAGTTGCTTCAGGGTTAACGACACCGCAGAGTACAGTTGCACAACCGTAACTTTCATGTAATTTCCGTTGACGGGTGTTTCCTGATCCGGCTGATATCGACCGCGTTATCATTGCCAGAAATATTCGAGCGGGTTGAGTCATGAAAAATCGATTTCCCAAAAATCAGTACATGTATTTACCTTTTGTTGCTTCTATAGATTTCGATTGGTCTCTCTGGTAATAAGAATTCAGTTTCAATGTAAATTTATCAATTTATTAAAAAATGTTGTTCTTCCTTGAAACGGGTGATCCCTGAGGTCATTTGAACAAATTTTTTCCTTTGCATAAATGTTCTGCGCGGATTTGTCAAGGAGTTATTAATGAAAAGCACGGACCAATCAGATCACAGGTCCCGCTAAGGGGGCGTGGCCGAGCCGAATTTCCTCCGCAGTAGCCGCGCTCTGGTTGGTTCGCGTTTCTAACTTCTTAACCCTTGCACTCCGAATTATTTTTCAATTTTATTGCCAACATCTCCCCCTACTATTCTAAATGTTTTATTTGAAATTTACTTCAAAGGACAGTTCCTTGACTGATATACTTATCTTAAACAATTTCGTTTACTAATTATATTTTAAACATAGCTCTCAAACTTTGTTGTAATTTATATTTGCGGAACTTGTATATATGTGTTTTTAACTAAAGAAATAAGAAATTGAATAAATAAAGGAAAACCCATTTCATTTACACTTTTCTTTCTCTGATGTCGAATCACTTTTTTTAAGGGTAGTACAACACTTTTGGGACACCCTGTATACTAAAAACGATATCTGTGAGTAAAAAAAGGCCGAACAATGATCTTGGCATAAAAATATTCGCTACAATGTATCGGTCCGTCGAAGAGAAGTTCTATGGATAAATATACCAATAAATGTGTGTTTAGTATGGTGGCACGTTAGCCTGTTGGAACACCGTACTTACAGGCTCGGCAATTATCCACGTTTAACCCTATTACGTGGTTAATTAGGACGTTCTCTCTACGTCTCCTTATGGGACACCATAAATTGCATCTACTTCCTTCCGCGCTGTAATGAGCTGATGGAGTGTAATAATCTGACATACTGTCTGATGTAAAACCATCTACACTAATTTAAAAAATTATGTAAATGACCCGCAATTATCGGGTGACTCACCTACTTGTCTTGTCACAACATAGTTCGACGATCTAAATTAGAAAACACACTAGCAAATATTTGTTTATAGCCAAAGGGTAACAAAACTTACTTAAAAATAGCAAAAAATATTTTCTTATCGAATTATTATCAATATGAACATCGGTAATTTCTTGAAATATTTTTCGAATTGTATAACTCATAACAAAGCCGCGGAGAACATTTACGCAAAGGAAAAAGTTGTTTCAGATGGCCTCGGGAATTCAAGAAAGTACATTTTTGGGATTTTGGGTTATTGGAAATACTTCGGATAGACTTCAATATAATTTTTGCTTGTACTTTTACTTAAAACCTTAATATTAGATGATTGCATAAGTTCATCCCCGCTTTGAAAATAAAATTCAATGATTAAATGTTAAAGAATTCAGCTTTATTAATCAATTATGTTTTCTACAATTGGAAAAGAATGGTGACTACATAATTTTTTTACACTCCACCGTGCAGTACAGCGAAGTCTATGAAAATCAGGCACAAACTTGTACAATCATTTGATACTTGTACGAGACTTATTCACAGAGTAACAATAGTTTAAATATCAACAAAGCTCAGCGAAGATTCTTTCTAATTAATTTTAAGATGTAATTTGAAGAAACATCTGATCGCAAACTTCTCCGAGCCCGGAAAGAGAGCGTCCAATTAGATTCGTTAGGCCCTAATAGCTAATTTTCCGGAGAAAATGATCTTTTTGCGTACCTCAAGAATCACACCCGGCGAGAAATTAAGTAAATTACAGCTTGCACCGTAGCCGAAGTCTCAAGTTCGCGAGGGAAAAAATTCGAGACCATGAGGAAGCCATTACTGGTTATCGATCGATCCGCGGATAGCTGAACGCAAAATTCAAAGAGCGTGGAATCGACCAGGGAAATCAGCACAAACTGCGATTTATGCACTCTCTGCACACTGGCTCGCGTTGGCTCCGCGATCGATATCTCGGACCAGTTACACGATTGCGTTTCTCCTCGCGTTTTATCCAAGCATTACGCGCATAATCGTATGACATACAACGACCCAGGTCGCTATCGTGTACACTAACAAACTAGTACACAGCCAACCTCCCGGCCCGAGAAGATATATTCAACACGTGTCTAAGCTGCGATATGGGATACAAGATTGCTAGAAACTCGTTCCCAACTTTTGCAACTCACTGGTCGGCAACGAGCCAATAAAACTGTCTGAACTGCCTAACAATTAAAATCTACGTACCTACTCCGGCGGCAATTTTCATTATTCGGCGTACAGTGGGGTATTTGACCGGAGATGTCGGGAAAACGTCAATTTCAACATTTTGCGTATACAATTTTTATTGTCCGACGTAATTAAACGTCTGAAGAATACGGTTTCAGTATTGTTTGTTTTTTTTTGTTCGACCACTCGTGAAGTACTCTGCTACATTGCAAGTCAAGAGATTTTATAGCGTGCTTTGCGTTCTTAAAGAATCTCTGCAAAAATTAGTTTTTGACCTATTTTCAACAAAATAAACAAATCTTTCAGATGTCAAATACCCAGATACATATACTGTAATTAATTCAAATGTTTCAGTAGACCATCCTGGTTGTAAAAAATCAAAAACCTCGAAAAATATGGGAAACATGCAGTTTCGTATTGAAGTTTAAGAAAACGACATCATTTATATTTTTACAGTATCAGTGTATAGTTATAAGCAGTGTTCTTTTCATGAATTCTTTCAGATTTTTTAAAATTTCAGAATTTTAAAAACCGCTGTTTTCGAAGTTTCGATGCGACTTCGAGCATGTGTCGCATGTCGTCGAAGGGTTAAAAGACTCGTTTGTATCGACTGTCGCGCGAGATTATAGTCGTCGAAAGGGAAAAGCAATAGCCAACGACTGCTCCGAGCATCGAGAGGGAGAGTTTGATACAGTCGACGCACGATTTGCAGTTAGGTGGACGATAACATCTCGAGACATTCCTGCTGCACTCAGACGACACTCGAAAGCGTAGCAACAACGATGTCTGATGTACGAATATCTTCGTGCGTATGGCCTTGAAGAGGGCGAGCCAAGATTAACGCGAGGCGAGTTAGCCAAGGTCGCGCTTTGCCGACCACTTCAACTCGTCCCCGGCTTTTTCCATGTTTCTCAGGTGTTAACTTCGCAATTATTCAACAAGTCCGGTTGTACCAAACGTAAAAGCTCTCATTTGCAACCGCTACACGCTCCGCTCTGTCTTTATAAAACAATTTATAAATAGAAATTCAAGTGGAGGAAGCTTAAAAATTGTATTTATCTATAATACAGTAATGTTTAAATATAGATGTTCGTATACAATCTTCGGGGCGGAAATGTTACTTACATCGTGTACAACAGATTCTATTCCTTGATCCGTTAGAATGTAAAAAAGGAGTAGAAATGGAGTAAATAAAACAATGACAGAACTGTTTTGTAACTATTCATTTTTGTTGTGGAACTTTTATCAATATATTCGAGACAGTTTTTTAATTAAAGCACACAACACAATTTTCGTCATATTTGCTTGTTTAATTCACGAAACCGGAAAAACCTCGATTATCCTGCTCGATTCGGATAATAATTCGGATTATTTGTACAGGGTTTATAAAAAGACAGAACATAATCGTGAGAGTGCCGCGAGACAAACGAAATTTAAAAGGACGTTCGTCGCTAGGCCCGTACCAAGTCATCGTCCCCCTGCCCATTCAAATCGCAAATTTGGGAAAACCTTATATCCATTGTTACACATGAGAATACTAATCCTACATTATAAAATACTAATGTAAAGCATCTTCTGTTCCTCCGTCGGATTCACATGACACTGGCATTCACGCGAATACTACACAACACACTTTCCGAAATCGTGACAGCGAACGAGAAGAAGTTACTCCGACCACGATCAAAATAGTACAGTAAATCCTCTATAAACGCAAAAGCCTCGGGGAGGTTCGTTTGCATTTTTCGTAGACGGACACTATTTCTTGAGCTTCAAAGGCCGAGCTGAACGTAGAGAAGACCGCGCGCGCTCTTTCTTTCCCATACGCTGTCCTTCTTTGTGCGCCCGAAACTTTCATCGTCGCTAGGTACAGTTGAAATTATATCGTGTTTGGTCTTATTTTAATCAGAAAAAATACCACAAATAAATTGATGAAAGTTTCATAAAAAAATAAGTAATAATAAAGAAAGATTTTATATTGATATTACATTGTGAGGACGCACGGGCCTTTGAACTGTGCCGACGACTGCGACTCTCCACGTCGCATTAGTAGTGGTCCACACCGATATATCCGTGATCAGATTACTAAAGTGGAGGGGATACTTTTTTTGCGTTTATCATGTGCAGCCTTTTCGCGTTTATAGAGGATTTACTGTAGCAGACCAGTAGGAGCGTCATGTGACCGGGCCGCGGCGGAAGCGTGGGGGACAGCGTCGTAGGAGGGGAAGGTAGAGTGGGGACACAAAATCTGGCGACTCTGGTCGGTAGTAAATTTTCTCAAAGGGCACATCTCTTTCATGTCTATCGAGGCATTACCGTGCTGGGCAACCCAGAAATGTCGAAACGTGATCAGCGTTTTCGCGGCGAACTACCACGCCCACCCAGAAGCAACATTCGCGCTGCCAAAGCAGTCTACGAGATTATCGTGAGATGGTACGCGTAGGATTCGATTGCAGCGGGCAACGAAGCGATTCCGCGAATTTATCATCGATTGATTCGGTTGGAGAAGGAAAAAGGATAGACAGACCCGGGATCAGGAAACCTTTTCGCTCGGTGCTCTCTACCTTCTCCCGACGTCTACCGACGACGATTCGCTTTCGTTTCACGACATCGCGCGACCTAACGTTTACCCACACGTACACACGGCGAGCACTACATATATCGCTGGCGCAAAACACTTTCACGATGGCCTTTCGCGATTCCTCCGTGGGATCCTCGTGGCTCGGAGGATCGAGCGATCTCCGAGAGATTCCTTGTGTCTGGCATTTAGATACGGATAAAAAAGAAGGGAATCGGTCAGGATGACAGTGTACGCTCGGCTCATTCGGCGAGCAAATACAGTCGACCCGCCTATAACGCGATTAATTCGTGTTATATGGAAACTGTGTTATAGGAAACTAAGAATTAGCATAACTGTACCGATTATTGCGGTATCATGCTTCGATTGTACTCTATGTTAATATTACTCCTACTTTATCATCAAATAATAATATGTGTAAGCATTTTATGGAAGAATGATGTGTCATGAATACAAGAAAAAGTTTGGTCTCCCTGAAAACCTTGTAACACCATAGGAGAATATTAAAAAATAAAATTTATAACATTTTATATGTATTACTGCGGACAAAAAAGTGCCATGTACTGATTACTGCGTACCCATTACTGCGGATTAGAATTCGAAATATATTTTTCAGCAAGTACTACTCAAACGTCGTCTAGTAAGATCTACGTATTTATTTTTAAAAAATAAATACAAATTATTATATAAAAAAAATTCGTTTCCTTCAATTCAATTTTATTTTTAAGTTATTACGGGACTGCGGATTTTATGCATTTATGACAAAAATGAGTAAGTAGGTGAAACACAAAACAGTGAAAATATCTGGCGATTTGAAAAATACGATTATATTGCCTGCGGCTAAATAAAATTATTAAGAGATGGAATAAATGTTTATGCAGCTCCTATTTCTTGCAATTGACTTGGAAAGTAGAAATTTTCTTTCTGAATTGCAACAAACTGGAGCGAAATATTGTAGAAATTTGGATTACTTTCTTATTGTGTTTAATAGGTTGAAAATAATATAACAGTGTTTTTAAATTCTTCTAATATTATTACTGTTTTAAATTACACCTACTCACTTTTTGTCATAGATGCATATAATCCGCTGTCTAGTTATTACCGATTAAAGTCCCTGTTGACTAGTTGTATAACAGTTGAAGTTTACATAGCGAATACCGCCGCGAAGCAAAATAATTACAAAGCCCGAAGCCCGAGCACAAAGTTTCAAAAATAATCTTCATCGACAGAGTCACGGAGAAAGAGATCTCGAAGAAGTCCAAAGGCTTTGGAAGAAGTTGGCAATGCGAAAACTGTCTTGCCCGGAACAAGACGCGATTGCCAGCTTCGGGCACGAACTCTAAAAGGCAGTGAACTTTCCCAAGATGATCCAATTACTGGTGACTCGAGAAAGAGATATTCCCGGGTACTGGTTCACCGCAGACGTCCGTCAGTCTTCGATTAGAGACAGACACTATTCGTTGCATGCTCGAGATTCGAATTTAGCAGGGTGACCAGAATTAGCTTTATTGGATCCTGAAATGTCCAAATTTCGCCGATCGTTATCGTCTATGGGGTAGAGAACGTTGAGAATATATGTGAAACCCAAAATCCATTCGAATTAGGAGCTTCTTATAAGTTTCTATTTCAAAATTAGTACAGACTTCTCATTAATTTATTATTTTTAATAGACCCGAATGATATTTAATCTGAAGTATGCTAAGCAGTATAACACTGGGCTCGGTCTAAGAATTCAGTTACAATTTTCTAAAATGCTTTTAGGTGTATAGTTTACGATTACAAAATGTATGAATGTATTAGTTTCAGCTTAATAGGATAATTAAAAGAAGCATGCAATTTTTATTTGGCTCCTGTGTCCTGCGATCAATGCAAACATTTTTTATTTTGCATAAATATCCGCAGTCTAATTGTTGTACATATAATATAAGATGATTACTCTTCAGAAGTAGCCGAGACATTATCAGGTCTACGCAAAAATACGTTCATGAAGCGGAACTACAATATAAACTATGTCTGTATTCCTACTGTAGATTGTTTTAAAATCTACCGATCGAAAAAAGCCAGGTAATGCTACCAATAAAATGTGTAATACATTCGAGAGGTCCATTACAACGTTAATCTTATCTACTGCTGTATCTAAATGCGTTCTGTGCATTAAGTATACACACACTGTCTAAGCATTTTATAGAAATGATTTCATATACCAGCTCGCTATGAATTGCCTTGGACGGGTTTGTCACGTCAATCAATTGGCAGCGCAATTGGTTAAGTCTTTTCTTCTCGACCATTAGCATCCAAGACTCGAAAAATCGTTCACTTTGTCGTTCTGAAAAGCCATTTGTCGTGCATACAAATTTACACGCAACATTTTATTGCAGATCGTATATCGAAATATCGTTTATTTTATTGGAAAATCGCAGACCAACGAAAAAAAAAAATGGAGGTCAAACGACGGCCGTTCGAACGCCATTGTTCCAATCACGAGACCGAAGGGTGTCGAAGCGACTTCTGCCGAACCAGTTTCACACATGCAAACCATTGTCTCGATCCTTCCGAAAGTAGGACAAGTTTAGCGGGTGTCGTGATACCAGTTTAGGCGAACAGTTATGCGTTTTAACTTGTTGCGACCAAGCGTTTTATTCTTCCGTTTCTTTTTAATCACTTGATGGTTACGATTTATTTTGCAGTTACTCTACTAACTGTGAAAAAGTCTTATAAAACAATAAGTAATAATAAAAAAGATTTGATATTGGTATTACATTGCGAGGACGTACGGCCCTTTGAACTGTGCCGACGACTGCGACTCTCCGTGTCGCATTAGTAGTGGTTCACACCGATATACCCGAGCCGAGATCAGATTACTACAGTGGAGGGGATATTTTTTTGCGTTTATCATGTACAGCCTTTTTGCGTTTATAGAGGATATACTGTAGCAGTATTTAGTGGTGTTGCAGAGTCATCAGTAGAGTGCTAAGGGTGAAATTAGAACCATGAGGGATCATTTCAAGCGTTTTACTTTTGAAATCTAATTCTTGGATCCGGACCACGGATTAATATATCAATTTCGAACGAAATGATGCAACTGGCCGTTTCGGAACTATTACCTACCTGTAATAATGACGCGCAGGTAATGGAAAATTGGTTTCAGTGCCAAGACACTAGCATAGGTAAAAATCATTTCTTTCCGTTTGCGTGAAACAGCCATTTGGCAGTACGTAATAACGTTCTCGTCGGGTTATTAATCATTTTCTATTTCTGATTATTAATCACTCCCTATTGTGTTCTTTGGCAGAACAAATCGATGACAGAAACCGTTCAAACAGCCCGGGTATTAATAACATTGCAAAACTGTGGCCAATCCATTTATTAACTTGTTCAGCGGTTTCTCCGCGTTTCATTGACCTTTCATCGTTTTCTTGGTCATGAGAAGAATCGGACTCATTGTGCCGTAGACATGGAAGAGTGTTTGACGTTAAATCGTGTTCCCAGGCTGCGAGGCGCGTATGTAACGGTATTGTGTAATGACTTACACGTGAGTCGACACGATAAACGCCAAGACCGGGTTGAAATGACGGTTTAATTATTCTCGGTTTCGTGTCAACCCGCGGACAAGCTATAAAATTGCATTAACACTATCGTTTCTGCGATACTGCCTCCCGCGACATACCACTGGGAATGCAACGGTTTAACGCGGTCTCTCTGTCCGACCAATAACTACGAAAATTATCTAATTAAATAAACATTGAAAAGTTAAGCTTCATTATAGCAATTTCCTTTGCAATCCTCTTGAATGTCACAGGTCGTAACCGAGATTGATACGCTCAATGTGTCAGCATGAAAATAAGTTTCTTATCCTGGACATATACGATCATTCATTTAATTAAATAAACATTGAAAAGTTCACATTTGTTACGGTGATTTCGCAAGTCGTAACCAAGATTGATGCGCTTAATGTGTTAGCGTGAAAATGAATTTCTTATCCTGGACATACTAAACTCATGAGATTTCTCAATTATTTTTTTTTTTTAAGAATCTTTAGCCAACATACGGCACCTTTTTTCTTGATTATAATGAGCCCAAACACGACATAATTCGGAGCTTATTTGCTTGTTTAATCCACAATTCAGAAGAGCCTCGATCATCCGAACTGATGATATTGGAATTCTTTATTGTGTGAATACATTCCACGTGGAAAAACTGTTCAATTTTTAACGATCAATCTACAACACGATCTGTTGTACAAAAAATACGAATTACCTGAACATACTGATTAATTCGGATAATCGAGGTACTACTGTATCGTGGATGAAACGAGTAAATACGATCCAAATTGTGCCGTGTTTGGAGTCATCTTAATCAGAAAAATGTCACGAACACGTTGGTAAAAGTTCTTTTCAATATTCATACCATAAACTCTGTTATATCACAAGTGAGCCGGATGTGTTAATATTCGATGATACTCAAACCAGGGACCAAAAATTAGTTGATTATTATTGAAATTTAAGATAATCTACACGAAAATATAAAGAAAAAATTTAAAGAACGAAACCATTAAAAAATATCGATGTTTATACTTTTCGGTTACAAGTAACAGTTATTAGTGCCAAGAAAATTGCTCAAAGCAGTTATCGATTAAAGTAAAAAGAAATTCGATCATCGATAATTATTATGAGCGATCGAAATAAATTTCTCTCATCAATAACTGTTATGAGCGATCGAAATGAACTTCTCTCATTGATAACTGTTATGAGCGGGCGAAATAAACTTCTCCTGGAGGAATTACTTTACTACAGGATGTGAAAAGAAATTTTTCCGAAAATTGCATTGGTCGGAATTGTAGAGAGAATACTAAAAGTTCCATTTTACAACTTCGTTGTGTGGAAACCTAAAAAACAAAACGTATCCCAACCTTTACAACAGTCCGTAACCTATTTCCAAGGCACGACGGTTCAGTAAAATGTAAAAAGATCGAGTTTTTTTTCCACCTGAATCATGGGAAAACCGTGTTAACAGAAAGCAGAAAATCCACGCTGAAAACAAAGAGAAGTGTTGCTCCATCGTCGATGTATCACGCAACCTGTTTCAAAGAGGACTTCTTTCTAACCGGAGAGGTTCACGAGCGACCTGACCACGACCACGACTCGACTAACGAGTTTTTATCAAGCTAATAAGCGGATCGGTGAAACGACGCTAGTTCTGGCGAGATGGAGGTCCACACACAGGACGACTAAGAATATTCCGGCGCGGCGCGGCCAGTGTCAGCGTCCTCCTAGATTCCAGGCTGCATAAAAACTCGAGTAATTAGAAGCGATCGGGATGCGTAACGACGACTACCAAAACGAATGCGTGCGCGAGGAATGCGGCTCTCATTAAACGCAGCTTCTATGTCTGTTTCTTAATCCTCGAACGGCTGACCGTCTCGCAAGAAGAAGTCACGGCCTGGCTCTCCAACTGCTGGACGTGGTCAGGCTTGAATCGCGCGAGCTAATTAGTATAAACAAATTGTAGAACACTGCCCGTAAAAGGATAGACATTTTTACAAAAATTCACCGTTTCACTTCACGATCAAGTGGCGTGACTGCTCAAAAGCTTCATGCGAATGCGAGCCGTAAGTTGAAGGTTTCATGACTTCACTAATTAGAGGATATTTTTGATATATGTATTAACCTCTGCTCGTAATTAGAACTACCCACTAAAATTTTATGCATTTATCACGAAACTGAATAAGTGATATACAAACCTGCGAAGACGTCATGAGAATTGAAAAATGTAGTGCATGTGATCAAATTATATTAAAGCTGCAGTATGAAAAATATATTTTTTAACCTGATGAAAAAAATAATGTCTACAGCTAAACGTACATTTTTATTTCCAAATGAAACTAAGAATTCCATGGAGCTAGACTACCATTTAAAAATTGATCGTTTTAATGTAAAATCGTTATGGAAGTAGCTCTTATAATTTGATTATTTTCGTCTAAAAGAATTTCTATTTTCACAAAAATCCCCATCCACGGTCCACTTTTGCATTGATCGTCATGAATAACTGTCGCAGTTGCGTGCCAGAATTTCATGATCCAATAATGGAACAGTTGTTCAATCATTATCGTCCGAGTACATTAGGAGATTAATGAATAATCAATCTGCTCGAGCCGGAATTAGGGACACGCGCGTTGTCGAATAATGTTCCCGCACAATTCTCGATGCAGGATTACGTCGAAACCGCGGTATGAATCGCGTTTACGAAATCGCGGCCGTATTTTTTTCTCATGTTAGGCAAGCCGTGATTATATCAGAAGCAATGCGTGCACATTTTGACACGGCTCGGTTGCAAAATCGTGGCTTTTGTCAGCGAGCGGAATCGCTGAAGTCCGCGCGGACCAGTTGCTTCGTTGCGGACCGTAACGAGCCCGCCGTGATATAATCGTTTATGCAATCGCAAACTTGTGGATTTTCTATATTTTCTGTATTATCAACGGTGTAACAGTTGCTGCATTTAGTCGAGCGAAATCAATTTATTTTCCACTTCCTCGTCGCGTTGTGTCCTATTCTCATGAATTCGAAAATATTCGACATTCAATTTATAACAATTAATAGAATAGTTGATTTTTATTATAATTATTATTTATTTAATGCTTTAAACCAAGTATGGTTTTGCAGATCCTTATGCAAATTTTAGGAGTAATCGAATTTTCCGGTTCACAAAGGTGTTCTTGAAGTGGCCAAATTGAAGTAGTTACGCTATGAATTGTTGCAGCATCCACCATATTCGCCAGACCTGGCCCCCTCTGACTTCCATTTGCTCCCAAACCTCAGAAACTTCCTACATGGCAGACGTTTTTCATCAAACGAAGAAATTATAGCAGCCGTAGATGAGTAGTTTAGAGGTCTCGAGGAAAATCATTTCAGAAATGGGGTAAATTAATTAGAAAATCGCTGGAAAAAATATATTGAGCTTAAGGGAGAATATACTGAAGAATAAATGCATTTTAACTCGTTATTTCATGTCATTTCATTGTTAGGCTACGAACTTTCTCAATGACCTAGTAAGTACCTGTAGACTGTAATAGCATTTCTTGATCAGGCTTCATAACATTAGCACTCTAAAATAGAACATATATGCAACAACCTATTAGTTCCGACATCTATTAGTACACGGTAGAAACTTATTCGAGTACCCAATCAATCAGAAGAGCGATGTTGAAGCGGAACGATGATACGTAGAAGAGACACTGTTCCATTAGTGTCGCGATTGTCTCGTGTGGCTCTTTGTGATTTGGTCACGACATACTTTCGTCGCGAGGAAAGCACGTGTCACGTCGCAAACCAAACAAACTCGTATCGTAGCACGTGACAGAACTGGATAGTCACATGAAAGGCCACGTACGCGTTCATATCGATAGATCCGGCACCCACTCGCTTTAAAAGCTCCTCGCGTCGCCACCGACCAATGCTCTTGTACCCCTTATAGTTCACTGGTGTACACGCGATGTAAGGTTCTAATCAGAAATCGACGTAAGCAGTTCGTACTTCGAGAAATTCTGATCGATACGTTTCATTCGAGGTTAATAGAATTTTTATCAAATTTTAGGTCTGCCGAATTTTGAATTTAGATTCTTTCCTTTTTTCGTTAGGGGAGACCGGGGCTGAAAGTTTTTCCAGTGTAAGTTGTTCCGATCATTATTTATAAAAAATGAGAAGAACGCGCGATTCGTTTTCAGTTGTTTCTGTTATAAAAGTTACCTAATTCAAAAAAAATATACGTTAATAACAATAATAAGACACAACTATCATAATGATACGGACGTGATCACCTGGCAACCTCAATATAAAATCAGGAGTTTTAAGGTTCCGGAATTTTTCAAAAATCTATTTCGCAGTGAAAAAGTCTGAAAAAATTCGCAGTTATGCGTGCTATTAGGTAGAATTTTTAGAAATTTTTTCGTAATTTTTTGTTAAGCAGCTAGGTATAATTAAACCGTGCTGAACCTACATATAATTATCCTCGAAACGATTTGAAACTTGTCACAGAGGATTTTCTTTGGGGGCCCTCTCTATCGAATGTTATCAAGAAAGAACAATTTGGTTGAAGGGCACATTTCACCCACTCTTGCAATACCCTTTCATCCGAGTCCGGTTTCTTATGGATCACCTCGTATTACGTCTCGAACTGTCGAGCCGAAATGAAAAGAAACGTTTCTTTCGCGCGCCAGACTGTAGAAACGCGTGTTGGTTGATTATAGCTGCGAATCGCGGTTGCAAATTCACAGCATCCTGCTCGCGCGAAGGTGAACAGGTACCAAAGACACTGGAACGAAGAACGCGCGTATTGTATCGGCCGCACGAAGCGTACGTTCACTTCGCCGAGATATAGACTCGCGGACGATTGGCTCTCGTGGAAAAAAGCAAAAAGTTACGGACATCGCGTAATAAAAGGATCGCCTTAATGGTCGCTGGCAAGTGTCCAAACAACGGGACTCGAAGCTGCCCGCGCGCCGCGAAAGATTTATGAGAAAGTAAAGTAACGCGCGAACCGCGCCGACAAGCCGACTGATCGACGCGTAACGTTTTCTGGGTGCACGTCATAGATTTCCTGGGAACCTTGCTCGAAACTTTTCCCAGGAATATGTACTACACTGTTCAAGCAGTTCGTGGAATTACATCAAGAAAATGTGATGTTTCAGTGTTTGTCGAATAAGCACGGGTCATTTCTGACCCACGTCGATATTTTTTTAGTACACATTGACGGTCGCTCGAGCTTGTCCTCGCTAGTACCCAGATAGCGAGATTAAGATTTGTCTCCCACTCTACCTTACCCCTTCTACGGCTCCATTTCCCCGCCCTTCCGTCACGGCCTGGTCACGTGACGTGTTCCGTCTCTGTCGTGTACGTCTCGCGATGTCACGTGACTAATCCGGTAATGACAGAGAGGGGATAGCTGTACGCCCCTCAATTTCCGCAGTCTGACGAAATGATGGAGAATCTATCGCTTTTCGTGCTTTCTCTTCCTTCTTGAAATCTTTTCACTCATTTTGAAATGGCGACTGGCTTCATAGCATTCCCTCCGACAGTGGATTTTATGCATTTATGACGAAAATGAGTAGGTGTAATTGAAAACAGCAAATACATTAGAAGAATTTAAAAATCGATCTGTGTTGAACACATCAAGAAAGCAAATAATTTTTTATTTCACCCCAGTTTGTTGCAATTAAGGTAGATAATTTTTATTTTGCATGAAGATCTGCTGTCTAGAAATGACTGTGGCGTCAAGAGTGGGGACGCTGTCGAAATCACTGCCATCTCCTGATGGACGATCAGTACAACAGTGTTTTGAAATTCTTTAAATGGATTTACTGTTTCGCAGTTCATCTACTCATTGTTATCACAAAAATCTGTAAATGTATATTTATTACTGTAACAAATTGAGGAAGTTTTCATATTTGAGAATCTACCGATTTCTGTTCTTTCCCTTCCTTGAAACCTTTTCACTCATTTCTAAATGGTTGCTGGCTTCACAGCACTTCTACACGTTTTGAAAGAAACATGGGCATGCTTAAGATTATCTCAGGCTCGTGAAGCTTAATCTGTCTATAAATAAGTTTATAAACAATATTTCTAGTCCTAAGAGATCGTTGTTATGTTGCTGAGATGGCAGTAAATAAATCGAACTTCTTGGAAAGAGTAGTGCGGGATGAACGAGATTTTTCGATTATGTACGAAATAGCGACAAGAGAGATTCGTGATCTATGGGGAACGATGATCGAGTGAATTTCTGAAGGAATCGAAGACGAGAAAAATGAGCTTTCACGTACGCACCACCTTGAAATTCAACGGACGCGGTAAAGAGAGTGGAAAAAGAAGAAAGAGACATCGAACGTGGTCAGAAGCCGGTCGTAAAACCCGTTTTAGCAGTTCGAGTGCCGCGATAGCCCAGTTTCGTACGCACAGGGTTTGAATATTGAAATTAGACTACTTGAGATTCGGCTGATCGAGCTCACTGAAAATCCTCACTGAATTTCGACCAACTACAGATTTCTTGCACCACGAATTCTTTCACAATTGAATTGATGGCTGGAGCAACGTTGGATGTGAGATTTTCCTAAGGTCTATTAGCTTTCATTGTTCTCCCATCAAACCCTGCTCTCCTGTAAAATTTGCACTTTGTATGCTTCAACGTAGTTCGTTATTGTTAATTTAAGTATTGAATTGTTGACTGGAACAGCTCTTCGGGACAACACTGGCTGTCCCTTTGTTCCAAACAAAAGTTGTATGCTTTCGAAAAATACATAATTCTAACCAATCGAGTAATTCATTATTTCGAAAAGTGTGGAAGATTAAGTAGAAATTTCAACACGAAGAAGAAGGCATCGTATGTTTTTGTTTAATTACTAGACTGCGAATCTTTATGCATTTATGAAGAAATTGGTTGGGTAGAATATAAAAACAGTCAAAGATTTAAAAAATTCAAGAATGTTGTTATGTTGCTTTTAACGTAACAAAGTCATTAAGGGGTGAAATCAATTTTTTTGTTATTCTTGCTTCCCACAATCAATGCAAAACATTTTTATTTTGCATAAATATCCGCAGTCTGTTAAGTTCATAAACTGAGAACAAGGTCAGCCTACTTTTATTTTCCAAAGTAAAAATTTCCTGAACGTTTAAATAATTGGTGCGGTGGAGCGGTGATATAGTTTCGAGACTCGATTGGAACGATCTGTTAAATGGTCAACGATTATAAACGATTATTACACAAGAAGCTTTAAACCTCTGCTTCAAGCGCAGATGATCGACATAAATATCGCAGTTCTCTTAGCATTATCGGTAAAACTGACCTTACGAAACCCCGGAAAAGCTGCGGTCGCGTGGGTGAAGATAATTTATCGCAATAGTTCCGTCCAGTGAACGGAAGAGAGATCTATAACCGTACGAGCGTGTTTTAGATCTGGTCGAACTTGTTCCTCGCTACTGTTCAACTGCAGATCGTTCGAAAATTTTATGAATACACATCACAGCAGCTCTTGAAAGCGTTACTTGAACGAGCATCTTTTATAGTTTCATAGGACAGAGTATGTATGTACCTTTATGGATCAGTAAAGTGATCTTGGAGATACTTCCATTTTTTCTGTCCCCTTTGAAAGCATATTTTAGGAATTTTCCGTTTAATAAATTAGCAGAAATTTATTGAAATCAATTTCTGTTTGGCTCCTGTTTATTGCAATTGAGGCAAACAAATTTTATTTTGCATAAACGTCCACAATCTAATTATTAGTTGTAGTTATTATTGAAAGAAGAAGTTAATCAAATTTTTCAGATATACTTAATACACATTGTGAATTGCAATTTAAAAACAAGACTGGATAGGTATGTATTATGCATAACTATGTTAATGTAATAATTAGGCTGCGGATCTTTATGGATTTATGGCTCATGGAAATTTTCAAAAAATGCCAGAATATAAAATTCGATAGAATTCACACTACGGTTTTTATTTGTTTCGGATCTACAAAAGCTGTTCTCATTAAAAAAGGATTTTATTTTATTCCACTTTCTAAACATTAGTCTATAAAAATTAGAATAGCTTCAAAATCAAAATCGTAGAAAGTAATTGGCTTCCCTAAGGATTGGTAAAATTTGGTGAAAAAATAATTTTTTTGCTTTATGTGGTTCACAAGGAAAAATACAGTAAGTAAAAGTTGCTATGACTTTTTAATTCTAGTTTCAGTTGAATATACATAGTGGGAGTCCGCATTCAACAAAAATTATCAATGTAATTTGTAATTCAAGGTAATGAATAATAATTCAATGATAAAATAACTTTCAACTGCATGCTCAAGAAGGACCAAAAAGTAAAACTTTCTATAATTACTCCTCGTTCTAATTTTGCATAAAAACCTGCATCAACTATGTATAAACGTATATAAACACGTGCCTAGAACTGTGTAGAGAAGCGTGTATGAGCTTTCTAAATGGCATACGATATTTACAGAATCATGTCAACATTTATTCTGCTGAAAGCCTTCAAGATTCAAACTACAGGCACAATTTATTTCTGGACAAGCCAATACAAATATTCACGCCATCGCTAACCATATTTAACTACAGTGACGAGATGAATCGAACACTGTTTCTAAACGTTTCGGAAGACATAAGCACTGTTTAAATATTTGTCGAAGTTTATCATATAATAATTCAATCTATCATCGACTGTGATAGATAGATAATATTACATGGATTTATAGAATACTATATCTTTTTCAAGGATTTTTCTAACGATCTTTTTCTACATCACCGTTCTCAAAAAATTGCATTCTATGTTTCTGTCGACACTTAAATTCGAGCACCTCGCATTCCTGAGTTGCGACACTCTTGCATACAAAATTACACTTTTTTCCACTTAATTCTGAGAAAAATTCAGAAATTTCTCCTCTTCAATCGATTAACAGAGTGAAGATGACTAATTCTGTTTTCATTATGATCACAAACATTTATCGAATGTAATGATACTAGAAAGAGCACCGGATATTACTCAAAAGTATTGTATAAGAAAATCGTCGATGAAGTTTTATAATCGTAAAAAAACTTACAGAATTATTGTGTGTATGTGATTATGTTCAGATATTTATAACTATACTAGTTTAGACGATAACGAAATAAAATCTGTACGAAAGTGCTCTGTGTACCCACCCGAAAAGCTTCTGGAATGTAAGAATTTATACAATTTCTCTAAAACACTTAAAAATCGCTAATGAATGAACGCTGTTTCAGAGTTTGTTTAAGAACGCACGAAGCGTGCTATGAAATCTTACAATGAAGTAGAGTACTTCACGTGTGTGCAAGCTAAAAACACAATACTGAAGCCTTAATCTTCAGACCTTTAAATTACTTACGCAAAATTTGGAAATCAACTTTTTTCCGACTTTTCTGGCCAAATAGCGAACTGTGCGCAGTTGGGTTCGCAAAAATGGAAACCGACGAATCCCGCAAATAAACGAAACTTGGAGACAGAAAAGACACAAAGCGCCGGAAGTAGGCAAGCGTTCGAGCTAATGATCGGTCGGGTCACTGACACTTTCCGCATAAAAGGCTCGGCAGGAGGGCAAGTTGCATGCGTGCTTTTAAGTGCGAGCGTAAAAAGTAACGGGCCCTGCTGAAAAGCAGTCGACGAAACGACCTGTAGCGAATCGTACGTCCCCCTTACCTCGTTGTCCTTGTAGGGACCAGTTTCTCGTCCCAGACCGGCTCACTGAGGAATCCCGACAGCTTTAACGCGTGTTCCGTCCAGAATTATAATGCCATATTTTCCTTGCGATAAACACGATCTTCCGATTCGAATTATTGTTCCTATTTTATCTGTAACGACCGACTCGCTGCGAACATGTTGGAACTATGGAGTGCGATAAAATAATCTCCTAGGCCCATCGATTACCAGCGATTTGGTCCATTTGATTTATTGCCTAAGTAACCTTGATAGTTGTCAATTATATGTGCTTGGGCAGATTGATGAGCAAAAAACAAAATTGTAAAGACATTAAAAAAATTCAGATTATTTTCGACGTAATTGAAGTCGTTGGGTTTTTTATTTTACAATTAGTAAATAAACTCTAAGTTAGTCTAATTAGTAAATAAAGTCAAAATAAAATCAATCTTGTCATTTTATAAGGGAACATGTACCAGTTACTTTTGAGGCTCGGTAGATTTAGTGTTAATGGAAAAGTGTTTAAGAATAAAAAACGTTTTGTTATTAGTGTGTCGACTGTATGACAAGGGAAAAATTTAGTTCATCGACTAAATTATTTTTTATAACAGAGATAAAATGTTGTTAATGTTCGTAGAATGTAAACATTTTCTTGTGTTTACAAGATTTCTAAGTGCAATAAATGCATAAAGATCACGTACCTAAAGATTATATGCTGCTATCGCGACGTATTCAAATATTCGGTCCGTATATAATAATAATAATAATATTCAATAAAGGACAGCAATTTCGAGATTTTTTCAACGTTTCAAGTAACTGCTATCTAATTATTCTGATAATTTTATGAAAAAGTCGTCTGAATGATTTCGCGGTTACTTGGGCGGTATGATAAATCGGTCATGCTTCTAAAATTAATTTGTCGATACCAATCCGACCGCTTCATGTTTTATTCCGCGGCGACCTGGACGTCCGTTAGCGCAATAATCAAAAGTTATTATTGAAACATGGCAGATTGGCTGCAGAAATCGCCCTTCCTACTTCTCGTGGCCGACATAGCAGTTTTAACTGGGTCGAGGTTCAACGGAGCTTATTTTTCTAGAGGCCAGTTTGCATCCCTGCAGAAGCAGACCTGTGTCAGGGACGGGATGCAACCGAAGCTTTCGCTTTTGAGGTGCACGTGTCTTTGAAGTTGCAGGGCACATTAAACTCGATGATCAAATTATGCAAAATATCACAAATTAATTAGAAACAAACAGGTAAATTGACATTCTTCCGTATGAACATCGGAATTCACACAAACTCTTTTCGCTATTAGAAAATTTAATAAAAATCGTACGAATCCTAATGAAGTTCGATTCAAGCGACTGTACTATGAACAAAATTCAACCCCTTGCCACATAATAATGAGTCGAACTCTTGTGTGATGATCATTCCGACCAAAATCTATTAAACATTAACGTTATTTTGTATCTAATGTTTACTCCCTTGCACTGTAATATCGAGTCAGACACGTGATAAAGATTTCGGATAAAAAGAGTCGAAGAATTGTATCCAACCACGACGTTAAAGGAGGGATCCTAAGGGATAAAAAGATCGAATTTTCTCAAAGTTACAATTCAAAATTCGAAGTTCTAACGGAGCCTGATGGTGATAAAATTTGGTAGTGACCTTGCGACAATTACGAAGACAATACTCTAATTTTAACAATTTACTCCAAGAGATCCTTTGCGCATGCGTCAACGAGGTTTCATAGTGAATCGGTGCGCGCGCTGACAATGAGAGGTCAGCGCGAAGTCGGGGGCAAATCTTCTGGTTAGCTACCCTCGCGAAGACGTTGATCGGATCAGCTAATTGGTTGGACACAAACGCAAAGCTGAATCGCAGTCGAGGAGCAGCGTTCCAATTCCAAAACTACTGTCACCGTCGCATCCAGCACGCGAGTCGCGCACGGCGACCTGGAATTTTCCACGTGGGATCGATTCGAGTCACCGGCATCGTTGGAACTGTCGCAAAGTGGGCTAAAGGCGACCCACATGCGCGGGTCGCGCCGGTGAACGCGACGCATTGAGGTCGCGGCCGATGAGAAACGACCGCTTCCGCTCAAGAAACGATTTAAGACGCAACAGATTTCAAGTTTCAAATGTCCCGCGCCTGAACAACACCGGTGTTTCATTCGCAGTCGTCGGGACCCGTTTGCAAGACTCGGACAAGTCCGCTGCTCGAATACATTGTTGTGCATAACTACAGCGCCATCCATATTTTCAAGATCTTTGTCAATTCTACTCGCAGCGGAGCATTCTGTATTGGGATCTGACATCCTGAGTGACGCCGTCTACTACCGACAAGTAGAAATAGGGTAATTTCGGGACAGATGCACCACTTTTTTACCAGAGTTGGGCTTTAAATTTAATCAACGATTGACGAATAAATTTCTACTTCAATCGTTAATCGCAATTAACAATTAATGTCCTAGTTTAGTCGTTAATTGGGAATAAAGGTTAAATTTCTACTTCAGTCGTTAATTGCGATTAACGATTACATTCCTTTCCAAATAGGCATAAACGTGCAGATAATGAAACTGGATTAAATAGTGAAGATAATCAAAATGAATTGAATAGTGTAAATCAAAGAGAAGACAGTGGGTGCGACGAACAAGTACACATGGAAACATTCAGAAAAGCAAGTACCACATACTCCTGCTTCTTCGTTCAAAGATTTTGGGATGCAAGTCAATTCTACAGAGATAAGAACCATGTCAGATCCCAGTAGCGGACGAGGGGAAAGAAAAATATTTTTCCAAATTCTAGACTCACCATTTTGAGCGTCTCTTCCGGTCTGAGCAAGTAGAACATAGATTGTAAATGCTGCTGAATGTCGCATCCTGCTGTGGAGACCTTCCTCGAGGGTATGGCTCTTTCGTTTGGAGGCAGAACCAGGGCCGCACCCTTGCCAGCGAAGTAACATTCGCTCAGGCTGTAAAACAATCGGAAACAAACGTTTGTTAGTCAGAATTCAAACAAGATAGAGATTCGAATTTTTTCTCACACTGACACCAAGTGCTTGGAAATAATTACTTCTTCAATTATCGTGACACTGATCGTACTCCCGAAGATATCTCCATTGTTCCTTATCTACAAGTTGCATGCATCATGTACTATGATATTATGCAATTTAATAGTCTCCTCTCTAATGAAATTACTGAACCTTGAATTCCACGCATTTACGACGCGCGTGTAGAATTCAATGGAGAACAACCTCAGCAGGCACTAATAACGTTTAAATTATTAACTTTCCATTCCAAACAACAATTACTTTTAACTTTCGTGTTTAACCTTATTTTCAAGGTCAAGCAGTCAACCATCTTTTTCCATAGCGAATTATGTATTCTACTCTTTCTCTTAAAAAATTATCATGTGAAGTTTTTTCATTGTCAAACTGATTTTACTTCACCTAATATTATATTTTCGAAATGTATCATATGCAACATATTTGATGTTTAATAATGAAAAAACATTACCATAATTTTTTAAGAGGACAATCGAGTTTCGACCGATGGTTCCTTTTGCACTTTTTATCCTCGCGACGAGTAGAATACGATGCAATGAAAAACATTGCTGACCTTCTGATCTTGAAATTCAAGGTCAAAGTCAATTTTGCGACAGCTTCCTGCTCGCGACATATAATTTCTGTACACCCTGTACATCCCAGTTTAAAAAATCACAGGTTTCAGATTTGCTATACACTCGCCTCCAGATACGTGTTAAAAACGTGTTCCATGAATCGACTATAGCATAAGAGCAGCGTGTAATCAGTCGACACGCGTTTGTTACGCGAAGTTCGACTTGAAGATACACGTGCGTTTCTAATAGATACATCTGTAGACCGGAGCCAGAAGTGTGCACTCTGATTGCAGCGATCAACGAGCCAGACGCATATGGCATTTCGTGTACGCGCGAGAGCTTCCGGTACCGTGCGCGATACAATGGGAAGTTTCTCTTTCACGAGGGTAGCGATTACATGCGTGTAACCGGAGAAAAGAGAAACCTGAAAATCTATCTTCGGCAGCGCGGTCTTTTACAAGCTTCGTTATCGAGAGCTGTGACGATTACTTTCACACGATAAGGGATCACTAGCCGTAACGGAGGGCAATTAACAACATGGCCTTATTAGTAAACTGGAACGAGTTGGTCTCTCTGCCCATTTTCGCGGGCCCGATCCCCCGAGCCGACCTTGATCCCTTCGACAACCCCCGGCATGATTCAACCCTTATGATGCTTTCGAAGATGTCATGGTGGCCGTCGATAGATCCATTCGAATCCTAGTGCATCGATCTTTCTTTGCATACTCTTGGACTTAGTTCGTTAAGATCAAACCCGCGAACAATGTGTTAACAGTTTTAATAAGTTGGAACTAAAGGTATTTCCAAATTCTTTTAACTCTCTTTGAAATCCTTGTGTGATTAATGTTGCTCTTCTTACTGAACCCCATGTAACTACTGATTGTAACTGGCTACTCGAAAATTAGAATTAGGATGGAACATTTGTAACTCTGGGTCAGAATGTACTCTGGTGCGGCCATTCCAAAGTTAAAATGGAGCCCGATGTTCAATGTTGCTCCCTATTGGAGAGTGTGCAGGGTGCGATAAAATTGACGGTTATTGCTTTCAGGGGAGAATCCTTGGGGTCAACATAGTGGTCAGCTTGCTCTCGGAAACATGGACACAAAATTGTAAAATGCAAGTTCTCACTACATGGATTCTATTTAACTCGTTGACGCCAGTGCTACCATTTAAAATGAATATTATGAATATAAAATGATTATAAAAATGTTCAATATTACATGATACACCTACAGGAAAGTAAAGAAATATAGAAAAAATTTATTTTTTTTTTAGCTACAATGTATTATATATAAAAAATTCTGGAAAAAATTAAGAACAATGGTTTTAACGACATCCTTGTAAAACCTCCATCCTTCTAAATCGACCAAAACTTTAATACCAAATGTGCATTTTTTCGAATCCTTGAAGATTTCCAATTTTTCAAATCTTCGCAAAATAATGTTGTTTTCAATGCAACAAAATCATTCAGGAATGAAATCAATTTTACTCCTGCTTCCCACAATTACTTAATGGGGAATATAATTTAATTGAATTATTAAATATACTGTGTGTATGCAATATCCTCGTCTACATAACTATTTGTAAATTCGTTTATTCATTATCGATGACATGACGACATCCTCCAAGAGCTACTCGAACACGCTCAAACTCGGAATCCGTACCTGTCTACATAACCGTTCACGAGTATACTCGGTACCCCTGCTTTTCCACTCGCAGGGGTGTCCTCCTCAGACTTCTCCGTAATGATGCACTTTTCGAGCAAACTCAGGAAATAAGCAGAACCGATCGGTACCAAAGAACGCGTCCAAGAGAAATACAAGAAACCACCACTGCGATATCGTTCGAATACACTAGACACGGAAAAAATCACTGCTCATTGCGTACGGGAAAGCAAAAAAATAATTCCTCTGTTCACGGAAGTGGTCTCTAGATTTTGTGCAACCACGAGGAACAAGATGGTTTGCGAGGAAAGCTTGTTGTAGCGAAGTTTGCGGGTGATCGAGGAAGAGCTGCCCGAAATGGAGGCACAGACGGCGAATCGGAAATTTGCGAAACCGCGAACAGAGACGAACTTGCACGCACGATTACGCCGAGGACCGATGGGATACTAAAATCATCTCGGGACTCATGCTAGAACTGCGAAACTGCGACGCGTGGGCGCGGGCGCGGGCGCGGGTACGCCGCGATGCAAACTTTTGCTGGCCGTATTATTAGCCCTCGTGGAGATTGTGGCCTCTCGCTGTCGCGTGTTTTCGCATTCCGAGCCCAAGAATTCGTGGAAAGGAGCCATGTAACGTAAAGAGCTCCAGCTTCTGATAAACCGAATTTTAGTTTATATCCAGAATCCGTCTCGGAAAATTGCCTCCCTGCTGGAGTACACTCCGCGGCAATATGGCGGGCTGACAATCATAGTTTATGTCCAAATAGAAAAGCCCGGGACAAGTTGTTCCGATCATTATTTATAAGAAAGCGGAAGAACGCACGATTCGTTTTCAATTGTGTTTGTTATACGAAGGTTACGAAGGCTTAGTTACAGTGAAACGAATTAATATTCGGACGATCTAGAAAAGACAACTTTTTTAATATTGTACTATACGATTTGAACTTTTTGGGAAGCTAGAGCAATTAGTTTACTACAGGATGTGAAAAGAAATTTATTCAAAAATTGCAATTGATCGGAATTTTAGAGAAAATACTAAAAGTTGCATTTTACAACTTTTTTATGTGAGCCGATATTGAAAATTTAAAGAATACGTGTAGATCTGTGGCAATTAAACTTATTCTGATAATTTCGTCAAAATCGGTCGACGTTGCAATGTGCTACAAATGTTTAAAGATGGTTAAAGTTAAAATTGCAGATTTTCACGATTTTCAGCCTCTAACTGCAATAAATCTAATGATTTATAGATCGGAGAAAGGATAGTATGTATGAGATCATGTCTTTCAAAAACCCTCAGTGAGGAGTAACATCAAAGTCCAACAATGCTACAGACCCAGCACAGGAATTCCATCGACCAGATAAGAATGGGCTGCAGATAACAGGGGAAATTTTATTACGGTACAATAAAGTAATAAACGTCTACTGTTCCAGACCGTAACTTCCGGTGAGCTCAAGAGAATCTGAAAAGATAGGGTAGCTTTTAGGTAAATTATTGAGGCGGTTCTTGACAGACGGATAGAAATAGAGGTAATAGAGATGATGTCATTTGACACGATGCGGCTGTAGGTCGCGCGAAACATCTCGACACCGGTGAACGTACATCAAAGATCGCATCTGCAATTGTCATTGATGTACAGCGAAAACCTTTACGAGGAGAATACAATTCGCATAACCCCGCTAAAGTATGCCACGAACCGGTACTCGATGATTGTGCATCGGGGAGTCTGAGTTTACGGGTTGCCACCCGTGTTGGTAAATAGCATGGTCAATGGCAAATGCAGCTCCCGAATATACAATGGCCGACGAAAGTATTCGAATGCCCTTTAAATTAGAATAACTATTTTCAAATTGGACCAAACGACTTGCCTTTTTTAACAATTAGAAGGGTTGATATACTAAATGACGTGCAAAAAAAGATTTTGATAATTGATTTTAAAAAGAATTTCCAAAATTAATTTTGAAGAAGTTTCACGGAAATAGGCAAAAATAGAAAGATTTAAAAGGTCTGAATTTAATCGACAAGTTTATTATTATTATTATTATTATAAAAATTGTCTATAATAATTTCTTAACAATTTGAATGAGTTGACACATTCTTATCAGCACAGATATTTTATCCTACAGATGTAATAGTTATTGAAAATTCCTACATGGCACGTACCGTGAAAAAGTGATCGAGTAAATTACAAAATGAATTCTAAATGTATCATCGCTTGAACCCATTCGCTGTTTACTGAAATAGGAAAATCTAGCAAGAACAGTAGACCGACCGTGTGGCCTAATGGATAAGGCGTCGGACTTCGGATCCGAAGATTGCAGGTTCGAATCCTGTCACGGTCGAACATATTTTTCTGGTGGAAATTACATCTTTCTTTTACATGATTTTATTACTGTAATAATATTATTGCTTTATTATTGTAATCATACTGCGTTAATGACTTTTAAAAAATAATCATATCACACATTAAATACTTTGACCTCTCCTGTGCGAGATGGGCAATATTTGGCGAAATAAATATATTTCATATATATTTTAGATTCAGATAATCTCAGACATGTGAAATATTTTTATTTTGACAATCTAAAAGCCCCTCACACAAAAACTTTATTAAAAACTGTACTCCAGCATTTCTTTTAAAAATCAACATTTTATGGATACCATTATGGATTATTCTTTATTTCAAAACTGAACGTGGTTTTTCAAGCAATTCCAATAATGAGACAAAAAAATGTTTTAAACAAAAGTTACTCAACATTTAGCGGTCTACAAATTGCAATACAACAAACTTTTCCAAAAATGTTCATTCTATAAAAAGTCAGTCACCTTGAATTCTTAAAAATCAATAGATGTTTTTGACTTTATAATATTGCAGTTGATGTCAAAACGAATCCAACGATTGTTATACCCTCAAACTTTCAATAGTGCTAAAATCTTAATGAACTGCTACATCGACGGTACGGACCACTGTGAGTCGCTCTATAATCGAAACATTCGAAACCGCGTTGCTGGAGACCGCGTTCGGGAGCACTGTACATCTAGCATCGAGATCGCTACCATTTGTCTTCGGCGTGAATCGAACGGACGATCGCTTTCACCGAGCCCGTGATTCCCGGTGACGCAACGATGAGCAATGAACGGGAAAAGCGACGTTTAACGCGGAGAAAATTGCGTCTCGCTCGAAGAAGAAAGAATATCCAGCGAACCACTGGAAGCCGGCCAACTAGAGCGGAAACGGTGAACGCAAAAGACCGGCTGGCCTACCGACCGACCGACCTGCAGACAAACGCGAGCAAACGATCGCGGCAACCTTCCAAAGCCTTTGGATACTCTGGCGAAACAGGGAATCGCGCAGGTACTACGGGGAAAAATGCATCGGCAGATGCACAAGACAACAAAGACCTGCAGAGCAGAGGAAAGAGCAGAGAAGATAGCAGAGAAGAGAGCAGAGCAGAGAGCAGAGCAGAGAAGAGAGCAGAGCAGAGAAGAGAAGAGAGCAGAGCAGAGAAGAGAAGAGAGCAGAGCAGAGAAGAGAGCAGAGCAGAGAAGAGAGCAGAGCAGAGAAGAGAAGAGAAGAGAAGAGAAGAGAAGAGAAGAGAAGAGAAGAGAGCAGAGCAGAGCAGAGAAGAGAAGAGAAGAGAGCAGAGCAGAGCGGAGCAGAGCAGAGCAGAGCAGAGCAGAGCGGAGCAGAGCAGAGCAGAGCGGAGCAGAGCAGAGCAGAGCAGAGAGCAGAGCGGAATCGCGTCGATCGGCTCTCCATTTTTGCTCGCCGTACCTTCTTCTGAGCACACACAGAGAGAGAACACGTGCTCATCGTTCCTTCCAAGTTCTGTCCTGTGGAAACCAGCTGAACTCCGAACCGGTTCTGCGTTTCACAGCGCGATTCTCTTCTTTGGACCTACTCGAAACGAGACGACAGATGTCCCGGCCTGTTTCTACCTGCTCGGAAGAATCGAGAGTCTCGAACAGCGATCAGGTATACCGAGATCGGAGTACATATCCAGCTTCTGGAGTTCGCAACTGACGATGCACTGCGTTTGACCGAAAAACTTGCAGAAATTCGTCACTTTATGTGGTTCTCTGGATAAACCAACCAGTCGGAAATACTTCCCCATTTGAATACATGAACACTTATAATTTAACAGTTTTGTTAGCTTTTTTATATTATAACAAATTCTTAAAATACCTACAGTCAACGAAATTTCTATATTCATGGGTTCCTGATTGATATCGATCAAATTTGTTGTAGTACCGTTTGGGATAGTTAGGTGTGTTTTTGTTTCACTGATTAATTCAGTGAATTTAATTCATTTATTTTTTAATTTTTAGAATTCAAAATTTAGAATTAAATTTTAGAAATTAATTAATTTAATGATTAATTCAGTTTTCTTCATTAATAACACTGCGTTGGTATACTCAGTTTTTTCTAACGTGTAAATATTTTATCCTTGGTTTTATGAAATAATATATACTTTCTAGATATTTCAATATCCTTCAAGATGCTACGAGATAAATTATTAAGTAGGTAAGTTAAGATAATGAGTCATGAAGGTGCAGGATGTTGTAATAGAGATATTGTCTACCAAATAAGCAGGCCCCATGTAGTCAATTATTTTGTTTAGATTATGTGATTTGTATGGTAAAAATCAATCGTAAAACTCACATTTCTTATACAAGTTTAGAGAACAAGTTTTTCAGAAGTTTTTCATTCACAGTTTTATAGTAATAGACTGACGAGATTATGCAATTTTGAATTTTTGTAGGCAAATTTTAAGAAAGTTCGACCAACTAAAGACTTATTTTCAGTGGTAGTAGAGTCTTTATAAATCTGAAATAAATGACAAAAGTAGTAAATTCTATGGAATTTTATATTCCAGCATTTTTTGAAAATTTTCAGAAGCCATAAGTGTGTATAAAGATCCGCAGTCTAGTAATAACACATTACCGCCACAGTTGCTCTTTAATTAGTTTTGTTATCAGTAAGATGCACAGTAGCTACAAATAATGAAAACTAATTTTTTCGATATTTTGTACTATGAATTTCCTGTATTAGACAAGTATATTCAATTATTCTGTTTTGACGTCATTGCTTGGGTGTGCCAATTTACGCCCACTTGGAGATAACACAAGTAAAAGATATCATTTACAAAATTCGCAGCGAATTTTCAGTAAGAGAAGATTACATTTTATTGTAATCATCTGTTACAGTAGAATTGCGGCAGTTCCGTGAATTCTAGTAACCCAGCGAACACTATGGTTCGATTAACTATTATCTAGTCGTGTGCATGTTTCGTGTTGTGGTTCGCGTCTCTAAGCAACACCGCATTGCTGTACAATTCACAAGGAACGATGATCGACTGAACACCGACACGATGGTCAAACTAGTTGGACATAAAAGTGAATTGTTATTTTCAGTACCACTCATATCAAAATAAAATTTTCCTTCCTTCCTTTAACCATTTCAGCGAGTTAATAATAATATTTTAAATTTCACCCCTCTCTCTCTCTCTCTACTCGTTTTTATTATAAATGCATAAAATCTCGAGTCTAATGATAGCTTTTAACTTCCTAGTTCCGGTTTGACAAGTTATATTCACGTTGATTTCGTGAGAATATTTGGAATTTTCGGTATATGTCAACACAAAAATATTCATAGAATTTTAAGCGTCACACATACTGATATATTTTTTAAAATAATTGTATTTGTTAGAAAAATGTGACAAAGTCCTATAATGTCTCCTACATAAACAAAGAAATTATGCATCGCCAGTGTTAATTATTTTTTCACGGATCCGAGTAAATTAAATTTTTATTAATTCTAGGGAATGGTATTTGTTGTTTTCAAGTTAAATACATTTTTCGACATTTATAACAAGCATTCGGACTACAGAGGGTTAAGAAAATTAGTATCGGATCTCGATGGATCACCAGATACGGATCTCCAACCGGCTGATATCACCAGTACTACACGTGTTACAATACTGTGAGAATAGGAGATTCGAACTAGCTACCGTGAGAGATTCAAAACCCGTACAAAAGCTGGCCCTCGTAGTGGTTCTCTCTTTTTAAAAATAATTGCTTTCGAGGGTCCCCTTTTCACGTTGCAGCGGCATAAAGGGCGCAGCTGTTGCTCTATGTCAGTTACCACGAAAGGTAACCACCTTGCCGATAAACAGGCGCATTAAAATAGGACACCGTGTATGTGTTACACGACACTGCGTTTTTTAATTATACCTCGACGAGCCACTTAATGGATTGTACCATAAATTCGTACGGTTGTCTTCAGTATCTTCTTTTCATTTATTAACGAAGTAAAGAGTTCCAATCAATCAACTATTAATAATAATTATCAAAATAAAAATTGTCTGTATGAAGTTAATAAAGTTTTATGTTATTTTGTTAACTAATAATTATTTAAATTGTAAGAAAATTGTCGTTCTTTAATCATTTCAACAAACTGAAAATAATACATCATTATTTTTAAATTGTTTCAATCCCTTCACTGTTTCAAATTTCATCTACCCATTTTTTAAAAATAAAATCCGAAGTGTAATCATAATTCTTATTTAATCACAATTGTCTGTATTTGCAATGAGTCATGGATAAATCGTTAAAATTAGAGCATATTTATATTTGCAATAAATGTGAAAAATTTACTTTGTACAATACCACTTACCTACCGCGAGTTATCTAATCTGCAAATCGGAGATGATGAGTTAACTTGACAAATGCATTTACCGATATCTTTGACCCTAATGTCAATAATTGTACAACGGAGTTCGAATATACGTTTATAATTTTAAGGTATCTGTCAACAAATCGTAAATCCATTTCTAAATACACATTTCAGAAATGTATCGGAAAACTGTGGTCATAAAGATTGAATTTGTTCTCTTTTATTTGCGTATACGCTGTTTAACAACTGCGCTATACATACATTTTCCCGTAACCGTGGATTTTATGCATCCATAAGAAAAATTAATATTAGGTTGGCAAGAAAGTAATTTCGGTATTTTAAGGTGAAATAAAGACCAATTTTTTTATTCAAGCAATGAACTTTAATGAATAGGATATTCTTCCTTTTGTTCGATGATCTTTTGCCAAAAAGAATAAACAAGAAAATATTTTATTGATTAAAGTGCATCCCTTGAAGAAACAATTCGGTTTTATTTCACCTTAAAATAGCGAAGTTACTTTCTTGCCAACCCAATATGTAGATCAAATACAAAAAAATGTATAGACATTAGAAGAATTTAAAAGGGCATTATATCTATTATTTCGGACTTATTGTGTGTGAAATGATTAAAAGAGAAAATATAATTTCACATAACAATTTTTATTTTTATAAAGATCCGAAAACTACCTACATAGTAGTCGTATCTATCAAGATGTAATTCACTGCAGATCATTACTTTTTAATTACCATGAGTTTTTATGGTAGAAAAGGTATTCGGTTCATGCGTTAAATATTTATTCGAAATTCCATATTTGTATTCTTGGTATAAATTGTAATTACTTTTAAATTATGTGATTTACTGTCTGATTATACTCTGGAAATTATGGTCGGAGATGTATAGTATGGAGTAAATAATTTATCTTTGACTTAAGTGTACATTAAAAAATGATCGGTATCTGGATTTCAACCCTCCGTTACTCGCCCTCCATTTATATGACACCGCCGTACATAAAAATTTCATATTAGATAAAACTATCTCAATGCAATTAATTTTTATTTACACTCGTATAATATAAATTCAACATATTCAAGCTGTGAGCACCCTGAGCGATTAAAAAGTTCGAAATCAAAACTGAAACATAAAAGGAAAAATTTTGTAAGATATTCAATAATGTATTTTATAATTCCAAAGCGTATTTATAATTCTCAAGTGTAAAATAATGATCATCTAAGAGCACAAACATCTACGATAATTTAAAGCTTTGTTTGTAAAAGTTCGCGATTTGTAAAAAAATTGTTGTTGGGTAGTTTTGGCGCGAACGAGAATTATCGATAGAAAAACCGATTAACTCTTCCGATTTTTACGTAACAGCCATAAAACGGTCAATTAACACTACAGAGGTTCACGGGACCCGTTAAAATGACGATTATTAAGATTGTAAAAATGCTTTCCTGAGAAATTATTTGCCATATTTATTTCTTTTAGTATATATTATTGGGAAAATGGCCGAAAATTTGGGTAAACTCATTCTGGTTGTGTTTATAAAATAATGTGGAACAGTTATTTCTAAAGGTCCGTAAACCTAGTGTTAACAAATAAAATGGAAAGTAATACGAGTACTAATAAACATGATCCACCTAGTATTGTAGATGGTAAACAAATGCTTCACAGGGAATTTCAGATATAACAAAGAGTGATCGCAACGACTTCAATCATTATCGATACACGACTGACATATCGATACCTCTCAACGATTTCCTTTCCCGAGAACAATACGCGAGAGCATACATATGATACCCGCTCGATGACACATTATCGTATTCACATGGCTGCGTGTCGTGTGCTACTACGCGCACATCTCGCAAGATCGACAGTCTCTCGTTAGTACACGATTACGAAAAAGAAAAGTCGGATAAAAATCGAGAAAATCCTACCTGATGTATTGGATATAACCGTGTCTAGCGTCTTCGCGGAGGAACCCCGGGTTCCGCCTCTCGACGCTCTCGAAGACCATGAAGTCAACACATGCAAGCGGTCAGCGAGAGTAAACCTCTTTCACGAGTCACTACGGAACACGAGATTCGTTCGAAAATCGGTCGACGAATCTAGCCACTAAACACTGGCTGCACTCACAGATTCGCTGCTCACGGACGCCTTTCCCACCAACAACATTTTACACAATTTCGGAGAATGAGGAGAGCGTGACTCGCGGGGACTCGTCCGAAAATTTCGTGCACACCTCCGACACGGTCGGTAAAGAAGGGATCGTAAGCTCACTGGGTCGATCGAATCACGGCGGGACACACAATTCGAATTTTCGGTGGATGACGAGAGCGAGAGATAGAGAGAGCACACGATTCGGGAACGAGGTAGAAGAACGTGGCCAGCGACTGGAGGGAACGGAACTGGACCGCGGACCACGAAATACGAACGAACACTCGCGTTCCGAGGTACACGAGGCGACTGAAGTGCGGAGCGAGTCGAGCAACGGTGGGAGTTCGCTTACCCCCTCTCCCCTCTTTATCCGCTCCGCTCCGCTACCCCCTCCCCACCGCGTCCCTTCACACCCGTCAAAACCGCCGCGACGACCCTAACCTAACCTACCGGACTGGACCAGACTGGATCGGACCGAAACGCGCGACTCGGTCGATCGAGGAAAGCGTGGAAAACGGTGGGAAGGACGCGTTCCATGGCACCATAACACATTTCCGCCCTGTGTTTACGGTTCCGTATGCATACGATTCCACCGCGCGTGCGCCGCTCTACGCTCTCGTCCTGCGTTATTTGCTCCGAGGGATAACGCAGAACTTGTCGGAATGTCGAACGGGAACCACTGGCGCACTATAGCCCGGAATCGGCAGAATCCACCATCTACATTACTCGAATGCCTCGGGTTTTCTTTCGAACCAACCCGATTCTCCATTCAGAAGGACTCGAGATGAACCTAAACGAACACGTCAGAAACTCATTTTTTTAAATCCGTTCATTTGTGTTGTGTTACGTATTTTGAATAATATTGTTTACTAATTATATTTATTTAATATTTTACTCGCAAAAACTTTGTTGTAATTTATATTTGTGGAACTTACATTTGTTTTTAACTGAAAGCTAAGGCAATTAAATAAATAAAGGAGGAACCAAAAACACATAAAAACCCGTTTTATTTACATTTCTCTTTCTCTGATGGCGAGTCACACGCCACAAAGGAGTGCAAAGGGTTAAAGCGCAGTACATTTTCCTGACATTTAACTCGAGCAAGAACTTTGTGTATTCTTAATAAAAACAATTGTCCCCCAAAGTGGAAACTTGCAATTATTGAATTGTTACAGATATGTAACACCCGATGCATATATGTATCAAAATGAAAAATATACGATACAGACATTATATATGTCGCTAACGTGATCGGAGTTAGTATCATCGGATTCCTAGACAGTTGATATGATTCCCCAAGGATTTTAGTATCCATTGCACGCCAATCTGTATAATCTGTAGTCCATACCATTGTAAGGAACACCTGACTGGAAGGTTGTGGTCTCATCGTCGCAAGCAATGACTCATTGAAACATTATAAAACTAAATTCCACTTTTTATGACATTAAATGTTTCCCCAGTTTACCAACAAATTCTCGGACTTTTAAACCACTGGAATTTTCACTTTGATTGAAAACGCACATTTACTTGCACGCTTTTGCTATTACTATATGTATATGTAAGTATGTATAATGATCTACAACGTTGACTTAAAATCAAGATGCATTGCAAAAATATAAAGTGGAATTCAATAGATATAAACATTCCCCAGTCCTTATCAATCGCAAATATTTTCCTGGTACATAATATCACAGTAACAAACATTCAATTGTTACAATAAATATGCTTTCCCTATGTAAACATAATTACAAAGTAATTATAAATAAAATACAAAATAAAAAAAATAAAATAAACAAAATAAAAATTTTCTTCAGATTATTATTGCGTCAACCAAAAACACTGTATGTATGTACATACCTCTCTATAACTTGCCGCAAAATTGTTTATAACAAAGAAAATTATTGTTAAAATTATTTTTTACATCAACACCTTCCACTCATCCAGAAGAGAAAAAGTTTGAAAGAAGCCACATGTCGCAAACAAATAGTTATTGAGATATAAGCTATCTAAAAATTTGATTGTGTGGAGTTATACGTATAGACAGAAGCCTACTATGTACTACAGTCCACGTAGATCGTGTTGATGAGACAGAACATGATCGTGTGCGTGCCTCGTGACAAACGAAATTTAAAGGGACACTCGTCACTAGACCCGTAGACGTCACCGTCTCCCTGCCAATTCGGATCATAAATTTGAAGTTGCAAAATATGAAAGAATACCTTATATCCATTGTTATAAGAATATTAATCCCGTATTATAAAATGTTACCGTACCTCACCGTTCCTCCAGTAGATTAGGCTATGTACCTGTAAAGGACGTTATAGCAAGCAAAAAACGTGCGACAACACGTGCGACGGACCTATCGAATCGACGAGCGGACGACCCTTATAAATCACGTTATTGATGACCGTAGACAATGGCAAAAGGAATTTCTTTGACAGTTTCCTCACTTCTCAACCTAAAGTCCTTCCGACACCCCCCGTCCAATTAACAAATACATTCCCCCGCCTAAATCCACCCTTAACCATTCATGAAAAACCGAGGTGACAACCGCAGTATTATTTTGTCCGTGGTCGGAGTAACTTCTTCTCGTTTGCTGTCACGATTTCGGAAAATGTGTTGTGTAGTGTCCAGTGATTGTGTAATAGTGTGGTGTTTTGTGCTTCGTCGTTAATAAGACGTATTCGCGAAAATGGCAGTGTCCACGTGATACGACCAAGGAACGAAGAGGAACAGGAGATTCTGAAAAATTTGTAAGTACCTATACTTGACATTAGTATTTCATAATTTAGGATTAATAATTCTTGTGTGTAACAATGGATGTGAGGTATTCTTTCACATTTTGCAACTTCAAAATGATTCGAATGGGCAGGGAGAATTTAGAACTTAAATTTAAATTTCGTTTGGCTTGAGACACGCACAGGATCATGGTCTGTCTTATCAACACGGTCGTGTGGACTGTAGTATGGAGTAGGTTTTTGTCTATACGTATAATTCTACATGATCAAATTTTGCAAGAACTTTAACAGCTTATATCTCAATAACTATTTGTTTGCGGCATGTGGTTCCTTTCAATCTTTTTATCTTCTCGATGAGTAGAAGGTATTGATGTAAAAAATAATTTTAACAACAATTTTCTTTGTTATAAATAATTTTTCGGCAAGTTTCTTTTATAAATGTCCACCGATCCAGAAGTGTAGATTAACCCAAAATATGATCGCTCATGACCTGGATGTCAATGCAACCGTTATAAACAACTATGAAAAAAAATTTCTGCGTCAATTGCAAGAGATGAAAACTAATAGAAAGTTCGTCCTTTCTTTAATAATTATCGGATAATTATCTGTCCTTAATAATTAAATTTCGATTTGTCATAAATGCATAAAATCCGCAGTCTAACCACAAGGCACAGGATAAAGGAAGGACAACGTTTAGATAACAGTAATAAAAGGAACAGCAAAACATAGTGTTCAATTATTCGAACAGTTTATTAAAATTCCCTTAATCTACTGCTTTAATCTACTCAGCATTATAATTCTTTTATGTAGAAAAAATTTTTAATAAGTTAATGAAGCATAAACATTAGTTTGAACGTGCATTCGTGCGGAAATTTTGCTGTAAATATCAGCTGCAATTTGAAAACTGGTTCGCTTCTGAAAGACTTGTCTCTCGTGGTCTCTCATTACGTATTTTGTTATTTACAGTGTACAGTGTCGGTCAAATAAATCGGGACACATAAGTTTTTCTTTTTACTTGTTGTCATGATGTTATGATAATTCTGCACTCAATGACTGTTTCCCATTAATCTGACACTATCTTTGTAAACACAATACAGCGGTGAGACATATGTAAGTCAACTCTTATCTACTATATTTATCTTTATCTGAAATTAAGCATTATTGGTTTAATTGTACGTTCTGATAAAAGAGTTTGTACATTTTATTTCGTATAGTATACAGTTATGCAAAATTCTCTATATTTCAAGATATTTTCAGGATAATTTTAATGAGTTGAGAATAACAGCATGGTTAATTACTGTGAATATTTTGAAATAAATGCGTAACATCCATTGTTTGGCTGTTACGGTTTTAAACAACGAAGTGTGTATATCTGAAGCATCAGAACAGTTTTTATTGGTATCAAAAAACGTCTGTTAGGCAATACAATGACTCTTACTAGCTGATCCGTGAAGAAGAGCAGTACATAGATGATTCACCCAAGCTTGGTTAGTCGAAACCGACAATGTAAATTCAAGTGTACGTATGCCGTTGCTCAATATCTTTTGACTGACCTGAAAAACCTAATCTCGGTAAACTTAGGAAATCCAGATTAAAATTTTCCTTTAATCTCCATTAGTCACTAACCGATTAGCTCGATGTGCAAAATTTAGTAAAATTAGTTTTTGTGGTGAAATAAAAGTGAAACTATTTTGGATTGTCAATATGAGACAGATTATCCGAAAAAAAGTTTCTCAGAAAAACATATTTATAATTTTACTATTACTAATACATAGAAGACACCAGAAGCAAGTCATTTTGACTCATCCGGCAGTTCTAGTGTTAAAAACTTGCGAGCTGCATGAAAATTTATGAAATTTTTAAATATCATTTTCACCCTATTTTTCTTCTACCATTCGCTAAATATAATATTAATAAAATTACACACAATGTTATACCTGCATTTTTAATTTTTCTAGACCTTTAAATGTTGTAACCTTTGGATGTTGTAAGACCAGACGCTACGATATTCTAATATTACCACGCCCCCTTTACTTTAAAATTAAATTATCCGAGTTTGCCCTATTCGTACAGCTCACCGAGAATGTTACTGCTGAGCTCCACTGGCAGTTTGTAAACAAAGAACCGTGAACTACGGTGATAGTAGATCGTAACGTAGAGTATACGAAGCTAAAGGTCAAACTGCAAAAAAGGAATACAGCTATCAAGTACGTATATCGCGTTATACATTGATAAAGTTGTTTCTCCATTTATCTGTATGCAAAATACATTGATGTCCTTAAATATTTTTAGCATGTCCACTGCTTTAAATTGTACGTAGCCATTTTTGTCATAAATGCATAAAATCCGCAGTCTAATCATTACGATATCATTTATATTGTGCTGTGTAACTGTACATCAGCGTTACGAAATACGATTTAAGATGCAGTTAGATCTTAACAGTAATCAATTTTTTATTATTTAGATCACTATTGTTATTTGTGAAATGAGCCAAAATCCGCTAAAATGTTTCAGTATTTAACAACTACTTTATTTATTATCTTAAGTTTACAGTATCGCAGCATCACACATGTAACACTGATATGAGGGATGGTTTAATCACCCTCAGGCATTCGGAACATTTTTGCAGTAATATCTATGCTTGACAATTTAAATGTTACAAATATTAGATGTTGTTCTGTTGCTTTGTTGTGCTATTTAAATTTCTTTATGTTTATTAAGTTGATTACGTTATAATTCAAATATTCCCTATACACTTAAGATTGTAATGGGTAAAACCTACACACAATAAATATGATAATAATATTTTATATTCACAGTAAAAAACAAAGCAATTCATCATTTTGTTAATATTATCCTAAAATATCATCACTGTTCAAGTTAGATTTGTCTAATATACACATAGACTGCACTATTATTGCTATTTAATATACGTCCAAATAATTCGTTTAACAATCATATTTTTGATGGAATATTTTCTATCAGGGCTACATAGTAGGAATGAACACGAGCATTCAAATTCTTCCTTCCGCAGGAAGTGGAAGGACTCTTTCGGATGCCAGAGATCTGTTCCAGTCGCGATCATCAGGAAATCTTGACCTTTCGAAACGATCAATGAAAAAAGTCTCTGTCCGCAAAAGAAACATAAATCGCAAGTGTTTTGAGCGTCTCATTGCCGAGCCCATTGACAAGTGGGCGATAAACAGAGAGTAGAGTGGAGAATCTAGCAGCAGCTGCGGCTTCACCAGTCGAAGGTGAATGACCCCGAAAGAGAGCTACAAACTAAAAAATCAATGAATACGCAGTCACGAACGTATGTAGTTATCGACAGTCGCCGAGAAATCCAAAACATTCGAACAGAACATGCGTTTAACATTTATGCTTAAAGTTATGCATCGACGCGATTATTAATACTAAACCTACCTCGAGGGGTCAAGTGACCAATTTTACATTTTCTATTTGACAATTATTGAGATTGTACAGGTGTTTTCATGGGAATTGATTGAATACATATTTTTTGACTCCATTATTATATTATTGTAGTAAAAAAATCGCACAAAATATAAGTAAATCCATCAGTCACTTTGTTCTTGATAAATGCTTAAAATTTTGGGGAAAAATATTATTAATCATTTAACTGGATTCTCGGTATTTTATGGAGAACTTTTATTGTCATCGGAAGCAAGTGTGTCTATACAAAATTTCAGCAAGATTGGACTGTGGGAAGTGGTTTAAAATTCGATTACAAGATTTGACGCATACAACAATAACACGGAAAGTTAATATAACCGTGGTAATAAAGTGTACTTTTTTTTTTTGTTCAAATTTCCGAAAAAGAGAAATACTCACATGCTTAGATTACAAGCGAATTGTTTTATCCTATTATGACAATTTCATAAAGACATTTCTTTTTAATAACGATTTGTTTCGAATATTTTTTATCGTATTTATTAAAAATGCGTTTGTTCCATGTGTAACGAGCTGATAGTCTGAGAAACTGCGATCTCGAACTACAATCGCAGAAATAATGTGTACGTTTGCAATTGCGCGCACAATCGCATAGGCGATCTATGAAGTGTCAAGCAAAAAAGGAAGAAGAAATGCACAGAAAGTGCTACGGCTATTGTAGAGCCTCGATTACGTAAATGCTCGAGCACAATGAGATACGCAAGATGTAACTCTCTTGAACACGATAGCGTCTCGTTTCGTTTCGTCTCGTCTCGTCTCTTTCACGTAGGTTCACACGAGACCGCTTTTAGCGATCTCGGCGTTGCTCGATGCGTTTTCTGCACGCACAGCCCATGCCTTGTTCCTGGCAACGATACCATTTACGGAAGGAGCAATTAATGTTGAAGAATCACGAGTGCCTAACTCTCGGATATCCTATCGGGTAACGTCTTTCTTTATCAATGAAATATATTCAGCATCAATTTTAAATAGGATAGGGCAGTAATCGGCAGACTCGTTAGCCAAAAGAGCCAAATATCAGCAGTACAACGATATAGATTTCTTCTGAGAGCCAAATTTCCTCATAAGAATCCTGTTTCTAGAAGTCGGTTCAAACTAGGTTAAATCTAAATTCAAATTCAACTCTCAGCAACCCGATTTGAATCGAAATATTCACTTTTGATCATTATATTTACATTTAAATTCAAAGTCAACTTGATTACTGAAAAAAAATGTAAACTGTGTTTAGGTGTATTGTCATTTGGTCTATACCACAAACTTTGTTTACATGCTTTTATGTTTCTTTTTTTAATCAACGATTGACAACTTCATCAATCGATTGAATCAGTCCCCGATTTTTCGATGATTTGGTGACTCTGGGTCACCCCACGACTGCTAAGGATTAGAACGTATAAGGAACCAGTATAAAACTGATTTATACCAAAATTTGTCGTGTAAAAAAAGATTCAGGTATAATATAATGTAACAAGGGACTCAGGTACACTGTAATGGCGACTCTTACTTTTAGTAATTGTGAAGATGCGCCGGTTCTCGAAATCGCATTGATTCAAAGCCAAAGAATGCAGCAGTTGAATTCCGTCTCGAATCTATGCTGTTTGCTCGTACAAAATGGCATCGATATTATCCGAGCGGCATCGTTAACGAAGGAAAAGACATGCAACGTCCGGCCATTATTCTTGACGGAGTCACGGCTCTTTGTTAGTGAAATTTACGTACGACCGAGAATTCCGTTCAAGGTAGACTACCTTGGCAGGCTTCGGTGTCCAGACGGGTCGTCAGAATTCTTCTCATTGTCAGCCTATGTTTCTCCTTTTCACCTGATACTCGCAGGTACAATGAACGTTAAAAGTGAAAACCGATGAATACTTCAACGCAATCATTCCTACAGGTAACCGACAAAGAATCAACGAGCGAACCAACAATTTTTTGCTCTCCGAGATTTCTCCTATCCTGCTGGAATCGACGACGGAGTCATGATTTACCGAATTATTTGCCAGCTCGTTCTACAAGGGCGTTCTGATTGGACGATCTCGCGGTTTTATGCTGTTATTTTTGCTACCGAGTTGTCGGTGCAATTACCGAACTGAACACTGACAGATAAATAGGTTATTTCTCAGTCCCCAGGCTGTAAAAAAGAAACTCATTTTACGATGATTGCCCTATTATATTACGGTCTTAGTCATTCATGCATCAATCATTCATCCAATCTTAGTTACACTTTGTTGTATATATTCATACTATTTTTATTTACATTCATTATTTCGCTCCCTTCTTTTCGCTTTCTGTCTAGTTCCTTCAACTAATCTACGCCTTTAACAATCCCTCAAAATGAATACTGTTACATCCCTAAGAGATAATCAGAGAGTTAATTCATCGTGGTTTTTTATTTGTGTAAAAAGACTTCTCTGAAAGTAGTTTCTTTAACAAAAGAAAAACCGAAACAAAAACAATATCGATTTACCTATTTTCTATTACATAATTGCCAATTTCTCGTAACGGTTTTTCAGTTTATTGTCATCTTAAAGTATTGCCTATTTATAATCGATTGAAAGCCCAATGAATTTTTAATTGAGTTTCAAAAGTTCTTAAGTAGATATTGATAATCACTCGATAACCTAAACTATTATAACCACACCTAAGAACAAATTATAAAAAGTAAGATAGACTGTTCTTATAATATTGAGAAGCAAGCTGGAGTGCTTCTAAACTCCTGCGAAGCGAGAACAAATAAATTGGACTGTTCTAAACTCCTGCAAGACAAGACAAATATGTTGGACTGTTCCTAAAGCCCCTGCGAAGCAAGAACAAATAAATTAGACTAGCCCTAAACTTTCACAAACCAAGGGAAAATAAATTAGACTATTTCTGGTTTCCTGTCAAGTAGGGGGAAATAAATCAGCCTAGAATCCTACAAAGCAGGGACAAATCGAGATTGTTCCTAGCGTTCTACAAAGCAGGAATAAATTGAACTTTTTCTGTAGTCCTATAAAGCAAGCACATATAAATCAGATTCTAGAGCCCTACGGAACATTTAACATTCTGATCAAAATATTTCCTAAAATATCAGATGATTGCATAAGTTCGTGCCCGATTTGAAAATAAAATTCAATGGTTAAATTTTAAAGAGTGGTTAAAGATTTGGTGAAAGATTGGTTAAATTAAAATTAAAAAATGGTTAAATTTTCTACAATTAGAAAAGAATGGTGACTATATGTATAATTGATTAATAAAGTTGTATTCTTTAAAATTTAGACATTGTATTTTATTTTTAAATCGGGCACGAACTTATGCAATCATCTAATAATAATTGTTAACATAAATAGCTCTTTTTGTAGAGGATATCGAGCTGTATCGGTTAGAGCATTAAAAAATATATGATTCTATACAAAAAACACATAATTACAACGATTAAAGCGTACATATGTACATTTTAGAAGATCCAAATAGAAAATAGTCGGTCAGAAAAATTAAACGAATTGAATTTAAGAAAAACCAGGGTTGGTTTCTAGTTGCCGTTTCAGTCAGTTCGAATTGTTGATGGAAGTCAGCAGCAAAATGTCCAGCATTCCGCACAAAGAAATAGAATTTCACCTGAATCGGGTACGACGAGGCTCCCCGATGTCCCGACAACAGCGATTGCGGTGCACTTTCACGTTCCGTATGACCTGCCGTCAATTCAAAACCCGACCACAAACTTATTAGCGTCCGTCACGGGTACCCGTTACTCTAAACTGAAACGGAATCGGCTTTCTACGTGTTTTGTCGTTTCCAGAGAAGAACTTTCTTGGATTGTTTGTGACATAAGTAATACGAGCGACTTGTGTTGAAACAGACACGTATTTCTTCTCGGTGAAGACGTGCTTGAACTAGGGACATGCTTAGAAAGTGTATCTGTTTTTGTTTAAATCGAACGCTTCGTGTATTGTTCTTTCATGGATCTTTATGCAAAATAAAAACTTTCTACCTGAATTGCAACAAGCTGGGATGGAATAAATATTTAATTTCTTGCTGAATATGTTTAATAGGTTGAAAATAATATAATGTTTAACACTAATCGTACCACCACCGGTCAAAATGACCGGTTCCAGATTTATTATTTTACAATTATTGAAATTATACAGGTGTCTTCATTAAAAATTATTGAATATATTTTTTGACTTCAGTATTATATTATAGTAAAAATCGCACAAAATATAAATAAATTTAATCTTGTTATTTTTATAATACTATACACATCAGTCACTTTTGATGGCCAATAGATTCAGCGTTAAGTATGCCACTGTACTGCATCCAATTTTTATTATTTATCAAGAACAAAAAATTGTAATTATCCTTGAAAGTAAGGTATGCAGAAACAAAAGTTTCATGTTGATACTTCTTAATGGATTTTTTATGAAAAATTTGCAAACATGCCTAAACAAGACTAATAAATAGACAGCGGATTTTATGCATTCATGGTGAAAACATTAGAAGAATTTTAAAATACCATTATATTCTTTTCAACCTATTAAACATATTAAGAAAGAAAATAAACTCCTGTTTCATTCCGATTTGCTGCACTTCAGGCATCAAATTTTTATTTTGCATAAAGATCCGCTGTCTACTAATAGATAATAAATTTAACAATAAATTACCCGTTACAGATGAGAATATCTATACTATTTCTACGTCATTTTATGTTTCTTCGAAATCGGAGCTTATAGCCCGAGACTCCTCTAAATGTAGCCAAAAATATAAATTTTTTTAATGAATTCCATCTATTTTTTATAGGAACAGACTGAGTCGTTCGTCAGCGAGGGAGATCCGAAAAGACAATTTCCGCGAACGAAATTGTGAAAGCGTGTTTTGCTCCTCCGACTAAAGAGTGGTGTTAATTTCCGGAGTTTTTCCCGATTCCGCGAGGGGATCGTTCGATTACGTCGTCCAGATTTATACGGATTACGCAAGCGGCGATGTAGAAAGTCGAACGATTAAGGTAAGAAAAGAGTCGGTCGCTCAGACTTCCTGCAAATTAGTGAATGTTTACATCCCAGGGGCTCGAGGAAGTTCGCACGAGACTTTCCTCGCGCGGAGGAGCTAGTTTAATTGAATTATTGCCCGGCAGGAGGAAGTCGCGAAGACGCGAGTCCTTTCCCAGAAAGGAACTCGTCGTCTGCTTGATTAAGTAAGAGTTCTCTGTTCGAAAATGATTTCCTGAGAACGGGCGAGGACGCCGCTTACGAGCCTTACAATTAGGCGGCGCATAATTAATCGAATTCAGTAGAAAATCCAAGTTACAGATGATCAGCACTGCAAGCAAACGGTTTCGAATTAGCTCCGCGGCTCTGTCCTCCTGATGACTGCACGGCTTTCGAGTCAGGTTGCGTACGTGTGGACTAATTGGACACAAATACATGTGTCATGATTCATTAACTAACGGTTTACTTCGAGCACGTTCGCGCTAACAAGGAAACAGCTCACAGCTGACGACCATTAACATTTTCATGAAGTTTAAAAACATGATTTTAACCTCGAATAATGGCGCAGCATGTTTCCTGACGATCAGCATTTTCTACAAACAATCAGAACGAATAACCCTGTGTCATCCTCGAGTATCTTTCTAGCATAGAACAAGCAAATTTTTATCAATCAAATGATACGAGAGACCGTTCTTGTCAAGACTAAACTCTATGTTTTCTAAATGGAACTATAATTTTTGAAAATCGTGCGAGGCTGTATTCCAGTAGACAAACTCAGAGTCGCCAGATGAGGGAAGGAGCACGAATTGAGGGGAAAAAATTACCCCCCCTCTCTCTCTCACTCTCTCTCTCTCTCTCAGTACCGGAGTAGTCACGTGACATTCTGACGCAAGCATGGCAGAGACGGAACACGTCACGTGACCGGGCTGTGGCGGAAGCGTGGGAGAATAGCGCTGTGGAAGGGGAAGGTAGAGTGGGTAAATACCTTAATCTGGCGACTCTGGACAAACTCGACAGTTTATAAAATGTACGATTGATTTAAGATAATTTCTCAGGTATTCAAAATTACGATACTGTGCATAAATGTTCACTTGGACATTCGAGGAGAAAAAATTTCTTTTACGTAAATGCGCTAGTAAGAGAAACGCAGCTATAATTCGATAGTTAAGTTTAATTAAGCGGTTTGATCGGCTCTGCTTAACGAAAGGTTAAAGCTAAGCAGGCACGACAGCATTATGCAAAATTATTTTATACGAACTTACCTTTTACAGCTCCTCGCCGCTTCGTCATCGTCTGTCGGCGCACCGGCCCCTGAATCCTGCAAAAACACACGATCGTGATTAATAAAAATTGATTGCTATTACAATCGTCTCCTCATTTCAGAAGTAATTTGAATAAAGAACTGCCGATCATTGCTCGAACAATATCGTGATCAACTTCGTTTATATTATCAGCATAGTTTCTAGCAATACCAGTGAATTGTTGCTTGTTTTTTTGACACGTGTTAAGCTTGAAGAAAATGCAGAAAGAACTGATTTTTCGAAACTATAATAGCCTCTTGCAATGGTTAAAAAATTCGAAGTGCATACGGGGTGTTTCGTTTATCTGATAACGGAAATATCTTGTGACGCACTGAAGTTACGAAAAAGATTTTTTTACAAAAATTGTTCGGTATGAAGGGTACAATCATATAGTCTAATTTTTTGAGGACTTGAATGGTGGGTAGGGGGGATTTCAAAGTCAAATGTGGTTTTTAAAATGAAATGTCCTATTTTGTATGCCACAGATCGATAGAGTATCAAATTCTGAGTATAATAGTGTTGACCTTAATATATCCTAAACCTAATAGTTAACGAGATATTATCGAAACAATTTTCTTTCTTCTTTTTGGATAATATCCCGTTAATTATTAGGTTTAGGACATATGAAGGTCAACACTTTTATACTCAGAATCTGATACTCTATCGATGTATGGTATAAAAAATAAGACATTCCATTTAAAAAAACTTAATTTGACTTTGAAATCCCCGCTCCACACCATTCTAGTCCTCAAAAAATTAGACTATATGGTTGTACCCTTCATACCGAACAATTTTTGTTAACAAATTTTTTTCGTAACTTCAGTGCGTCACAAGATATTTCCGTTATCAGATAAACGAAACACCCTGTATAATGACACGTTTTAGAAACATGTAAGATCATTCAAACATTTTTGGGGATTGTTTAAAACACAATTGGATAAGAACTGCTGAAACAGCCCAGTACATACATACACAGAAGTATGCGACGTCAGTAAAAATAAGATTGCAGACGGAGGGTTAGATGTGAAATGAATGTTAAAGCAAACACACGAAGCAGCTCCACGTTCAGAAGGTGTGGAGAAGAAAATACAGTGCGCCTATTATCAATAAAGTACGTGACGACGTGGCTGAATGAAGCTACACGTGCACATACACGTGTCCGATGCACACAGGAGTGTGCGCACTAAAAAAAGGCAGAATGCCGCCAGCGAAGCACCTGTTAAGGCTGTCTTTGTTAAACGATTCTACGCGTTATGCCAACCACTTGCCTTTCGTGGGTCATTGGCGGGATGCTTCGCGTTCCCGGATTAAACTCGAATGTTAAAGCACGGTGTCAGGACGTCAGCAAAAGTAAAGGCCATAGAGACAGAAGCGGGAAATAAGAGCGACGCGCCAGAGTTTCACGTATGTACATACATATTCGGTTTCACGAATATGATCCATATCCCCATTTCTGATCGTATAAGAAAAGAAGAAAAAAATCTTATTGGATATTCAATTTAAACTTTCGTCTTTGAATAAAGAAGTATTTTCAAAGACATTTTAGCTTAATAATAATTAATTCAATATGAAGTATATAAAATAATGAAGTATGAAATGTATTATTTATTTATGCGACAATCGACGAGAAACCTTATAAAATGTTAAACTTCTTTTTTTAAATTAAATTGAACACACACACACACACACAAAGAAATATTTTAATTTAATAAGAAGTACAAGTACAGTCTTTCATCTACAAAAATAAAAAATATTAATAAACAGAAACAGAAATAAATTTTAATTTGTAAATACAAAATATAACCCTATGGTAGAATAACTGACTTCACTTACTTAAAAATTCTTTGCTATTTTTGCTAACTACCTTACAATTCAGAGTAAAACATCCTCCTATAAAAAATGTAAATTAAATAAAACTATATGGAAATCTAGTCACCTAGCAGTATTATAGCAAAGAACTCAGTCTTGTAGTAATTTGTTTATTAAGGACTCAACAGAAATGCTGAAAATATGCGAGTGTCGTGCACATTAGGCAGAAAAGGGGCCCTTAAAATCAATAGCCCTGTGTTCCTCGACGAATCCGTCCCCTTTGGACGCGCTAGAAAAATGCAACTACCCTTTCGGTGAGTGCACTTCGTAGACCACGGAGTATTCAGTATATGCAAAGTGCGTGCTGGGAAACGTCGCCCCTTTTTCGACTCCCTCGTTCAATGGGTTCCGGAGTTAGTCATCCCTCGACATATCTCATTGCATTGAAATGTCAGGATTAGGTTTTTGATAAATTCGTCGATTGGACGTTTCATTGCTTCGAGCTATGCAACTACAAAAGTGATTCGATTTTTCATCGAGCGTAGAACTCTGTTGGCGTGCAGTCTTCTCATTAATTCTATGTGCATTGTTAAAGATATTGGCAACGCTGACATTTACAAACAGCTCATATGAAGCTCATCGGGACTTCTGAAGAGATAACAGAAGAAGCGAACACGTGCAATACTGAGATATTCACACACAGTGTCATTAAGAGTATTCTGTATTATTGTAATTATAAGTTGGTTTTGTAATACGAAAACAAAAAAATACACTTATTATTTACAGGGTTTAGGTTTCACCTAATGCCTGATGGTAAGCGTGATCTTGTTAACAATTTGAAAACAGAGCTGAAATTACAGTTCCTTTACTTGCGATGCTCATTTTATATTATTATAAAGAATCATCCCCTTATTGTCTCCCACCTGTTGCTAAACACTTTGTACGCCAAAGCAATAGAAAAGAATTAGTTTAAAAATAATCAAGGTCTTCCACAAATGACTTTATATTATATTTAAAATTAACTTTCTTAGTAATTAGGATTTTAAATGACTTTATATTATATTTAAAATTAATTTTAATATTAGATAGCCAATTTGTTCGAAAATTCCAGCCACCTGTTACTTTGTCAATTTTCTTATATTTGCTATGTAGAGTTAATCGATTTGCCAAATGAGCGGCTCATATCATTGCAGCTTTGTTATCATTAGTTACTCGATCAACGTATACAGCACCACGTAAGACATGTTCTCCATTCGCTAAGCATTGCCTAGTATTGCAAGAGCACAACAATTTTGTTAATTAATTAATGACCCGTGCATCAGCTTGATTACACTCGTCCGTGACCTTGCACCTCAGCATTTACGAAGTTCGGATAACTTGTCATTCGGAAAGTCGTTTCCCGTCAAACAAAGAAACCGGGAACGCGAACGTGAGGGTGATGGTGAGGGCAGGGTGGGGGGCGAGGGCGAGGGCGAATCGAGGGTGGCAGTCAGAGAACCACGCTCTTTTGTTTCAACTGAATCATTTTGCTCGACGGAGAAAACGTTCTCGTCATGGGTCTAGTTTACGGAGAGCAGAGATATAATGGAATCCACGTGTTCCTTTCGCTCTCTTTTTCGACTCCCTTTCGCCGTTCTAGCATCGGGATGGATCTAAACTGTGGTCGAGCGGAGTTAGTATGCGTGTGTGCGAGTGCCATGTACAATCGGTAGACCGCCACAGCATTCCGGCGTCAGCAATCTTATCACGGAAGGGTGAATTTTCTATTAAAATCATCGTCTTAATTTCATTTTTCATTGTCCAACAATTATACACTGCTGATATCTCTGTTAATATTAATGTATTTTTATAAAATTGAATGCAGATGAAAAGTACATCTAAAATAATAGTATATTTTACAATTTCCTCCACTATTAATTACAGTTTGACAACTCAGCATATATATCACCATCAAAATTTTTAAATCTGTAATTTTTTTTCTTGTTCTTTTTATCGTTCTACAGACGCGAAAATATAAAAGAAAGAAACTGGAAACGCATATGTCAAAATCTGTGCATAATTACCCTGGGTGATTTTGACGTACTAATGCTTTAAATTAAAAAAATGTGCATGTCATGTTCACTTTTTCATTTATTCAATGTTAATGAATAATATGTGCAAAATGTTTGCTTTTCTAACGTTTCTAAATTCACCACTTTGTTAGAATTAGAAATTCATTTGCACTATGATAGTAATAATTTCTGAGATTTTTCATTAGAAATGACTACATAAAAAATCAACTTTCTAAAATAACCTTGAATTATTCAATATTATTAGTATTATTTTAAGCATAACATATTTTACTGCACGACAATCTTACCAAATATTCAACAATTTATTCATTCTGCCTAAAATATCAGGGACAATATGATAATATTATTATAATTATCGTTTCGCAAGTATTTCCTGTATCTTCGATTATACGCGCTATAGTCATCGCTTGATCTTTCCAATAACCCCATAATGGCGCCTCGACATTTCAGCAATCTTATTGCGAAAGGGTGAATTTTCTATTAAAAGAAAAAGGAACAAATGGATATTCATAGTCGATGGATGAACATACACGAACAATACTTGGACGTTCATTTCAAATTAGCCGTCGATTCAGCGGGAACACAATCGAATCGATTATCGAATGAAACCGGCGAAAGTGAAAAACGTCGTTCCTTTCGTGAGACTCGCACACAGCATACGTGTAGACGTGTACCAACTAAATGCCCAGGCAATTAATTTTCACCACGAATTCCAATTATTCCAGTGACCGAATAATGGAACTTTCAACTTGTAAATATGTACACCACACGAAGCAATGCTGCACGAATTCAAAAATGAGGGTAACCAAAACCAATTGAACATTAATTCCAACTACTTGTTTCATTTCGAACGGTTCAAAAAGACCGTTTCTTGAACTAATCCGAATATAAATCAATGTTTCCTACAGTCCGAACCAACTGTAAAAGATGTAAATGTAAACTGATTGTTCAAACTACTTCGAATTTCGATAAATCAAGAAACTCGAACTATGTATTGTAGTCCATTAATGGTATTTTTTGCAAGAACACATTTTTTATTAATTTCAGTTAACATATTTACAAGAATATCTATTTTTAAACATTTTTAATAAACATATTGAAAACTGCCACAAGTGCCTATAAAATGAATTCTGTAACGTTAATTTTCAAAACTTTTGCATCTTACAATTAGCCAATCTTGAAAGTTCGATAAGAAGTCGCAACAATATAATATAGCTTCTAGGTAATAAACAGAACTTATAATTATAATCGAAACTGGTGTATCCAGAACCGATATGCTTAGAACGATTGCTAATAAAAACAATGTTGGAGTGGTTGCAAATGTTCGGGTGTAATTCCAGGTTCGAACTGAATAGACAGTCCTGGTACAAACGCGTAACGTAAGAAATTATTGTGGAACACACAGAAATAATTGACGAGAAGATCGTATCAGGTTGCGATAAAAAAACAATAAGGAATATCGTGGAAAGATAACCGGCAATAGAAAAATGTACCACTTCCGAGCGGATTAGATAGAGAACTGAGATTGACCGCGAAGTCGTGCAGCCTCGCCTAGAGTCGTGACCGCCAACCGCAGGAGGGAAACATCAAAACAAACCAGTGTTTAATGTAATTCGAATTTTTCGAACGACACGAAATTTCGCGGTTGTTGCTTACTGTCACTGTAAATGCAGGAGGGAGAGGTTTCAATCTCCTCGTTTTCCTTCCACGTTCGGCTGTCAATGCACCACCAAATAAGGAAGGGCACTTCGAACTAACGGCAAACAGTACCCAACGTGTTTCGAGCCCAGCACATCGACTGATCGGAGGAGAACGATTCGGGACAGTGTGTTCATGACAGAAATTGACAGCAGGTGCTGGGTAAAGACGCAGAAAGAGTGAAAACTCACCGAACTCTGCGGGGAATTGGACACACTAGGAGATCGCTGCACGGTAACCAACGCCATGATAATGGCCTCCCACGTTGTCCAAATGCTGGAGATAACACTCACTGCCACTATGCACACACGTATAAACTATCGTGTCCTTCGAGCCACGAAAAAACAATCATTTTTTACGCGCTTCCAACGGCATCACGCACGCGGCAGCCATGTTTGATACAGTCTAATGTAGCGGCGGTCTGCGCATGCGTACAACCATGGCATGCGCACCCCTCGATTCTGCTTATCGTGCGACGACGTCATTACCAGCTATTTTTTCCGATGTCAATGTTTCAATTAGTAGTGTCAAACTCGAAATATTATCATTCGACTCCGGATGTTTATGCAAAAACAAAGGTTTGTGCATCAATTGCAAGACGCAGGAGCTAAATATAAATTTGCATTCTTCATTAATAATTTTAATGTGGCGAAAGTAATGTATCAATACTCTTAAAGTCTTTTAATATTTTCACTGTTAAATTGCACTTGCTCATTTTTGTTATAAATGCATAAAATCCGGAGTCTACTTATCATAAATAGACTGCGGATCTTTTTATGCAAAATAAAAATTTTCTTCGTCAATTACGAGACACAGAAACCATATATGTAATATATATATAGAAATATCTTTTTATTTTTCACGATGTTAATAAATTGAAAATAACATTAATTAAATCACATCCACCCTCCACAGTCTAGTGATAAAGAATTGAAATCATAACACGGCAAAGCCGCGAGACATTCTTCTTCTCAATTTTCCGAAAAAGATTGTTATATTTCTTCATTTTACAATGTCGTCTTTATCTTTACAGTAATACAAAATACAAATACAGTATACAAGAAAATAATTATGAAAATTATAAGGCAAACAATAACGTAATTGATATAATAAGATTGATTGATAAGATTGATATAATATATGAACTTTTCAAATTGAACTTCACTTCAGGATGAAGAAACATGTTTCTGATTATCTAACAAATCATCTTTTACCTAAAAAATATATATACACATATATCGTTCAAAATGAAGGATACTTACAAATATAGAACTGTCAGGAACTGTAAAATACACTTACAAGTGACAGGTTCCTCAAAATTCATATGGTGCAAAGTATTTCAAAACTATCGATACTACGAGGAAAGTTGTATATCGATGATTCGATTGTAAATCGAGGGTTACCGTACGCGCGTCAGAGATGATGGCTAGCAAAGTGTATTCGTTCTAACTCTAAACCGAGGGGGACGCTATGACCGACTTTACATATATTTTATACACACCTTGTACTTACATGAATAATTTCAGAAATAATATTTAATTGTTACGAATAATAGAAAAAATAAAATATTTCAAATAAAATACGCAATTTAAAATAAACTATTTTATTTTCAAACGTGTACGCGTATATGTATATACATATATTTAGGTGGCATCCACAAGAGGACCTGTGGATTCAAATATTGACAAATACCGACGGTAGTCACCGCCGTGTAATGAACCGCGGATTTTAGCACCTGCTATAGTTAGCGTTCAGGTAATCATTAATTTCGCGACATTTCATTTGATATATGTACTCTTCACGGCTCCAAAGAGTCACCTGGAAGGAATGCCAGTCTGATTGGTTGTGAGGCACTCATCATTTTGCTATTGGTCAAAATGCCAATGTCAACAAATCAGATTATAAAGAGGTAGAGTCTCCTCTTTCCCCTGCCCGCTGCGCCGCATTCGTATCTTCTTTATAGCAGCAGAAAGTATACATAAATACAATAAGTACTATATCTGTCACACGCTTCATTCTAACTGCGTAAAGTGTACATTCTCCGAAGCGTTCCTCCGTTCAGAGAAACCATACTTGCGGTCACATTTGCTGTAGAATAAGGGGTAAATGTACATGTTAGATTTAGAATTAATTGCTGTTCGATTTTGTGTTTGTGATAAATACTGTAAAAATGTCGATGATTTTTACGCCAACGAATCAAATAAGATTAACCAATGTTGCCGTGGTGCGAATGAAAAAGGCAGGGAAACGATTTGAGATTGCCTGTTACAGAAACAAAGTTGTCTCGTGGAGAAATAAATTGTAAGTTTTAAATGACCTTCTCTCTCTCTCTGGAATGAAAATATACATTAAACTATCTGTTGCAACATAGTCTAACCTATAAACTAGTAATCGTTTTGATAACTTAACAATAGTTGTCACGCATCAAGATCTTAAACTTCCTTCATGATTACTATAACTGTATCATATTTCAGAGAAAAAGATATTGATGAAGTTCTACAGACGCACACGGTTTTTATAAATGTTTCGAAAGGACAAGTTGCAAAGAAAGAAGACATTGTAAAAGCTTTCGGTACAGATAATCAAACTGAAATTTGTAAAGAGATTCTTACTAAAGGAGAACTACAAGTTTCAGACAAAGAAAGACACTCTGCACTAGATTCTATGTTTAAAGATATTGCGACAACTGTTGCTGATAAATGTGTAAATCCAGAAACCAAACGCCCGTACACGGTCACAATGATAGAAAAAGCTATGAAAGATGTTCATTTCTCTGTAAAGCCAAATCGAAATGCTAAACAACAAGCTTTGGATGTTATCCCTCAATTAAAAGTTATAATGCCACTAGAACGAGCACAAATGAGAATCAGAGTTGCGGTTACAAGTAAAGAGGCAAGGAAAATAAGAGATAAAATAATTAAGTTAGCTCCGAAATTGGAAAATGAGAATTGGAATAATGGAACGTTAAATTTAGTGTGCCTAATTGATCCTGGTCAATACAGAGAAATAGATGAACTGGTAAGGTCTGAAACGAAAGGTTCTGGATTTCTAGAATTGCTTAATTTAAAGGAAGTTGTTGAGGGAGATGAAATCTTAGAATAAATTATAAATGAACTTAAATGTTGTTAATTGTTATAATCCGTAACCCTCTACATGTTTAATAAATTGAATTTCTTTGTCATAACTCTTACTTTATTCGAGTATACATTTATTTACAATCATTCTATTGTTTTACACATGAAATTAAACTTGGTACAAAATATTAAATTTATGTCTAAGTAATCAGTAACTTGTACAAAAATAGTATAATTTATAAATATTAATAAATGGCTGGCAAGTGAATTTTTGAACAGGTAACAAAACATATTTCAATGCAATTGATTATAAAAATTTAATGGAATCATAGAGCGAAATTGCTCTTGTTAATAATTAATTCTTTAGACAACAATACTTGAAGGAGATATGATATTTATATCGGAATTGAAGGCTGCATCTTACTCTTATAATTTTATGTAACGGCTACTTCATACAGAACGTAATTATTTATATACAGTTTTTATATAATAGTACAACAATACAATAAGTAACTGACACGTGTAATTCAATTGAAAATTATTTACAACTTATTAATGCATTGAAAACATATCTGATTATAACCATATTACTGGAAAGTTTTGCATAAATATTCAGCTTGTGTATTATTTCTCAATGGAACATTACTGTGTCGAATATGATGCCTACAACAAAACATCACATTTATTTGTTTTCATTAAGTTCAGCTCTAGGAATATATATATTCTCTGTACGTTGATCGCACTTGGCTGCAATGCGTGATGTTGTTAGTAAAAAGTTTTGTAATTTATTTAAATATATTTGTGCTTCTTTATTCAATAAACCATCTTGTACCAGCGATGCAACGTTCCTTTCTACACGTTTACATATTGCTTTTGCTGAATGTAGTGTAGAGCAAGCCTTACCACCACCCTATTACAAATTTTTCAGGTCAAATACAGGTACACAATACTTTCATGAATCGTGTTATTGCTAGAGCTGTTGAGTTTTGTACAATTATAATATCATAATAAATAAATATCATAATATCTAGCTGATAAACTTAGTTATAAAAATCATAACATACCAATTTAAATATGGATATGCTTAAGTTAAAGGTTGTGCAATGTTATGTCAATGAATTATTGAAATTTTTACGAGTTTGTTAAATCTAGTGACAACATGATTCACACATTAAAATTAACATTTAATATAATTGTCTGACAATATTGATGAATATGTAAAAATAGTTTGTTATTACCGGAATGATATAGGTTTCTTGCGGTGGCAATTGATTTGCATATTCTGATATCCATTCTTCCAAATCACTAATATGTTTACTTTCGAATGACTTGCTTTCTCCAGGCACTGATTTAGATATAGCGTGGCTTAAATCAAATAAAATCATTTGCACCCTTTTCAATTTATCAACATATGGATGCTCAACTTTGCCATCACTTGCAAATTCTCGTGCTAGTCCTATTTGCGCCAATAACTCTTCAGTTGAAACAAGTGCATTGAATGTTATCTCATTTTTTACATTTAAATCTATATCTGTATTGGTTATCCTTGCATCATCATCTTGTATAGAAATATCCTTTCTTGTTAGTTTTGATGTGGAACTGCCACTGTAATTTACACATCGAAGATTAATTTTATTTTCAAACAATTTATGTTGTAAAAATTATTACCAATTACATTCTAATAAAAAAAAAATATAATAAACATACAAAAATAATTAAGATTATACAATACTAAACCACTTGCTACGTATTTCGTACAATTATGTAGATCGAAAGATATTTCATGAATTAAATTTCAGGTTTATATACATCATAATATTCAATGTTTTGAAGTTTTGAAATTACTTGGGTATTTATATGTATAGAAAATAATACTGTTTTTAACTAAAATTAAAGAATGTTTATGAAAACTAATGTTTTCCTTAACATTATTAATTTATCAAACGTATACACAGTTTTTGTAATTCATTTAACATGTTTCATTGATTTCATTACTTTATTACTTCATCATTGTATCACCCCCTTTAACTATTTAGAATATACATTTTATTCTATTTAATTTTTTATATTAGTTTCTTGCAGCAATGATCCCAGGCAAACATTAAAAATTGATAAAAACTCTTTCTTGCTTTATAATTAGTTTTACAAAGTTTACTTTTTTTATGTATTATTCGATTATCGCAATAACTACATACAATGAATATTTACAAAATGCAAGGAAAAGATGAATTGCGGGATGCTGAATAATATTAAGTGAGAATAGTGCAAAATAAAACATTTAATAAGGAAACGAAAAAAATACCGGTAAATTAAAACTAATAGTATGTCGTAAAACAGGTTGAAATACCAACGAATATTTTACATTTAAGTTTCAATAAAAATATTAAAGTGTATTTAGAGATGACAAAAATAATTGTGACAGCAGCGTGTTACATGTTCAGATTAACTTGATCGAAAGATGTTATAGAAAATATAAAATGAAGTTTAGGTTATATCAATCTCACCATGTACCTATTTCGCAAAGACACCTGCATTCCAACTTTGTACATTAAAAGAGGTTTTCTCCATACACTCCTATATAACCTAATAACTTCCATGTTTGTAACAAAAGCAATTTAATTATGTCGATTCACTTTTTCCGTAAATGTTCAATTTTTATCGTAGGAAATGTTACGATTTACAATCACTGATATGTTGTGAGATCATGCTGCTACCCAAAACATGCGCACTATCACACACCACTTTATTTGTTTGAAACAATTGTATTTAGTCAATATACTTATCGTGTAAATCAGTTACGCATTTCTAATTGTTTCTAATTGAACATAGTCAAATGAAATTGATGAATATCAATGAATATGTAAGTACATAGGTACTTTTTAATTTTAAAAAAGTAAAAGTTACTAAAAGTATAGTAAATTAAAAAAATGAATATCGAGAACGAAAAAGCATATATATATATATATGTAAGTAACTTACATTTGTGAACATTATTATACATTTCAAATTAGACATGTACATATAATAATATAATTATTTACTATTTAATATATATAAAATATTTAGTTAATTAAATGTATCAATATTTTATAAGATATTAAGAATGTTTATTTATTAGTAAATTCAAAATATTAATTATTATACAAAAATTTTTTTTATGTCAATTCGATATTAGCTTCTAAACTCAAAACATTAGAATTAAAAGTATAATTATGGGAGTAACAACACAATATATTTTAATAAAGTATTGCATACATTATCGCGTGATATTTTTATATTACATAATGATATCACATAAATAGGATATTATAAATTGCACATGCTTTCAATAATATTAAATTATATGTATTATAATGTAGTTTTCATAAATTCCATGATTTATGGCAGTAGATCACTTAAATCTCAAGTAATCATATATATAACATATTTTATATTAATTCATAATTATAGATGTTAAAGTATTCTTTATTTTTGGTTTGGCATTCTTCATATATGCTTGAGAATTACTCTAAAACAACTTGGTTACTATTAATTTGTAGAATTTTATATGTTACATATAAATGCTTGATGAAACTTAACAGAATATACATTAATATTAAAAATTAAAATATATAATACATATTATTATTATAGAAATTCTTACTGTGTATGTAATATATATTCGAAAGAACGCAAAGGTACTACAGCTGTTTACTATATATAAAAATAGTGGAACCAAATTGATAGATTAATTATTTTACTTATATTACAGTATATTTATGCCATTCTAAAATAATGTAATAAGTGTATCATTTTTTTGTTACTATTTACAAAAATGAATAATCATTCGAATGATATCATACAGTTTTCTTAAATTACATTGTTTTTACCTAAGTAACATAGATGTCTGAGGTACTTCGTTATGATTTATTGAATTTTATTTTTTTTGTATTATTAGAATGAATTTTTTGTTCACATTCTTTTATTTATTTTCCAATAATATTGTATTCTTTACATTTTTAGTCGCCTACATTAATCTTTTCCTGCAATATTTGATAATAACTTGCCTATATAGAAAGAAAAATATTTAGAAATCACTTGACTTTTAAATTATTTTCTGAAAAAATTATCTCTCACCTTAAGTGTGGTAAACATAATTCCAAGCTCGCCATTCCACAAGGAAGGTTCCATAAAATCTTCTATAAACTGAATTTCGCTGCCTAATTTTAATATACTAGCCCGTATAACGACATAACAAAAAACAGGAAATAGCTCGTCCATCGTCCATAGATATGTAGAACCCAATTCTCTTTGTACTATCTAATGAAAGCTGGGTATAGTAATTTCTTAAATAATATGATATATATAATTACAAATATACTTACTTGTGTCATTTGTTCAAATGTATTTTTTACGATTAATAACTTCTCTAATGGAGAAAATGTAGTTTTCAGTTGTTGCAAAGTTTCTATTGCTTCATTGAAATATGATTTGGTTTGATACTGTAATCTATTTTCGGAGATATTTATTAAATTTCCGTTCTTCCAAAATTTCCTATAATTTCATTTGTGTGTGTGTGTCAATTCATATTTAAAGCTAATAAATTATAATTTTTCAATACGAACAATATATAAGTGCTTACTGATCAATATCAAGGAAAGCCATTAATGTTATATCCGGTTGTTTGTTCCATTTTATTAGTCTTTTCCAATAGGCTTCGTCTTCTTCCGTGTTATGTAGAGCATACAGTACAAAAAGTACATAGTGCATGCGAGGTAATATTATTGGATGCATTATAGCAATAGTATTTATAACCAGCCTAATAAAGTAATGAAAAACTATTCAATTTATAGCTTTTAATTAGACTATTATAAATAGTTAATTATAGTTGTAATTAAACTATTCTATATACATTAGATTATTAAAATTTTACTGAAGTGTTTATTTGACTACAGTTTGTGCAATTACTTATATAGTATCTATAAATACAAAAAATACGTAAACTATAGTAATTATGTAAAACCAGCATACCCTTCTTTTCCATTTTCTGATTCCAGTGAAAGGTCTGTTCCATCAGGTGGTAATATTGGAAATAGTAAAGTAATTATTTCATATATTCTTGATGTAATGCTGTGAAGTTCAGATATAGCATGATCGAGCAATAGAGGATGAACTCTTACACCACCATATGTAGCTGTGTATACAGTAGAAATATCTGTTAAAAGGACACCCAATGGATGATGTTGACATTCAAAAGCTTTCATCAAATATGTATGAATTTCTTTATAGTTTTCATAAGTTAATTTTTCTCCAAAACTGGGAATTTTATCTAACTCGTCAGTAGTTTGGTTATTTATTTCGTTAGTAGTCGATACAGTTATCGAGATATTCTTTTTTTTTTGGTGTTTTTTGGCGAGATTTAGTCATTATACTAGCAACATTTTGCCACGCACGTTGCGCTTGGGCACATTTGTCCGTCATATTTGTAGATTTAGCATCTGCTTCAACTATACCAAGTTGTTGATAACATTGTTTAAATATGACCTTCCATTTTTGATCTGGTGGTACGCATAACTTCCCAAATGATCTATAACAAAATAATAAAAATCATTTGCATATAAATACAAACACCCGTTGCCCTATAAATCACGTACATTGGTTTTGAATTGGTTTTTACATTTTCCATATTTTCTTTCAAATGTAACGTTGCAACAACCTTTACACTCTCATTCCATGCTCCATTGATATTGCCTTCCAATCGCTCACCAGTTTGAAAGGTTAATGTACCCTTTCCACAAAATATACCAGCTGATTTAAATTCACCTTCATAGTGAGTACCATCTTCAAATACCATAACTCCATGACCCTTCAATTAAGTGGTATATTTGCTTTAATGTTTCTAGAAATTTATACTGTTATATATGTATATTAGAAAAATGTTTGATCTTTAAGAATTCTACCGTTAAAATGTCCTGCGTAAAAACTCCTTCGTAATAAATACCATCTAAAGTTACAATTAAGCCAGGACCATGTTTCATATCATTATTCCAAGATCCTAAATATTTTTCACCTATAATAACATTGCATTATTTAATGAATCGATGATTAATAAAATGCTTACACACAGAGAGTGTGAGGCTAATTTATTGCAGGCTAACTACGAATTTTGCATTAAACATGTAATTATAAAAACTCCAAAAACACTAAAATTTTGGTATACTTGAAATTCTATTTACAATAACTGTATGTATACCTGTTATAATGTCATCCATAATTCCGTAACCTTGCTTGACACCGTTGTCCCATTCTCCAATGTAAACGGATGCTACACATGCCATGAAGTAACCTTCCTTTTTAATACCATGACCATGCGGTACTCCGTCTTTGAAATATCCTTCATAAAAGTCTCCATTGCTATACCTAAAATACATTATGTCCATTACTGTCTAAAATATATTATGTCAGAATTATATTATTATTTATTTATATATATAATAAACCGACTTTAAGGTCCCATATCCAGTTTGTTGACCATCTTTCCATTGTCCTTCATATGTACCATGCGATGGAGTTACCATTTTTCCAGTTCCATGAAAAACACCTTTATGGAACTGTCCTGTATATGTACGACCATCATTCCACTCTAATTTTCCAAAACCATGTGGTTTACCAAGTAGCCAACGTCCTATACATAAATATATATATTTTTATTTCAACAGCAAAGCAATGCACCTTTTTGTGTATATGTAGATAATTGATTATGTCATTCAAAAAAGTAAATTCTTGTAAGAAAGAAGGAAGAAAATACAGAAGAGAATACAGTGTTTTTACATTTTCAAGGTTGTATATTGGTTGTATAAAAAGTTTTTTTTAAGATCATGTACCAGGTACCATGTCTCAATTTACATGTACAAGTTTTATAACTTCTTGTCTATTATTTTATAACTTTAAGAATTAAAATGATACTCAACTCATCATTTCTTTCTAAGACTTTACAATGTGGATTATAAGTACATATATCAAAGTGTAAAAATATGATGAATAAAATCTATCTTTCAGATAATGTACAAACCAGTATATTTTGCTTGTTTATAAAGACTGTGTTTTATAAAAACATAAGAGCCAGAGCGTGTTATTGGTGGGTCATGGCCAATAACCTTTTGTAGATTACATTTTATAGCATATTGCAAAGTATGTAGCCATTCGTTACGCTCAGCAGGTGTTTCAGTATATAACACAAATGTGTCTTCTGGGGATTTTATTAATATAGCATTCTGAAAAAAAAGGTAAACATATAAGAAATTATACTATAAGCAACCAATCAATGTAATCTGAATTCAAACACCCTGAAATTTAGTTTAACTTACTTGTAGTACTTCAGAATCCGCTAAAATCGACACCCACAAGGTTTTAAGTGGATAAATTGTATGAGTCGTTCCAGTAACATGAATAAATATGTCAGTCAACAATGCAAACCAATGAGTAGAAAAATATCCAGAATTGGACATTGCTAGGGGATGTGTTCTTGATTCCCGTATAAGTCTCCTGTTAGGAGATCTTAAAACTTCTCCCAATTTGCCGGAACTATTCCAAAACGACTTTGTTGCTTCAGCTTCTTTTTGTTGTTTTTCTTGTTCCTCGCATATCTGTTCCCATTTTATGAGAGCATCTTGAAATCGTTCTACACCCATTCTTGCATCGTTACACATCATCAAATTATGAACCATGTTTTTATATCTGTATACATATACGATATATATTTATTAATACATAAAGAAAGAAGTACCAAAGGTTCATGTATGTAGTTTACGTTTATAAATTTACATTTACCTATTTAGATTATGCAATGGATACTTTAATGCCAGACTGATAACAGTTTCATTTTCAATTTTTTTCTTTTCGTTACTTTTCAATTTATTAGTAAATAAATTTGTTATTATTCGTGGCACGTCAATTATTTTTGCAATATATGTAAAGCCATTTAGAGAGATGACATCACATATTGCATTTAAGTAATATTTGTATATAGTGATGTATTCCTCAACATTAGCAACAACTACTACTTCATACGCTTCACCAATATGATTGAAATAGTTCCATAGACTAATAATATGTAGAACACTAAAACTTAATAGTTCTGTATAACATCTACATAACGTTTCATAAACATTCAATTCTTGCATAGCACCTCCCTTCTTTTGCAATGGCTTGATCAAATTTTTATAGATAATCAATATCTCTTCCAAATAGGTTTGATCCTCTATTAAGTCTTGAGAGATATTTCTTTCAGTTTCATTTATCACAGAACAGCAACTATATTCTCCTGAACCAAATATCTCAGTTATACTACAGTCGCTACATATTTCAATATCAAGATGAAACATGTCTCCAATTTTACTGAAATCATTACATAATGAATTTGAATAAATAAGTAGAAAAAACAGTATTTATGTGTAATAGTTTTCAATTGAATTACTATTACTAAATTACCTTGACTTTCCAATAAAGTATAAGCCATGATGCATCATGATCAAACTGTGGAAGCTGCCAGCTGCTATATCTTTGGCTCTCTCGGCTACCGATAAATTGGTGGAAAACAATTGAGGTGCACTTTGACAAGCACTAGGCTCTAGCATCACTTGTTTACAGTTATTTCTTCCCCAAGCAAAGGCTCTACCGTCCAATGTTAAGGCAACAATATGAAACGCACCACATGTAACTTTTCTGAGTCCAATATTGCTAAGTTTTGCCACTAAAACAGGTCGCAAGCGATTAATAGTATCTCCTGTTCCTAATTGTCCAAATTCAATGTCACCCCATGCCCATAATTCAGTTGACAAAATGTTACTGCCAGTGTGTGTTAATGTAGAAATCCTTTCATTTAATCCCTGTTGGGATAATTCATGCTCTGAAGTGCCACTACTCGACGACCATGGAAATTCTTCGCATCGTAAACTTAATGTCAAACTAGTATTAGCAGGTTCCAAACAGTCTTCTGCTTGTTCTATTAAATGTTCGCTACTGTCATTTTTTAATTCGTTAATGTCTGAACTTCCACTCATATGTCTAGATAATGTAACTACTCTATCACCTACATTTTTTACACCTTCATACACCATATTAGCTACATTAGATACATTTTGTTTGAGTAATCTCGTCGGTGTTTCAATATTCTCCAAAGGTATGTCTTCTTTAACACTTCCGTAAGAAGAAACCCAAGATAACTGTTTAGTTAGAAACTGTTTTGCAACTTCTGTATTTATAAAAATAACATTTTTCTTTTCCTCTTTATCAGAGTTTGTAGTACTGTTCAAACATTGTTCTTCGTTTTCACTTAGCTTAGAAATTTGTTCTGCTTTAATAGCATCCGCAAGAGATGTAGAATCATAGTCTTTACTATTAATTGATAAAGCGCTGGTCGAGATAGTTGAGCGATCTTCGCTGAATTGTTGTGCAATGAGTCCGGTTGGACAAGTATCCGATGATGTTACACTTGTAGGAGTTAGTAATATAGTGCTAAGACACTGAGGACATGAATTAATGAAAACGTCTTCCTTTAAATCGCTTTCGCTATCGGTATCATCTTTCATGTTTTTCAATGTTTTCCTTGCAGCGACTACGTTAAAATTAAAACCACACGAAACAATGGAAATGGTTCTACCCTCGAAAAATTTCACCTTTTTAGGCTCTGTGCAGTTGATGTCTATTTGTGACTGATTGCCACTAGCCCAAAGTTGCCCTTCTTCTGTTACAAACAATGCTGCTTGATCGTTGACAGCTATCGATTTTATTTTGAGAATTTCATTTTCTTGCTTATACCTGTAATAACATTAACAATTCTAAATATAATCATTTCAGTATATGAACTGTAGATACAGAATTAATTGCAACATTAATTTTAAATTGCAAAGGGTTAATAAAACTTATGATCGTACCCATGACTACAGCATTTGATTTCTTCTTTTAAAATTATCGTATCTATTACACTCATATCTTGAGGATTTACTTTCAAAACGTGTCCATTTCTATCCACAATAAATAAATGCTCCGAGTTGGATGCAATGTCAACTGCATTGAATGGAGCACTGTTGAAAACTAATATTGGAGGTTCGTTTGCCATAAATGACACTTCTCCATGATATAAATTATTTGAGGTAGTTATTACAAAAATATGATCTTTAATAGTAACCAATTTGGAAATAATACCGCAAGGCTTGTCACTAAAACTGTATAATACTTTATCGACACCTTTCCATAAGTGCATATGTTTCTGCATTTTGTGAGATATTTGATACACTATTTTCATAACCTATGAGTATCTTATAAGGTAACAATTATAGCCAACAACGTTTTTGTCATGTAATTTGTGACTGGATTTGTTCTAAGAAATTTTTCTGTAGCAGTACTGGATAGAATTTACATATTGACATGATTAACCAATGACTGACTTTATTATTTGTATGTCAACTACAGTCAATTATCCCGAACCAGTAAATTGACACCTGGTAACGTTGCTCGACAGTTGATATATCTACATGTACTATGATATTATTATTTTACAGTTTGCGTATTTGTAATACATAATGTGTGCAAATATAGTACATATATCATTACGGGAGGACTGATCAAGCAACATTGCGTGCTGTTACCACCTTATCACACCGTAATCTACATTTTAACTCATTTTTTTTGCACGACAAAGTAAAGCGTGGTAAACGAACATAGCGGCTTGTTGAAAGGGCTTCCTATCTATGCATATATATGTATATATATATATATATATATACACACATGTATATAAGTATGTGTATGTCCATATATGTATTGTATGAATTCACATATTTCAGTAATGACGAATGTTCATTTCTTTATAAATACGTGTCTAACTATATTGTTCACAATTTTCTCCGAATTTGAACTCCGAATTATTTTTCAATTTTCTTTCCAACAACTGCGCCTATACTTTATTCCTTGACTACTGCTCATTTTAAACAATTTTGTTTACTAACTGTATTAAATATAGCTCTCAAACTTTGTTGCAATTAATATTTGTTTTTAACTAAAAATTAAGACAAGGAAATAAATAAAGAATAAGAACCAAATATCATGTAAAAACTCGTTTTATATTTACATTTTTCTGTCTTTGATGTCGAGTCACACTCTACAAAGCAGTGCAAAGGGTTAAAGGACAAATAAATTTATAAGAATTTTATATTTTAATGTTAGTTGTAAATATCAGAGAGGATTGTTTATCACACCGATCAAATATCAATCAGTTTTCATTCATATTGTATGTTGTACGCGCCACGCGCGCGTTTTCGTTACATAGAAATATACCTGAAACCTTTATCGTCAATCAGAAGCGAGCGAATTAAATTCGGTAAACCAATCAGGAGCACCCACGACCTAAAGTACTGATGTTTGTTGTAACGTCTGCTAGGATGGCAGCGATCAAATTAATTTTCTCTTTGTTCATAAATTTAACAGTATATGTAATCTTAGCTACAGCAGGGTAAGTTTTTCAGTCTAATTGTTTTTCTATAATTTGTTTGTTGCATCGTTAGAAAATGTTTACGTTGCAAAAGATTTATAACCTCCAATTTTGTGAACTATTTGTTCGCGGGGCTAACAATATAATAATAAAACAATTGCAAGTAAACTATTTGAAAATCAGTAAATATTCTGAAGTACTTTAATGGAATATATTTTTGTCATTTTTGTGTTCTATTTATGTAATGTTTGATCACAACCGTGTACGTTGCTTTTGTAAACTCTATGCAGTTTTAATTATTCGTAATTATTATTGTTATACACATAATCGTAAAGAATACAACAAGCTATGTGGTTTGCAGGAGGGACTTTTATGCCATTTTAGGCATACCGTCAACTGCCAGTCAACTTGCAATAAAAAAGGCGTACAGAAAGCTGGCGAAAGAATTGCATCCTGATAAAAACAAAGATGATCCAACTGCTTCACAAAAGTTCCAAGACTTGGGTGCGGCCTATGAAGTTCTTTCTGATAACGAGAAGAGAGAAATGTATGATAGGTGTGGAGAGGAATGTTTAAAAAGAGATGGTATGACAAACAATCCTGATCTTTTCTCGAGTTTCTTCGGAGATTTTGGTTTTCATTTTGGTGGGGAATTCCAACAACAACAACAACAACAAGAAGTACCAAAAGGTTCTAATATTCTAATGGATTTAATGGTTACCTTAGAAGAGTTATATAGTGGAAGTTTTATAGAGGTAAGATTTAGTATACATATAACCAAAGAGAGGAATTGATAGAACTTAGTAGTATTTATTTATTTCAGTCTCGTGGCCGAGAAATTTGACTTCGTTTACAATGTTTGCCTTATATCATCCATCCATCCTATGCCATACCCTATACCTTATTATTAGACTGCGGATCTTGCTAGGATGCTAGGATGCTAGGATGTAAAATTCTACAGAATTTAGTACGATTTTTATTTGTTTTGGTTCTACAAAGGCTCTACTACCACAGAAAATAAGATTCCAATTTATTCCTCTTTCTTAAAATTCGTCTACCAAAATTGAAAACTGCATAAACATCTGCAGTCTACTTATTATCTATAATAAATGCTAATCTATCCTAATACCTTACGTCAAATATTGCCTCTTCCTCTCTTCTTTTGGTTATTTCTTTCCTTTTTCTCTCGATACTCCCAAGGCAGTCTACTATTTTTCCCACTCTTTTATCTTGTACTATCTTTTCAATACTTATATTTATTCTCTCTTCACAGTCCTCTGCCAGATGTTTTAGCTTCCCCAGGTGTCTCTCGCATATCATGCACATTCTCTCTTCCTTCCTTCTCCAATATTTGTTCCCTTCTTCCATATTTCCACATGCTACTCTAGCCATCAGACTCTGACTGTCTCCTTCTCCTTTATCCACTAGTACCTTGGTACCCATACTTCATATATTTATATCTATCACAGAACCTGATAGAACTTGAGTATTATGTATTCATTTTCAGATAACTAGAAATAAGCCTGTTATGAAGCCAGCTAAAGGAACTAGAAAATGTAATTGTAGACCAGAATTTGTCACTCGTAATTTAGGAAATGGAAGATATCATATGATACAACAAGATGTATGTTCCGAGTGTCCAAATGTTAAATTTGTCACTGAGGAACGACTGCTTGAAGTCGAAGTAGAACCTGGTATGGTGGATGGGCAAGAAATTAAGTTTACAGCAGAAGGGGAACCCCATGTAGATGGAGAACCGGGGAATTTAATATTGAAAATACGAACACAGCCACATCCAGTATTTGAAAGGATTGGCGATGATCTTTTCACAAATGTTACTATATCTATGCAGGATGCTCTGGTAGGCTTTAAAATGGATCTGAAACATTTGGATGGTCACAAAGTGACTATTCAGAGGGATAAGATTACTAAACCAGGAGCTCGTATTCGGAAGAAAGGAGAAGGAATGCCTAATTACGACAATAACAATGTACATGGTACTTTATGCATTACTTTTGATATTGCATTCCCTGAAACAGAATTCACGAATACACAAAAAGAGGGTAAGTTTAATTGATTTAAGGGGGTAGACTCGCGTTTCCCCCCTGGATTGCAAGGGTACGGGATGGCTTCTCATACCTCGATAATGCAAAGATGGGGTTTTTCAGTAGTCAAAAGCGCTAGATAAAAGATCAATCTAGACCGCGATCGCCCTCCAAAGTCCTATTTTTACACGCCCAGTCAGTCAGGTCTGCCTCGAGCCGATATCGAGCACAGCTTGCAATCGTACGATGCGAACAGATGGCGGGTAGTATGCCGGCATATCGACGTTCGAAGCTGAGCATGCTCGGAATCTGCTCGATTTTGGACTGTTTTGGTATTCTGTTGGCACAGCTTGCTGTCCAAAATCGAGCATATTGCTTACTGGACGTTTACGAGGCGTTACGAGTTACGAAGCATTATTCGGCAGCGTAATTTCTAAAGCTGCGATAGCAGCTACGCCTCGTAAACGTACATTAGGACTTTTGAGGGCGATTGCGGCCTAGCATTATCAAGAAATGAGAAAGCGCATCCTGCACCCTTGCAATCTTGGAAACGAGTCTACCCATTTATGTTGCCTTTTTTGTTTAATGTTACGATACATTGATATTTTATTTCTGTTTCAGAAATAAACAATTTATTCAAACAAGACTCAGTAAATCGGATTTATAACGGGATAAGGGGAATCTAAGAATTTTAAATACAATGTATAGACAAAGTGACATTATAAACTGTGCATATAATTGAAGTGCATGTGATGAAATTGTGTGTTTCTATACCAGGTGGTGTTTCTTGCTTCCTTTAAATATTGTGGTACCAACAGGATTGGTAGCCAAACGTTAAGTTGGTTAAGTTGTATGCAACTAGCATAACATAGTAACCGTTGAGTACATATACTTCCTGTCTCATTATACAAAAGTGGTGACTTTGTTATCAACAATAATTTATACCAACGTCAACAATATGTGAAAACATAATTTAAAATAAGTTATTTTATGTTTAACATGTATGAGTGATGTATAAATGTGTTATAAAAACAGAAATTTTGCATTTAAACAATGGATTAAGAAATTACGGTTTATTAATCGTAAAACATAATTCCATTGTTCGCAAGAAATAGTACTATTTAGTTATTTAACTGGCATTTAAGATTTTTATTGAAAAAATGTTTACATTAAATTGTACATTTTTCTTAGTTTAAAAGTGTTTCTGTAACACTGCTGTATATGTTTTGTTTACAAGACGTTAGGTACAGTTTTTTCATTCAGTACAACACACTTGTAACTATTTTGTTCTTTTATAAATAACTTTTCTATTGCACTCGTTCAAATCAAAACTTATATAAATTACAGTTTTTATGTAGTGTAAGGTACATTTCTACCTTATTTATATTTGTCAATTTTATAATCATTTTACATTAATGCGCATATCATTAAATCATTCCAAAATTAAATGCTGATGTTAATCGAACAAAATAATACTAATTCAAATTGAAAGTAAATGTTCCATAATTCCATTTCCGATCTGCCTTTGTTTTTTTGGTATATACATAGCACTATATGACATACATACGTATAGTATACAGACATACATATGGTATACATACATATATGACAGAATATATTAATACTTTTCTGTGTTATTACTATTAGAGCATAAATAGATTACAGTATTTTCAAACTTTTAGACATTTTACTATTAATTCAAAACTGATGGTTGGACATTGCCTCTCATCGAGTCTTTATTTTTTTACATTTAAATTTACTTAGAATTCATGTAAATATCTGAGACATATCTTGTACATGAAAAGTGGCATTAATTTAATGCTGCAACATAAAAGCATATACTTCTATTTTGATGAATTTAATAGAAAAATTTTGGTCAAATTGAAAAGAGTTGCAATACAGCAATTGTGCTGTGTGAAATTATACATAAGTTACTCAAAGTTATAATATGTGTATAGAAAATTTTTTAAGTAAATGGTTTTTTAATACTATGATATAAACAAATACTATAAGCATTATTTCATTATCACAGCAAGAACATTAAATACATATGTAGACATACTGAATGAGGAAATTCTGTGAATCATAATTTATTTATTAACTAAATTTAGGCAATATTAGGCTTATGTTGGACCCAGTCCAAACTTTCTTTACATTTACTTAACAAATCCAACGTTATATTTAATTAATTTTATAATGTAAAAAAAAAAGATTATTATATACAGCATGTTATATTTGACACTGGACACACAAGTATATATCATACATCATTCAGAATACAAAATAATTGTAAATGATTTTTTTGTACATGAAATTACAGCAGAAATTTCAAGATCAACTTTTCTTTAATGAAATTGAAATTTTCTTTAAATAAATTTCTATATGTTCATATAATTCTTATTGATCCGAGTAACTTTTGCGCGAAACGTTTCTTAAAACTTTCTGCATATCAAAAATATCCATACTAATGCATGGGAATATACATGTATAAATATATATCAGTACATATATATTATACAAATCGTTATGAATCTTGATGTGTGCAAAGTTTGGAAAAATGTTATGAACAAAACTTTGTCAATTTAGCTTATGTTGACCCAATAATTTGTTTAAAGAAACTAAGTGGAACTTGAAATTTTGTCTTTGCAATGTTATGTACAAAGAACTATTTACAATATGTTTGATGTGTGTGTGTCTCCCTTTATACAAAACAATTTTTATAATAATCATTCTGCGTGTGTAGGATATGCTTGCATTATCAGTTGAAAAAGACATACTGTATACAACACGCGAGTTCCATGTTAGGTGGACATCCCTGCGTACGTTGTACATGCGTATACATAATACATATAGAGTGTTCGACTACAGGTGATTATCCATTTAGGCGGAATCTCTTTATGTGAAAGTGAAGATTGAAAAACCAAAGGTGATGGAATTTAATTTTTGAAAAATGGATGTTTTTGATAACTGTACAGACGGCAATATCTGAGCCTGTTCGTAAAGTAAAATTTGTATGCAACTATATGTTCTACATTCATTTGCAGCATCTCGTTTTAAATGCTTGCCCTGATTTATAATGAATAATACAACGCTCATTTAAAACATATAAGAATTAAAATCAACGTCATCAATATTTCGTTCAAATCATTTTCGATTGTTATTAAATCATAACACTGTTTAAAAATGCAATACAAATAAAAATCGATTTTTCAATTCTTCTAAATCCTTATCTGATCTAATACTGTCATCCTTCCAAGATTTAATAAATTTTAAATCAGTCGATCGTTCACAATTTATAAAGTAAGGGTCTGTTTCAACCATATTATGCATATAACTCTTTACAAAAATAATATTATATAGATCGATGGGAAACGAGATATTAACAGCGAAGTTTCAGATTCGCAATTACTTTACAGTTTACAGGTTTTAAAGTGGAAAAAAAATACTACACGTATATACTTATATAATAAGTATACTAAAGAATTTTTCTCGAAATTACTAAATCGCAATTGTTCTAACATCACATTTGTCATTGCATTTATCTGTATGTTCTCGTACAGCTTGTATAAGAGGCCTTGTTTATTATACAGGAAACTGTTCAAAATCATCGCCATCTTGCAGAGATGTAAAATAGGCAATGTGCGATTTCCATCAACTAGAATACTGACGATGGTTTACCTCGATCATGTAACACGCGTTTTCAACTTCATGTTCCATACGTTGTTAATAATAATTTTAATTAAAAAGTCAGTACAAGTACTACAAGTTAAATTGATTCGAAAACAGTTTCGAAAATAGTACAACAACAAAATGTATTACTTTACTTAAAAGGAGACTGTTTAGAAGCCATTGTATCTATTCTATTCAAATTTAAACGTTCGGACTGTAAACGTGTTATCTGAATGGCAACCTAGTCAGAATTTTCGTTTTTAAATCTTTTTTATGGAAATAGCACGCTTCGAATATTAAACAATTGTTATCCTAAGTGGTTAGCCTGATTTAGACAGCCGTTATTTCAACCAAGCTCAAGATCACTTTTCTAAACAACAGAAATAATTACAAATATCGGTGTTTTATTTACACCGTTCAATTCAAACTCTTTTCGCTTCAACAATTGATTCAATTTCAAAAATTCGTTTGGCAGACATATTCCTCAGGCCCCGGGGATGCAGCACCATTTAAACATGAAGAGTGTGAATATAATCACTGTTTAAGAGAATGAATAAAATCATACAGGTGTAAAAACCCTGCGTGGACTGAGGTTCGCATAAAAAACGTTTAAAAATGTTAAACATTGTTTTTTACTTAATTAAACATGTTAAAAATATTGAACAATACGTATAAGCGTATAACAAAAATACAAAAAGAAGTTGTTTTATGTGTAACAAAGAGTTCCACTCTCTAGTTTAAGAGTTTTGCATTTAAACAATATTCTAACAATTGCTTTGTTTAAAATGCTTGCAGATGTGCCCACAATTCGCAGTGCAACAGTGCCACACCCTCTTAGGGCAGTTGCTCAAACCTGGGAAGTTAAAGGAGGACTTCGAAACGTACGAGTACATAATAAATAGACTGCGGATCTTTATGCACTATACACGATAGAAATATGTCTTCGAGCAGCTTCGAGCGTCGTTCGGACAGGATAATGCCCGCCATCTGCTAGGCTGTGCTCGATATCTGCTCGGAGCAGGCTTGGCTGACTGGGAAGTTTCTCTTTAATTCTTTGAATCTTCCTATTCTTTCAAACTGCAATTATACTCATTTTCGTCATAAAATCTGCAGTCTAATACTAAAAACAGACTAGAATCTCGCCGCCCGGTAGGTGAACAAGCAGCCAACCAAGAGGTGACAACGCCGCGAAAATATGAATTTTCCATTTGTTAAGTATGAAATGTCGTGAGTACTCTACATCCTTAAGGTAAGAATATTATCACAGTGTGACTCATCTTATATACAGGGTCTGTCCGGAAAGTAATGCGACCACATTTAAAAAAAAATCTATTGAACATATGAGTACAAACCATTAAAATTCTTCAAAGTAGGATCCTTGGGCGTCGACAAATTTTTTTCCAGCGCGATTTCTATGCTTCGTATGCTCCCTGGAAAGCGTTTTCTGGAACCTCTCTTAGTACTCTTGTCGCAACCTCGTCGAGCACTTCCAACTAAAACTTTTCGAAAACAGTAAACAGTACTTTTTAGTTGGAAGTGCTCGAAAGACTCAAACAAAGGGTCAACCGCGTCAGAAAAAAGATCGCCGATAACTGGGTGCTTCGCCACGACAACGCGCCCAGCCACACTTGCCTACGAGTGCGCGAATATCTGGCAAATAATAACATCACAACACTTCCTCAACCCCCGTACAGTCCTCACTTGTCTTCCGTCGACTTCTTTCAAAAATTAAAAATGTGCTAAAAGAATGCCGACGAGGGTACTACGAGAGGTTCCAGAAAACGCCTTCCAGGGAGCATACGAAGCATGGAAATCGCGTTGGAATAGATGTGTCGACGCCCAAGGGTCCTACTTTGAAGAATTTTAAAGGTTTGTACTCATATGTTCAACAGATTTTTAAAAAAATATGTGGTCGCATCATTTTCCGGATAGATCCTGTACATTTCACTGCGACAATGCTATCCGAAGATATTAGAGCCGCGGGCAAAGCAACCACAGAAGGCGACGAAACACGTAGACCCTACAGGCAATAACAATACAGCCTCATATTGAACTCATCGACGCAAGCGCTTTGTTTGCCGTATGCGTTTAACCTACTAACAGACCCGACCAATTTCTTGCTACTATTCTTGCCCCTGTCCCGCACCGTCCCTTCGAATATCGCGTCGCCGGGTTCCGTCTGAATCGTTATCGTATAGTCGATAAGATCGGACTTATCACTTTTGTCTTTCCACGCTTTCGCGGCCCTTATCTCTTTCAGCTTGAGAGTCGCGCATTGCACGAATTTCTTCAGCATCTGGTTCAGCTCTGCGACGAGGAAGAGAGCTTTGTCTCGAAGCCTCTTGTCGTCTAAAGGTACATCGTTGCTGCTGTGACACATGCACCAATGGCTAGCTATGCCCGCCATACTGCATGTTCGGTAATCAGGTATCGGTAGGAACCAGCTAATCCCGCGGGGCAAGCGTTCTATCGACGACAGTACTCTGAAACGGTCTTTCAGGGTTGGTTCCTCCACGTTCTTCAGCTGTAGCAGGTCCATCAACGTCTCGTGCAAGTCGAAAGCCGTCGTCAGACTGCGGGTATTCTTACGTAGGTTGGCCCAGGCTATCTGATATTTATCCTTCCACCAAGGAGGCAACACGATGAATACAAACGGAAGACTGTCCTCCATCCTGCCCTGGTACGTCTCGCGAAACTCGCCCCATCTCATCCCGTGGTCGCTCATTACTATCAGCGCCGTGTGGTTAAGTAACTGTTCCTTGGACAAGTACGAGATGAAGTCGTGATAGGAGTCGTCGCCTAATTGCGGGTAATTGAAGAAATCGTGGGTCAAACTGGCCTCCCAGAATAAACCGAAGTAGGGGTCTCCGGCGAATTGCGTTGCAGTTTTTCGGCTGTAGTGCAGCAAGTTATCGAACGTCTTTCTGGTCCCTACGCATAGATTCGCGTTCAGCTTGTGCGTGTTACCGATGTCTTTCTCCGAAGCGATGCAGAACGGCCTCCAATAGTAATCGGTCGGCTGCACTCGGAACCCCGGTTTTAAGTAATTGAACGTGGTCATGCCGCAAGCATCCTCGCCGAAAATGGTGCGGTAGCCGGCCGCGCTGAAGTTCTTCCAGATGAACGGGCACTCGTCGAACGTCTTGTCTTTCGTTTGCCAGCAGAGATCGTGCAGCTCCTTTTCTGATAGACCGCTTAGAACAGGTACTAGATTTGGATACGTGTTGTCGGCTACCTTCGTGTAGCCCAACATCTCGACCGCTCCGAGCTTCTCCAAAGCCCCGACGGTCTTTGGCATCATCCTATGGAAATTGATCCTAGAGACCGAGTCCAGACCGATCATCAACACGCTGAGGTATTCGGATTTCGCGTTAACGGCTCTCGAGCCCTCGTATTTCTTTTCTATCGATCGGAAACGGGGCAAGAACGCGTGGTAGTCCTTATGTATCGTCTCCTTGTTCCGGGAACATTCTATCTTGACGAACTCGGCCCTGACGGTCGACGAATTCTGGAAGGTGAAACACTCGTTGCTGAATCTGCAAGTGAAAATAGTTTTACATGCTTCACTTCATAGAATAAGCCAAACTTTCGCTGAACGGGTACCGAGCCACGATTGAACAAGCTTCGTTCGGAAAGTATCCGACTTTGTAGCGGGAAGAAGTATCACATGTATACGAACGCAACTTGGCCGCGAGCTAAGGCCCCGCTCACAGTGGCTCCGATATCGGCCGATTTGGCCGACGTCCGACGCATCTGTCTCTTTTATTGAACGTGGAAAAAAGAGACACAACGTCGGACATCGGCCGAATCGTCCGACATCGGAGCCACTGTGAGCGCGGCCTAAAGGTCGATTCGTACACGTACGATCCGAACATCCGACAAAATATTCTAACCCAGGTATAAGTGACACCGTCCGCAACCGAGAAAGTCTGAGCGGCTTCGTTCCGATACTTTTCTTCGAGACTGAGAGCATAGGCATAGGCATCTCCTGAGGTGTAGAGAGGAGTAAAAGGTACTCGGAACCCCTGGGTTAGGGTAGCAAATTACACGATCTTCGGCACTTGGCCTTTATTCGAGCATCTCGACCCTTCTCAAGTTGCCTAAAACTTCCGACCGCACGTGTATGATCGCCGAAAAACAGCGTCCGATATCTGAGACGCGTGTATGAATCGACCTTTACTCGTCTGTGGTCATCGTATGATGACGGTATCGCATCGCGAGTTAACACGTCCGTGGCATAGCGCAAGCGACATTACGTCGCGAGATAACACGTTCGTCGGAGCGAAGCGGTTAATATAAACACGCGTTGTTTACGGTAGTTAAAAATCGGATACTTTCCAGACAGGCTTCGCATATCATTTCGCTGCGATGTACATTGAAATTTGATCGCAGGGTTGAACTATCTCTTTCACGGGATACCTTTACAATAGCTTTCCGTTGGAATTTGTGAAGCACCGATTGCTTCGAAAACGTTATGTATGTATACTGTTACAAATAAAAATGATGAGTCTTACTGACGTAACAATATTATCCTCGTCTTTCATTCGCCAGAACGGTCGCCAACAGCAGTTAACGTCCTCGGATTCGTTGTAAAAATGTTGCACCGCCATCGGGTTTATGTACACCGCTGTGTTGTTGGAATCGACGAGCGGCAGATGAGTCCCGTGTTCGCAGGTAATCGGCTTCTCTTTGTGAATGAATCGCGTGATGGCCGGATCGAAAGGGTCCATCGCTGGAAGTCGACAACCCTGGTTATGGACTACGAAGCCGGAATTGGAGACGGGCGTGAAGAACGTCTTCACTTCCACGTAGTTATCTGAAAAAGTAAAACGAGCATGAGCAAATGCAACGTAGGATTTCCAGTCAGAAAAATCTGTTCGAACAGATTAAGACTAAATTTCTGCAATCACGCTTTATCCGGATTCGTTTATTACACGCGTACACACCAGAGATCCTTATTTCCCGTGTATGCAAATACGTGTGGACACGTGTGATAGTCAGTATCGAACAGGGACGAAACGCGTCACGTGACCGGGCCGCGGCGGGAACGTGGGGAATAGCGTCATAGAAGGGGAAGGTAGAGTAGGGACACAAGTCTTACTGGGACTCTGAGCCCGTGGGCCGCCAGTTCTCCGGTTCTGGATTAACCCTTTACACTCCTTTGTCGTGTGTGACTCGACATCGGAAAAAGGAAAATGTAAATGAAACGTGATTTTATATGTATTTGGTTCTTCCTTTATTTATTTAAGTCGTATTTTTTAGTTAAAGTTCCACAAATATAAATTATAACAAAGTTTCAGAGCTATATTTAATATAACTAGTAAACAAAATTGTTTAAAATATCTAATGGAACACTTAAAATAATAGGGAGTTATTGGCAACAAAATTGAAAAATAATTTGGAGTGCAAAGGGTTCAACAACCAAATATGATCATTTTAATCAGAAAAATGGTGCAAATTTGTTGGTAAAAGTCTCATGATAAGCAAAAGAAACTGTAGCTACCTATATAAGAGCAATTATTATAAAAAATGTATATACATACCTTGCGAAGAGATATTGAGAACAGTTCCGAAGTGTACGGCCGGGAATTGATCCGTGGTGTAGGTGTTTATGATGACTAAAGATGTCAGCAGGAAAATTAGTATAGCTATCAACCATCTTCGCAGTCGCAGTCGACTCTTGTAAACCTTACTGTCAAACTCGAAATTGAAAAGGTTCCGCTCACTATCTCGCACCCTGTCGCCGCCGCGTAACAGTACCTAAGCACAAAATATTGTTTCTGTAAATCCATTGCTTCAATAATACATATACACGGTGTTCGCGCTATCACTAGCCAGCGCGATTATTTCTTGTAAATAGTAAATATTAGAAAAAAATGAGAGAGGAAAAACTAGTACTGTTTTTTATTACAACACAATGGCGTATGTAATTTTTTTGTGTTTATACTATTTTGTTAGACATTTTAAATGGAATGCTGTATATTTTTTTATATCACATGAAAGTGTGTGTCTAGACGAATTCATCCGTATACTGCACGGTGACCTTCAAGGTCATGCAAGGTGAGAAATGGAAGAAACATTTTGAATATTATTGTGGAATTTTCTTCAAACTGTAAAAGGACTTCTAATTTTTTATCTTCAGAAAGAAGACATTTCCGATTATGACACTTATTTTGCACGGACTCTGTTTCTGTCAAACGCTTTGCAAGCAAAATAAACTGATTTTCGTTTGGCTGCACTCTGTTCGGATATTCTTCTATTCTTCTATTCTTCTATCTTTCAATTTACTTTATCTTTTATTTCCATTGCACTGCTGATAAGTGCGTACCACATCCGCCTTTTCGTCCATCGAATACATTACTATATGCGATATTAATATGTAATCGGTTTTGAAAGTGATACTAAAATTGACTCATCATAGAAGATACTGGAAGTAAACACTCTGACAGTGAATAAACAACATCATCTGATTCGTATGAATAAGGAATACTTGTAAACACAATGGTATGAAATATTCAAAATGTTTGAATTCGACTAGACACACGCTTTTATGTGATATAAAAAAAAATATACAGCATTCCATTTAGAAAATTGAAGGTCACTTTCATATCTAACAAAAAATTTTATAATAATTTTTTTTAGATTGTATTGTATTTAAGTTCGTGTGTATTCACATAAATTAAATGGAAATTATTTCATACTTTTTAGTGCGTTTTTTCGAAGTCGGTTTAATTTTTTTTAGGATTGTTTTTCGGTCTTATGGATTATTTGCAATAAAAACCGCAAAGAATGAAAAAATGCAAAATTTCGTTTCGTTCCGATTGGTCCATCTATCTCGGCGTAATCGGTGAACATGTAAAGTGAACATGTAAAGTGTTAGAATGAACTGGCTGTATTGTATATATTAGGTGTACAAATTAATCTGTAGCCACGTAGCCACGAATTAATTGATTATATTTACAAATAATCAAAATACATCCTATTGTCTAGAAGAATTTCCACTTTTTTCTGTAGTATATTTACTACATATCACAATAATAAATCAATCTTCAATGCGGTGGATATAAGATTTTATGATTCACAGTGTCGCCAGATCAAAACGTGTCCCCACTCTGCTTTCCCCTTCTACGACGCTATTCCCTCACGCTACCGTCCGGTCATGTGACACATTTCGTCTCTATCGTGCACGTGTCCGGTATTGGCAGAGAGGGGGCAACTTCTTCCCCTCAATTCGTGCTCCCTCCCCTCGTCTGACGACACTGCCGATGCAGTCCCACTGATTGTGAGATTTATCGTAATAATTATTTAACACCTTGCCCTACGATTTATTTTACGGTTTCAGTGATTAGAAACTGTATGATATTGTTAAATCGTATTTTGGATATGTTACATTACGCTTCAGAAGTTATTAATGTATTATTACTTTACCTGCGCTAATTCTTGTGATATTAATATTACTTTATTTCCTGCAATATGTCTAGGAAACATGCTAGGCAATATAGAATCAATATATTTTCAACCTTAAAATATATTTTAATGTTCTTGCTATGCAGAGAGAGAGAGAGAGAGAGAGAGAGAGAGAGAGAGAGAGAGAGAGAGAGAGAGAGAGAGAGAG
>CM052315.1:20433348-20906454 GCA_028455605.1 Lasioglossum malachurum | reverse complement strand
CGAGCTAATAGCTGTATATTTAATAAATATGTTGATTTTCAATAAATTCTATTCCTGTACCTATTGTCTTCCATAACATTTTGCAATTTCACCTTCCTTCAGAACAAAATGTATGTATTATTCAAGCTGGTTCACCCCGGGCCTGAAGACTGTCATATATTCTCTGGTTATATTTAGGTAAAGAGTGCGGAACCATCGACACCGTCGAAGTAGTATCTCGTTGGCGATAGTGTTATAAGGCAATTACAGAATGGGTAATGTCAGTATTCTACTATATCATTCTTCTTCTACTTGACGTCAAGTATCTCGTCGGTGGTGGAACTTTTAGCGATGTGGTATATCAGATCCCTGTAAGTTCCACGTTATCCCCGTGCCCAGTCTCGCCCGCTTACTGGTATCGATGAATAGCACAAGGGCTGGCAGTCTATAATAGTATTTCGTCGGTGGCATCATGTTTAGCCTAGAACAGCTCCTACATCATCTTTAGCATGGAACAGGACCTACATCATCTTTAGCGTGGAACAGAACCTTTTTTTTCTTTTTTAAACCGAATATACAGGGTGTGTCATAACTGGTTGTACAACCGAGCAGGGGGTGATACTACATGAAAAAATAAGTCGAAAATATAGAATAAAATTTTTTCATGGGAGGCTTTGTTTTCGGGAAAATCGACTTTGAATTTTCGCCTGGTGTACGTGCTTTAGTATATGCAGAAAGTAGAATTGGTTGATCATGGTCAGACGCGTCAGTCGATTCCTATGCAATAGCACGTGTATACGCTGCATTTTCAAACCCGATTCTCTAAAACGAATTGCCAAACGAAACAATGTTATTTCTGTCTTTTGACTTATTTTTTGTATTTCTTTCTTTGTATTTTTTGTATTTTGTATTTTGTATTTATTGTATTCTTTGTATTTCTGTTTTTTGTATGTCTGTATGTTCCGACCGATAACCAAGCAAGGCCGCTAGATGGTGGCACGGACACAAGGATATTGTTAAAAAAAAAAAAAATCGCTAACATAGAGAAAATAACTCAGAAAATTGCGTATAAGCGAGTTTTTTCGAAATTGTCCACTGTGCGTCGCCCGCCAGAGCAATCCGCCTGGAGGACCTGGTTGCGAGGGTGTATCGTAGGCACGCCACGAGCAGCTAATATTGTATAGAAATGGGAAAAAATGTCCACACATGGGTCGATCGTGGATTTGTTCGACGCGATCCCACGGGGCAGTAGCTAAGCGGGGAAAAAGCCACGCGTGGCTCGCGAGCTTCATGTTGGACCTCCCTGGTGTACACTAAAGCAGTAAACTGGGTTCTAGACGATGCCTAAGAAGAATAAATTCAGTTTTCGCCCGCTTGATACGACTAGAGAAATGCGATCAAAGGAACCACAGACTTCTTGGACCATACATGTATATCAGGCATGGGAATTAACTGCTCGATCAGAGGCATTTTGGAAGGCTACACCCCCTTGACCCGGATACACGTCTAACTTCCCGTGACATTCCTGGTTCTCGAGACACCTCAAACCTACGCATTCGTACCTACTTCATCGCATTCCTGCCAGGAACGTTCTTCTCATCTCACCACGATAATCATCTTTAATATTGTATTGTATATTGTAATGATATATGTTTAGTGAAAAATAAAGAGAATGTTAATTACAACAATTACTGTGTTCTTTTTTCTAAATCCTGTACATGAATATTCGATAATAGAATTAGCTTAACATCTTCGAAAACTCTGGATACACAAAACAAGATTCGATTTTCGAAAAATTTTCGGCCGCATTACTTGTCATTGAGTTGTACTCCTGAAATTCGTGCCACCTCCTTCGATATCATGTTCTCCTAATACAAAACACAATTTCCGAGATTTTCGAAACTTTTCGCCAATTTTCGACCGTCTGACTTGTTGTTGGGTTGTACTACTGAATTTCGTGCCACCTCCTTGCACATCATGTTCTCCTAATACAAATTCAAAAATTCGAAAAAATTTCGAAAATTCAACTTGTATTAGGAGCACATGATATTGAAGGAGGTGGCACGAATTTCAGTGATGCAACTCGACGACAAGTCAGACGGTCGAAAATTGGCGAAAATTTTCGAAAATCTCGAAAATTGAATTTGTATTAGGAAAACATGATGTGCAAGGAGGTGGCACGAATTTCAGTAGTACAATTCAGCGACAAGTCAGACGGTCGAATATTAGTCAATATTTTCGAAAATCTCGAAAATTGTATTTGTATTAGGAGAACATGATGTGCAAGGAGGTGGCACGAATTTCAGTGGTGCAACTCAACGACAAGTCAGAAGCTGGTATATTTTTGTTTTTCAAAGTTTCAGTATTTTTGCAATTCCAAATCAGTACGGCAACTCAATGACAAGGTACATTTTTGCGGAAGTCAGTAGTGTAACACTACGACAAGCCAGATGATCGAAAAATTTTTCTAAAACCTTGAAAATGGACTTTTGTAGTAGGCCAATATGATAGCGAAGGAGGTGACACGAAAATTCAGTACTATAAGTCAATGTTAAGGGAAATGTAGGATTGATTTCAAATCAGTGAACTGTACCATTCTCATAATAATTGTTTATTGTTGAAGTGATATAGATATAATGATCCGTAATGTAATTTAACTACAATGATGGGTTTCGCAACTAGCAGAGTTGTGTTTATACATGGATTATACAATATGTACAGAAAAGCAATACTTCGTTTTGGACAATTTCACAGAATTTTCAATCGAGGATTAGCTGCCGGGCTTTTTCGTCGTCGTCGTCGTCCTCCCCCTCCCCACGTTCCATCTTTGAAAAAACAATGTTGTGCAAGCACGCGGCACCTGCACTTCAAACGCGTAAACGTTTATTCCACTTATCTTACGAAACATTTTAGTAATACACTAATGATTTACATGGGCGTCTCTAACCGATTTCATTTCCACTTATCACGCGTCCCTTATTTACAGTAGCATTATGTATATATTTATATCGTCCGTCTTCCTCGCGACGAAGAACCATCCGGTTCTGATCGACAAGAATCTTTTGATTTTCCTCCTATAACTACATTCATTATCTTGGAGTTTGTTTTGTTATTTATTTAAATACGGTTGCATCGGATGCATTTTCTCTCTTTCCGTTTCTCTCCGCGTTAGAAATCATATCGAATTCTTCCCACACTTTTAATGCGGCTGCAACTGTTTCAACTTGTCTAACTGTTCACGATATATTTGCCTTCAGCTAGTTATTTATATAAATTGAAAATATAAGTGCCCGGGGGGCACGTCGTCGATATGCTTTTTGATTCGTGATCATATTTAATAAAGAAAAGTAAATTTATTTATTCGAGTCATTATTTAAAATTTTGCTTTTCCAGTACAGTAGAACCTCGCTCGTTACACGAAACAGGACCGGAAAAGCGTGCAGAACTGGAGATTGTGCAAGAGGCAGCCAATCATAGTTATTCGTAGCGTGGATTCTTTGTTGTTTCTGCGCAACCATCACAATCCCCACCGCGAGTACCAGAACTTCTAACAACTCGTAGTGGGGATGGCTAGTATGCATCGAACGAGGACTCCATGCAATAACTGAGGTTGCAACGCGAGAGGTTTTACTGTAGTACATTTACGTGACACGCGCGTCAGACTGTTTAAAATCTCAAAGTTAATGTACATGTTTTTCTGGGCAGCGTTTAACTAAAATTATTAACGATAACCGTCTACTTATTTTTTGAACTTGTATATGTTATTTTTATTTCGTGAATCGTAATTCGTTTAAATTTATTCTTCGCCGTTGTTTAAATAAATAATGCCTTGATTTGAGTTTACACAAAAAAAGTATTAACTGTTTGAAACGTTTGTAAAAACTAGTTGTTGTAACGCTTGCAACAAACGTGATTTTCCATAGCCTCATTATTTAGTTGCTAAAATTCGTCAAATTTATACTGTAAAATAGTCCTTGCTCCAACAGAGGGACCATCCTCCTTCGGATCTGATCAAAAATTTAGTTACACTAGAGAGGCTCACGAGTTATCATTGACGTCGAGACACCGTGGCTTCGGACTTTCTTGTTCGTGTCGCGCGCAATAAATCATCCAATCGACGGAGTTCTTAAAACGTTACTTCTATGCTAATTAAAAATCAGATAAATTACATAAAGTGTCTACTGGACATACGTATGGTCGCTACCATTACTTTTTACAGGTTTATACACGCATACCGCTCCGCTTAGTTTCTTTATCGCCTTTAGATTTCACGGTTTAACGCGAGAACATACAGGAAGCCGTTACACACAAGTATGGATCCGTGCGATCGATCGCATCGTGAACGATGTTTGCACGTTTACAACATTTCCGAACTTTCGAACGCATATAAAATTTCGTACAGCGTAAATCTATGTTCACACTGAGCGACAACGATCGACTTTTAATTAATGCTGTGTGTATGCTGCACGCTTTTACCGAATAAGAGCCGGTACACACTATCGAATAGTCGCCGGCGACATTATGTGCGAGAAAACATAAGAACGCGTACACACTCAGTCGCTGCCACCACAGTAGTGAGATATTGTGCAAGATAAGTAAAGTAAAATTGTCGATAAAATGGGGTACTTTGAACACCCCTTAAAATATCGGTACTTTCCCGCCAATATAACTGTCTCAGGGCTCCACTATCTCGTCAACATGATATAGATACGTTACTGTTTCAGACGGGAATGCGCGAGAAAACTTACACAATATCTCACCACTGTGCGACCAACGAAGTCGCGAATGACGCACGAAATGCATTAAACCACAGCCGGAACATGGTCAATTTGGCAACGCTGTCTCAGTCCGACTTGAAGTGAGGTGGAGTCGTTCGCAGTACATGGTACTGCGCATGCGCAGTAGCTGATCGGACTGATGTTCTGTCTGTATGCGGTGCTGCCACATCACATGTTCCGGCCTGTAGAGGCGGTCACGATTGAACCCAATTGACGACTTCGAATGATAAACAACCTTGGCGACCGCGCAACTACGTGCACAAAATGAGTTTCGATACAGAATTGGTAGTCATCGGCGACTGGTCGAAAAACGCAACAAAAAGTCGCTCCATGTTGCTTCAGTGTAGATATAGCTTAACGGTGTCGACAGAACGTAAAGTACCTAGGTACATTCAGATGTTACGGCCTGAACGAGATCACTTGTCCAATGAACCTCGTGGCTGATGTATTCTGTGAATCTGCAGATCTTTGAATCCAGTGAATACTTTTCATTTTGGTTTTCGTTCTCTCTCGTCTAATAAATAATTAATAAATAACCCGTTACTATTTGTACAGTTCTTATTCCCTTATTAATTAAGAAATTTCGCGACATGTAGACGACTTTCTTATCCGCCAGTTTTGCTTTGTTCACGTGACAAAACACTCTTGAATAGAAAACGTTTATCTAAAGATAGACACGGGGTGTTCGATAACAAATTGGATAAAATTGTACAAGACAAAAAAAATTCAGAAACGATTAGAATTCGCCGGTTCACAATTTTCCGTCTTACACAGAAACATCCCCTACATTTCCTTCTGTTATTAAAAGTCCCGTCAGGTAATAACAGAAACGACGTTACCGGAAGAAAATGTAAGACAATAAAATGTTCTATAAATCTCATTACTTGGCGATTAACGAATTTGAAATTTCTCGACAATTCTATAAAAAAAGAACAAAGATTATATACAATCATTCCTAAGAGCATCGTCTGCCAAAGTGTAGAAGTATTTCACATGCTGATTGATCGGATCGTGGCCATACCATTCGTTATAATTCATTTGTTATGCGTTCACGTTTGAATTTAGAACGTTATTATTAGACTTCGGATTTTATACATTTATAACATTAATGAGTAGACGCAATTTAAAACAGTGAACAGATTAAAAAACTTTAAGAGTACTAGTATATTATTTTCAACTACATTAAAATTATTAATGACAAATATAAATTGATATATAACTCCTGTGTCTTGCAATTGATGCACAAATTTTATATTTTGCATGAAAATCCGGAGTCTAGTTATTATGATTTTGTACATTTGAACCGTTTGAATGCCCAGGGTCTTTGCAGAAATATGGTGGAACAGTGTCGAGCGGCTTGGTCACGTGACACACTAGCGCGTTAAGCATGATGGACCGCTGACACTTTCCGACGGTTTTCGTGGCACTCGAATCGCTAACGTAACAGTGTCTGCTCGTAGCACGTTGTCGAGCAATGATCACTCCACAACGTTGAAGCTGTCGCACATTACGTGACCTAGGTCTGGATTAGGTTCTCACGCGTACAGGTTTTTTCGAGTCGGGTACACGGTGTAGAACGAAGATTGACTTTGACCAATGAGGAGGATCGTGCGGCACGAATCGAGAGAGGTTTCCCATATTATTCTTCGCATAAGCGTTACAACAATGCTATGAATCGCGGTGTGTATGGTCCACCAGAATTGAATTCTAATTCCGCAGCAGATTGCTGGTGCTTCGATCGAGGAGAAAGTTAAAATTTTTTCGGGGTTCGGGGGAACACAAATAGACGTCGGCTGTCTGTCTCTTCTCTATACAAAAGAACGACAAAGCTAATTTGCAGTGCGCACTGTACATCGAGTGTAAATAATAATACTATGGTACAACGTATAAGTACATTGGTTTAAATGATTGCAGGCTGCTCCTCTCATATCACAGCGAGGGGCGTTGCCGGACCCGCTTTTAAATTTCTAAAAACAACCTTCTTCGAAAAAAAGGAAGCGACGCGTGTGTACACAACGTTGCGCACTCGTATCTCTTCGCACCAATATAATATTTTATATTTATATATGTATATTTTATATTTATATATATATATAATCTTTCTCTTTTTCTATGTATATATTTATATCATCTCGCGTAGAACATGCCACGTTGCTCTCTGGCGCGCCCCGAGGACATCCGTTATGGTCGGCCGTACGACATTCTCGTTCAAAAGACACGTAGAAATTTCACTGAATACACTTACGCACGAAAATTCAGAAACCGCGAAGACGAAGACTTTCTTTAAAAAAGACGAAATGTACAGTAATTTTCAAACAAGATCGATATGTTCCTTAATTTTTGGTCCATGAGTGTATTTTCTCGGACGACGAGACGAATTTTTGGATGGTCGTGGTACAGCGAACGGTAACGGGGGTTCCCGGGTTGGCCGGGAGCGAGGTGGCACGGTCTGCGTCATCAATTTGTAACGTAAAATAAGCCTAAGTGAGGTGACCATCACTGTCGCGCATGGACGGTCAGAGTACGGAGGGCCGGGACGTCGCGGCGCCACGTGTCTTGCGGCCCAACGGCTCAGTCTAGGCACCGCGTCCGTCAGGCCCTCGTGCGAAACCACGTCACGGGGGTTCTGGAAACCGGGACGTAAACTGGGACTCCCTCTCAGCTGATGCTGCCGGGCCCATCGGTCCTCTTTAACACGTTTAAGACTAGTGTGACAATAGGAACATGGTATCTGCTGGCTCTGGATGTTACGAGGATATGTCGTCAGACTTCGGGTCCCGAGTCTTTCTTGTTCTCTTTTTGTTTTGGATGAAACACTGAAGCACTTGCTCTGACTCCTACGTTTAGCCCAGACTGGCTAGCGGCTAGCCGGAGTTCAGTTTTCGATCGAAGAAGAAAGATATGTACCGGTTGAACTTCACGTGGCTAAACCTTCGCCCCTGGCTGCCGGAGGTGGTGGAAGTCGGGCTGACGGCGGTGTCGAATTGCTCTCGGACCGATTCGAGGGCTCCCTGTCGAAGTGATGCTGAAGTCCGTCACCTGTCCACGAGGGCACACCCGTCGAGTTCTGATTGCTACCGTTTGACGACGGCGTGCCCGGAGAGTGCGACGGTGAGGATGTTTGAAACAGCATGGAACCGGATGGAATCGAGGATTTACCATCGACCAGCGGCCCATTACTCGTCGGCGCCATAGGCTGTTTGTCCAACGGAAACCCAGCTCCGGCTGCATACACCGAGCCGAACAAGCCCGCGTACTTTCCGGTAGCCACCGAATGACCCGGTAGCCCGTTGTTACTTTGGATCACCGAGATCTCGTTCAGCTGTAAATAATGCACGATTAGTTAGGTTTATTCGGGGACAATTACCTGTGTAAACATTAGGGGTTCCACTTTCTTAAAATTCGTCTATAAAAATTGGAAATCGCATAAACATCCGCAGTCTAGTCATCGATTTTCAGGATCCTAACCTATTCGAGACCCGACTTCGACTTTGGGTAACTGAAATTCCCGGGTAACCGAGCATGACTAATTTTTGAGTGCCGACCCGACTTGAACCGAGTCATTAAAACCCGATCCGAGGATAACCATCGAAGAAATAATCATCGTTATCCGTGGCGAATGGAGCGATTCGCTGTACTAGTTTGTTCTTAAATGATGCTCAACCCTTTGCGCTCCGAATTATTTTTAAATTTTATTGCCAACAACTACGTACTATTTTAAGTGTTTTGTTTGAAATTTACTTCAACGGACAGTTCCTCGGTTGCTACTTATTTTAAACAATTTTGTTTACTCTGATTATGTTAAATTATAACACTCTCAAACTTTGTTGTAATTTACATTTGTGGGGAACTTATACTTGTTTTAACCTCTAAAAATATGATAATTAAATAAATAAAGAACGAACCAAATACATGTAAAAACCCGTTCCATTTACATTTTTCTTTTTCTTTTCTTTTTCGACAATAGAGTGCACAGGGTTAATGTTCAGTGCTGTGACTTGTGAAATACCCTGGTACCCGGGTCACGATACACTTTATAGAATGTGAACATAGCTATGAGAAATATGAAATCAGGCGAAGTCTCTATGTATCGCGACACAACGCCGATCATACAGAAATCTGCCGACAATAGGCGGTTGTCCTTGAAGGGTTAGAGGAATTAATATTTTCAAAATTGGACGAACCGAATTGAGCTTTTTCGACAAGTTAGAAGAACTTCTCTACAAATATGTTTACCCCTGGTAGAAAATATTCAAGCAAAATTATGAATATGGTCGCTGAAAGAATGATATTTAACACGTGTTTTATATTTAAAGGAGGTCATCCCAATGTCTCTTCGAATTATGATGCAAAAATATTTGTTTTACATTTTTTCGGAGATCATCAGTTTTGTTGTTCATAAAAATTATGTATACACGTATGTCTTTTTTTCATCGTATACACCTGATAAAATTAGAAATTCACGCATGTATAATAACATGACCTTGAAATGACCTTTGCTCAGTTGACTTTAGACTCGACGCGCGATTTTTTAGTCGAAGTAATTTAATGGAATTCAGTAACGAAGCACAAGCAGTGGTGGCGAAGGAATTTGTAACGAGGCACAACAACTCAACACTACACTTACACTAAATAATCTTAGTTAATTATTATGAAGGAACTGTACTTTTTCTGAAGTTCGACTCTCATCTCGTGGGCAGAAGTTCGATAAGCTTAGAAAAGGAGCGTAACGCAAAAGACTGGAAGCGAAAGCTGCACTTTGTGGTGTTTCTATCCAGTAGCCTTCTGACGACTGACTCATACTCGATTTCGAAACACAATCGGTTGAATAGGGGGAGGTTGAGTGGCCACCTGTCGACTTGTGTCATAATCCAATTAGTGTAGGTAAGTGGAAGAAAGAAGTATGAGAAGGACATGTTTTAAAGTGTGAGAGAGAGAGAGAGAGAAGGTAGCATAATTTTGGCTGGTGGTGGAATACGGAAAAGAGGGCAATAGTGTTATACTGTACCCCTAGTTTGACTATGTACAGTGAGCCACGAAAGTATTCGAACGCTCTTTAAAACGGAATAACTTTTTTATAATTGTACCAAACGACCTGATTTTTTTATAATCAATTAGAAGCATTGCTTTATAAAATGATATGCAAAAATGATTTTCCAAAAATTATGATTTACAAGGTTACATGTAAAAATAAAAAAGGCATTTTTTAAAACTTTTTTATTTGGGTCCTTAATGAAAATTTTAAATGTATGTTTTGTAGATCTATGTCACACGAGCTACAAGCGGTTAAAAATGGTGAAAATCACGACTTTTGATCACTTTCTGCTTAAAATCCACAGAATCGATCATCTTTCGATGAAATTTTCAGTACGTGTGTAACTAACATAGATCTACAAAACATATATTATAAATTTTCATTGAGGGCCCAAATAAAAAAGTTTTAAAAATGCCTTTTTTATTTTTGCATGTAACTGATGCTTCTAATTGATTATAAAAAATCAGGTCGTTTGGTACAATTATAAAAAAGTTATTATGTTTTAAAGGGCGTTCGAAGACTTTCGTGGCTCACTGTATAGTTGCGCCATTTGATGATTCTAACAGCTTAAGCGCGAATAACCTTGATCTCTCCGATCCCCGTAGTTCAAAATTTTACGTTTTATGTTTTTGTTTTACATAGATTAACCCTTTGCACAACTTTGTCGAGTGTAACGTGACACAGAGAAAAAAAAATGTAAATGAAACGGGTTTTTATTTTTTATATGTATTTGGTTCTTCCTTTATGTATTTAATTTCTCATTTTTTAATTAACCACAAAGACAAGTTTTCCGCAAATATAAATTACAACGAAGTTTGAGAGCTATATTTAATATTGGGTAGGCAAGAAAGTAATTTTAATATTTTAAGGTGAAATAAAACCGAATTTTTTTATTCAAACGATGAACTTTAAACAATAAAATATTTTCTTATTTAATCTTTTTGTGGCAAAAGATCATCGAACAAAAGGGAAAATATCTTATTCATTAAAGTTCATTGCTTGAATAAAAAAATTGGACTCTATTTCACTTTAAAATACCGAACAATTGCTTTCTTGTCAACCCAATATAATTAGTAAACAAAATTGAACGGTCCTTTGAAGTAAATTCCAAATAAAACACTTTAAATAGTAGGGAGTTGTTGGCAATAAAATTGAAAAATAATTCGGAGTGCAGAGGGTTAAGATCAGTGGATAAACAACTTTCATTTTTTGGAGATAAAGGTTATTTGAAAAGGTCATGGTATTATACCTGTTTAAACGTAGTTTTTGATTAGCTACACGATATACAATAAAGTAGTTGTATGTAAAACAATACCGACGATCTTGAAAACGCCGAAAAAACTATGTTGGAAGAAAAATGTTCTTGCATAACATAAATAGCTTGCACTGTTATAACTTAAAGAGATATTTAGGTAGCCTGCTTTAGCTGAGCCACCCTAGAAATATACTAGACAAGTATGACAAAAGTTATGTGGGAATTGTAAAAGAAACTAGGTGGCATCACGAAGCAGTAGAACTCTTTTCAATATTTGCAATATTGTTAAAAATATATCGTCAAATTTTCTTGTTGAATCATAATAAATAAGAATAAAATTCCTTAACTATTTACCAGGGATATGTAGCACTACTTTCTTTAAATATACATACATACTTCTCTTATTTCACCGGACTTACACATGTAAGTGAAAGTACACATTTTCCAAATACAGCGATGTCTTGATATATGAGATGCGCACGTGATTTTCATTTTAATTATTTTCTGAATAAACATTTACATTGCAGAGGTTACTACCATTGGAAATAAGATTCTATCTTATTCCACTTTCTTAAAATTCGTCTACAAAAATTAATTTTTGCAGTCTAATAATTAGTAAAAAAAATTGTTTAAAATAAGTAACAGTCAAGGAGCTGTCCTCTGAAGTAAATTTCGTATAAAACACTGAAAATAGTAGGAGGTTGATGGCAACAAAATTGGAAAATAATTCGGAGTGCGAAGGGTTAAATAAATTCTGTAAGTATGCGCAGTAAATGTAGCAAAAAATGGTTCAAGTGCCTAAATTCTATCGAGTTTAATTCGAGGTGTATTACAATAACAAAAAATCAATACTACTTTCTATTTAGAAAAATGTTGAGGCCTCCTTTACCCTCACCAAAAAATTACCCCAAACACAGCTGTCTGTTTCTCGCTCGTCTAAATTCGGCTCCCTCGAGTTTACCCAAACAGCGTTTCACCTCGAAGCGTGACGGATCAGACTGATTCACTGCACAGCAAAAATTGTGTACGCGGTGCGCCCAGAGAAGCTTTCATTTCAAACAGTAATTGAAAAGAATATTGTAGCTGGATGTCGTTTGTACACGATACATCTTACATTCCGGTTCCGAGCTTTTCCCACGTATCAAGACATTGCTGCATCGTGTGAGAAAATGCAGTGAGCATAGATTTCTCGAGCCCAGAAATTGGGAATACCTTGTTGCTATCACGAGATGCTGTGGAAGCGACTTACTTTCTGCTGTACGCCGTTAAGGAACGGCGCGGGTAAATACGGATAGAAGAGATCCGGTCGTCGCTGAAGGAATTCCGAGTCCTTGGGTGTGATGGGTAGGGGAGGTAGGTCCAGCGACATTCGGCGGCCTCGCCGCGAGGCTCCGTTGGTCCACATATGCGTGCCCATGTGCACCTACGATCAGAAATCACAACGACGTAAACATCTCTGTTGGAGTGTGGCGGGCGCATGTGTCTTTCATCGAGCTTGCAATTTTGTACGTTACGCGTCAGCGTTAGTACAAGCGGTAGCAGCTAGCTAATGTTAGTGAAAAAACTCGAAGACTCCAAAAGAACACACGAGTAGAATGAGAAGTAGGAGGAGATAGAGAAAAACAGGGAGTGAATGACAGAGATAAAGAGAAAGAGAGACAGAGAGATTGACGGAAAGAGAGACCGAGAGAAAGAGAGAGAGGGAGAGAGAGAAAGAGATAGAAAGAAAGAGAAATAGAGAGAGAAAGAAAAGGGAAAATTGTATGTATACCTTCAGATTGCCCTTGGTGGTGAAGGCCTTCTGGCAGACGGTGCATCGGAACGGTTTGTCGCCGGTGTGAGTTCTCATATGGATCTGGAGCGCCGAAGATGAGGAGAAATTCTTATTGCAAATCTGGCACAAGTGTTTGCTCGGCACGCCTGCAAATACACACACACAGTTTCTCTAAACAGGCCCTGACACAGGTTTCGCGGAGCTGTGAAAAGCTTGCTCTTCCTTTTCCGAGTATAGGAAGGCACTCCCGCGGCCCGAAACTGAACAAGGTTTTAGTCGAACGAAAGCTCGACGTGACTGCGATCGTGTAGATCAAGGAGTTCCAACATGTAGCTCGCGAGCCACACGCGGCTCCTTCCCCCGACTCTTAGACTTCATCGTTGTCGTAGAATTTCGTCTCTGTTCCCGTGCCGCTACGTCGCCCACAAACTCTACGGCTGTACGTAGTAGTACGGAGAGGTATGACCAATGGTAAGGACCTTGCGGTTCTCGGAGGGGAACAAGTTGGAACTCCCTGGTGTAGATCGAGAAAAACAAAACGAGAGACGAAAAATAGATAACCACCAGGTGTCTGCCACCACCAGGAAAGTGCGTGAAAAAAAAAAAAGAATAACAGCGGTGTACGGGAAGTACAAGCGTGCAAATAAAGCGAAGCCCGTTCCGAGTACCCTGAAAGGATCAGATAGATGCTGGAACGTGATCTGTTAGCGGAAGAGAATTAAGTTTGCCAAGCCAAGCCTTCGGCTGGACGAATTGTGCTCGATGAAGAAGCGAAATTGGACGTTTTACGGGAGAGCAGTGCCCCTACTTACTAGCTGGTCTCTTTGGTGCTGGCAGGTCCCCTTCGGACGGAGATCTCTTCACTGAAATCGTCTGCTCTATCGATGTCGGTGGTATCGGTGGGGGAGGCGGCGGGGGCGGCGGAGGCGGTGGCAGACTCGTGTCTTCGGCGCACATCGGACTCCTCGAGGTCTCGTGCTCCTGAGACTGCTGCTGCTGCATCTGCTGCTTCGAGTCGCTGAACAGATGAGGCGGCATGTCGCGTATCTTGTGTGTTAGCATGTGCTGCTTCATGTTCCCCTGCGAATCAAAACAAAACCAGCCCTCGTTAGACCTCCTGTCCACCCGTGACACTCGAACTTCAACCGCTCTGTCGATTACACCACTCTGCATCATTCCAGATGTCTCAAAACGACACTGATCACACCTGTGCGGCAATGACGGTTTTCGCACGTTGAGTCTAAAGAACGCGGGACCAGTATTTTCGTATCTTCTATACATATGTCAAAGGAATAGCGGGCGACTATTGTTCCGTAGGAGAGCATCGGACCGGGAAAAAAGGTAGTGGAACATGCTAAACATAGTGTATCACGAAAGTAGAGGAATATCGAGAGAAACGCACGAACAGCGTGTATCTTACTGGAATTTGATATACTTTCGAGAACAAAACGTGAATTTGCGAACTGGTATGCTAAGTGAAATATGTTACTCTTGCTCCCCAGGTGTATAGAAGTTCTGGAAAGGAGCTATTCTGATCGTACTCGGTCGTGGTTGCGAAACAAACGTGGATTATCTTTCGAGAATACACAGTGGTGTTATCATTGGTTTCGTTTCGTTCGTCAAAACTGAGCAGGCTCTTACCAGGAGGCTGTGGGCCGAGGGTAGAAGTCCGAGGGCGGGTGACATCAGCGGGGGTAGGCGGATGGCAGGATAGACAGGTGTCAGCCCCCGCCCCCCTCCGGCTCCTCTCCGCCCCCGGTTCTTCCGCTCCTCAGGCCGTCGCCGCCTGCGTTTTGGTTTCTCTCGATTACTGGCACACGATGTTTGATATTGGGAATCGGGTGAAGTGATCGAACTATTATCGGGCAACGGTTGAGATGTACAGTTGCACGTTTGCTGACCGGAACCGTCGTTCTGAAAGTATCGTAGAAAAACAATAGATAGAGAGATCACCGAACCAGTTGCGGATTAGGCTTTGGGCGTGGCCAGCAATTCCGGATTATCATGGGAATACCGATACAGATCTTTACGGGTTAAGCGGCCCGATCAATCAAATCAATCACGTTTCTCTCGATCTATCTGTTCAAACTCTGTCTTCTGGTCTATCTGTCTGGATTTTTATTTTATCTGGACGTCTAACCGGATTTTCAAAAAATAAAGGAACTAGCTTTCAACGATCCCCTAACAAACGGAGCCGATTATCAGCAGAGGAGTATGTACACCCACATGTACAGCCCCGCTCAGAAATATGTGGAAACTTTGTTGCAAGTATAATTTATTCTGATAGTATCAATTGTGCAATTTAATTATTAAAATACTGTTTCAATCTCAGTCAAACTCTGTCAAAATCAGCATGGACTGTTGTTTTCTTAAAACAATAATAATAATTATTGGCAAACTAGACCGCATAAAATCGAATAAATCTGATCAAAGATTCATATGAAAATTAAACGTGTTGTCCACATACTTTTGAGTGGGGTGTCTATTATAGTGTATCATTGGCATAAAAATAATTTTTTTATTTATCGACAAAAGTATTAAAGAAGTTTTAAAAAGATATTTAAAGTGGGTACCCGGCTATCGACATAAGGATTAAAAAATTATTTCGAAATACGAAACTCACGTGTGACCACTGCTTTCTTCAGAGAATTTCTCATTCCACCATCTTACTAACTCTCTAATTTTTACAGATTACGGATATTTCGTTAAAATATTAAATAAAAAGTCGTCAAAATTTACTGTATGTATCGTGACTGCGTTTTGAAAATTTCTCGGAATATTTATTTCAATTATAAGCTGGCAAATTATTAGGTGTACTAACGGATAACTGGTTCTCGAACGCGTTTACTGCTCGCGTAGTGTCAGTTCGATGAACGCCTGTAATATTGTCTAATCCTGAGCCACAGTAATATTCGGACACTTTTAAAAGGTCGATAATCTTTTTTTAATATCAGATCGTACGAGTTGGATGTTTTTTGAGAAGTTAGAACAATTAATATACTACATGATGTGAATAATAAGTTTTGAAAAAATTGCAATCGATCGGAATTACAAAGAGCATAATAAAAGTTGTTGTTTATTTACAGTATTTTTAAAATTTTCAATATGGGCCACCATAAAGAAGTAGTGAACAACAAATTGTAGTATTTTTTCTGTACGTCCGACCAATTGAAATTTTTTCTAAGATTTTTTTACGTTTTGTGGTAAACTAGTTGCTCTAACTTCTCAAAAAATATCTAAATCGTATGATCTGATATTAAAAAAGTTATTATAATATATATATAAAGTTGTAGAAACAACAACTTCTAGTATTTTCTCTCTAATTCTCCAACCAATTGCAATTTTTTCTAAGATTTTTTTTCACGTCTTGTTGTAAACTAGTTGTTCTAACTTTTCAAAAAATATCCAAGTTGTATAATCTGATACTAAAAAAGTGATCGTCCTTTTAAAAGTGTCTGAATATTACGGTGGTTCACTGTACGTTGAGTTTCAACGTTTCAACGATATTTCCAGCGCGTGTCGAGCGAAATTAAGTGAACTTCACATTGGTGCACCTAATAAATTGATTTAAGAAAGTCCATTACCTTCGTGGAAAAGCCTCGGTCGCATATGGTGCATTTGAAAGGTCGCTCCTTCGTGTGGCTCCGGTAATGAATCTCCAGCGCGGAGTTGCACGCAAATGTCTTGTAGCAGATATTACATGTGGTGTTTCCACGCACTGTAACAGATCGTAGCCCTTTACAATTGCTTCTCGACACTTCCACGACGTTCTGTGTTCATGAAAACAATTTATAACCGCGGCTTTAATCGTCAATTAATCCGTGGCGAGCGCGAGAAAGTCGACTAATTCCCGTTGCGAAAACACCGAACTCAACAGAGAGACGTTTGTAACGCGAGCTTTCAAGATATGAATCGACTGTTATCGCTACGTTACAGCTTGGAAAAGTGCTCTTTCGACTAATCGTTACACGACTGCCCGCTACGGAAGGAGTGAAATGAATTGTGAATGCAACAATAAATTTGGTAAAAACATTTATTTATTCGCCATGTGTCCACAGTTCCGACTTTCGTGTTTTATGCAAAAAAAAAATGGATAAATACAAAACTGATCTCTGTAGTCGCAAACGCTGATTGTTTCTCATATTTCCAGACAAGAACACAAAGTGACTCGAACGTAGAAGAATGATCGTTAAAATGATAGAAACAGAGAGAGAGAGAGAGAGAGAGAGAGAGAGAGAGAGAGAGAGAAAGAGGCAAGAAGATACAGAAAGAAAGAAAGAGAGACAAAGAGAAAGAGACAAAGAGAACAAGAGAGAGAGAGAGAGAGAGAGAGAGGGGGGGAGAGAGAGAGAACAAGAGAGAGAAAGAGAAAAAGAGAGAGAGAGAAAGAGAGAGACTGCGAAAAGGTATAACAAAGAGACAATAACAAAGTTAAGCGGAAGGGTAGGAGTGCTAGGTCCGGCTACACCACAAACAGGATGTCGATAGTACAGCTTGGATAAGGTGGACGAATCAGTCAGTCTTTCGGTCAGGATCAGTGAATCGTGTCAGATCGATCGGGAGGTGTAGCAGGAACTGCAGCTCGCCCTGATGCTAGCAGCGCCTACCTGCTGGCCCTCCGACAGCTAGGCCGAGCGGGTTGTAGGTGGATGTGGCAGCCAAAACGGCTGACGTGGTAAGCGAGGCCAGAGGTCCAGCGGCGCCGGATCCCGGAGTGACGGCGTTCATCGAACTGACACTATTTATGCTCGAGGATCCGATGCTGCTGGTGGACGGCGACGACGAGACCGCCTGCAGGAGGCCTGCGAACATGCCGAAGGGATGTGGATGGTGTGCCGCTGTCTGAGGCGGGGGCGGCGGTGGCGGCGTTGGTATCGACGCCACTGTGGCTGGCGTGGAGGATGCACGAGGTGTCAAGTCTAAGGGTGCACCGGTGTTCGGCGGGCTATTGCTTTTCTCGCTGCCGTTGTACCGGTGAAAAGGTGGTGATCTAGCCAAGTTCCCTGCGCTCGAGGTGGCTATCGTTGTGATGGTTCGCACTTGGTTCTCGAGAGCTGCTAGGGACGTCGAGAAACTCGGCAAGCCGAGATCTTTGTGCTCGTTCTCCTCGCTCTCGTGATCCTGCTCATCCTCTGGCTCGCATCGACCGTCGCGATTCACGTCGCACCGCTCGTCGTCTTCTCTACGGTCCTCTTCCTCGTCATCCTGGTCATCCGCCTCCTCGCTGTGATCCTCCGCATACCTCTGCTGCTGCTGTTGCTGTTGCTGTTGCTGCTGATGGTGATGGTGATGGTGTTGCTGTTGAGCCTCATCTTTCAGTTCCAATTTCGGCGGAAAACCTAAGGGAAAGCCTGCTCCTGCGGGGTGGATCGGTGGAAAGCCTTGCGGGAGAAACGACGCCAATGGGTGGTGAGGATAACCCGGTGGGAACTCGTTCACTTCGCCAGCCTGGATCTGTTCCGGACTGAGTTCCGTCGGTTCGCCTGTGTGCAAACGTATGTGCTGTTGCAGGACCAGCGCGTTCGTGAATTTCTTGTGACAGACCGGACATTGGTGTAGTACTCTAAGAGGTGGTTTCGCTCTGTGCACGCCCATGTGCGTTTTCAGATTGCCCTTGGTGGTGAACGCGCGACCGCAAATTTTACATTTGAACGGTCGTTCCCCGGTGTGGGTCCTGTAGTGCATCTGCAGCGCGCTTTTGCACGATAACACTCTGTGGCAGATCACGCATTGATTCGGATCGGTCAGCTTATGCTCGATATTGTCGACCAACTGCTGCAACTTCGACGTCTCCGAGGTCTTCGTTATCTCGATCAAACTTTCCCAGGAGTTGTCATTGCTGCCCGGCCGCGGTAAGAGGCTCGAGTAGATGGCTGGATCCTTGGCCGGATCGATCATCTCGCTGGTTGAAACTATCGGTGTATTTATAGCCGTAGCCGCAGCGTGATGGGGTATTTGATGATGGGCCGGTGGTCCGGGAAAGAGGATACCCGCGAACGACGTCTGAAGGCTTCCGCTGCTTGCGCTACTGCTGGCAGGCGATGCACCAGGGTAAGCAACGATCTGCTGCGGTAAACGGTTTATGGCTCCTCGACCGGACAGATTTTCGGGTTGTTCTTCGATCTCTTCGTCGACCTCCATGTCACCGTCCGCTTCTAGTCGTCCGCTGATCTTGCTGTCCATGCTGCAGTCCTCGTACGTTTGCGGCTGTGAGAGCGGATTGACGGAGGATTGGGGCGAGTTCAAGTACCGTCTGGACGTTTCTTCGAAGTCCTCGCTTTCCTCTTCCGTCGGCTCCTCGGCTTCCTCCGGCTCTTTCTTCGGGGTTATCCTTTCGGCAGCTTCCCGACTCGTAGGCCGTTGCTGGTACTGCTCTTGCATAGGCGATCGCTGCTCGATCTTGATCTCGTCCCTCTGCTCGAGCTGCTGCTTTTGTTGTTGGTGATTGTCGTGAAAGGAATGACGAGAGTTCGACACAATCGCGGGGGAATGTGGAGACGTGGTGGGGGCAGTGGTTATGGGTTTACTCAGGTTCTCCGGTACGTCCTGATCGTCTCGATGAGCGACGACCGGTGATCTGTACAAGGGTGGCATACCGGGCAGGGCTAAACTGAGTGGTAGGGGCGGCTGGGGAGGTAAAAAACCATGTGCCGCCGCCGGGTGAAAAGAGGGATGATGAGAAGGTGGCGGCGGCGGCGGGGACGGCATTGGTCTCTGACCGGAGGCAATCTGCTGTAGCAGGGGTGGGTGGTACTTGTCCAGGTGTTCCGGAACGGGATTCGGGTTCATCTTAACATGTGGAAACTTGGCCGTATGCCTTTGGAAGTGGACCTTCAAGTTCCCTTTCGTGGTGAAGCGGCTGCCGCAGACGTTGCATTTAAAGGGTCGCTCACCTGTGTGCGATCGTATGTGGATCTGAAGCGCTGAATCGCTGCCGAACACCTTGCCGCAGTAGCGGCATCGATGCTTGAAGAACGGCTCCCCGCGACCACTACCAGACTTTGAATCGTACGGGGATGGACGGGAACCTTTTCCACCCCTGAACGCGAGTTCGTCGGCCAGGTTGTTGGCCAGCAGACCCTGACTGGCGTTGTCCAGTACTTCCTGTGCTCTCTTCTGCAGCATCTCCAGAGTGTTCGGCTCGTGCAACGGCGGCGGATCGGTATTGGTTATTATCGACGAGGCAAGGGAAGAACTGATGGAACAGAGGGGTGGCATCTGATGAGACAACGGCACTTGGCTACTACTCGTGGTAGCTGTGGTGCCCGTCGCGTTCGACGCGGGTAACGGAAGATTCAGAGGAGAAGCGCTGCTGGTCGGAGTCGGCCGTTCCTGGGACAGATTCGGCGTCATCGGAGCCGGCGAAGCTTGCTGATGACTCGGCGGACGCGACGACGGAGGCGACGTTAAACTCGATATAGGTTTCGGTTGGATAATGGGAGACGGAGACACCTCTTTGTTATCCGACGGCTCACCCACGGTCTGTTGCTGCGCCGACTGGCTGTGCGTGATGGACAGTTGTTGCTGAAGTTGGCTGATTAACTGTAACTGGAACACCTGCTGATGCTGCAGGGTATACAAGGTGCTTTGCAACAGCGCCAAATCTTGCAGAGCCGCCTCGCTGTCCGCGCCACCGGCAAGGGCTGTCGCCGCAAACTGAGCGACCGCCACTTTTGTGTTCTGAAGGGCCTCCAAGGTGACATGACTAGTCCCAGCTGGTGGAAATAGGCCAGCAGCCGCGCCACTCTCCACGAAATTGTTGTTGTTCTCCGCGTCCTGACGGTGACGCATTTGTTTGCGGGAACCTTCTTCGTCGTCTTCCTGGTCATCCTGTTCGTCCACACCTTCCTCTTCGTCCTCCTCCAAAGCGTCATCCTGGTCCTTATCGTCTTCATCGCCCTGATGAGATCGGGCTGCTGTGAGATCCACGGCTTCGTCCCCTCCGCCTCCCGGACCACCACTCTCTTCACCGTCCGATGTAAAGTCATTTTCTTCTCCTGTAACAGATCGGTTCACACATTATTAGCAACAGCTCCAAACGTTAACATTAACGAGAACAAAACTGTTTTTAATTCGACCCAATTTTTCCTCACTTCGTCTATAATAATCTGTTTACTGTGGCGCAAACGTGCCTTATTCCGGCCCCTATCCAACAGTCAGCCATTCTGAAAAGAAATTCCTCAGAAATATCAAATATTTACTAACATTTGAATGGGCACAATGGTCAACCTATTTCTCGCTTCGTACAAGAAATTTACAAAATAATAACATGAGAACGCGTAAGATGGCTGACAACTGGAATAATTGCCCCAGCACTTTTCGAAACAGATTCAGAAAGTATCCTCGAAATAATTTAACATCTCGTCTGCGTCACATTGTACAAAGCTACTAAATAATGTATGAAAGTTGTCTGGACGCTCAATGAATTTCGTATATGACGATTGCGCAATGCGTGAAGCGTGTAACCGACGTTATCGGTTAATAAACAGCTTGAGAGACGGTCAGATCTCCGGGAGCCGGTATCACGGGGACACACTTCCGGCGAAAAGAACTAGTTTTTCCTCGATGAAAACCGAAGAATTTTCTCCGAAGGCGAGAGGCGTTTCGCCGGGAAGGCCGTCAACAGAGGCATTAACGATCCGAGGAGTTCGCAACTTGGACTTTCGAAGATTAAGTTTCAAAGATAACGTTCTCCGGGAGAACGACGGGCGGTCGCAAGCTCGTAGGGCTTCACTTCGCGATTAAACGTCGTCGAGGCCAAAGCGGTACAGAAACTTTGGCGCGAAACTCTGATCGCCGACGGTGTGGTCCCAATTATCAGACACGGAGCACGTCAGAACTGATCAATAACCAGCGACACTAACAACAAACTAGCATGTAACCACCAGCTAGAAAGACCTTGGGCGAGAGCCGGGTTAGAACGGTGTCAATGATAAGGAACAGTCTGAACAATTAGTATTCCGTGGCGCGGTGCACGAGACCCGTACCACTGGAAACTTTTAACGAGCACATGGGGACCAGTGAAAAATGAAAATCGCGCGATTACTATTCCCGGCGTGGGTCCGTTCGGATAGCACTGGTGACGAAAACGTTTCCGATCATTCGGAAAGGCGACGCAGAAGAACCAACCCGTCGAAGAGTAGCACCGTACCGGAGGAACGAGGACACGATAGCCTGGACTGTCTGCAGGTGCCTTGCTTGATGCCGCGCGATTCGAGACGCCTCGTGATGCTCCATCTCATGAGCTGCATGTCTCTTCTGGCTCGCGGATGCAGCAGCCGGTCCGTGGCGCCGGCTCGTGGTGGCGCGTCAAAGCTGCGCTGCGCTGCGCTTCGTGTTCCGCTTGGTTTGGTTGCGGCCGTAGTGTCTGGTTTCGGCCGGACGTCCGCGTGTCGACCGGTGTCATCCGGCAAAGGACGAGAACCGACTGATCGCTTGGTAAAGAGCCGGCCTGGGCGTAGGTAGTGTCATGCGACGTCACGCATTACCCTTCCCCCACCACAGGGTTGCCCCATCCCTACCCAACCGGCGGATCCCCTCCACCGCGCAAGCTTCTACGCTCTCGGTTATGACAGGGAAGGCGGTGCGGTTCATAAATCAGGGGGTAAAGGGCGGGGTCTGCGCGAACCACTCAGCGGCCGGTTATTAATTATTATACAGAGGTTGCCCCTCTACCAACCGTTCCACCTACGCCGCGCAACTTCCGGATTCACGGAGCTGCACGCGCGTCCCTCCACTCGACCGCCGCCGTCCAGACACGGCTCGTTGCGTCTCGCTTTCGATTTTCTTCCCGCGCGAGGTTGCGTCGCGCCGCCGCCGCCGCCGCCGCGCCGGACACGCCACTGCGAATCTGCCGGCCGACTACGCTGACCACTGCCATCTTCCTCTTCTACTTCTTCTTTTCTTTTTAAGCGAAATCCTCGCGACCTTTTATCACCTGCGGAAATTCGCTCGCCGACTTTTCGACAGATATTCGCCGTTTCTTTTACAGCCAGTTTGGTTTCATCTTTCCCCGTAGTTTTTTCGGAGGTACCTTCGCTCCTGTGTGTCGAACACGACATTGGCCAACTGCACCAATTGTTACTTATTTTTGCTGGTTTTGGATTATATGCACTCGGAGTCCGAAATATTTCTGATATAGGTACTTTGGGATTATCCCGTCGACCATTTTCGCCAAATATAACATATATAATGTTAAATAAATGTATATATTATTACAATATATATTTTATACATATATTATATTAATATATACTACCTTTTGGCGAAAATGGTCGACGGGATAATCCCAAAAAAAAGTACCCTGATATAATATCTCATAAGATACATTTAGTAATTTATTACCATTGCACTCCGAATTATTTTTCAATTTTTTTGCCACGACTCCCTACTATGTTAAAATGTCGAGTGTGTAGAAGGAGTGCAAAGGTTAAGTACGTTTAGTGATTTATTGAATACAAACTTAGTAAAGCAACAAATATTTTGAATAATGGTATAAGAATTATTAGTGACACCAAGTCGAGTGCCAAGGGTTGAAATGATCTCTTGGTGATCTTTCTTCAGACTTTTTGGTATTTTGTCGAGTCAGCCTCAGAATTGGCTTTTATACTTATTTTGCTGGTTTTATATTACATTCGCCAGAAATTCTACAACTTATATGGTATTGAACAGCTTGCCTTAAAATGACGTCTTTTGGAAATGTCAATTGGCGTCTTTTCTTGCAGCGTCTTAAATTTTTGTCCGCTACTGTACACGTAGGAAAAATAGAGTTACCATTATCTTCCGTACTAGAATTATGTAAATAATGGCAATAACATTTTTTATCGCTTGTAGAATTGAAAATTTACATTGAAAGAACGTTCTCTTTGCTTTACATAGTTAACAGTTGAAATTAGTTAATATTTCATCAACATACGTTTCCTTTGCTACTTGACTGCAGAAGGTGACCATATAAATTAAAGCTATCCTCCACTTCTTTCAGATTAATACAAACAGACATGAATTGTAAATAAATGATATTCATCTATTAATTAAAAATATAAGTATTTCTAAAAGTGGTTCACGACTATTGATTTGTTGAGTTTGTATTGTTAATTGCTATTAGTGTTATTATATTATATTATTATTGTTAGTTGTTCTTGCCATTTACTGAAATACTTTTCACGTTGTACAATTTAATTACGATATTATGTATTACTATTGGCAGACGGTAAGAAGTTAATTTCTATTTCGTCGTTATGCAACGTCACTCATTACATAAGTTCGTACCGAATATTATTCTGCTGAGTCATAAATAAATTCCGCTTCTACCATCACGTTTATTTTGATTGAATTACATTGATAATTATATAACTTTGAGACTGACGCGTCAATCTTTGCTATTCAAAAGCGCGAGAGTTTCTGAAGAATTATCCTTAGATTCAAGAGTTTTTATTATTACTGCACTGTAGCTATATTGAATTTATTAATGTTATTCTATTAATATTATTATTGATATTGATATTATTAAAATTGTTTATATTAACACAGTCCAAGTCCCACAAAGCTCGATTTAACTCGAAAATGTTCTCCTTTGGGAAATGGTTTTGGGAAAAACGTGAATTCGTGTCCAAGACCGACGATTTCTTCGAAATTGCACTAATTGCTTGTCCTTGAAACGCTAAGGTTTGAGAAAGATAATCCTAATTAGTCTAACACGCTTTCGCTTTAAGCCAGCAGAGTCCCTCTAACAAGAGACCAAGGTCCTTCGAAATGTTCATCGGTGTCTTCCCTATAAGTATCAGAGTAGGTAGTCTAAAAAAAAAAGGACAATTTTCTAATCTTTCCTCGAGAGCATATTTTTCAAAGAAATCGCCTCCTCGAAACCGGTTGAAGAGATCTGAATCGTAGAGCGTGAGTGCTGATTAGTTGAATGACACACAACGATATAGTAACACTTCAACACGTGGGTTTAACCACAGCAATATTGTTTCAATCTTATAGGTATTTAGTACGCATTATTGGACAGCGATGTTCAGTGGAATTATCAACAGGTACGTTCCCTACGTAGATAATCAAAGCAGCATTGTTTTGAGGTATCGTTTCTCGAACAAAGAAACGGCTGGGCGTGTCTAGCTCGCCAGCTAAGTAGAGTCTTGTTGAATTATCTTATAGGCGGCATAAAATAGGGTTAAATTCGATTACCTGTTATTCAGCGCAAACACTGCTATTTCATATGACTTCGCGACCAGCTTCGAACCTTTTCTTCAAGATTATGTACCGTGCTAAAAGCATTACTGCTTAATACTAGACTGCGGATTTATAACATTTATGAGACAAAAATGTGTAAGCACCATTTAAAGCAGTGGACATATGAAAAAGATTTAAAGACATCAGCGTATTGGTTTCAGTTTAATTAGATGATTAAACGAAGAAAGAAATGTTTATTTCGCTCATGTGTCTTGCAATCAATGAAAACAATTTTTATTTTGCATAAAGATCCGCAGTCTGCTTATTACATTGAAAAGAATTTGTGTATCTACGAAATAAATAATACTTTTCATCCATTAATTTATATCAACGAATTTTAAGAAAGTGGAGTCAAATAAAATCTCTTATTTTTAGTGAGAACAGAGCCGTGTGGATTCAAAATAAATAAAAATTGTACTGAATTCTGTCGAATTTTATACTCTAGCATTTTTTCTCAAAATTTTAAAGTGTTTTTAGCATTAAAACTAAATGCATAATGATCCGCAGTCTGGTACTCGTCATAATTTTTCTACCCTGGGTCAAAATAGACCCGGGCGCCGCTGTCGGAGGGTTAATAGCCATTATTATTTCACAATTGTCACTGATCACTCTGAACACAATTTTTTCGAGATTCCGATTTTTCAAATCGTTGTTACAATGATCGAGGACTTTTTATTATATTTCTATTTAATATTTTACGATCGTTCCATTTCGTTGAGCATTCGAATAGAAATCAATGCACGCTTCTCGATATCAATATTTTGAATTATATAATATAGATTATACTATAGATTTGGCTACAGCATAGGCCACAGATACGAACGCATTTTTTATCGTCGTAATTTACATTATGGCAATGTAAATAGACTGGTTTGACGCGTAGCTGGTAATACTAATTTCCTTCTAGATAACTGAGCTATTACGCGGAATGGCTAATTAACAAGCAAAATATTTTTGTAAAAGTACCTCGTAAAGAAACAGGATACACGTAACAGTTATAGTGGTCTTTATTAGTTGAAATGATGGTAATCGTCGGATATCGCGAGACTGGAATGTCCTCATCGTCATTTGTACGAACGATTCACTATCTACAAGTACTTTCATTAAAACTGAATTGTGTAATTTTCCCATCAACTAAATCGCCATGGTCAAAGGTCGAACTTTTACTTTCTAGAATTTAAAACAGACAAGAATATAAATAGCAAAATAAATTTGGTCCATACGTCTTGCAATTAATGCATACGAATTTTATTTTACACAAAGATCCTACTAGAAAGCTAGTCCATTCTTAGCAGCTACCTATTTCTCGTGACGCTTTGTTGAGAGTCCCTCCAAGAGAGTACTGGGAACTGGGCTCCTAGGTTTTACGGTCGTTTCCCAAAAAAAAATCTTAGGTAAAACCTATCAAAAAGTGTCATAACTTTCTCTATCCCCGGACGGAACTCTTTCGAGCGACCGTGCGCAGTGGGCAAAGTTGGAAAAAGGAATCCGGACACGCGCCCGAGTGGTGCAGGTGGTTGCAGTAGGGGTTCAAGCACGAGACAACAATCTCAGTCCCTTCCTCGGTCGGGGCAACTTCCTGCAGGTCAAAAGCGAACGGGCATTCGGTTGCGCAACATGCTGTGCCACGGGACCCGTGTGGCACAAGGCGCGACGAACTTTTGTCGAACCTTGGCGACCTTGGTCCTGCCAGCCAGATGATTTATATGGCCGTAAATCATAAATTCAAGAAGTCCACTGTTCGAGCGAAGGTTAACGAGCCCCCGGGCTTTGCGACAATGTGAAAATGGGTCGGAAGACATAATTCATGCCCGAGGAGAGCAGCACAACCAGCCGGAGCCGGCTTGCTGCTTCCTGCTTCGAGGAGCATAAATATTTCAGCCTCGAACGAAACTATGAATTCGCTGGGAAACATGGGCGATAGACCTCTGACTTTCACGAACCCGAGGAGGTAAAAGCCGCTTCCTGTTCGAGATCTTCCTTTTTTAATCTTTCGCTGACGAACTTCCATAAGGCGTGCATAGGCGACTGTGCGAGCTGCGTAGGTAGAACTTCTCGGTCACACCGTCACAGTTGATTTCTCAATTTGCAGCCGCAGATAGGATCCCAACAAATGCTGAGTGAAGGTGGAACACCTCGATTAACCGGACCAATTGGGAGACGGGCGAATTCGGGTCCAGGATGATCAACGCGCGAGCAGGAATTATTCAGAGCATCTTTAAATAATTAAGATAGATCAGAAAATGAGATTACTCGAGCTTTTCTTTCGGGACATTTGCGCGTTCAGCCAGCCCTTGACCCACGACTTCAAACGGCACGATCTAAGGCGATATCCAACACTGTTTATTATACAAATTATCCTCGAGCCTGGCGCCTTAGACCGCTCGGCCATCCTGACCTTGTTATTATACAAATTGATTAGAATTAAATGTAACATTGCACCTAACTGAGTAACTGTTCTACTATATTGTACATATTCGTAGAGTCATGTTTAACTGTCTAGTTAGGATACTCGAGGTTCCACATATTGTCCGGTTCTCTCGGATCGACGTTGATCCTTTTATCGAGCCCAATGTAAACGCGCAATGATTCAAGCCAGTGCCCAGAAAAGCAAAGTCCAGATTGTGCGACCCTGGATCAAAATGGACGCGAGCCTCGCCATACGCGAGGTAAACTGACATGTGTACACATTTTTTCGTGTCTACAGAAGGGTGTCTGAACAGGCGTGTCTCGAATTCGAAAATTCTCGCGAAGTCCCGGACAGCCTGATGATCGAGACCGAGGATAACGGCGACCCGGTTAGCCGAGGTCCTACGGGTCGTCCATTTCGAAGATGTTAGGCCCGATGGAGGCCGCGCGCCGGACGTGTGCATGCGGTCCTTCCGTGCGGCGTCCACGTATGAATAGCCGAAACCGGAAGTTGGTCGTAGGAGAGATACAGGGATTTGTGCATCCTGTGTAGTGCAAGGTCACGGGACAAAGAAGGCCGATCGATAAAAGGCAGCGCGCGGCCGAAGGAAGAATCGTTGCGGGGGTCGTTGCTCTCGAGTCACGGCGCATCGGTGCCGAATACGAAAGGGATTCGTACTCGCAGTGACGGGGTCGAGTCTCGTTTAAATAAGTTAGCAGCGGCGGCGGAACACAGATAGAGAGAGAGCGAGAGAGCGAGAGAAAGAGAGCGAGTGAGAGAGAGAGAGAGTGAGAGTGAGAGAGGCAAGACGGGGAGGCAAGGCGCGCAGAGCCAAAGCACAGGGAGAGATAGAGGAGGAATGAGAAATGAACGGGGAAAGAGAGACGCCGAGGGAAATTGCACGTGGCGGGCCGCGATTGGCTCGCACCTGTCTCCTCGGACCGCCCTCTTTTAGCCAGGATCGCATGCCTGCGTACCTAATACGCTTTCTTACTCGTTGCATACGCGGGTTGCTTGCGCCGCGTGCGTGTGCGACGCACACTTTCTCGTCCGGCCAAGGTGTTCGTTGCCTGTGTGTAATGAACCACCACCGCCCCACGGCTTTCCTCCTCCGCGTCACCCCCCATTCTCCCTCCTCCACCTCCTCCTCGTACCTCTCCTCCGCCCTACCCCCCTACTCCCCACTCCAGGAGAACTGCGACGATCGTGGCAGGTGGTGGGGGGGCAGCAGGAGGCCGGGTGGAGGGGCGGCGGAAGAGACTCGCGAGGAGAGGAAAGGACAGACGATAGTACATATTATACTTTTGTACGGGCGTGTAGAGAACGGTGGGGGTGGCAAGGCAGGCATAGCCGCGGTTGCACACGGTTAATCTATCTCCGGGTAGACACTAAAGCGCAAGATGGAAGTCTCCTTCCATTACGATTGCCATATTTGCAACTCGAGACCCCCCTCCCCCCTCTGCCCCCACCGCCCCTCCGCCAACCCGTTCAACACCCCGCTCGCGATCTTTGCGACCGGGCTCTCTTTGTTCGCGAGTGACTGCTGTCGGCTCGATGAGTTACAGACCGCTCGGCTCGTTTTTCTCTCTGTTGCTGTTACGAGCCCTGCCGCCGCCGCCGCCGCCGCCGCGCCGCGGAGGAACAGGGCTGCGTTTTAACGTTTCGTTCGGACCAGAAGCAGTTATCCCGCCTCAGGAGCTTCCTTCCCGACTTCCTTCGCCCCCGGTCGACTGTTAAATGAGAATCGTTCGTTTTTACGATCATCCTCGCCGTTGCGTAGCCCTGTCCCTTATTACTTCGGATCATGGGAGGGGTAGGTGTAGATTGTTGCGTCACGATTACATTGTTTCGGATCCCGTGTAAAGTTACAAATTGCACGGACGTATGAGCGTATGCATGCTTGAAGCCATCGTTGAATGCAACCGGTAAGTTTCCCTTGGAAAAACAGTGGAGACTGACTGTCGTATGGTGGCGGTCGAGCATACCATTTCTTTCAGGGAAATGAGACAAGGATACGTTTATATTTCAACCCTTTGCATCCTTGTATGATTAGAATTTTATTTAGGAACTCCTATGCCGGATGTGATCCGACATTTTTACAAAGCCCGTTTAAGTTAAAGCTAAGCTGTGCATTATAGTTTAATATAAATGTCTCTCGAAGTATTTTTTAAATAAAACGCGCTTAAAATGATGAGGTACAAAATTGAAAATAAAGTTGGAGCACGCGGAGGGCTGACGGATAGGCTGGATGCAAAAATTGATATGGAAATGTTGACAAACAACAATGATTCTACATGAAGTGTGAGAATTCACATTGAAATCAAATTTCTTCACGAGTAAAATTAGACATTTGTATTGAAATTGAGGATTTCAAGGATTATCATATTACAGCTCTTTCTTTCCTGATAGGAACGCTTGATAACAATTTATAATTATTACTGTTATTATTCGTTATCGAAAACAATTTCAGAAATTGTTCGTCTACTACAACTAGTGGTAGTTAACTATAGCTAGTTAACTATACACCAATTTATAATTATTACAACAACCTAGTAAAATTGAGTAGAAATTGTGCTTTGGGTCTGGTTTACTCGTACATCCCTACCATGTGAAAAATACGGTATAACTAATAACTGTGCATAATATTTTGCTACGGGGAAAAGAAAAAAATCCGTAAAACAGAAAAGCATGCAAGAAAGGAATGGCGCGTCGTGGTCGAAAGCTTCATTCAGAACCGGAGAGAATGAAAGACTTATCAGGGGGGCACCATGGCGATGTACCGGGTGGATGAGGCTGGCTGATCTCGGTGTTGGCGATCCGCAGTTTTTCACGGTCTCGCCCTTTCCCCAGCGCCGGAGGTGTCGAACATTTTCATCGTGCGATTCCCTGGGCAGGACTTATTGCGATCCGCGTGTTTGCTAGGCGATCAGTAACGCGTTAACCGTGTCCGGGCTTTGTTATCTTCGAGCGAAGGGAACTCGGAAACAAAAACACCGTCCGCCGGGGCATGAAGTAATAAAGAACCATAGCGAACGGACGGGGGTGGGGCGGAGGGGGCTGAAGATCGTTCGGCGACCTGTTAAGTAACCAACAGATTTACAGGACTCTATCTTATCGAGCGGCCCGTACACCGTCCCTCGGTGTGCAGCGGTTATTTATTCGTTTGCAAATGAATAAAGAAGGCCGATCGATGCTCGCGAGTCCGAGGAGCTCCGCCGCGCTACAGGTCGCTATGGATTCCAATCTAGAAGTAGAAGTTGCCTTCGGGTTTTGCGCCGGAGAAGGTGGGGGCAGTCCAGGCATGTCATACGCGAAACCCTTATCTCGTCCGAGCGGAATCATGATCGTTCCTCGCGCGAAGTTCCTCGTGGGACAGCCAGGTACACCAATTCACGGGCGCAACACGGAGTGTGAGAGGGTTTTAATGTTACCGGTGCTCGGCCCCGGGAATTTATCGTTATTTGTAATCGCGGCTGGTCGAGTTTCTTGGCGGTTTGCCTTTTGGTGGGCTTCGACGCGGCGACGACGGGGTGTACTCCCTGCGTATTGTCGGATCAGAAATGTCGTCTATAGAAAGAACCCCGGGGCCCCGTGTAACAGAGACGCTTAAAAAACCATTAGATATCGGGAACAGACCGGGGGAACGTATGAGTTAGTCCGTTTCAATACCGGACTAACCTGAACCGGCCGGTGGACATCGGACATCATATCAATCAGTTCACGTCATCTGTATATGTATACTGTCTCGCATCAGCACATACATTAGTATACTATATGGACAACGGCATGAAAACCCCGGACAATATACTTATTACGATAATTATCAGTAGATAGGAATTAGTTTTTAATGAATTACAGTGCAAATTTCATCCCGATATCTCTTATGGTTCAAGAGTTATAGTTAAATGTCACCAAATTTCTTGATTCAGCTCATTGTGTGCGGCCGTCCGAGGCTGTATATCGCGGTGCAGCGTTTACTTCAAATAATTTCATTTGCCCACAATTTTAAATTGTCTGCTTTCTTAAAAACAGACCCGTAAAGGGCTATATTTAGAGCTGTATCCACATTTAATACATTTTTTTTAAAGTTCTCTGTTACGAAAACATTGCATTTGTTTAAAATAATTGCATAATAAATGTGCAGAGATAGATTTTTTTCAAATGACAACATTTTTAGTAGGTAGTCTTATGCTTTCACTATGAGCTCCCAATAACTTGTTCTTATTTGTTTGCTAGTTCTATTCTTATAATTTAACGAAAAGAGGAACAACGATTTTTAAAATATCGAAAGATTCATGAAACATGTTAAAACAGAAAATTAATTTCTATGTCACTCCAGTTGGTTGCAGATCTGATAGAAAATTTTTAATTTGCATAAAGATCCGCTGTCCAATAATTAATGACGCTCTGGGTTTCTCAGACCCAACCGTGCAGTTCCAGGATCAAATAAAAATTACTCAAGATTGTTTGTTAAAATCGTACCTGTATTTGTTTAGTTTTATTATTTTCTTTTTATCAGTTTTACTGTAGACGACTGTAAACATTTGTATAAAAGGACCCCTCGGTCGGTATATAATAAAAATAATAATAAACGAAGGAAGAACTTTTCTTAGCACCCAGAGAACTCGAGATATCGAATCGGTTACTTGAACACAGAGCTACTAATCTGCATAGCAGATCGGTCACAGCTGGGTTAACTTTAGTTTTGGCAGTGGAGAACCTGTCTCGCGCTAATACTCGTATAATAAGTTTTATGACACGGCTGGTGCGATGGAGGCTGTAGTAAAGAAGCTGAATGTTCAGGTGGATTGTCTCTAATTAAGCTCGATCGCGTTCCCGATAGGACAGAGGATCGTTGGACGAAACGGCACGGCTGCTTCCCGATCAGCAAGGAAATAATGGTGTATTAGGATCGCGTTCGAACAGTTTCATTGTTCATGCTAATAAAATGAACCGTTCAATCAACTAGACGACGAAAAAGTCTGCGAGCCGGAGTCACGACGACGGGTACCCTAATCGCAGACTTGAACTTGACCGGAGGAGTTAAGGAGATTTTCTATGTGCCGATCAGCCACGCAGACCTATAACCGAACCATTTAGCTGGCCTAATCCAGCCCGGTGGTGGTATAATCCCCGAGGGAAAGAATCATTGCGTGGCGCTGCATGCGAACATTGTTCCGGACGCAATTTAAACGGCGTTTGAGACCAACAGGTCAATCTGCCGTCACTAATGCGCTCATGCCTCTATAATAGACTGGCGAAAGTAAAAGCAAAACCTCGGAGGATCGGTTCTCTTTTCTTATTGGCCCGTTATTTACGATGTGCACCGTTAAGATTGTGAATCGCGTATGCATACGAATGTCCCTCGGCAGACCGTTGCTCCAGCTTCGCGAAATGATCGGCCTGAACGATCCACGATTTTACACCGATACTTGGTAATTAACTGGCCTTGCTCGCTGTTCAGATCGACTCATTATACGGTCTAATGGTATCCGCGTATCGGGAAAGTAGAGTAAAGGCTTGAAAAACCGGTCGTCCGGTGTTTCTAGCGAAAAATTGTCGCTCGTTTAAAATATCTGACCATCCAGCCGATCGATATTTCGCGGAAACTGCTCGTACTCCATCAAACGATCGGTTAATACCGATCGTACCTGCCGTGTACCCTCGAGCTGATATTTTGCGTGGAATTGCTCATTCATTCCCCTATAAAATGATCGTTTAATACGTATCGTGTTGAGCAATGTCCTTGAGGAAAGTGATTCCATCCTTGCAAATCATGTGTCTCTTTCGTCATTACTAGACTAAGGATCTTTATGCAAAATAAAAATATTCTGCATCGATTGTGGGTAGCAGTAGTTGAATGAAAATCCATTTTATCCGACGATAGTCTTTTTACGGTGAAAACAAGTTGAAACAATTAATTTCCGCAGTCTGATAATTCTAGAATGATAGTAATATTTAATTTTAACTCTCCTTGGAAAATTTCAAGCTCGTGAGAAACGTAAAAGAAAGGAACTATTTTAAGGAATTAAGTTCCGAAAATTTTCAAATGTCAATATACATATAAACTTCTGATAATAGTTTAAAATGTCCTCCGAAAGATCCGTTCTTGTTTAGCGAAATTATGACGAAGTACGATCCGCTGAAGGATTATTAACACGAGTTTCCGCTTAATTAAATAAAAGGGGGATTAACGGCAGGGTTTCCGGAGCTCTTTCATAGAGCCGCGTGCATTCACACCATTACTAAGATTTACGCTTTGACCCGGCCAAGTTTTATCCGCTCGATTGGCAATGTCCAATGAGCGACGATTAATGCCACTCGTTTAGCCGCTTCGCGATAATTGCCATTCGGTCTAACTCGCTGCTCGAAAACTGAATAATGCACGTGAACGGAATTCTTGACCATCATTGAGATCAATTTTCGAAATGATTCACGAGCCGTGGGACTATATTTGCGAGATCATTTTTAAGGTCAAGCAATCGGAATTCTCGACTGTGTAGAATTTTCGGCAGCCATTGTGCTCTATATGCGTCCACGAAGTCACGAAATGTGGAAAAAAATAGCAATTAGTAAAATTGATTCTCCTGATTCTATGTTGGAAAATGTAGTGTTTAATAAAATGTGGAATGCCCTTCGAAGTTTGACTGATCTATTTTTGAACCACTATGTATAAATAACTATGCATATTCGACGTCTCGAGCGAGGCTTATCACGATAGGACAGCTATATCTCTGAATTTTCTTTCGAGCTATTTATACTCTAAATATATTTTACTCACAGAGTTTGTGAAGAAACATTTACAATTTATTATTCGTTACTGAAACACGAAATTTCTGAGTACAATAGAAAATTACTCAACTGGCCCGTTCGAAGCATTACGACTCAATTTCTGACATTTTTCAATGTTTTTCATTAATCATAAAATATATTTTTTCATATCTTTGTGTGACCAGTTTAAAAAATTTTTTTATATTACTATGATATATTATCAATAATAAAGTCCAAATAAAATTGATCATTCCCAGAGAAAACTTCTAACTAAACCTGATTTTGATTAAACCTCTTCAATATTCCAAAATGGTGAACACTTAAACTTTAAAACTATCGTGAAAATGCCAGTTTTTTAGATTGTACATATACATGATACAAATTCGTAGAAAAATTGTGACATTACTTGCACCTCCATTTTGTAAAATAAGAAAATATTTTTATAATAACATTAATTTACTATTTTCACAAGTGGTCTTCATAACACCTTAATATGCAACAAATGTCGTTTCAATCGATTAACCTTCGGGTTGATCAGTTATTTAACCCTGTCTCACATTTCGAGCAGTAGCTAGGAGGTTTTGAACCCCTTTAAAGCAAGCGAAACCGTGTGCTTTATGCACACGAACAAACAGGCTTAACAAATAAATATTGAAATGCCTGGTAGACACTTTATATCTGCTCGGGCGGACGCTGAAGGAAGTTTCTAAAAATTAACTCCGAGCTACCTGATATTCAAGTCAGATATTATGCAAGGGGTTGATGCGGTCTAAGAGAAACTCCCGAGCTATCTGTCTCCGTACAGTTCCCCCTTCCCCGAACCACGCGATGACCAACCCTTCCACGTAGGTGTGATTAATTCTCCCAACGCACGGACTACGCTCGAAAAGCTGTTAGACACGAGAACCGTGATACCTGAAATATTCGATTGAGTCGTCGCCGTCAAATATCCTACTGCAGATATGGCGCTTTCTGTACGAACAACCTTAAAAGCGCGTTAATCATTTCGCGCGTTATCAGAAATCCAATTCTCCCCTAACAAACATTTCCATGATACCAGATTTCGCATTTGCACCCCTTTTTTCATACATAGAGTTTCTTTAGACTTGTAAGCAGTTACAGTTTAACTGCATCTTTTAATACTAACGTTTTTTAAAAATATTTTTTATTTAATAATTAGTGAATTAGGACACTCCTCTATTAAAATCATTAAGGGAAGAAATAATGATTAAATAAATTTCTTCATTCGAACACACGTTGTCTCGTTAAAATCTGAGAGGAGGACCCTAATCGACAAGTTTAAATCGACCCTTTCTTGAGCTACTCAAATTATTAAGAAATAATACTGTAAATTACTAATTTTATGCGGTACGTAAGTGAAGTAGATAATATTCATTAAATGTAAAATATAAATGTGAACAGTGAACATCAAAAAAATTAGAGAGAACATTGTTATATAACACAGAAGACCGAGCTTTAACCTTGTTTGATAACTACGTGACAATTTCTCCATTTGCTTCCACCTATCTTATACACAGAAACGCGCCGGAGAACGACTGCGTGCCGGCCATGTGTTCCGATATCGAAGACCGATTTTGTGATTCTGAAAATAGTCGGACAACAGTGCAACGCGTATTTCCACAGCAACTTGTCGAAGTAATGGGCTGTAAATAGATTTCCGCAATTACCCAACAATTCTTGGCGGCTGTGAAGCTCGTCCAGGCCAGAGAGAGAGGGGGGAGGTGTAAAGAGAGAGAGAGAGAGAGAGGGATAGAGAGAGAAAGTGTGGCCACGCGCACAATGCTCCAGTCGGGAGCGCAGCTTGCGTGGGCGTTGATTAGTCCCGAAAAAGGGGGAGTCGTGCCGTTTCCCGTCCGATTATGAAATATTCCGCAGGTAGCGGCAGTGGGCAGCAGCTACCGCTGAATAATAGAGGGGTAATGGCAAAAGGAGCGGAGGACTCTATCAATGGGAATTGGCGTGGTTCTAATGGGCACGAGTCTCGACAATAGTCCGGCAAAGCCGATGGTCAACGCTGCTCTCTCGCGTCACGTCGCCCCCACTTTTTGTTTCTTCCTGCCGATGGTCAGCTGCACACACCCCCGCAGCTGTTCCGTTGTTCGACGATTTTCGGAGTCTGACCGGTTTTACCTCGTACTGCCTCGCACGCGACATTCGACAGCTCGACGCACAATGTCGCGTCATTAGAAATGGACACCTATCCAGAGACCCTCGGCTACCGGACAAACGTTTGCGCCATGGCTGTCTTTGTTATAAATTAGTCGGAAGAATTTAACGCTTTAACCCCATTCCAACCCCATTTAATCATCACTACGCAGCGGATCTTTATGCAAAATAAGAATTCTCTTGCATCTTCGTACGCCAAGTTACAACTATAACGTTACATAATAGATTAGCAAACCTGTAAATTAAAAATGAAGTGCGTTATCGTGTGCTTTATCCTGTAATTTCAAAACCATGAGCTTTTTCAATGCGCTTTAGTTTTAAATTGGGCACGACTTGCAGTGATCTAATATTTTTAATATTTGGCACTTGTGGAATTTTCATTCTGCGCGGAGATGTGTTCAATAATAAAAATAAATGAAATAATAAAAAAAATAAACGGTCTAGACATTATGTGTAGCTGAGCTGAATGAAAAATGATAACGGATTGCACATTTCTTCCGCTAAAGAAACGTAAAAAGACTGATGGAAAATTAGAATTATTGAAATTACGGTTCAAATTAATTAACACTTTTCTGAAAAATCTATGGTACATGGCTAAACGCTTTTCAATGGAACCTTCAATAGCAACAGCAATTATCATTGCGAACTAACAAGTCACTCTCAACAACGTCATCTAATAGTTTCATTGAAGATTTCGATGTAAAAGAAAATTTCTATGCTTTCTTTTCGTACAGCACAATTATTGAAAATCCTATTAATAGGCTTCCGGTGGGTGTTAATATATTTAATAGGCTGAGAATAATGTATTTTTAAATTCTTCTAATGTGACTGTTTTAAATTACACCTACTCATTTTTGTCATAAATGCATAAAATCACGCATGGTTTCTCACCGGATCTAATTGTATTGTGTAAACTTTAGTCAACCAGTAGTCCCAACATCGGAATCGAACAGGAAAGAGTGATCCAAGGGAATCGCTGAGAATTTTTGAGTCGACACAATCAGATTTTCAGATATCACAGAGCAACGTCCATTACACATATAAGTCTCGATCGTGCGGCCTTCTACGACAATCTGGTGACATCAAAAACTGTTTTCGGATCTTTCAGAGCTATTTTAACCGGAAAATTAAACATTTCTTCCGATCTAGAATACTTCCATTCCCTATGATTTCTGAAATTTTGTGGATATGAAATTGGTATACCTAAATGTTTAGTAATTGATTAGATACTGATATATTTAATAATGTAAACAATATTTTGAATAATAGTACAGCAATTTTTAGTGGTGCCTCAGAGTGGACAACCGAGTGCAAGGGGTTAACAACGAATTTAAGTAAGGATTTACGAGAACCGATAATTTTATGAAACACATTATTAATATTATTATTATGATGACTAGTATATGTAACAGAGGAAGATAGGTTCCTCATCAAATCGTATGTTACTACAGTTTTACATTCCTTGACCTTGAAAACGTAGATTACTATAAGAAACAGCGGCACGAACATATAAATCACAGTTTTAGTGTGCAATAGATGCGTATTAATAGTGTACCTACACGATTGCATAAAATTTAATATGCTTGAAGTTCTATTTGAAGCCCGACTGAATCCTTGATGAGCAAATATTTGTTTAACGCTAGATCGGCGAGGCACAAAAGGCGCCCATAACAAAAATATTTGTTTATTCAGATTTTTAGCGAGAAGTCAGAAATTTTAGGAACCAGTTCTAATTTGAATGGCAATCTTTGCGAACAGTTTCATCAAAAATATCTATTTGCATAAAGCAATAAAACGAGCCGTCTACGTTTCAAGGTGGCGCACCTCGTGCTGCTCTTATTTTCGGAGGTGGCCACGTGACATTCAAGGAGTGTGCCTAATAGACAGCCCACACCACGCCAGGATTCTCGTCATTTCCCCGCGTTTATCCTCAAAAGTGACTGAAGAGGGTGAGAAGGTTAGCAGCTGCCCTCCCGTCTCTGTTTTCCTTGTTCCCGAATTTCCAGCACGTAACTTCCTTCCTCTCTCGCCGTCCACCGGGATTCCCTCGGCTGCGTTTTGCTTTCGATTACGGGCGATTATTTTTAACAGTTTTCACCGGTGAAAGTTATTTATAAGCGTACGCGATGAGTGACCCCTCGCAGTTCCCCGCTTAAGGGATTTCTCCTTGTTTACGTTTTAGAGTGCGGGGGCAGAGTGCCGCTGCTAAGGGATGCATCAAAACTTTCGACCGCTTTCCACCAGAACTTCTGGCTGCGGGATTTCTTAGAATCCTGAATATTTCAAACAGCACAATACCGAAGCATCCCTGAGCATTGTGTTCGTTGTTTTAAATAATTGAAACGTGACGAAAAGATTCAACCCCTGAAACGCGTGGGGGAGAAGTTAATGCAGGCAAAGAATCACGACCATTACTCTGTGTTTAGCTATTTTGAAAAGAGAAATTAAAAAATAAGAAATCCACGTAGAACATGTAGAGAATTATTACACTTAATCAATTAATACACTTTAAATCAGAATAACTTTTTTATGAATGGACCAAACGATTTCAATTTTTCTGTGAGGCTAGATGAATTAGTTTAATAAATGACGTCTAGAAAATTTGTTGAAATAAAAATGCATTTGGTCGGAATTGTGAAAAAAATAGTAAAAATCGATTTTTACAACTTTTTTAGCTGGGCCAATAATGAAAATTTGAAAGATGTGTTTGGTCAACTTGTATAAATTATATACGCTCCGCAAATTTCATCGAAATTGGTTTACGAGTTATAAACGATCAAAAGTGGCAAAAGGTACAAAAATCTTGAAATTGCAATTTTTACCACTTTTGATCGTTTATAACTCGTAAACCAATCAACCAATTTCAATGAAATTTTCTTATATAATTTCGTTATTATTATACAATCATTTCACTGATCGAACCGTGTTTTTCGTTGATAACTCCTTAACAAAGAATCACGATTTTCTCCAAATTCATTTCACAGTAAACAAGCATGACTTTTTCTGGAGAAACGAGAGATAATTGTGAAATTTCCAGGGGAAGAAGTCGTTGGAAGAACCAGTGGTTCCGTGGATGCATCATAAACGGCGAACTGTCAACCGAGGTCACATGGGGGAAGGGAAAGAGTCGGGTAACGGGGGGATGGCGCGTGGCTGTTTCAATTTCGGGGGTGTAACAGGGCCATAAATAAAATCGGGGCCTTCGGTTTTGGTCGCGGCGTGGCGCGCGCCTATTTTTGGCTAGTCGATGGTGCGTGGAACTTTTACAAGTTTCAGGAAAAACCAGCCGCGCCCGTTGTCTATGGGGTTCTATCAATAGCGAGAGAGATTCGGCGTGTGCTCTCGTGGAATTGCTTTCACGGGTAGACGAGCCCTCGAGAAACGCTGCCGCTAGTCTCTCGTGACTTATTTTTTCAGTGTTTCCATGATGGGTTTATGGTGCTCCACGAACGGCACCGGGACCTTATGGTGGTTTAATAATTGATGACTTTTTGAGTAACACGCTTTGCTCTAATTTACACGGGGATCTTCCTCTTCTCCAGCTTCTTGCGGTCGCACCCGAACGACCGTGAGGTATTCCAACTTCCTTCGTTATTTCGGAGCAGATCATTATCGACGACATTTTCGAGGGAACATAATGATCGTCGGTTTCCTGGTAATGTTTCATAGGGCACCGCTCGTGCTGGTTTTTCGCCGATTATTTTATTTCATGCGAACGCGCGCCGCCGCGCCGTTCGCGTATCTAGATATCCTCCAGCGTATATAATTTTCAGATTAATGTCGGTGGATGTAATCGTGTTATGCTGCATCGCGTTTAATTTGCTGTAATTAGCCGGCGTGTATCAGATAAATGTCTCTAATTAAGTAAGCAATTTTAGACACAGATGCGATTTCCTTTTTTCCCTGCGCGAGGGAAATTGGACTGTAAAACTCGGTTGCAATACAAATGATCGTACCATTTTTATCGCACTAAATGTTCAACCTTCGCAGCTTCAATTATTACAAATTCTTTGTCGTCGATATAATTTCATAGAAGACTTTATATTCATCGTATAATATCGATCTGCAACATCGAGTCAGACTTGTGATGAACAGACTGCGGATGGTTTTTACAATTTTCAATATTTGTAGATTGAAATAAATAAACATTCTCTCTGCTAAATTGTGTCGAATTTTATATTCTACCCTTTTTTGAAAATTTTCAGAAACCATCGATGCATAAAGATGAAGACTCTGAACAGAGTTTAATCATTTATTATGGCTTTGTTAATGCATAGCTATTGGGGAATATATAGGTACACAATGGATATAAATTTCCTCCTTTTTTAAGGAAATTACAAACTACAAAAAAAAGTTGTAATCACTGGAACCGTAAGATAGGTCGTGGTGCAAGGGGGGTTTAACGTTGGAAACTGGACTGCAAAAGTTTTGTACAAAATAAAAGTTTCCTTCCTCAATTGCGAAGAGCAGAGATTCAGTGTACCTTTTTTTTATTAACATTAAGGAGTTGAATTAATACAGAAATGTTTCTCAATTTTTTTTTAATAACCCTAGATTTTCATATCGTATATGGATTAGTCTAGTTTATTTGAATTTGAACAAAGTGTTTAGATTTAGTTAATTTTCATTACGAATCTGACTCGATATTGTATATCAAAGCTGATTATTTATTTAATGCTATGCATCATTCTTATTGAACAAACTTCGCAAAGAGTTTTCTATATTGTTTGTAAAAAAACAATGGCGGCAACAAATCAAAAGATGTTGAACGTACTAAAACAGGAGAATGACTCCATCAGAAAGACAAAACGCTTGCCTAGTTATGGTATACAGAAAACCGATGAATGCTTAACGTGTCTCTGCGTTACCGCTTTCAAGGATTAAGCATTGTATCGTATAAGGATTTCGCTGAACTAGCTCAAGACTAGAAACTACTTCGACGCGCGTTCAAAGAGTCGAATTTTCACCGTCATCAGATCTAAATATATGCAATATAATGCAGATTTTCATACAAATTATAAATCTAAATATAGATAATCATTTCCATAACTTGAAAGTTATTGATATTTTTCAATGCTTCATATGTCTCTTCTATTTTAATAATAACATTGAAATCGTCATACAGTCACTTAATTTCTAGCAATTAAATTGAATGAATGTCAGACTAGAAATAACTAAACAGGGTCTACAAGGACAGTTTTCGAACATATTTTTGAACACTACTAAATGAACTGATATAAATAGGTGTCCAGGATTTTTACAGTTACAAAAATGCATAAAATTCCACAAAATCTCGAGAGAAGTGGGAAAATTTGAAGAGTTATTGGGTTGGAAAGAAAGTTCGTAGCGTTTTCAAATTAAAAATCGAAAAGTAAAATGTAAGATAAAAAAAAGAAACTTATGCTGAAAACAATGAAGAACGATGGATCCAATAATTTTAAGCCAAGGGATCTTACCTATAAGTTTAAAATGCAGTAACGAAATTATTGAAAAATCCAGAAACTATCTGAACAATCAAAATAAAAATTAGGAGTAATATTTTTAATTTATTGTTTAATGTAATCTAGTTTTTTGATAATAAATGTTGCGTTCTATATTTATTCTTTTTTGCTACTATTATTATGGGACGAATTAAATTCATCAACTGCTACTATTATTATGGGACAGAGGGAGTACTATTTTGCATTTCTATACCTTCATAAGATCTTTTTGTCCCGGTGTATGGTTTGATAATGATTCGAAAATTCCCGAGATTGTACAGTGCTAGGTAGCTATCCTGGGTAGCGCAAGCCACTGATAGCGCAAAGGGGTTAGTACGAGCCGTGAGCAACTGTTACAAACAAATAAGCGCAATTCCAGTGCGTTGCACGACGTACAACACCAGTCCGTGACCGGCATACGTACACCCGCAATTATCAGGCTTTGCTCACTGTTTTATTCCATGGGAACCGCGTCACGTACATCCGCATCGTGTTACGTATCGCCGTCGGCCCGGTCCGAAAGCGTCATTAGAGGTGATCATAAACTCATAAGAATAACCACGACGCGGCCCTGAGACTAAATAATTAAAGAGAAAATGAATGGCTCACATTCGCCGGCTTTTCCCTTTCTAGAAACTCCTTTGGTACTTCGTGCGCACTGCGCCGCGCCGCGCTGCAAGAAAAACTGCAGTTTTCGTTCGTTCTCTCCTTTTTCAGAATTAGCTCGGCTTCCGGTGTTATTATGCCCCTTTTCAGAAACTTGAATCTCTTTTTTGAAAACCGCGCGAACGTGACGTCGCGTTAATGAGTCCAGTCATCTCTGTGTTCTAGCTTTTGTACGTAAAAATAGGCTACCGCGCTGCCGGACTTGCTGTTTATGCGCTAAACAGCCGGATAATCGCCGGACAAAAGAGTCGCCAAGTATACTAATTCTTGTCTGTGACTACACTTTTACCGTGTTTCCACGTGTGTGTGTTCTACGCTGCCATTTTGCTACTAACCCTGGTTGAACATATTCGGTCAAAGTCGTAAATAAGAGGATTTTGTGACTAGATAGCGGACACCTTAATGCAAAATAGAAATTGCTGTACGAATTGCAACTGTTTGTTCATGTTTATACAGAGCGGACCTTTATGCAAATAAAAATTTTCTATCTGGATTGCAACAAACTGGAGTGTGAAATAGATGTTTACTTTCTTTTTAAATATATTTGATACTTTGGAAATAATATTAACAGTTTCTTTTTGTCTGCATGACGACTTTCATTATTAGCAGATAGTAGATTTTATGCATTTCTGACAAAAGTGAGTAGGCGCAATTCAAAATAGTGAAAATATTAAAAGAATTTGAAAATACTGTTATATTGGGTTGGAACGAAAGTTCGTAGCGTTTGTAAATTAAAATTGAACGCTAAAATTCAGATGTATGTATTAAGAAAGAAAGAAATTTCTACTTCATTCTAGTTTGTTGCATTTCCGGCAGAATAAAAAAAAATGTGTTAACGTTCCAGCTACCGTTTGGAATTATTCAGAAAAATTGTCTAAACTTTATACATTTTGATGGCAAACAATTAATTTGTTCGATCGAACACATTTCACCGGTGCATTCCCATTTCTAAAATATTTGAAACAGCGAATGAAGTGATTAGGTTATAAATCATTTCTAGTGAGGCTCTTCATTCTGAAGAACACGAGGCGCTGTCAGTAAGATCAGAAGTTCCCTGCGAGATATGCACCGGACACTGATAACGCAATTATACGATGGTTGCTCGGCAATTTTTCCGCGGGCCGAATCTCTACACGATCTCGCCATTCAATGGAAATCTCGAACAGGTTTATCTCGGAAAAAGCGCGCTGCGCTCTCCTGAGCCCCTCCTATCGGCTCGCCGCCTAGCCTCTAAAATGGAAAAAGGGTAACGAGTGGTTCAGCACTAGTGCAGAGGCCGAAAAAAACTTTTTTTAGTGCTCCCTCTCTCCCTCATGTACGTTTTGTTTGACCGGGGTAGAACAACTATTAACACTTTACCTACCGATAGCCTATTGATAGTATTTTCAATAATTGGGCTGTACCAATAGAAAGCATAGAAATTTTTATTGTGTGTGACCAAAGTACCACTTTAAATATTTATGAATATCTCGTAACTTTCTAAATATTTTGCAGAAAGATCCGCATTACTATGTCATTACTAGACAGCGGATTTTATGCATTTATAAAAAAAAAAAAACAAAAATTAGAAGGTGCAACTTACAGCAGTAAAAACTGTGGAAGAATTTGAAAATGTTGTTATATTATTTTCAACCTATTAACCATATATATTAAGAGAGAAAATAAATTTCTATTTCACTCAAGTTTATTGCAATTCAGGTAGAAAATTTTTATTTTTCTAATAAAGATCCGCTGTCTAGTCATTATTTAATAATACAAGCCAGCTTCGAATTTCTACGAAAGTTCTTCGCCAATTGTTATACGAATACACTATTAAAAAACAGTAATGTTCGTTCACTCGTCGAGTTTGTATGCGAAAGGGGTTAACGTTGTTATCTAAGAAAGCGTTCCTCCTTTTCGAGGCACGTTTGAGTTATGAGACTGAAGTTAACAGTGCTTTTGTCAGTGTCGCTTGGTTCACGCGTGCACTTTTTTCCTCGTGACAAAAGCGCGGAGATAGCGGACATAAACTGTTATGAACGTGGGCGTCAGACTAAATATACCGATGTAAATATTCCAGACTGGTGGGCTCGAGGGGGGTTGACCGCCAAGAAAAAATGTTCGAAGCCGGTGCCGAGCATTTTCTGCTTCTTGGCACTCGTAAAGAACGAGGCATTAATTGCAACGGGTATCGACGTGCACGTTCGGCCAAACAAAACCCCTGCAGATTACGCAGAACTATACTTTTTATCGTTAACAGTCGAACGGATTCGTCGAGTCAACTTTTTTTTCTTGACACGCATGTATCTGACAGGCATTTTTTATCTCCGTTCATTTTGCTGTTCCTTTTTATATTTTTTAATTTCTCTGTTTTTTTTTTTATACATTTTTGTTTCTGTCTGTTCTTTCTTATATTTTCTAGCAAGATATGGATTATCTCATCTTTCGCAAAATTTCTAATTCATTGCTTTCTGAAAATTTCCATTTTATTCATGAAAATAGAAGGAATACATATATATATATATTTCTGGTTGATTTAACTGGAATTAATCTAGAGTTTGTTCAGTCTTGTAACTTATTTTTTCTAACTGAATGATGACACAGTGATCTTAAAATGTAAGTTCAGATCTAATGTTTATTTGACGGATTTATGAACATTGAGATTATAAACAAAGAAATTGAATTTTAGTATAATCAATATAAATAATTGAATTGTTTTTCACAACTTTCTAATGCTTACATTGAAAAACTATAAAATACGTTTTGTAGATCTGCATGAATCATCTATATTCTGAAAATGTCAGCGAATTCGGTCAGCGTTGAAATGAGCTACAAACGGATTATGCTCGAAAAACTGCAGAAATTCTCGATTATGATACATCCAAATGACTTTTAACATTATTATATAAAACGTTCTAGCTGTATAATAATTAATAGCTTCATATAGTAGAAGCTTGTATTCCATGGATGTACATATAAATTAACTAACAAAATTCTGGAAATATAAAGTTGTGGTAGGTGGCGTTACGTTCACATAATCAAGACCGTGTAAGATTACGCTGTAAATGTTAATTTACGGTATCGTTGCAACGTATTCTGAATGTGGGCGCCGGGTAAAAAGCGTTGTAAGCCTGGCCGAAAAAAGAGGAAGCTCGTTACACGATGAATTTCTCTCGGTTGATTCTCCTTCCACTGTTGGACTAGGAATAAGTTCATCGACACGGGTCTGCGACACGGGCGCTCAAAAATAGCCGATGTATAAATTATGCGTTCCCGGGGAAATGAGAACAATGTTACGGCCGGGCGTAGTTAATGCAAATTGTGGCCGGGTAGAATTAGATTCCACTTCGAGACGCTTAAATAGTTCGCGAAGCGCCGACCAGGGATTATCATTATTCATCATGAAACGTCTTTGAATTGCAGAAAGCGATTACGTGCCAAATTAATTCACTTTTTCTGCCGTGGCGGAGTTTAGTCTTCGATTTAATAATTCCGCCGACGGGAACCGCCTCGCCGAACATTTCAATGGACGATGATGTTCCAAAATTTACATGCTTTCGAATCGCTGAAAGGCCACGTTAACACAATGCCGATCATTTATTTATGATACCCGAGGAACAGAACGCGCGCACGAGACAGAATTGTTTTTCCTTGCGGAAACTAGTTTGGCGAAATCAGTTATGTAGCTTCTATCCTCATTTGTTAGTTTACAAGTTCACTCATGCGAGAAATCGTACTTTGTATTCGTGCACTTTTGTATCGATCATGCAACACTGCGGAAATTATGCGAAATCAAAATTGTCTGCATCGATTGCAAGAAATATAAACCCCAAATTGAATGTTATTTCTTCCCTTAATGATTTTAATAAAGGAGAAATCCTATAAGTGACATCTTCAATTTTATAAATTTTCCAACCAGTTTGAATTTCATCTACTCAATTTTGCTATAGACGCATAAAGATTCGCTGTCTAATAATTATACCTTACTCTGCTTTTTAATGGTAATCATTAACTGCGGATTTGTATGCAAAATAAAATGCACCTATTCATGGTTATGCATTTACGACGAAAGTGATTCGATGTAATTTACAACGGAAGAGGGCTTAAACAATTTTTTTTCAAATTTCACTACTCTTGAATAGTCACTAAATGAGGTTATAATGGTACAATAAAAGAATTACGAAACAAAGGTAGCGAATTTAGTTGCCAACCTAATAGCTATTTTCATAGCTACACGCTGCCGAATAATGCAAATTACACCTCGTAAACAAAAAAATAGGAGTTGTGAGGGCGATAGCGCCCTGGATCGATCTTTTATCTAGCGTTTTTGACTACTGAAGACCACCATTTTTGAATTATCGAGAAATGAGAACGCGAATCACGCACCCTTGCAATTCTGGAAACGACACGAGAGTGAAGAATATGAATATCGATGAATAAATATACCAAAAGCGATGCAACGCGCATCTGTCGGACTGATCCTTGTCAGTTGTCAATCATCATAGGCCCGAGAGCTGTCAGATATCCTGTCAAGGCCGGCGCTGCGGCAGGGATTCCGAAGGGCACCGACAAAAATTAGTTTCGTACGAAGCAGAAGTTTTCGCGATGTCGACGATAAAGACACCCCGCAGTCCCGGGCAAGAAGCCGAACCATTCTTCGGGAAAAAGGACGCGGCAGCCCGATGCCAGATGACGAAATTCCGTAGCACGTGCGGTTAAAACGAAGTCACAAAACAAACCCAGAAGTCGTCTGGAGGCGGCCAGGCCTCGACGTTTATCGGGCCGCTACTCGACGACGGAAGGACGTCCGCGTTTCGAGTAAATATTTGAAGATCTTGAGTCGTAACGCCGGAGATCCTCTCCTCATAAAAACCGCGGGATCGACGTGTGCGTTCCCCGGCCACCTACGAAATCCCCGACGCATCTGCCCCTGCTGCTCTCGATGATACGATCTTTACTTCTCGATCAAATTCTATACGCCTTCCGAAAAACCATCTCGGTTTGAATTCGTTATCCAGGAATTATCCGAATATGCCTTTTCACGGGTCACACATTGATATCAACGACACTGGTTTGGCCGACACGAATTGGTTCGCTGTATTCCAGATTCTTTTAGACAACATTCGAAAATCTTTTACAACCCGTGGCAAACAGTAGGGTGAATGTACCTACTACTGCGGGTGTACGTTTTACTGCGGTATTTTTTCCCATTGAGATTAAAATACGTAAGAATGAATATTTCGCCCTGGATAAAGTACAATTCAATGAGAACTTTAATCAATGAAATATTTTCTTATTTATTCTTTTTGTCAAGGAATGTTGTTTAGTACCACAGTAGTTAAATAGAAAAACGGAAAACAATAAACTGAATCACTTGTTCAACGGTCTTACAAACATCTTTCTACCGTTTGAAAATGCATCTTACGCGAGGAATATTATTGCATCATGAATATGCAAAGAATTTTTCATTGGAAGCACTTCTATGTCTGAAGTTTACGGTCGCAGCTGGAATATGTCACGTACATTTGAAAGAAATGCAATTATAGTTAATTAAAAAAGAAAAACTTACATTAAATGCATCGAGACCTTGTGCACCAAGTGCAATAGCAAAAACACTGTAGTCTATAATTTCATAGATCATTAAGAATATATTGAGATTGCATAAATGCACTTTATTTCTTAAGGTAATGTTTCGAACTAATTCGAACTCTATAAGTTTAATAAAATATTGACTAGTGCACTATATGTACGTATTTTCGAATATATTGTAACCCACAAAAAGTTGTTGATCGTATTCTTGTTGTAAATAGTTATAAATAGACTGCGGATCTTTATGCATTTATGGCAACTGAAGATTTTCAAAAAATTCTGGAGCATTAAATGCAACAGTCTAAGCATCACTGATAAATAGACTGCGGGTGTTTATGCAAAATAAAAAATGTTTGCATTGATTGCAAGACACATGAGCGAAATAAAACTGAAAGCGATACGCTTATGTCTTTAAATCTTTTTGATATGCCTACTGCTTTAAATTGTACGTAACAATTTTTGTCATAAATGCATAAAATCCGCAGTCTGCTGATAAATAAACAAAGGGACTTACGGCTCACGTACGAAAGAAGAAAAAGACGACCCGACATCGCTAATATTCGGCAGCCGCGAACTTCGGTTCCTAAGTTATGACCGATGCGGAAAATGAGGTCCCGATCCCAAGGGAACCGAACGCGCGGTAACGTATCGTCGACTTCCCGGAATCTCGCGTGGCATTATGTTATATGGGTATAAATAACCGAACAGGAGCAATAATACGTAATAATATATCAGTCGGGATTTTAGTGGTGCAGCTAGCTCGGTCGGCCCAGCGGTCGTAATTCATCGCGCAACCCGGCTCACGCCGCACCGTATCCGGCACACGCGTCTCTATACAGACGTACACACGCGGAACTATACGCGCCGTGAGTAGGAGATCATGCGAGTTTGACAGCAGACACGTTTTCGATCGACCAGCCCCGTATCAATCGCCATACGGTGGTTCAAACGCGAAAAAAGTCGATTTTTTCAAATATTCTGTAGGCACACGCTGCACACTTTTTCCTCGTTCGATTTCAAATAAAGGGGTAGTCGATAAATATTTTCTGTTTTTTATTAGCCCTAGGATTTAAAATCGAGTTATAAGTAATTTATGATTGTCATTTAAGTCATTTAAGATTGCAATGTAAAAGAAAATTGTTATGCTTCCTTTTGGTACAGCACAATTATTGAAAGTCCTATTAATAGACTTCCGGCAGATATAAAATGTTAACAAAAATTTTCCATAAATTCCGATTAACTTTTTCAGATTTTTTGAAGGTGACAAATTCGTCTTCCTCTTGAAGGTCAGGTAGACCTGAAAAATATTTAGAAAGTTACGAGAAATTCGTAAATATTTAAAGTGGTACTTTTTTGGTCAATAAAACGTTTTTATGTTCAATGATGCAACATAGTAGATTAAATTGTGTTATAAAATCGCATGTAATGGTAGTACGAAACCACGTCGTAAACAACGAATTGACCTGCACAAACTGAGTAGATCAAAGAATAAAGAACCACTGACAGGCCGCTGGTATTTAATAAGACACGCGCATACGAAGTACATGGATAGAATAATTATGTAATTGCACCTATATATGTTCCGGAGAACATATGTTTGCTCATGTAACACAGAAAGACCGAGACACACTGTATACAATATTGATTAAATATAATCCCCTTTGATAATGCCAATAGTTTTTCTAATAAGTATTTACGAGCGGAAATTGCACAACGCAGCATTTTTCAAATTAAAAAAATGAAATAATAATTAAAATAATAATTTTTAACATGTTTAAATTCAATTTTGATTATTATGTATTACAGCTTTCCTGTCTCTTACTACATAAATTTATTTAAAGATCGTAGTGTCCATGAATTTATAAACTGATTTCATGATATTCAAAATTGTTGATAAATGTTAAAAATCGATAATGTCAATATAAGATTTCTCCTTCTTTAAAATCATTAGGGGAAGAAATAATATTCAATTTAGTTTCTATTTCTTGCAATCGATGCAGACAATTTGTATTTGCATAAATACATGATAATTACGATAATAGATTATATAATAAGAAAATATGCAATATCCAGGCCCTGTCTATCATGACGCAAACAATTTTGATTTGTCAATGGCTTCGGGAAGCTTAACATGTGTGCTACGAATTTATGTAAGAATCGAAGCCGAGCAATCAAGAACAACCCCTTTAGGATAGCGTCAGCGAAGGGAGTTAACTTCCCGGCTCGATTACACAGGAGGTTTGGGATATCCGAGATTTCATCATCATAATTTTCCAGGCCATTAACTCATAGGGGGCGAAGCACGATCCGCTTTGCATAAGAAACTTTAACAATCTCTACGCGTTCGGATGCCAAGCGTTCACCCCCGTGAATTTTCGCGGGAGACGGAGTCCCGTATCGCTTCAGCCTAATATATTTAATTAACGGGATAGTTCTGATCCAAAAAATTTTCTTAAAGCATACATCCTCAAAACAATTGATTTCAGTGCCGGATTCCGCAAGGTTAAAAATTAATAAATAAATTTCTTTATCCAAGCGCGCATACTGCAATAAAAATTGCACGAAATCTAAATAAAAAGAGCTTTGTCATTTGTATCAGTTAAAACATTTTAATCGCTCTCGATGCTCGGTAATTTTAGTTTTAAGGAAGAAGTTAAATCTTTATTTCACAGCCCAGTTTGTTGCAATTCAGATAGAAAATTTTCATTTTTCGTAAAGATCCGCAGTCTAGTGATCAGAATGAAAAGTTGAAAAATTGGCTCGTACATTTTTCTTTACAAATTGCGACCAATAACAATTTTTTTTCAAAATCTCGTTTAAACTAAGTCTTCTGACATGTCACGAAGAAAACGACGCGATTTTTCAAGCGTTCAAATACTTTTTGCCAGAAGTTGATTTCTTGGATCCACTGTGAATCCAAGTGTTTTAGACATCGTTCAGTTTCAAGGTGCGGGAGAAATCTCCGTTTAATTAGACGCGCGACTCTGCGTGCGAATGGTGTGTCCGATCGATGGCCAAGCACTCGATCGATCGCTCGGTGGGTATTCTTTACAGGTGGAGCGCAAACAATTTCTGAAATTACGTGTCGGGAATGCCGGGATGAGATCAAAGAGCTGCGACCGAATCGTTTTTTCATCGCGCGGCATACAATTTTCCGAGGCGCCGCACCGCGCCGCCCTGCTATTTTCTTTTGGCCGGTACACTCGGCAATATTTGCGGAGCGCAAGCGTGCCGGGACTAGCGTTCCGAGCATTAATATTACATTATATCAATAAGGGTTTGAAAAATCGGGGGGTGCCGCGCGCGGCAAACGGATGGCCCTCGTTTGAGGTTTCGCGTTACTCGACAAACACTCTCGCCGTCCTTTCCCTTTCAATCTGCCTCCTTCACCATGTTTTTCACCTCCGGGCGAAGGGATATTAGGCGGACCGGCGTCGAAAGTAATATCGCCGCTCGTGTCGGGAACACGTAGCCTGTCGTTGCGCCGATATTCGAGCCTAATTGTGCCGTTTACTCTCCGGAAAGACCGCATCTTCCTTCATCGGAAAGCGAGCCTCGGATCATTTGCGTCTACCGAAAGTGGCTGCATGCCTTTGGTAAAATAAGACGAATCGATTTTCTCAAAATGGTATTTTCTATTGAGACGATCCTTCCGATAAGCAGCAACCATTTATATATGTACTTTAAACCCTTAAACCGTAGGAAACATTTATGTATGGATTCTTAACCCTTAGCGAAGAGGATCTTCGTGTCCGAGTGATTTTAAACGGTTTGTACATAAAAAGTAATGGGTGTCCGTCATAGGGGTTAATCTACACTTCTGGATCGGTGGAAATTTGTAAAAGAAACTTACCGCAAAATTGTTTATGCCAAAGAAAATTGTGGTTAAAGATCGTTTCTACTTTAATTTTATTTAATTTCTTTAAAGGAACTAATATTATATCAAAATATAATAGAACAACGACGTAAGACACAGACATTAACAGCAACAAATCACAAGGCAGTGCATTGAAATGTTTTCATGCACTGAGAAATAGTTTTATGAACAGTGATGTTAGTAAAAAAACATTTAGGACAAAATTATAACATGACTCGATAAAGTACGTATGTATTATACCACAAATGAATGGGTGCAATTTAAAAAAAAAACAGTAGAAAAAGTTTACAATGATTGAAGAATGCTAATCTATTTTTCTCAGTTTGTTAAAATAATTAAAGTACGAATAAACTGTTTATGTGGCTCCAGTCTACTAATCAACGCACTATTCGTTGATAGTAAAAAGAACTATAAAATAGAAATGACAATCTTGTAAATGAAGCCTGTGAGTGACCAAAAAAAATTCGATTTCAACCATAATACAATGAAACGTGTGATTATTTGATTAATAAGAGATAGTTGCAGTTGTTACTGTTAAAAATCGAACATTTCATATGCAACGACCTAATACAATCGATTCGTGGCTCGCTTTAAGATGAAGGAAGGACGCGGTCTTTCCGGAGAGGTGCAGATTCACCCCTAGGACGGGTGACCGTTACTTTTTATACACCCTGTACATACGCGGTGTAATACCGACAACTAATTGGCAAATAAATCGTTAAGAAGATCTATTTGTGAATTTCTAAAGGTGCTAGGTGCGGAAACTTGGTGTTAGCGCTGTGCTAACCACCCGAACTGTATTTCAGGTCACGCCTTGATTTGGAACACGTAGGATAGAAGGTGGAATGGTTGGACAAACTTTGAGGAGATTTTTACCGATCCGTAAACTGGATAAAAGCCACGTGAACCTAAGCTTGATGAATCCCTCCTAAACGTGCATTTCACACCATCAAGCACGACATTGTTACGCGCGAACACAGGCGAAAACAAAACAGCTCACGGGTTCGAACAGAGTCTCTCGGAAACTGTAGCAAAAGTGTCATTGTAGTTTAAAGATCGTGGGAACTTGTTGGACGACATCACTACACTCTCTCTCTCTCTCGATCGCATAAAGAAAACTCCGAAGGCTTTGTGCGACGGCAGGCTGTGTCTCATCTTAACACCTTCACGACGGATGACTCAATATTGCGTCAAATCGAGTACTGCCACAGGTGACGCATGGTTGCTGCCAATGAATATCGATGAGAAATGCTAAACGAACGCTATATATAAGTTGAAACAAGATTGTCAAATATAATCATAGCCTAAATAAAATCATTTAAAAAGTTGATTATTCTTGAAATTTGAGATAACGTACAACAAAATATAAAGAAAAAAATTCCAAGAACAAAATGATTAAAAAATATCGTTTTTATATACTTTTTGGTTACAAATAACAGTTATTAGTGTTCAAAAAATTGGATCCTCGATACTATAACTAAACTGCGGATCTTCATGCAAAATAAAAATTTTCTACATCAATTTTTAAAAACCCAGGCTAAGGAAAATGTTCTTTCCTTCTTCAATAATTCTAGTGAGTTTTGAAAACAATACATTTTGGTGTTTCTAAATTCTCTTCGCCTTTAATCTTTTTCAAATTGGACTTACCCATTTTTGTTATAAATGCATAAAATCCGCAGTCTAACTTTAACTGACATTTGAAATGTAAAAGAAACATCTTGTATGCATATGTATGTATGTCCGTTACGCGAGGAAAAAGAATCGTTTCCCGAACAATATTAAGACGCGCGGTCGTTCGCCCCATATTTCGTCACAGGACAAACAGCTGATCAACGACGACCCGCGCTCTAAGGCCAAATATGTAAAAAACCGCGGACAACGAGGTCTCCATTCGAGTAAAATTGTTTTGGAAGAGTCGGTCAACGTTCGCACTCGGCAGAGAGTACATAGTAGTAATAAAGCATTTCTTTCTTACACATGTTTTGACCTCTCCTGAGAAAACCCTTCCACTCTACAGAAATTTATTGTAATATTTGTTTTGTAAAATAAACATTTTCTACATCATTCACATTAGAATCAGGAATCGGATAAAAGATATAATATTTTCTCTTAGTAGTTTCAATAAATTGCAAACAATACAAGAGAGAGAGAGAGAAGAGAGAGAGAGAAGGGGGTAGTCTTAAATTCTTCTGAAGGTTATTCTGAAGAATGAATATGTTCTTCTGGAAGCTGCTTTGCATTATGCTTTTTAACCTTTTTATCATAAATGCATAAAATCGACAGTCTAATTGTAAATGATAGTTTATATATGTATGTATTTTACTAACCGGCTTTTGGCTGTGAGACCCCCTTTCGATACTATATCTCAACGACGGATGACTCAATATTGCGTCAAATCGAACACGGAAAACTTCTCTGTTGCATTAAACGAATGTCGATGTAACACAATGACTATTGTATTGAAATTCGAAGGAAATATGAGCCACACGGAAGTCAGACTGATCAGCTCCACATTTTGTAACTTTGTCAATCTTATTACGTGCACTAAGTATTCAGCTCCTCAAAAAACAAAAGAATTCCTTCCATATATTTGTTTATTGTTGAGAAACAGCGTGCCTGCGCATGGCTTTTGAATAATAATTTGCATACGTCACGATCCATTATAATCGACTACACTTAATTCTCACAGTTGAGCCTCGACAACCTTTTTCATTAATAATAGAAGTGTCATTGATATTGTTCGTGTGTACCTCTTGTATAATATTAAAAATGGTTTGTAAACTTTCTTGTAAACAGAACATCTAATATAAAGATACTTCACTAACCTTCAGAAGATTGCATATTTGCGAAACCACTATCGTATTTATTCAAAACTTATCATAGGATTCAGAAAATGAACATGTACCTAATAATTAGACTGCGGATGTTTATGCAATTTTCAATTTTTGTAAACGAATTTTAAGAAAGTGGTACCAAATAAAATTCTGTTTTAATAGCATTTGTACATACATAATAAATAAAAATCGTACTAAATTTTGTGTTGAATTTAATACTCCAGCAAATTTTGAACATTTTTATAAGCCATAAATGCATAAAGATCTACTAATAATGTATGTAGCTATTTTCCTTAATCATTTTAGCGACGGAAACACGTTGTTCTCCAATGTATCATTCCACGACTAAAATCGTAATGATCTACAGATGACACATGTCGCCCCAAACATGTTACCATATGACAAACACGCCCTAAAAACATTGGGCAGCTTTTATTGGAAAACCCTTTAGATACACAATATTCCACTTTCAAAATATTTTTTAATAAAATACAATTTGAAATACTGATAAATCAAAATAGTGTATTTAATATGTTAAAATTTTTGTAGACGAACTCTAAAAAAGTAGGATCGAATAACATCTTACTGTATTAACGAATAAAAATCATATTAGAGATACTGTCAAATTTCATACTCCGGCATTTTTCGATAATGTTCAGAAGCCATAAATACACGAAGATCTGCGGCCCGTGGTCCAAGGGTTACGGTGTCCCATAAGTGGACGCTTCGCGAACAAGCTGCTCGCAGAAATTAGTAACGGCACGTGTCCAATAAAATTGATTGGCCGTCCGAAATTTTGGCGAGCGAGTCGCAATAGCCGCCTCCGGGCGATTGTGAGGCGAAAGAAGCACGAGTTTTAATAAATCGGTCACGATACCAAGAAAACGGCGACTCGGATGCATTTCTCAAGGGTGCCCGGAGCAAGAATTCGACGGAACGTGCCTCGTATCTTGCGCTATTTTCGTTTTCAACACGCGAAATGAAAATAAAAGAGTGCGCTTCGTGATCTACGCGCGCCGCGCCGCTCTGATTTATCGGTCGCTCTCCCCGCGTCGCATCGAACGCGTCACTATTGTGCACCCGTCCGAAATGCACTTTTATAAATAGCAACCGACGCCGACTCCTTAGAGCCTTTACGAGTAGCCTCCCTGCAGCTAAGGGATGCGACTCGATATCGAAGAGACGATCGATCGGACCAATGAACTAGACGCTGATCACTAGACTGAGAATTTTATTCATTCATCGGAAAAAACCGGTGCGATTTAAGGAGAATAGAACCGATTGGCAGAATAAAGAATATATAGTATAAGAAATAATAGAATAAAGAATATTCTCGAATATGTATGTTACAATACAGTAGAATATATTACAATATACTAATATATACTAAAATATAATAGTGAAATATACTGGAATATCTTACAGTATACTGGAATATAGTAAAATATACTGGAATATATTACAGTATACTAGAATATAGTAAAATATACTGGAATATTGTAGAAGAAAGAATTATTATCAATTTATTACAGTTATTAGAGGCGGAAACACATTTATTCGGCTCCAGTTTCATCGAATTCAAATGGTTGAATTTAGCTAAAAATTTGTATGTACACTCTACAGAAGGTACTCATTGACTATATATAAGAGACAATAAATTAATTTACTTGCAGTGTACGTCTGTAAAAAAATTCCGAAAGTATACTTTTCTGGTTAGTATATGTAGAGTTTTCTCGTTTATCTCGGATAGGAAATCACACAGGTTGTGTCAGCATAGTGGTTTTGTTCTCATTAGCGTTAGACTTGACACTTGCCTTGTAAGTACCTGTCATTGGTTGCTAATTGATTTTTGCTTATGAATACGATAATACAAATTGAGAATGTTTATGTAAAAAAGCGAGCTAATATAAAAACGTAGTAAAATAGACGTCTCAAGTCTGATTTACTAGAACTGAAAATTCTTTTAAAGTCTATATATAATGAAATTTTTTGTTGCTGTTTTTATGTTGAATGTTTACGTCTATTAGAAAGATTTATCTGTCTCTACCTGTCCTAATGTGCGAGCATAGCTAATACCACAAAAAGCAGGTAAAACAAATGACTATTGAAACGTGCTGTCTTCCTTTATCTGGGCTGCAGTGAGAAACGACAGTTTTACGGAATGTCTAGTTGGTTTATCAGCAGTATCAACTCAGGGAACACGTGTGTGGGGAATTTGCATCTACGAAAAAGAGGCACAACGTTACAAAGCCACTCGAGGTTTACGCCATGCTTTTGAGAAGACTGCTGCGTAAACGTTTTGGGGTTGAAAATTGCTGGAAATTTTAAGGCTAACAAAAATTTCATAATAAAATTACTAACAACAATAGCATAATAGATGGTGCATAAAAATCAAGAAGATGATTTGCCTTTGAAAATAGATGAGACAATAAACAAATCAAAAAATGTAAGAACATCACCATTTCGAATTTATTAAAATAATTATAAAAGGAAATAAATTTCTATGCGGCTATTCTATTAGAAAATTTAAAATCTGCACAAATATCCACAGTAAAATAATTACCAACATAATTAATAATAAGAAAAGTGAATTTAATGTTTCACTCTCGCTTAAGAAACGTTTTTAATAAATGCTCCAATATTACAGATTCTAACGTTCAATGATAACACTATTCAAAAAAGTTCCTAAGGGTAATGATTCTTTTCATAGAAATTCCACAGACAATTGAACAAACAAGTTCGAATAGAATCGTTTAAAAAACGAATTTTCAATTTAATCTATTAAGCAAGAATGTTTTTTTAGGAGATATAATTAGAAGGCGGAATTATTGTTTAAATTCGCGCGGAGACTAGTGTATAGAGGGAATCAAGCTCTCCAGTTCATTCCTGTAAATAAAAGACTCGTCTTCCTTCTTCCTCGGTTTCGTTTATTTTTTATGCTACCGCTCGTGCGTGCTCTCGTTCGCGGGGATCTCTCGTGCCACTGTATGCGTCCCATGGGGAATGACTGAAGCATAGAGCCACCATAACGCGTTGCCAGCACTCGGGTGTCCTATCGAAGGAATCCGGGATAGTGAAGCGTACGTGAGAGTAAGCTAGATAGGCAGACATGCTGTTACAATCTTCGAAAAATGGGAAACTCATATAACTGATGCTCGCCGATTCCGTGCTGGCGGCGAGGGATTTTCCTAAGAGACTATTTTTCCCGATCCTCGAACATTAGGCTCTGTTCTCGATCGATTCTTACAGTTTCTTCATACACCCGCCATTTCGATCGCCGGATATCGACGTTTCTTTGTACAGGGTGATTCAGTATGTGTACATGCGAACATACATGTTAACATTGTAATAATTAGTTCTTTTACCGTCCTACTCTTTCATCGAGAAATGACGGTCACCTTGAATTTCCTCATTCTAAAGAGTAAATTTTAAGCTCGTGGTTGAAGAGAGAATTGAACCACGAATGAGAAAAACTACTCCCTCTGTCCCATAATAATAGTAACAAGTGAATATTTAAACGGGAATTATTGGCGAATGCAGCTGTAACTTATGTTGTAGCGCAAAATTGCGAAGCCTTCAATCGAAATCAATGTTTCATGACATCTGTCATTTGTTTTGACACATCTTTCAATTTTTAGGTTGACCTAATTATTACGAATTATAACTATTTTTCGAATTTCATCCGCTGATCGAAATCAATTGTTTCATTTCAGTTGAATGTCAACTCATTGTAAAAGTAAGATGAAAAAACAAGTTATCAGCCAAGGGATCCTACCGGCAAAATTTGGATAAAATTCTGAAGAAATTAATTATTCTCCAACACACGATATTCTTCGGTGCATACTTCGTTGTTTGTATCGGCGAGTGTACGGACATAAATTAAAAATATCTTGGTAAGGCAAGGGTTAAAGCCGCTTTTCACAAATCCATCCAAAAGAAAAACCGAAAAACTGCATCAGAGGGTTAAAAAACGGTCGGTCGAGACAAGAGCGCGGAAAAATGAAATGCGGAAAATTGGGTGAGCCGTTAAACGAGGGTGGAAGAGGGAAAGAATGGAAAGTGGCAAACACAACAGATAAACGAACGCTAAAGGACGTTTGTAATGGGCACGAACCGCGTCGGACAGATGCTGCTCGCGTGCATGCCGATGAAAATACGCGAGCGTAACGGTGGCGCACGCCTGCCTGTGCCGAGCTGAAGAAGAGAGGCCGAGCTTTTTGTTGCGCGCGGCAATTAGCCACGGCTCGTCGTGCTTTGGGTTTAGCTGCGACTGTCGCGTCGCCGTGATCGACGGCACTCCTCCTCCTCGTGTCGTTCAAAAACAACCAATACCCCGGTTTAAAGGTCGACATCCAAGTTGTCAGGGAACCTACTCGACGCAACAATATTCTCCGCGAGCGTCGCGTCGCGCCGCGCCGCGCGAAACCGACAACAGGAACGCCTGATCTCGATACCCTAAGCTATCGTGCCTTATAATCGATTCTTAGCTTGGCCAATGTACCTTCCTGATCTTTGTCTCGAAGCCTGTCTCTCCTCATGAAAAAAGGATTTGAGAACAACTTGCGTCATAGAGTTGCATATACAGTCGGGGACAAGAAGGCACCCTATGAATTTGTTCATTTTTATTCAGTAGATAATATTAAAGTTTCTTGTGATCCGTCCAATGTGCCTTCCTGATCTTGGTCTCAATACTTGTCTCCTCATGAAAAAAGGATTTGAGAACAACTTGCGACATAGAGTCGCATATACAGTCGGGGACAAAAAGGATCCCTATGAATTTGTTCATTCTTTACCACGTTTTTATTAGCTCGCTTTCTTGTCTGTATGTCTGTTCGGTACAAATTTTGCAATTCATTTTATTTATTCAGTAGACAACATTAAAGAAATTTCTTGTGATCTGTCCAATGTGCCTTCCTGATATTTGTCTCAATGCCTGTCTCTCCTCATGGAAAAAGAATTTGAGGACAACTTGCGACATAGAGTCGCATATACAGTCGGGGACAAAAAGGCTCCCTATGAATTTGTTCATTTTTACTCAGTAGATAACATTAAAGAAATTTCTTGTACACAGGTGACTTGTCCAATGAACGAATACAATCCTAAAAATGATGGTTGTAGCTTGTATTCGAAATCTGACATCAAATGAAAAATCGACACCCTTTAGTTATAGAAAGGTCCGCTGTCCGACGGTTAAGCTGGAAGTACCGTCACGTGAATTTTGTGCAGGGAATTGTGCAGGGAACTAAAATCCGACTAGATTTTGTTTCGAAACATGGATTAGTGACAGAAAAATACGTTAGATTCTGCGGGTGTTTTCTTGATTTTATTCTCTACTTTGGACACTAATACTATTAGATATAAACGTTCGTATTTAACGTTCCTCTTTAGAATGAGCCCTCACGCAACTTAAACCCTGCTCAAACAAGGACAAAAAACCTAAGCCCGCAAACCCATGTTTCGACCCAAAATCTAGTAAGGTTTTTGTCTCTATATAGTTACTTCAGTAGCCGACACTTTCTCCTTAATAAATGAAAGGAATAAATAATTCAGCCAGTTTCACGAAAGCAACTCCATCAACTGTTTCACGCACCAATCCGTGGTAGAGGTAATATAACATTTTTTTCTACACATTAACACGAGTTAATTAATATATGTAGTGAGCTCGCGTGAAATGTTTCTGAAAGATTCTTTATCAAATCTACGCAGGCTTTATTTCTTAGGAAAGACGGGCAATAAAGACAGTGCAGGAAACGGCGCAAACTTTCTGGATAGCCTAAGTCCGGACGATTTCAACGACCTTGAAATATGTTATAAAAGTTAATGTCCCGAGTAATTTTATGTTCAGCTTCGGAGATGTTGGCAAACACATATTTTCAACAGCGTGCGCATTGTATCTTTTCAAGGTGTTTCAAGGTCCGCGGCTCTCCGGTGTTGTCATTTATGAGTCATCCACCGTAAAATAATATTCTCCGCGAATGCACGATGTTCCTACACTTTGTGCATCGCGTGATGATATTTATTTATTTGTAGAAGCTCCGAATATTCTTAACGCGCTCACACAGTTCGGCGAGCCACGTGTGCGTTCTGCGGTGATGAAAAATGCTATTGGTGGGAGCAGAAGGAATTGTTATAGATTGTCATTTGCATGTGTTCGTACGTCATATTATTGTGAAGTGCATAATACACTTTGTTGATTGTTTCCTCAAAAGTCCATTTAATACTGTTGATGTGAAGGTGCGAAAGTGCTTTTATTAAATGCGTCCAAAATGGGATAGAACATTTCAAAAATTGCTTCAATAATTAATTAATCTTTGAGGAGTTGCTATAGAAGAAGATTTCAATAGAGAGGTCTCAAAATTTTTATCCAATTCTATGCCAACAGAAGAAATAGACTCTCGCTGGCGCGATATTGTATAAATGCAAATGGTTTCTATTTATACATGTACAAGTTATTTTAAGCTGAAGTATAAGTGTCGTCTTGAAGGCGCTTCATATTTGTGATTACAACGCACCATCCTAATGATACAATATTACAATTCAGAAAGCCATTTCGAAACTAGTCTAATGACAGTATGCAACCCTTCAAAGGAGGGCTGCTATTGCTGCCTGTGATTTAATAAATTCATTGTCCTCTTGTAAGATTAATTTAATTTTATAGTTTCTAGAAAAGTTTAAGTAAAGGCATTGATATGGATGTTTATTTTCTAACGCATTCTCTCCAATTTCTCTGCACGTCAGTAAACGTAATCTATTCGTTCGCTAAATATTTTATGTAATAACTACACAGCGGACACAAAAATGAATATATGTAATTAAAAATAGTAAATACATTAGAAGAATTGAAAAATACAGTTATATTATTTTCAAGCTACTAAACATATTAAGAAAGAAAATAAATTTCAATTTCACTCAAAGTTGCAATTTAGCAAAAAGACTTTTACTTTGCATGTCCGCTGTCTAATAACAACGAAATTATTGATACAATTCAAACAAAGTCACATGGTAGTGTAATGCAAACCTAACTCAACATTGTGATAGAAACTAAAGTTGAACAGTTACATACATGTATTTGTATGAATGCACAGACGTCATTATCCGGCACATTAACATTGAAAATTTACATAATCGCCTGGTAGTCTTAAAAAGTGGATGAATGATTATAACGTATCGTTTCTTATATAGTAAATTATTGTAGTTTGACGTTTCCATGCTCAATCGTGCAAAAACACGAAATGTAACATCGAGAAATAGAACGGAATTCTTAGGAATGTTTTTCAATGGCCAGAGATCAATGATCATTACTACGTTGACTGCGGACCTTTATGCAATTACGAAGAAACTAGCTAGGTGAAATATTAAACGGTGAAAAATTAGAAACATCTAAAAACAGTATTATTGTTCTCAGTTGTAAAAACTATCAGGGGATGAAATGAATTTGTATTTAACTGCTGCCGCCCACAATCGTTGCTGAACATTTTTATTTTGCATGAAGATCCGCAGTCTAATCATTACATTTGATCACGATCGTTACTGTGTAAATAAATCCGGTAAGCAATTGCGAAACACAACGGAATTGTTTCGAATATTGTTGTCGTTCATATTTGCACGAGGGTCAGTCAATAAATAATCTTCCCCCTCTCCCGTAACAGGCTAAAACAGATATTGTCGATATGTTTCAACAGTGATGCAACGTTGTTATTAACCTATGCAAAGTTTCGAGTCATTTGCGTCAGTCGCTTGTACTCCGCGGAAAAATTTTATTGCACGTGCGGTTTCTAAAGAGGTAGTATCTTCATCTGGAAAAAGTATCCTTGATTGTCAACCAGCAATTATGTGGCGCGAAGCATTTAACGAGGAGTTTATAAACGTGTATAAAGTCGTCAGATGATGGGAGGGAGCACTAATTGAGGGGAAAAGTTACCCATAGGACAAGAACAGGCGTGGGAGAGATCCAAAGCAGAGCTGGGCAAAAAATAGTATTTTAAATAGTAAATAGTAAATAATCCTATTTATTTTAAAGTATGTGTACACACACGAAAACTTTGAAAATAATTTTTCATATTTTGTCTTTATTCTCAATTTTAACTCCAAATATTATTGTTGAAAATCATGATTCGAATTCAGTACATTTATGAGTATAAATCGCGTTTCTTAACGATAAGATAGAGTGTATGTTTATGCGGTTTCTCGGAGTATTATAACAATGCAAAAAGTAAAATATTTTATTTCCCCACACTTTCCCCCGACCGTCATCTTTAGGGGGGATGTTAGTGCGTAAATGCATTTTTTTCCTAACACTCCTTAAACTTAAGAAAAGGGGGGGAAAGTTACCCTCTCTCTGCCGAATTAGTCACGTGACTGGGCCGCGGCGGAAACAAGGGGGGAATAGCGTTCTAGAAGAGGAAGGTAGGCGACAGGTCCCGTTGAGCGCGACGTTGGCATTGGACGAGTCGGACTCTGTCCGTAGAAGCCGCGCTCTAATTGGTCCGTGCTTTTCGTTAATAACTCCCTAACAAAGCCGCGCGCAGAATATTTTCGCAAAGGGAAAAGCTTCTTCAAATGACTTGAGGAACCGCCCCTTTCAAGGAAGTACACAACATATTAGGATAATAATTATATAATATAATAGTAATATTATACTCTGTATAATAATTATCAATCGTTAGAGAAAAGTAGATGAGAATGTAAATATTGGATTGGCAGGAAAGTAATTTCGGTATTTCAAGGTGAAATACAGCCCGATATTTTATTCAAGCAATGAACTTTAATGCATAAGATGTTCTCTTTTGCCGAAAAGAATAAATAAGAAAATATATTATTGATTAAAGTTCATCGCTTGAATAAAGAAATTCGGTATTATTTTACCTTAAATTACCGAGATTACTTTCTTGCCAATCCAATACTTCTCCTTTCAGTAATTTCAATACCAAATTGAATAAACTCGAATTTTCGTTACCGCGTGAAGAAAAATCAGACATTTCATGTCCAACAACCTGATAAAAGTCTCTTCACTCCCGTCGACGATTTCAGGCAAATTTGTGATCGTTTGGCGAGTCGTTTAATTGACAGTGGGAGGGGTATAACGATTTTCAGCGAGGCTCCCAAGGCCAGGGTTGTAGAGGCTCATCGGACAGCTCATTGCAACGCTATCGGTGACAGCGGAATCAGATTTGCACGCGCTTGAACGCGACACCTGCGTGCACGTATGTGGGCACGGTGCGTTCGCGTGCGTGTCACACCAGGAATATACGCACGCAGCATGTAGGTACACGCGTACGCGTACAGCTCGACGACAATTTCGCGGGTGTCCGCCTGGAAACCGATTTTCAGCGTCACTTTCGAAAATTCACGTCGCGCCGTTTCGTTTTCTTCCTGTTCGGCGCGCGGCGGTGCTCCGCTTCCCGTCACGCGATGAGATAATAAGTGCTCTCGTGGGGACTCAATGTTGGCTCCTCGGCACTTTTTGCTCCCAATAACACGGCGCACCGTTTTACTGGAATTCCGTTCCAGTTACACAGCTCTTACTCTTCGCCGGATAGTTCGAGTTTAGAAGGGTACGAATCAGATCATTTTGCGCACCCGTGATTTAAATTAACGACGCCTCCAAACCTTTTGTTAGCGGACACTCTGCCCTCCTTTGCTCCGGGCTGCGTGCTCGGTGTATTCAGACATACACTACTGTGCAAAAGAAAGAAGCGCACCCGGTCATATTTAATAGAAAAGCGTTAGAAATGAAATAAGAACACGGTAAGCTTTGGAAAAGGATATTCCGCTGTTTAATTGAATGTGATTCTGAGAATATATGTGTATTATTGCGGATTATCTAATTTCATTATCCAGATTATCTAGTTTCATACAGAAAGAAATGTTTAACGTTTTTACAAACGACTCAATTTGTACATTTTCGACCACAAACGTGTGCTCAGTTTTCCACCTGACGTTTAACATCTCGCCTAGCTAATTTCTCCATAAATGCATAAAAATCCGCAGTCTACAAATCGATTACTACACATTTAAGTATTGTACGAGACATTATATAAATTTCATATTCATAAAATGAAAAAAAATCATATATACAGTGGAATTATTCTGGGTTGGAAGAAATGTTTAATTTTCGAGCTAAAATAACTTCGACTTGAAAAGGTTGAAATTAAATAAGTGTCGGCAAGTAATGTGTAAATGATTAAGTAAATGTTTGAGAGCGTAGTTGGACAAGTTTTCCGTAAACTTTCACTGGCATTGTTGCCCGATTTCCGTCTCGTATTTGTGAAAATATCGTCGCGGATAGGTCCGCACTAAGTTGATCGGTAGTCATTGGAAACGCAACGGAACGGTATAAAATGTCCGATCTGATGCAAGGTTCGGTCTCCTCGTTTAACAAGAAAGTCAGTCAGCCTCGTGTCATTACCAGGACACGAAAACGTGTCCCGGACAGAACGCACTATTTCACGTCGCGCCGCTGCGCTGAATCGTTTCAATCGGGTAATGAGAAAAATCGGGGCCGATCAACTGACAACGTTCGTTAACTCGCCGTGCCTTTTCAATTTATAATCTTTCCGATTATTTACCGGCGTGTCATCTCGTTTAATTGAGTTGCCGGGGCTCTCGAGCCGATGGGAAACCTGGTCGCCGTGATTTACATGTTTCGCGATCGATCGCCTCCATAATCTATAATTGACCGGTGTAGACTGATCGATTCGAGATACCGACCGCTTTCGCAACCTGCCGATCTTCGAGAAATATACCTAGCGGATTTGGTTTTCAAACGGCGGCTACGAGTCCAGGAAACACGCAATAAAAGCATCTGTTGTTGTGCATGTTGCATTACGACATTTCAACATTCTAAGATGGCAATGCACCTTTCATTCAACGCTGGATAATCGACCGGACAAAAAATTGTGGATCTCAAGCTTTAATCATCCGTTCTAACGAGGAACTAAAATCTTTTCAATCTACAGTGGTTTCAGTCAAGAGACAAATTTTTTCATGCTTTTACAGACGTTATTTATCGTTAAAATAATTCAAGCATAATATACAATACAAAATCAGTTTTCATAACGAACAAATATCGTTGCACGAGCAGTTGCTTTTTGTACAGCAAATAAATTAGGATTTCATTGATTTTAGAATAAGTACCACTGTTGTGATTAAGAAGTGAGTTCTATGTTATTCAATTTATTTTGTGACACATTTTCTATATTTATCTTATTTATTTTTGAGAGAGAGAGAGAGAGAGAGAGAGAAGGAGATTCAATATTTCACACATTATTTTGGAAAATTCTGCACTTTTATAAGTAAACATATATATAACAAGTCTAATTAATTAAAATAAATAAATATAAAATTCATTACAGTTTGGAAACTCTGGTGAATTACCACGGTTAATTGCCAAACTATATATTAATATCATATGTGTGAAAATCTATTGTTATTATAACTATAAATTTCTGGCTGAATATTTTGTGTGTGTGTGTGTGTATGTGTGCACTTATAAGTGTGTTGATGAACACACTTTGTTCGAAAATGTCGAACACACTTTGTTCGAAAATGATTAAACCGCAACTTTTTACCGTACGTCCTTAGCATGTTTACGACTACATAACAAGTTACTGCGAAGACAGTTTCGATGGGAAAACTCCTTTCCTTTATTTGTGGTGCACTATGCCAGCACACCCGGCTTGCAGGTGCACACATGAGGGTTAAGAAGACGCAATTTAAACAGACAGAACAAGACGAAGCAGAAGTCTTCCAGTAAACACGTGACTCTACCTTTTTTATATCGCGAAACGAATTAAAATAATCCATGAACAATGAGAAATAATGGCTTCATAATTAACTATTGGCATTTAAACTGTTACAATTTTGCAGCCAAAAATCGTACAACAATACAATTCGGTTTTATTTCATCATTTGTATAATGATAACTAGACTGCGGATCTTCATGAATTTGTGAAGAAATTTTGATTGGGCGAAATATAAAACAGCAATAGATCAGGACAATTGAAGAACATTGTAACGTTGTTTTTTATGTAACAAAGTCATCAAGGGATGAAATCAGTTTTTATTTTCCTCCTGCTTCCAACAAACGATGCAGAATATTTTTATTCTGCATAAAATTTTATGCATTTATGACAAAAACGGGTAAGCACAATTTAAAGCAGTGAACATATTAAAATGATTTAAAGACATCAACGTACCGGTTACAGCATAATCAAATAATTAAAACAAGAAAGAAATTTTTATTTCACTCCTATGTCTTGCAATCAATGCAAACATTTTTTATTTTGCATAAAGATCCGCAGTCTACTAATATAACTGATAACATATCGATACTCATAAATCCCTTTTATGTTACCGCAGTCTAATCACCAGAAAGTACAAAAAAGGAAAAGAATGTTCCGGTTGTTCAAGAGTTAAGTGAAGGATCTACAGTCGTTTTTAACAGATACTTACATTCCCTCGAGAAGAATGCCGATCTCAAACGGTATCCAAACAGTTCTCCCGGAAATGTGTCACAAGGCGAGCATCAAAAAATTTCCCCGAACGCTCAAACAGCCCCGGAGGAATAGCTCCGTTTCGGTCTTGTAGACAACAATATGTCCCGACAATGGAAATCAGTCTCTCGAAAAGACATACATATATCCGCCGGCCATAAATAAACATGTCCTACCTTAAACCGCATCCACACACGTGCACGTGCGGGGCCGCGCACCATACAATTTCACCGAATGGAATAAAGACAAAGGTAGAAGACCGCCCCTGCCCAGAATCATCCGAAAACCTAAATCACCATTTCCAACCCCTGTCCTTTTCATCCCTCCTTGTCCCCATAGTCCCCCCCGCCGGTATATCGTGTCACGGAACGGAGCAAAGTTCCTTCGGAGGGAGGGACCATGGTCCTCGTGGCGACAGGACGCAGAAAATTCGATATCCCCGCGGTATGACAGGCAAAAACGCGGCCCGGCCCGGCCCGGCCCTCGTAGTTGACAATTTTACGTATCTCCCCCCCCCCCCCCCTCCACGCGAATCTCCATTCAGCTTACCAGAGTCTCATTGTCCCGGTCCGTTGTTTGCCAAGGTAATCCTGTACGCGAGAGTATACGAACCTGCCCAGGCTCGAAAGAAAGATAAAGAGAGCAAGGACACACAGGACACGACCCGGGAAACGACAAATTTTCCGGCACAGAAAACTCGAATGGAGGGAAAAGCGATCTCTCGCGGCCGGTCCCCCCGGTGGCCCCCGTAGCCCCCGGTGAACGTATTACATTTTAAAACGACTAAAAGGGAGGGAGGGGCCCCGGGGCCGGGCTAATAATGGGGATAATATGGGGCGCCCTCGAACAGTGAAACGCGCCGGGCCCAATATCGATGCATCCTGGCGAAAACCGGTGTGTAAACACAGAGTTACCGCGACGTCCTGTCAATCCTGAGTCAGGACCCCCCTCCTTTGGAGGGCACCGATCGGACCGCGTTATCTGATCGCGCCCTTCTCTCCACAAAGATTCCGGGGGCTCTCCCGAGAGCTCGAATGCTGTTTAATTCGGGACTCGTTACAGGAGAGACGTTCGCTCGCCGAGGCTTGTTATACTTCGTTCCCGGAGAGCCGGTTATGTTGCATATGAGTGGATTAAGAGAAGGAGAAGCTCCGGAGGAACGGGAGGGGGCGAGACGACCGGAGGAGGTTATTGTTCTGTCTATCTCCGCCGCGATGGAAGTGCTGGTAGCCGGGCTTGATGGAGAATCGGAGAATTCAATACTTTGCCTGAGAATTTTACTGTGCTTGATGGTGATTGGAGGCTTTCTAGGCTTGCGTTCAAGTTATGCGGCCTGTCGTGAAAGTTGCGTAGCGTTTCGAAAATTAACAGACTGTCGTAAAGGTTGAGGCACGTTTTGTTTTTTGACAATAAAATTCTCATAGTATCAGAATTACGCAGAAAAATGCATACCGTTCGGAAGGTGTAGTTTCCAGCAACATTTTTGCTGTAGAAAGTATAAGGATCGCGGTAACGGATAAAAAATGATGGCCAATCTTCTGAAGACAGTGTTTGTGGCAAATTTTAAGTTGGGACACCCCTGGAACTCTGACAAGTAACTGTTAAAATGAAGTCAAAACTCCTTATATTCAATGTTCATTCAGTATTCGCTTGTTACATCGTGATTTGACACGAGAAAAATTGTTTATTCAATAGTAACCGGCTTAATCGTCTGATTCACTTTCACAATGTTTGCATGTGAAATAGCTTGCAGGCATATCGGCGCATTTCACTTCCTGTTCACCCCATTTCTCCCCCTGTTGATCTTTTTCTTGTTACTTATGTCTTCTAATAAAATGTGATTTCATCTTTCGTTAATACTCGTGGATTACTTTCATTCAATTCGATTCGAAGAAATTAGAGTCGTTTATTTACTGCGAGACCTTTTTGCTTTACACATTCCATCAATAATTTCAGTGTTGCATGTGCAATGCCACATTTTAAACAAATACATATCAAAATACCAGCAGAAAGGAATTGAACGTTTAATAGTATCTAGAAAAGTGGTATGTCTAAAGAAAAAGCTTGAAAGTTAGGTTGCAATTGGTGAATTAAAATATTCTTATGAAAATATATGATTTGTTCAATTGAAATTTTGTTTCTGGAAAGAAGATCCGCTGTATCCAAAGGTAGAGATTTGAAATTGAGTTGCGATTCGTAAATGGAAACACACAAGAAAAATGTAACTTGCTTAATTAAATTGATTTTCAATAATTGTGCTGTACCAAAAAAAACATTAAAATTTTCTTTTACACTGCAACCTTAAATGAAACTGTTAGATGACGTTATTGAGGGTTAGTTCACAATGAACTGTTGCTATTGAAGGTCCCATTGAAAAGTGTTTAACCATGTACCATAGATTTTTCAAAATTATGCAGTAATCACCGGTCGGTGATGTGTTGAGTGTTAGCAATGATTGTGAAAATTTGCGACAAAAATATTTTCTGTGCACTTGTCAGTTGCAAAAGATGGGGAATTAAATAACGATCGACGAACGAAAGGATCGTTTAGAAAATATGACGTGCTAAATTGAATAGTTTTGATCAGAAGGTTTTAAAGATTGTTTATGGTCACGCTCAGCCTCGAGCAACCCGGTGCCGGCCGTATTTCACGAATATCTCAAAGTTCCTGCACGGGTTACGGCCGGGACAAGGCGCGGTTAGTATTTCATAAAAAATTGTTTTCGTCACGTACTTAGGGATAAGGAATTACTACGACACGATGTCTCCCTCAACACACACCGAGGATACAACTTTCACTTGAAACCTCTCCCGCTATCTCCGGTAATGTGGCGGTAATTCAGATGGTCCGTGTTAAGTGACTCAGTGCCGTTGTAAAATCACAGCATTAAACTCGACGACGGCTTTCGCGATCGCCAATCAAGATTTTACGCGGTCGCCGGACAATTATGATATTTTACAGGTGATTTGGGGGGCATAAGCTTATCGTATATCGCGCTCACCGGGCTGATAAGCGGGGAACGGCTGCCTGGAAATATCTGAATCCGTTTGACCTTGGATCCGAGCCAAATCGCGCTCAACGATCTCTCTCTCTCTCTCTCTCTCTCCCTCTCTCTCTCCCTTGGATGCGTAAGGACTGTTTCGAGTTGACTTCACGCCTTGTTTCAGTCTGCGTTTGATTGCGTTTCGCATATCGAGCCCGAAGCTGCTGCTGCTGCTTCTGCTGAACTGAACTGGCTACTAAACTCTCGCGATTTAAAACGCGACACACGATCACTGTGACGTAAACGATTTCATTGCGCATGACCATAAATACTCTAAGCGGATCGCGAAAAGAATGCAATTTGATACGGTGGTGTGGCGGGATGATAATTGTTTGAGCGCGTTCGTGACGACCGCCGTTTTATACTTTACGAAAAATCAAATTCATTTTTTGCGGTCATTTCGTGACACTATTTTTGTATTCCATGAGAGGATACGTTTGCATTTAGTAAAACGTTACAAGCGCACTGCGGACTTTATGCATTTATGACAAAAATTTCAGAACATCGACGTTTAAACAATTTTTATTTTGCATTAATCTAGCAGTCTAGTTCTAAGCGAACACATCGTGAACATCAAGATGATGTTGAAGCAACAAGCTCGTTGTTCAGTGAAGACCTTGGCTTTATTTTCTTAAAAGTAGCTTGAATAGTGTTGAAATATTGAAAAATATTTGTCACACCAAAGAGTCTGTTCTTTTATAACAAGAAGTTGCTCGTTGGCCCTGATGATGTATCTCTACCTAAGCTTACTTTATAGTCATTTCAAGAAAAATTGCCACTAGAGGCTGTTGACAGCTCTTGGGTAGCTCAATTCGAGTAGCAAACTGATTATAAGGATTTTTCAAGGGCCGAAGTATGAACACACAAGAAGTTGCTTGTTCTTGCTTCAGGAAGGATGCAGTTCTATCAACCCAAAGTCTGCTTACATAGCAATTTCAAGAAAAATTGCAACTAGAGGCTGTTGACAGCTCTTGGGGGTAGCTCAATTCGAGTAGCAAACAAATTATAAGAACTTTTCAAGGGCCGAGGTATGAACACAAGAAGTTGCTTGTTCTTGCTACAGCAAGGATGCAGCTCTACCGACCAAAAGTTAGCTTACGTTAGTAATTTCTTGAAAAGTTGCTACTTAGTAGCTCGACCCGAGGTAGCCGTAAGAAGAAACGGGGGCAGCCTTACTAAACCTGGTGTCCGAAACCTAACCCGCCCCCGACGAATGATCAGAATCGTAACTGCAGAACTGGAAGAGAATCACTCGTGGATACGGCTTCCCCGTATGTTGTCCGTGGATGCGCCAAGGGATTGGATTTTCGGCCGCCCTTCCAATCCCTTTGCGCAAAGGGTTTCATCCCCCGGAACGTTCACGCGCTCGTTAGCATATCATACGAGGCGGCGCGGCGGGGTTCGAGGGTTCAGTCCTCGGCCAATAACAATCCATTTTAGCCTGTCCGCCAGGTCCTCACTCCTCACACCCCGCGCACAGCCCTCCCAAGATCCTGTATTACAATTCGTATTCGGGTTTCCTTCTCGTGGCCCGTTTATTTGTTTGTCCAATGGTCGGACAGCTCAAAGCGTTCTCGTACTCGGGACGCCATTTTTTTTGTTCCCCTTCTACCCGGCCGCCATACTAACCCGTTACCTCTCCGATTACGGAAATCTTCGGATCCATGGGATTACGACCTGCATCACCTTCGACAAACTGTTTTTCCTCTTTCGCGAAGGATCTGCGCTCGCCGCGATCACCAGGGATCCAACAGTAGCGGATAACAGTTTAAGGCGGTCAAAAAATTGTAATTTCAATATTTCGCATGTTATAGAAATAATAATGAAAGTTACATTAGGTTGGCAACTAAATTCGCGACCTTTTGTTTCGCAATTCTTTCATTGTATAATTATAACCTCATTCAGTGAACATTTCTTTTGAATTGTATATTATCGGAAAGCTCTGAATCTTGCGATTAATTTGATATAAAATACTCGTGCTTGAAAAATTATATAAATGACTTTTTGTTGGAGAAAATGTGAAGGTCGCGAACTTAGTTGTGGCAACCTAATAGAATCAAAACTAATATTGGCACACATTTTTAAGGACCATAGTTGTTTTAATATTGGACCATACCACACATTGGGAATTTTTTGAGAAGTTGAAATAATTAGTTTACTACACGAAGCGAAGAAAATTTTGAAAAAAATTGTAATGGGTTCAGAGAAAATACTACAAGTTGTTGTTCTTGTTGTTAACATGGTTAAAGATATAAGAATGTTTAAGGAAATAGTGACATTTTTACTAATCTAGCTAAATTTTCATTTAACCACAAATTACCTGAAAAATGATAGTATTTGTTTTATAACAAATAATAAGTAGGATCACAAGTTTCATGGTATAGGACCTCGATTATACGAACCTTCGATGTCTGAAGTGTTTAGTAGCCCAACACACACTTCAGATAAAAATAGTCTGAAGATTGATATTTATATTTTACACAATCGATAAAAATTGATATTTATATAACATTTATACAATCAATAAAAATTGAATAATTGTTCTAACATTCGGACAATCATGTTTCCCTGTACAGTTCGGATAATCGAGGTTCTACCGTGTATTAATTAGAATAGTGACACCTATTTACCGAACACAAAATTCATCGTCAGAATTCAAAATTAAATTGATCACATCAAGTATAGAAATGTTGCATGTTTGCAGCGTTATGCATCCGCATTTCACGTTGTAGATATGCAATTGCAATGCAGATAGCGTGCCAGCAGCGTATTATATCGTTTTCTGGTGTGAGACTGTAAATCTTGATTATGTTAATAAACGTAGTTCCCCGTATCGTTGGCTGGTGAAGAATGTTTACAAAATGAAACGAACGTGAAAACACAGTATAGTCGCAGGTTAAAATTCTGATTCGAATGGCACTGATGAATCGAGGTACATACTGGTCGGTGGGTTGTGCACGTTGACGGACGAGTGGTCCGTACAATTCCCATAGTCTTCATTGAACGGATCTGCATTGATACTCGGCCCGTACGGTGCCCGTTGTTCTATTCTACGTCTTCGAAACGAGTGTATAAATCCGGACTGATCTGGGTCGAATGAAAATAAACGAACAATGCGTGACAGATGTCGGCGTATTGCTCGAAATGACATCGGGGAAAATGACGGTGTATACTGTTTTGGCTGGCCAATGCGGAACTATTATTGTGTTGCATTTTTCTTTAACAGAGACCGCGGTATAACGACACCACGCAATTATAATATATAAGATCGTGTATACGCGTAATTATACTTCGTGGAATGTGTCGAAAATTTGTTACAGTATGTACAGTGACTCCCACTAATATCCGGACACTCTTAAGGTGTTAGGACACAGTAATATCTTGAAAAAATCGAAAAGTTTCTGTTTTGATAGAAAAATTATGTTTTTACAAATTACAAATTACATTTGGAAGGTTATGGGATGCGAACGAGAAATATGTAATTAGTTCTGCTCCCACTCTGTCAAACAATTCTTGTCTTGTTGTGTGATTTTCATCTACATATACATCTTTGATGTATGCTCAACATGGAATTGATTTTGATGTCCCAAATAAACGGTAAGGAGTGCGCATGACAGAATGCAATATGTTGGCAAGAAAGTAACAGTTGTGTATTAATGTATTGATCAGATAATGCTTTTAAGGAGAAGCAAACAATTAAACTATTTAATAATTACCGTTCTGTAGAACACTCAGTACAATTTGATCTACTTTCCATTTGTCTTCAGTAACGTCATCATTAGCGGATTTTATGTATACATACACACAAATAACATTTGATCTACTTTCCATTTGTCTTCAGCAACGTCATCATTAGCGGATTTTATGTGTACACAAATAGACTAGATATATAAAACTGCTAAGACAACGCGAATATATAAAAATAAATAAAAATATTCAGTGTAGCTAGGGTTTTATTTAAAAATTTATTGTTTCAATATGTACCTTCTCTAATAATGTGTGTCAATGCAAATAACTGTAATAACTGTAAGTATCTCACTGTAAATATGCATTTAAATATTGCAACAATCATTAGAGAGAGAAAATATTGGAGCTGAAGGTAAATTACAATTCATCTAGCTCTGATAATATGATCAATCACTTCACAATGAGTTTGAAATTTTCAACATGTTCCACATCGTTAAAATCGTTAAGAAACTTATAGGTGAAACGTACACATTTCTTCACATTTCAGTGTTTGAAGTTCACAATTTCAAAGATCCACTAATTTCTCAGTGCAAGCGACTGTAATATGTAATCGCAACCCAGTCGAAATATACATTTAAAATCTAGTTAAAAACAAAACTTCTGCAACTATTGGGTTGGCAAGAAACCAGAAGGATGGCAGAAGATCATCGAACAAAATGGAAAATATTTCACTGCTTAAAGTTCATTGTTTGTATAAATAAATTGCCTTTTATTCCACCTTAAAATGCCGAAATTGCTTTCGTGCCAACCCAATATAAGTAAAATCTAGCTACACAACTTCCCGATCAAGTTAGCAAGTTGCTCTAATAAATGACGTACCGAAAGTATGTAAATGCTCGTTCAAAATTTGCAAAAATGGTTAGAAACTAGCAGCTAGATGAACCGAGCAGCTATACCGGAAAACTGCACGAAGTTCTGGAATCGCGGGCTCCTGTCACCTGGTACCGGGATGTAGGGTCGATTTTGATGCTCGGCGGGACGGGGGGTTGGGGGGGAGAGTAGCAGAAAGGGAAAAAAAAAACCGGAGATGCTAATCTCCCATCGCGTCGAAGGGTGGAAACTGTGTGCTAATGCGATCCCGTTTAGCCAAGTCAGCTGGAAAACGTGCAAGAAGCGCCCCAACCCCCGAATGCACGGCAAAACACGGGCCAGGGGATCCTCCCCATTAGTCCGCCTCCGGGCGTTGTCGATGTTGCGGCTCGAGGATTGTCATTATTTCGCGATATCCACTCGGTCGGAAACATTTGGACACATTCATCCTGCTTTCTCTGTCTGTCACCGAGGAATCATTCCCACAGACGATGTGAAGTTCGGTCCATCGGGGGGGGGGGGGGGGAGAACACATTTTTTTTTGTCGGATCAAATCCTCCGCATGGTAAGAGGCTTTCTTATTCCTTTCGAATAATCATTTTTGCGGGAGGGTGACAGTTGGCGCGTTTGCAATTTTTACACGCGTCTTTACGGCCGTATAAACTGCAACGGAATTTTGAACTTGTTCGAAGCCGTAAAAGACGTTTATGTTGCTGAATACATTGTACGGTGGAAGGATTTTACGAAGCTGCACGAGGGTAGTACAGTTTTTCTTGATGGTTTAACAGATTTACGCTCGGTCTGGGTGGCCTAATAACCTTGGCTGCTTGAAATGTCGCTGGGAGATTCAGGGATGTGCTTTCATGGTAGATTCTGATAGATTCATTGAGCTGCTTTCATGTAATATTAGTTAAAAACATAAATAGGTCTATTTCGAGTTATAAATCGATTAGGAGTTGGCAGTCGATGTAATTTTCAGCGCAGTCATTCAGTTCTTCAATTATTTAAATATTCAACTCGTATATTAGATCATAAATAATAACAGACAGGCATTAATTATAAACTTCGGACACTTCTATTTCTAACGCTGTAGCATCGATCACCGTGTAACGCTTTAGTAAAAACGGCTTTCCGTTTTGTATTATACAAGGTGTCCCAAAAATGTGCATTAAAGGAGTGATTCCTGAAGTCTTCCGAAGCAAGTTTTTCCTTTGTGAAAATGTTCGCCACGCCTTTGTTGGGGAGTTATTAACGAAAAACACGGACCAATCAGAGCACAGGGTACCTGATTGGGGTCTGTGGTTTTCGTGAATAACTCCCCAACAAAGTCGTGGAGAACATTTTTACTAAGGAAAAAGTAGCTCAAAAGACCTCGGCAATCACTCCCTTAAAGTATGTACAACGTTTTTAGAAAATTTTATCATATTCATAACATAAAATTCCAGATATTAGTTGAAGACGTACTTTAACATATATAGCCAGTAAAATTTCTCGAGAAATTGCATGTAATTTTGCAACAAAAAATTCTCAAAGCTGCATATGTTTTACAGATCGTCTAAATGGAACGAATTTTTTGTGAAAAAAATATATGCAGTTTCTCGAGGAATTTCGATTAGAAAAAATTCCAGATAATTGTTAAGAGGATAGTTTCGTTTCCAGAATTGCTAACATAGTCAAAAACGCTAGAGAAAAGATAAAAGATCGAAAGTCCTATTTTTACGTTTACGAGGCGTAATTTGCATTATTCTGCAGCATGTAGCTGTCGTAGCTTTATGAAAATAGCTACATTCGCAGCTTTATGTTTCCGAATAATGCAAATTACGCCTCGTAAACGTAAAAATAGGACTTTAGAGGGCGACTGCGGCCTAGATTGATCTTTTATCTAGCGCTTCAATCCTGGAAACGAGTTTACCCCCTTAAAGATGCACTTTACAATAATATCCAGTGAAATTCCTCGAGAGACTGCACGTATTACTTTTTTCACAAAAAAACTCTCAAAGGTGATGTTTCCGTGTATAAACCTTCGGAATGGAACACGCGCGTTCCAGACAAAAGAGAACGGGCGTCATCTAATCATTGAACGAAAAAGACACCGACGAAGGGAGCCATCTGGAAAGGTCGGAAGTCGACTGTTGAATAATGGCAGTGTGAAACGTGGAGTGTCGCGGCGGTATAACGCGCGAATGAGAAGAGCAGATCCTCCTCGGGGTCCGCTCGAATTCCGCTTCGCTGCCGGTTATTAGGCAAATACGGTCTCGTCAATGATAACCCTTTCGCTCGAGGGCTGAATAATATGGCACCCTTAAACGGGTGGCGTTTGATGTGCCGCCGGTTTGACGCGCGTCGCAGCCAATTTCGCCTCGTATCCCCCCATTCGCTACCCCGAGTGTCATAATCATCGCCCTCTCTCGTCTGTTGTCTAATCCTCGACACGAATTGCGACAGTTTTTCGCCGGCAATATTGTCCGACTGTTTCCCTAATCGGCTAACTCGCTCAATACTCCTCCCGGCGCACAGTGCGGTATTCGGTTCGAAAAGTCGGAAGCAAGATGATTTCAAAATTTTGCGTGGGTCATAAAATTTTAGCTGTCGACGTAGTTAAGGTCTGAAGAATAAGGCTTCAGTATTGTTTTTTTTTATTTGTTCACCCGTGAAGTATACTACTTCATCGAAAGTCAAGAGTTTTTTACTATTTAACTGTAAATAGTATTTTATTAAATAATCATTGTGGGAACGATTTTTTTAATCTTTTTCCAACGCAGTCAAATTTTCAAAATTACCCCACATACAATATGTGTTAAGATAGTTCTAATGAGTATGCTATGGGTCTTTATATGTAGATTAAAAATATATGATAAATAACTTTGTATAATATATGATAGAATTTGCTACGACTTTTATTTATTTTGGATTTGCAAAGACCACTAGCAACAAAATATTGTTTGATTCCACTTGAAATTTGTCTAGAAAAATTGAAAACTCCATAAACACATCCGCACACTGCAAGCAAAAACAAAAAGTGTATGTTTAATTTTACAATTCATGCATATTTGCTTTTTGCCAGAAAGGGTATAATATACTTTTTAATCTGAAGTGGTTAAATAGTTTAAAATACTTTTTTAAATTCATTTCAATTCATTTTTGCCCTAAATACATACAATTCACAGTCTAAATGTATATGTACTATACATTGTATAGTATACCAAGAGAGTGTAATGAATGGTCTAGTTTTCTTTATAGACTACAGATAAGAGCAAACATAATAAATAATTAGTCGAAGCTGTTGCTAATGATGAAATAAAAGAATATTTGCTACAGCTAGAAAATGAGATCGAAAAACCTTCCAAAAGATTTGCATGGTTATAGATATACGATGTATGCACATGGAAGTATAATTTGAAAGGCTCATAAACAAATAATACAATCAATATTCCTCGGGTTGACCCGAGTCCAAGTTTTCTTATTTTCCAATTAAGACTGCAAATCTGCAGATAGTTGTGGCAGAGCTCGTATGAGAAACAGGGAGTCTCCCATTTTGATCAGAAACTAATTAGGCAGAAAATATCCCATTTGCTCCTTAATTGTGAACGATTTAAATTTTAATAGGCTGCGCGGTAACGCTTAATCCTACATGCTACTCGAGCGTGATCGTATATTCGAAATATAATTCGATATATGTTCTGCCTTTTTAGGGAATGCTAAGGGCGACGCGTCCACTTTGCAAGCTTCTCGAGCACCATCAGTTTCGATACTCGAGCGAAACCTGGTTTGAGTTATCCTGTCATCGGCGGCGATCGGTAATGGTTATTTATGGCAATCGTAACCGCACCGATATTATGACGTCTCCTCTGATCATTGGACGCATGCCTGAAACAAGTTGTCCCGCTGCTGTTCGCGCGTTGAAAACGCTCACTTGGCGTTGCGCCAATTGGGCTGCTGCCCTTCACCTATGCCAGTGAACGCTGTACGAAATTGGTTTCCCTGTCTGCTTCTGAAAAGTTTCGCGCGCAAGATTGAACGGGGAATCGGCTGACCAGGCGCCTAACACTCCCAAAAATTAAGACGGCACTTTGCGGAAACGCCAGAGAGTGTCGCGCGACTCAAAGAGAGGACTGATCAAAAATTACCAATTATCATTTATTTATTATTTGAAAATACTTATTCTATTTCAATGGGATTTCCGTGACTATTTATTGCAAGGATTTTATAAAGGGTCTTCCAATAAGAAGTGATCGTTGGTTTCTACAATTTTACTAACCACGCATCGAAGAGTGACAACTCTAATCTTCACGAATAAAAAACAGCGCGAAATTAAAAATTTTAATTTCTTCTTTCTTCTAAATTTAAATTTTCTTCCTATATTTATTTGTCTTATTTTTTAGTTAAAAACAAATATGAGTTCCACAAATATGAATTACAACAAAGTTTGAGAGCTATACTTAATATAATTAGTAAAGAAAATTGTTTAAAACAAATAGCAATCAAGGGGAACTGTCCTTTAATGTAAATTTCAAATAAAACACTTAAACTAGTAGAGAGTTATTGGCAATACAATTCAAAAACAATTCGGAGTGCAAAGGGCTCATTCTATTTCATAGAAGCATCCGAGAGTGGAAGGGATTCGTGGCTAAAGATTGCCTCTCGCACGCAGAGCGAGAGAACCGGAAGTGATTCGCGACGGTTTTCCCGCACAGAGGACGACGACGTCATTGAATTGTTAAATGGAATTCATCGCCACCATTGAGTTCCCTGGTCGAAGTCAGAGGCAGCTTCCGCAGATTTCCTCGATCCTCGGGCGAGAGAGAAGGGGTTCGAGTCTGCGGAGAAGGAGTTGGCCGGGCCGCAATTCCTTCGGCCGGGGGTCTGAATGAAAGTTATGAGGATGAATCTGGTCGGCCGGTTGCGGGGGAGGGCAACGTTCAACGAAAAAGAATGGTGGATGAAGAGCCGAGAGTCTGAGCTCCCATCGTCCCAGGCGTATCCACTTACAGGCGACACTATGGCCGTGTGCCGCGGCGGGTAGATTTAGGCCAGATAATACTACTTCGTACGCGTGCACGGAATTGCTCGAGGAAGATGATTGGTGGCACGGCCTGCGATCGTTTCGACGAGGCGGTTTTCTTCGATGCTTTAGTTCTACGCGATCATCGTACATGTTGTGCAAAACGTTCCTTCCCGGACACTATCCCCCTCTCCCGTCCCCTGCACACACACACCACCCGCCCCATCCCGCTCCCTTAACAACGATATATCCCTGAACCGCAAGCGTGTGCGAGCTGATGTTGGAAAATAATTACTTTGCGAGTCTCACTATGCAATTGTTCTGCAACAGTCACTCTAGGGATACTTCTCACGCAACAGCTATTTTATAATGATTTTGCAGCAATTACGCCAATTTCTCTCGCGATAATTGCCAAGCAACTACATATTCCGCCGAGGCTCGCGAGCACAGCTCATTCTCGAGCTGCTCTTACAACGTATTGTGGCTTTCTTTGTAAAAATCGGCCTTTCAGTGAATTCTCCTCCATCATAAATCTCTGTCTTACTAGCATATTGTTCCAGCGCGCTCGTAAAACGATCGCGCGTACAATTTAACTCGATATTTATCGTAATTGTAAGTAGATAGCGGATTTTATGCATTTATGACGAAAACATTAGTATAAATATAAAATGAATAAAACCATTAGAAGAATTTCGAAATACTGTTACATTATTTTCAACCTCTTAAACTGTGACTAATAGAGAAAATAAATTTCTATTTCACTCCAGTTTGCTGCAATTCAGATGGAAAATTCTTATTTTGCTTAATGATCAGCTGTAATGTAAACTCTAGAATTAAGGAGCATATATTAGGTGTGCAAATAAGTTCCTTCCTCTTTTTTTCTATGATCATAACTGCTGATCGTATTCGAATTACTTCCCGATTTTGATGCCATCCGAAAGAGCGTTGTTTTAGTTTTATGAAGAGTCATGATGAGCGCTTTAAGAGTTTCCAGTCCTATATGCAACAATTTCAAGCACGATGGCGTGCGAGGAGCATTATTTGCGTCACTGCTTACTATTTGCTTTCTAGCTTAGGAAATCAGCTGTTGATGCTACTGAAATGGTTTGTGCGGCACTGGAAGAGAACGGTGTATCTTATAGAACATGCAAAAAGTGGTACCAAAGATTTAAACCCGGGAATTTTTATTTGGAAGACGACGATCGTTCAGGCGCAGCGAGAAAGTTTGATGACGGAGAGTTAGAGGAATTGCTCAACGAAAATCCGACCCAGACGCAAGAAGAATTGGCAGAAAGATTGGGAGTCACCAGGCAAGATTTTAGTGCATTTTATGCACGTAAAATAGAATAAAATGTTGAATTTGAATGAAAAAGGAAGAACTTATTTGCACACCTAACACATACTTTTGAACACTTCTGAGCTTGTACGTTAACTTTTTAGCCGATTCGATTATTTTAAGTAGCACGGGTAAGTCGTGATAAACATTTTGGTAAAACGTTACATATTCTGTGAAACTAAATTTTCTTATTTAAAATTCTAAATAATTTATAATGGTCACGAAAGCAATGACGCACACGTTCCAAGGCTTTCTAAAAAGCATACACGCGTTTAACTAAATTTCGATTAACTGAAAACTGTGGCTAATACCTCGCGAAGGTAAAAACTGGATTTGCCAGATCCAGTTCACACGTAACATTTGTTATAAATACATCTGCATAACATCGTAATTTATTTCGAGATCTCGTTCACCTGTTTCAATATTCAATAATTAAAGAAAAAAAAAATCGATGGAAATTCATGAAGTGGGATTATTAATAGCAAAATTTACTAAATTGATCAATTGCGCAAGTAGGTGATTAGAGTCGTTATCAAAGACTGTGTATGTCGTACCTCGCGTCATTAACGTAGCTGTCGTGTCGTTTCACGCGGTCTTGTTGTGATTACTATTCCCGAATAACACTAAAATATGCTCGCAGTTGACCGTACTCGGTGTGACATTAATAATCCACGCGATGAAATTATAACGTCCTATGATCTATCGACCGAAGATCTCGGGTGTATTGATTTTGGAACGACTTTCGGTCGTTCGAGCCGACATTTTGGAAATTGTGATCTGAACATGCGGGTTCCAACTGGTGTTAAATATACACTACATAAATGTATAACAAGTAGACGGCAAATATATATATATATATGTTATATACAGTATTTATATAGAATTATACACGTACCGTTCTCATTCATAAGAAAAGTAACATAAGTCAAAAAAAGGAAATTTTACAGAAAAACCATTTGAAAATTACCTAAAATTACCAATTTCTTTTATTGTATATCATCAACTTAGGAACGTAAAATAATTTGTTGTTATATAGATACTGGGTTTATTATCATCTACATTAGTCATAAACTACACCACAATTTATATCTATACTACTATTACTATATGTATATATATTAATATACATTGCATTTGTTTAAAAGAATTGCAACATAAATTGTGAAAGAAACAATGTTTAAAATGTCGAAGAATATCTTTTCGGATTCGTTCATAGGTCACTAAAAAAACTACGACAAAAGTTTCAAATTTCCCTTAGAATTACCCTATTATTATACTGTTTTCAGAAATATATTTTGAGTTGTTTAACTTTTCTCACGAATGAACGATATGACTGACACGGCACTTAACCCGTTAATAACGGGTGATTTTCCAGAAGAATAAAAAGCGAAAGAACCGAGGAACGTAGCCGTGAAACGATTTCGCTCGCGTATGTCCGATTTCTTGGTTTATAAATACCACCGCGGTCCTGAAAAAACAATCGGCCTCCTGAAATTCCATTGGCCAGTAAGTCGGCACCTTCGGAGACTGTACGAGAGGCCTCTAGCAATTACCCCCTAATATTATTTATATCTGTCTGTCGTTATATCACGGCAGAGCGCGATAGTAGCCGGGTAGAGGTGGGACCGGTAAGGATGTTGCCTGTTCTTTGGCGGTTTCGCGCAAAACCTTCCGCGGCATTCCTTCGCGGAAGAGGCGAAGGTCGCCAATTATCGAAGGCGGCTTAATGCGAGCCCCTATGACGGGTCATATTCAGCCCTCTTTTTGTTCGCGGGACGATTCCACGCCGGCGTCAAAGAGCACCGGCCGCTTCGTAAATCCTCCTCGCGGCTTTCCAACTCGTCCTCTTCCCTCGCGCGACCTGAACTTGATTATACACAGTGTTCCAGGAACAAAGACGACTTATCGTCACCGTAGTAGGGTAAACTGTACAATGATTGGCACCCTAAGCCAAAATCGTTAGTAAAAATCTTCTTATCTTCTTTTAACATGTTCAAACGAAGCTTAACTTGCTATTATTATAAGCTGATAGAGATTTTTCAGCAAAATCAAACAGTTTTATGAAAAATCGTGATAATGGAGAGCTTCCACCGAAATGCTGGAAAAAATTGTTTTTGTAAATCATTTCGAAATGATGTAATTTATTATTTCAATATCACGTATGTAGATTACGGAACATTTTAATAAGTAAATATATATTTTCATCGGGAAACTGACGCTGTGAGTGTCGATACTCATTTCTACTTAAATTAATTATAAATCTTCAATCTTTGTTAATCTCTTCTAGGATTAATTCTTATTGCACTGTGCTACACAGCGGAGTTTTATGCAAAATAAAAATATTCTGAATTATAACTGTAACAAACTGGAGTGAAATAGAAATTTACTTTCTTTGTCAATATGGATAAAAGGTTGAAAATAATATAACAGAATTTTTAAATTCTTCTAATGTTTTCGCTGTTTTTAATTACGCCTACTCATTTTTGTTATAAATGCATAAATATCCGTTGTCTAATGATCCGGAACCTTCGTCAGGATATTACTCAATAGTATAACAAAATCATCAATGAAGTTTTATAATCGCGTAAAAAAGTTTACAGAATGATTGATTGTGGTGAAGTATTAATAAGTATACTAATTTGGATGTGATAACAAAATGAAATTTGTGCCAAAGTGCTCTGTACAGCTACCTGAAAAGCTTCTACAACGTTTCAATAAAGTAGAGTACTTCACGGGTGTACAAAAGAAAAACAATACTGAAGCCTTATTCTTCAGACCTTTATATAAAAATTTGGATAGACACATCCCTGTCATTTTACCACGTTTTTATTTATAAACTAATGTGAAATAGTCGGTTATACCGCATTCTGTAACTGGTTGTTGAAGCAGCGAACGTTTCTCTCATCGTAGGTAGCGATCATTGAACTCGGATGCGAGCAGAGCCTCGACATTCGATTCTCCGAAACTGAAAGTGCCTTTGCAAAAAAAGCTGCACCGTTTCATATCTGGATCATTGATTCTATCCGTCGGCAATATGATCTCTTGTGATATTAAAATCGTGAACGGCTCTTTTTATAAAATTATACTGTTTCGCCTTTTTATTGTCTGTGTTAGAGAACGGGTTTTTCGAGGATCATAATTGAATACCGAATGTTGTCCGATATAAATTCAACCGTACCCGTATCTGGGGATCTCATTTTCGTAATACGCGCGTCTCGTTGAGCTTTATTTAACAAACTTTACTTTGATTATACTGCGAGGAGTACACGGTAACCGCCTAGTGGGACCGTCAGTAGCTGCCCGTTGAATTACCTTGCCTCATCAAATTCTTATCGAATTCATCGGGGAAACAGAATTACCAACAGAAATCGACATCATCTGCTTCTCGAGGCATCGAGGATCCAGCTCGTAAATTTCGTGTAACGCTCTCGTAAACGTGATTTTTCTTCGAAAATATGACACCGCTAATATATTCTTATCTCGACCGGCAGATTTATCGGACACGATCAAACGCGGTCGGAATGTTTTACGATCGGCCTTGAAGAAATTATAACGCCGATTGTAGCACGGACTCATAATTGTCCAGTGCAACCACCTGTTACTTGCGGATATCGTAGATATGCGAAATCAATTTACGGCCGACGAAATTACGCGCGACGCCGCGGCTCGTTTCATTGATACGCCACGTCGATTTCGTTATAAAAACATCGCCGGCAACCAGTTAGCCTGTCCGCTCGTGTTGCTGCCGCAGAAATTATGGATTTGGTGGAGACTAATCTGTTCTTTTGTGTCGGCGCGACGGAATTATGATGCAAAAATCAACTGCGAAGAAATTTTATGGTACCCTCGCCCGAGAAAACTCTTATTGTTCTATTTCGCTGCGAAACTCTGCCCTCAATCCTGAGATTTCTGCTGTGAAAACTGCGACTGGGAAGCATCGACAAAGCCCCAATCTCAAAACCAAGGTCGCCACATTGAAACTTCTGTCCCACTCTACCGTTCCCCTTCCACGACGCTACTCCCCCATGCTTCCGCCACGTGATTAATCTGGTAATGAGGGAGGGGGTACCTTTCCCCTTCGATTCCAAGTACAAGCAGTAGGAACCAAATAGGAATTTATTTCTCTTTTTAGTAGGTTTATTAAATGTGCTAAGAAACTCTTGACATCCTTAAATTAAGGATTAATAGGATTAAGGATTAATAAATTCATAAAATCCCCAACCCTTTATATTAATGCCCACGTATCTACCTACAATGTATTTTTGAAATTTCGTGTACGTTCATCTTTGAAAATTATAAATGATTTATACCTGAGGGATAATAACATGTGCTAAAATCTATATGTTAAACAATGTTCTTTAGACAATTTTGAGTATCCACACACGGGTTAAAACACCGGAACTGACAAATTTTACACTGAATTATAACAATTGAATTTTCATTATTTCACTAGTTTCAGTTAATTTCACTAGTCGCAGTTTCCACTAATAACCAAACTGGGGAACTTAAACGAATAAAAATTGTTGTGCACTGATTGCAAGAAAAAGAGCTGTGTAGACATGTACTTCTTCTTGTAATATAATTGTAATAAATTATTATTATGTATAGTAGCGATAAGCAAAAATACTATAAATAGTATTTTCCAAATCGCCTGTTATGTTCATTGGCTTCAATTTCACCGACACCATTTTGTCATAAATGCACGAAATCCGCAGCCTGGTAATAACAAATGATTCTCGAAAGTGTCTCATCGTTCGTAGAATCATTTTCGCGTGTCCGATTTTTCTGTAACAATGCCGTAACCCAAAGCCACCTAGTCGAAAATAGAATTGGTGGTTTTTAAATCACAATGATTTACAATATCTGCCGAAACATTCGGTATCGCGGTAACTTATTTTTAAACTAAAAGAATCCAAGTCTCCGAAACACAAGGGACTCGACAAAGCGACTCGTTTTTCAATTCCGTTATATCGCGGTACTCTATTTCGAATCCGGAACGAGGGTTTTTTTATTTATGCGTTCGTTCGAGCATCAATCTACTGTTTTCTCCGTTTCTTTTTTTTTTTGGCATTTTCATCGTTTATGCTCACGATAGCATTTTCGCCGGTAAACGACGCGATAATGACACCGAAAATATTCTCTCGCGACGGAGGTCAAAAAACCGGTAAGTCGGCTTCGTCGACTATAAAAAAAAAACAACTATGCATTTCCCAGATTCCTGTCTCTCTGCTCATTCATTCTCTTGTTTCTATCCACGCTTATCTCTCTGCTCGGCTACTCGTCTATTTCTTATGCAGTTCTACCGATTTTATGAATTTTCGATAAATACCGGTTTAGACGAACTTACGTATTTCAGGACTGCGAGCGTCTTTCTCTTGTGCATACAGCATCGTCGTAAAGGTTCAGACCAATTTTTCTTTAGACGTATCACTTTTCTACATAGTCGCTGTGGAACGTATGTTGACATGTCTCAAAAATGCATATATTCTATTCTAAATGAATAATTTAGGAATTAATCGAAAATATATTTGCTGTGTGGCCGGACGGATGGTACAACCGAGCAGAGGGTGATACTACATGTAAAAGTCGAAAAAAGGAATAACATTTTTTTCGTTTGATGCTTCGCGTTTTCGAGAAAATGGAGTTTAAACTTCCGCTAGGTTCGCGTGCTTTAGTGTATGCACAAAGTAGAATTGGTTGATCATGGTCAGACGCGTCAGACGGTTCAATAGCACGTGTACTCGCTGCATTTTCAAACTCGATTTTCTCGAAAACGAAGCGTCAAACAAAAAAATGTTATTCCTTTTCTTCGACTTATTTGTACATGTAGTATCACCTCCTGGTCGGTTGTACCCGTCCGGCCACGCCTTGTATAGCACAAAAGATGACATACACAGCTTATAATAATGACAGAAAAAATTAAATAACTCTTTTATCGATTGCGCAAAGTATGTTGACAGCATTGAAAATTCGTAATTGAGTGTATTCTTAACAATAAAACGACATAATTAATATGAAGTTTGATACCCTTCGTTTCTTATGACCTCTTCAAGTTTTCTCTAGGCATATACTTTCAAACAATTTATTTATAACTTGATTTGAAATTTAAAGCATGCACCTTGCTTTCTCGATATATATTTTGTTCCATTAAAACATCGAAGTTCAAATTTTGATTCGTCGCTAAATATATCCTTCTTCCAAAAATCTCGTGATCTGTTTTTCAAAATATTATTTTTTGAGAGACTCTAGTATATAATATAGTAAAAATTGCAAAAAATATAAATAAATTTAATCTTGTTATTTTTATAATACCATACGCATTAGTCACTTTTGATGGTCGGTAAGTTTAGTGTTGACTAACACAGCTCCACAGAACACGTAGTTTAAATTTTTACACGTGATCAAAACGGTTTTGAAAAGTGCCTTTTATTCCTAGAGTTCCTAACAATTTCAATTTTGTTCAAAATTTTCAAGTCATTTAATAAACCAATGTTTCTTATTGCTTAACAATAGACAAGCCGTTTGTGATCCAATTTTTAAAAAGTTATTCTAATTTAAAGGGCGCTCGAATACTTTCGTGAGCCACTGTACATTTCTTGACAATTTACAGCGTGTCGCAACTCAGGAAATGTGAAGATACTACTGTAAAATATTCTCGAAGTGATATTAGAAACATTAGCATAGATAATTTTATTGGAGTTTATTTTAGTTTGTTAGAATTAACGCAGTTGAGAAACACGTGACGTTCTGTAACAAAACTTACTCTAACACTGATGATTTATAAAATATTCGTGTGGCTGATTTTTATCTATAAAATACAGTGAGCTACGAATGTATTCGAACGCCCTTAAAACAGAATAACTTCTTTATAATTGTACCAAACGACCTGATTTTTTATGATAAATTAGAAGCATTGGTTTATGAAATGATACGCAAAAGAAATTTTCCAAAAATTATAATTTACAAAGTTACATGCAAAAATAAAAAAGACATTTTTTAAAACTTTTTTATTTAGGCTCTTAAAATGAAAATTTAAAATATATGTTTTGTAGATCAGTTCATAAACTAATGTTTCTAATTAATTATAAAATATTAGGTCGTTTGGTACAATTATAAAAAAGTTATTATGTTTTAAATGGCGTTTGAATACTTTCGTGGCGTTAAGAATCTCAATCTATATTCGTTGAACAATTAAATTTTTGTTAGCGAAGATGAAATTTTATCCGGATACTTTTATACTTCTTCAATGATCGTTAATATTTTTATCAAACTCTTTTTTTGTAATTGCAAAAATTTCTCTTTTGTTGTATGTCGGAATAAAATTCCGTTCTTTTGTTATTAATATTTAACACATTCACTGGTACGGTCACGCGAACGTGACGTCAATTATATCGCAATTTACATGAAACTAGTCAAACTCCACTTTACATAAAATTAGTTTAAATTATTTTAATATTTGATAAAGTAGGTACTTACGTTCTATTTAAAAAGAAAAACATTTTAATAATGAAGGTGAGCGACGAAACAAATGATGGTAGCGAATGTGTTAAGCAGCGAAAGAAACACGTATAGACGTACACAGTAGCTATGAATAATCATGGTATTATTTACTTAATCAATTTACTTAACATGTATTGACTGCTCTCCACAGACACCCCAAAAATCCCATAAAACCAAAGCAATATAATTAACAAAAAACCAAAAGTGGAATTTTAGATTTTGTGACTTAATAAAATTGAAATAAAGAATAATTCATAACGGTATTCATAAAATGTTGATTTTTAAATGCTTGTACGATTTTTAATAGATCTTATTAATTTAATCGTTTTTGACGGTGATGGACATTTTAGAAATACTTCAATATTCACTGAAGTATCCGTGACACTTTAAACGATAATAATTCCTGAAAATATTCCAGTTTGAAAAAATTCGGAACTATTTGGAACTCAAAAGATATTCCATGTCAAAGGGAAATAACTTCGAGAACTTATTTAATAAATGACGAATTGTAATTCTAAATTTGAAGTATGCATTTTCAAGGTAAAAGAATGCTCTTGAATTTAAAAACAAAATATTTTTGGAAATATTAAATAGGTTCAGCAGAGTTTACAAAAGAGAATTAGTAATTTTTTCGATCCAAAATCATATATTTACAACGTTTCGAAAGTAATGTAGATGTATTACGAAAACTACCGAGCACTGAAAGCGATTAAAATGCTTTGGTTGATAAAAATAACAAGGTTCTATTTATTTAGATTTCGTGTAATTTTTATTGCAATATGTGCTTGAATAAAGAAATTTATCGAATCACACACACACATTTTCCATGTAAGCAACGTCATAATTTCAATAGTTATACAATTAAAAATGTAAGACCGGTCATTTTACCGGCAGTGGTAAGTTTAGTGTTAAATGCCGATATGAGACAAGTCATTTTTTACGAAATTAACTGCTAGATCGGCCGTCCGGACCACTATGGGTCGTACTGAAACTCTTGCGTCAGGTCGAAAATTTCGATATTTTTCTCGGCTCGGAAAGACGTGTATTACCTCGTATATGTATAACAGTGTCGGTGCATGCAGGAGGATCGTATGCGTGCGTGTGACACGATAAATCGGTCTATCAATAGCCACCTGGGATCATCGACCAAAAGCATGACGATGATCCCGGGCCGGTTGTTGATTTGCGAGAGCTCGGGCCGGCGCGGCGGCGCGTTGTTTCGCACACTGCATTTGCATATTTCTCGCGAATGCCTATTGCGGCTCCGAAATAGCAGAGCATCGGCGCCGAATCAACGTAACGCAACGGCGAAGGAGAAGACACAATACGAAAATGTCGGCGCGGCGCGGCGGGCCGGGCCGGACCGGTGTGCGAGAACGTTTCGCGAACGGATGAAAAACACACCAGGCATCCGAGCAATTAATTTACGACGGTTCGGAACTGGTTTCGGTGGGCCACAGCGTGTCTGTGTGTCGCACAGTTTCGCGCTCGACAATTATTTCTCGCGAGGGCGGTTTTCTCCGGCCGATCCTCTCCTCGGCTTTTTGCCACAGTTTATTTCGCAGGCCCGATAAGTCCGACCCCTCCCGAAGTTCGCGCGAGTCGCAACGTCTTTGGACGTTCAGAATTCCTGCGTGACGCCAAAATCATTTTTTGGTTGCGTTGCGACGTCCACAGCAAAGACAGAACAAATTCTTTTTCGAGTGAAAACTTCTTTAGACGCACCGCGTACACAATTTCTGGGAAGTGAATCAGTCCGATCCGTCACGCTTCGAGGTGAAACGCTGTTCGGGTAAGCTCGGAGGAGAGCGATCGAGAAACAGACAGGTGCGACAATAATAACTCGCTATACGAAACCATATAATTCTGTATTATGGAAAAGATTTTGCCCCCTCCATATACATATGTACATCAATAATAAATGATAACTAGACTGCGGATCATTATGCAAAATAAAAATATTCTGCATTGATTGTGGGAAGCACAAATAAAATAAAAAGTGATTTCATCCCTTAATGATTTTGTTACGTTAAAAACAACATTATACAATATTCTTGAATTTGTCTAATGATAAACAAGAGTCGCCAGATGAAGACTTGTCTCCCCACTCTACCTTCCCCTTCCATGACGCCGTTCCCCCATGCTTCCGTCCGGTCACGTGGCTAATCCGGTACTAGCATAGTGGGAATCGCTAGCAGTGTCGCCCGATCGAGGAAATCGAGGGGAATACACAGTTTACCCCCTCTCTCATGACCAGATTAATACGTGACCAGATTTGGTCGATTCTGGCGACACTGATCGCGCTAAGTATGTAACGAACGTGCAAAACACAAGGTTGCAAAAACGAGCAAGGAGCCACTGTATGAAATAAAAATTATTTTTCACTTATCATACGCATCATCTGGCCTCTGGTGGCTATATTACCCTCCATTATGATGAGGGGAGATGTCAACATAGCTTCAGAAACACACACTTTATTAAATGATGAATGATTTCTTAGAATGAGTAGATACAACTTAAAATAGAAAAATGTTAATAATTAAGAAGTATCAATATTTTCAACTGGTTAAAATTATTTAAGGAAGAATGAAGCGTCTATCTGGCTCCTGCCTCTTGTAATTGATGCAGAACATTTTTATTTTGCATAAGATTTGCATAATTATTACAATGCAAGAAACTTTAAGAAAACAGACGAAGTTTTGATGTTGTCGAAACTATAATTATTGCTAAAATCGTTAATACTCATATAAAAAGATTCCAACTTGAAAGATGCTTTTGTCCGCCGGTGTATTGCTCCGGCCCGATAAGCCCGATCGCTCCCGAAGTTTGCGCGAGACGCACCGTTCTGAATCGTTCGGAATTCCTGCATGACCGACGACGCGACGCCGTAAATAATCCCCCCCGAAGAAAAGCCACACGAAAATCCTTTTGTTCGCCTAAGATCTCGAGGCATTCCGAAATAGTTCGATTACGATCTACGGATCCCGGCGAGATCACGTTTGACCGCGTCTCTTCCGCTGACTCAACGTGTCTCTAACGAACCTTTCAATATCGCTCGGTTTGGTTTTGCCGCCACGACGAGTCAATATGTAAATAAAGTTACTGTTATCGGTAGACATGCAAATTAGGTTATAACTGTAAGTCAATTTGGAAACTAAACTGCTAACAGTCGATTTACAAATTAGATTAGTCCGTGCTGCGTGCTGATACGCCCCGGGTATATTATTATTCCGAGCCGATTTGGAAAGTAGACTGATGCTTATCGACGACTATGCAACCGGCAGCATGTCCAGCAACGGGGATGCTACTATCTAGCGATTATTTCGCGAATCGCCGCACATTGCGCGAGCTCAAGTCGCTGTGTATCGTCCAGCGTCTTGCATCGATTACAGATTTCGCGCGTTTACATCACGGTCTTTCAATCTACCCATACCGTCCATTAATTACTTCTTTAATTAGACTGCAGATTCGTATGCAAAATAAACATTGTCTGCTTTCATTTCAATCTAGCCACACACAATTAATCAATTATTCGTTTAATTAGACTGTGGATTTGTATGCAAACTAAACATTGTCTGCTTTCATTTCAAGATTCAGGAGCTGCATACACATCTTTTTCTTTTCTTAATAATTTTAGTGAATTTTATATAATTCAAATATGTTTTTAAATTATTTGAATGCTTTCACTGTTTCGCATCAGGTTCACTTGATTTTGTTATCAATGCATAAAATTCGTAATATATCAAGTATGACCAATTTATTTCAAAAATTTATTCTATGTATTCATTGGCAAATATAGAGCCCTACTTTCCTGTAAATTCATTTATTTATTATTCATAAATAAATTGCGTGTGTCAATTTTATCTTACTTTGGTTTCAATCTTGTTACAGTTTTTATTGCGAAGATATTGAAGTCTTCACTCGACACATATGATTAGTGAAATTGGAAGAAAATTGTAAATTCTTTGCACACTCGGAGCTACTTCAACTCGACAATTAAACATTTCTTCCGATCTAGAATAATTCTATACGATTTTTTTCATTTTATGAATTACATTATATTTATCAATAATATCAATTACATTATAATATCTCATACAATACTTAAATGTTCAGTAATTGATTAATTTAATAGTGTAAACAATATTTTGAATAATGGCACAGCAATTTTTAGTGGTGACTGTCTGAGTCAGTGCTAGGGGTTAATTGTAAGAAACAGCGTTTTTTTCTTTATAATTCAAAATAATACTTTTCAATAGAAGACTTTGTGGTATATCAATGAAGAATTCTGGAGAATGGTAGATTCAGTTTGAATAGAAAATGTATATTTTTATACTACAGGAACAAATATTTTGCTCAAATTAACCTGCTCATCGATATTAAAAAATGTCGTTGATCTTTGTAGCATATAGTCGTAAATTAGATAAAATTGTTATTTAATGTTAAACGAGACCGGTTTAGACAGAATTTTGTTAAAAGAAAGAAACAGAGGATAATTGTTCATCTCGATTATTTCCTGTTAAATCGAGCTCCCATTTCGCTTTTCGAAAACGCTTGATAATTTCTTCCTGAATCTCGCCTATCCGTTGACTCACAATTTATTCCGGCCGTCCGTCCGTCTCCCAATTAGGGCGGGTTATAGTACATTCTACTGTAATACAGTTTTGCTGTGTCGGCGACAAGCCGCCGACAGACGAATAGAGAGAAGTTGTGCCGAGTTCGCCGGTGTTGACAACGCACTAAGGGGGTGTGTTGGTCCCTGTAATATGTGTGACAAGCGACTAAGCACCGTCTAACATCCGACTTGACTGCATATTAATAGATCCTAATATACGCGTCGCTCGGCATCGTTACGTCTACCGTTTGTTCCGCGAACTATAGAGACTATTAGAGCGTAGACGGTTCGACCGCGTACACTTTTCTGCATTTCAACAAAAAAAGCTCTACACATCTCTCGGAATCAGACACCGACAACGGAATTAGTTCTGCTCGATATGTAACAGTGAGCCGCGAAAGTATTCGAACGCCCTTTAAAACACAATAACTTTTTTTATAATTCTACCAAACGACCTGATTTTTCATAATCAACTAGCATCATTGGTTTACGAAATTATATATGCAAGAAAGATTTTCCATGCAAATTTTACATGCAAAAATAAAAAAGGCACTTTTTAAAACTTTTTTATTTGAGCCCTTAGTAATACTCTGCCCCATAGTAATAGTAGTGAATATTTAAACGGGAATTATTAGCGAATGCAGCTGTAAGTAATGTTGTAGCGCAAAATTGCGAAGTTTTCAATCAAAATCAATGTTTCATGACAACTGTCGTTTGTTCTGACACATCGCTATCCGAACACACAAAATAAAAAAATTAGGTGATATATTTTTAATTTATTGATTAATGTGATCTAGTTTTCTGATAATAAAAATGTTGCGTTCTATATTTATTTTCTTTTGCTACTATTATTATGGGACAGAGGAAGTATGTGTTTTGTAAATCTACGTTAGTTATACATAACTTAATGATTCTAATAGAGGAGAAACCATACATTGACATCTTCAATTTGAAAAATTTTCCGATAATTTTCAATTTCATCTACTCAATTTTCCTGTAAATGCATAAAGATTCGCAGTCTAGTCATCACGTATTGAAACAGAAGATACAACGCTTCAGAAAAATCGCTGCGGTTTAAACCGACAAAAACCGTAATTATTTTTGCACGCACCTAATATAACGATTATTATATGAACCACACGCGTAGGCATAAGGCAGCGTGATCATTTTCAGAGAAAAACGTGGTTGGCGCGCCTTTCTCTCTCGCTTAATTTGTCACGCTGTCTCGAGCACGTTCTAAAAAAGTAGAAAATTCGGTGTAAACACATCAACGAGCCTTTCAACGTGAAAAAATATTAACGATTCCTCAATCGGTGAAGTGGTGCTTGGCGTGGTTTGAATTAAAATTTTATAATTCCTTTAATTTATGGCATAATAAAACACGGCCCGGGAATAAGAGCTTTTGTGACTCTCGAGAATTCTCGAAGATCGGTTCAATATTTATGCAAATGTCTCATTATACTTAAGCGTGGACACGACGCGCGAGAAATCACTGGCATGCGGACAGATTCTTTCCGTATATGTAGAGTTTATCGTTGAACATTAAATTCTACAACAATTTCTGCGAGAGCGATTATTTTTAGGGCGTATCATTTTTAATTATTGATATGCCGGCTGTAAATGACATTATAGCATCGCGGCTGAATAACTGAATGATCGTTTTCATGCAAAATAAAGATATTCTACCTAAATTGAAACAAACAGGAGTCAGATAGAAATTTATTATCTTTTTAATAAATATGTTTGAAAATAGGTTGAAAATAGTGTAACAGTATTTTTGAGTCCTTCTAATGCTTTTACTGTTTCAAAATACTCATTCTTGTCATAAACGCATAAAACCCTCTAGTTATTAAACTATCAGTTAACTGTTAAGTATTAGTTTTGTTGTATCTTGTGTGTTAAATTTAATTACACCTCGTGCAATCCTTTCGAATAATATTCGCAGCAAAGGAAATGTGTAACGTTCAGCGAACATGCTTATTCATTATTCATAGAATGATTTAAATCAGTAACGATATCTTTTATTAATTTTCAGTTTTCTAATTAGAATAAAATGCATAATGCATGTCCGGCTAATGAGAAATTGTAAACGTTTGGAACATTTCACGTGACTTTCAGTTGTCACCTTCCGAGAAAATGGACTTTGTCACGCCGCCGAGCAGATTTCTGTGCGGGAATCGATTAAAAAGCCTTGAGGATTGATAGGATTTATAAAAATTGTCACGGTGGAGTATGAAAAACAGTTTCGTTCGGAACATGTATAATTAGATTTCTAAATGGTGTTACTTCAGGATTAGAATGATAAGATCGACGTGTTAGAAAGTGCATGTATGGAAATTAATAGAAAATATGTATGGTGTATCGTGGAAGATATGCTAATGCTTAAAATACATATAAGTTGTATAGTTTCTTCGTTTGATGACATGTGAAACACACTAGAGCTCCATAAATTCAACGGCATTCGTAGTTTCTATGAAAACTCAGATTTCAACGGGACATTTTTTAATCACTTTGTTTTCGTGTAACACAGAAAAAAGGAAACAAACTGTCAGTCCGACCTCGATGTCAGTGAGCAAATAATAAAAATAAATCCCCTTAGACGGGTGAACGTGCTATGTTCTTAGGAAGGACATTTATTTTCTTAGAATTAACATTCTTCAGGAACACATATCCGTTTACAAAAAATATTACGATAAACACTAACAATGAGCTGATTATACGACTTGTAATCATTCTGATAATCTATTTTCTGTAATTAGTTCCCTTTACACGTTCCTACGATTGTTAGCGTCTTTATAATTTATTATATTTATTCAGTATAACGCGAATGGATCCGTGTATGTTATAACGTTATTACACCCCATAAAATTCAAGATGAAGCTCGTAAACTATTTGTCTACATTAACGTAATAAACCAAAAACCACAATAATGTATTTTATGCATGTAGGAATATTCATCAAGATTTATTAAAGGCTAAATTTTGTTGTTGTACGTGTCACGGGAAAAAGTACTACGATTATTTAACACAAAATGGATACCTAAATCTTTAAAATCGCAAGAATCAAATGGTAGTTCTGTCGAAATACGTCAAAAACATGTTGCATAGTCGGACACATTTACATTTTTGTCAATTAAATTTGTTAATTTTTCATAGTCGAAAATTATATTAAATAGTTTCTTCAAGTTAAAGACCGAAGCTGCTAAATATGATTATACATTTTAATAGGCGTGATCAAGCTCCTTTTATTATTACGATACCCCGAGTCGAGAGATAATTTATGGGACACTGGAAATCGTACGCGTAAGAAGCCATTGTGTAAAACTGATCAACTTCTTTTTTTCGATTTTATTGAAACAATTCCACATTTTTTGGCAAGCTTATTTGTTAAAGTAATTAATTTACTTTTTAACCGTCGCACAGAGGGGTACTTGGCCCGTGTAGTCGCAGGAAAGTCGATTTCAAAGTTTTCCGTACGTCGTACAATTTTTGCTGTCCGACGTAGGTTAAAGGTCTGAAAAATAATAGGTTCCAGTATTGTTTCTTTTATATATAGCACGCTTTTATATAGCACGCTTTGTGCGTTCTTAAACAGTCTCTGACACAGCGAAATGTTTCCAACAAAAGTTGAACTGTATTTAAACATCATCAAACTTCTATCTTGATTGTTTAAATGTTAAAATGCATTTCTGCTTTCATAATGTTATAGCTGACGTAAAGACGAATTCAACGACCTATATGATTGACCTTGAGAAGAGGGACCTCGAAGACTTTTCGAGATCTCTTCATCACTGGTTCGTACTCTCGTACAATCGACGCTCTACTGCAGTTTCAATTCCGTAAACCCGACCGACGACGTCGAATCCGCAGACACACAATTCGAGATTTCGCGGGTAACGAATGCCAGCGAAGTCCCGGGGATCGGAAGGCCGGTTTATCGCGACTGTATCGTCTGCTATCACGAGAAATGATTAAACTGTTACGCGCACTGGTTTCGCGACAATTTGCCATTGCGAATGGCGGCCGCTGAAAAAGGCGGGAAGGATGCGCGCCGCGTCCGAGGATTAATCGAGAAACACGGAGTTCCGGACGTTCGGCAATTCGTATCCCGAGGCCCGACGATATCTCTGTTTATCGTTTAATTGAGAAACGCATAAACCGGACGGTTAGAATGAAATAAATAGCCGACAGCGTTGCTTAACTCTAGCACCGGACACGCGGAGGATCGCAGAGGGGCCTCTCGGTGTGCGCGATTCTTATTCAACCGATTTTTCTTTCATCTGTTCCCCCGATCGATTCCACGGGAATCTCCTCGGGCAAATCCACGGGTTCATATTAAACGGATGCGATCGTAAAAAGGGGACCGCGGGCACAGAGCAGCTCGGGTATACTACGAGGAGTTTCATTTGCACAGAATTTCTGCGCCAATTGAGACAATTTGTAAGATCGTTGTTATCATCGGTCAACTTGCGGATCAAGTTGTTTTGCCGCGAGTCGATTTCAACGGGTATAGAGCCCGAGTGACACCGACGGATTCGCGAGCTCGATTGCGACACGCGTCCTAACGGTATCTCCATTTGCACAAATTTTTATAGTTCTTCCAGTCACCCACGGCATCGCGACACCCGTCACACAACTTTTTGTTCCTGCGATAATACGGAAAAGAAGCGTTTCAAAAAATTAAACAGCAACTGTGGCAAAAAAATCTTCTCCAGTCCTTTAGCTGTGCTACCGCTGCGCAAAGTAATCCATTTTGTTTTATCAAAGAAAATAGTTGCGTTAAATACACTTCTATTTGTACAGGTTGCCCCGAGGGTTTCCTACTGGGGTCTCTCGTGACCCGAACGAATCTTCCAACTTTTCCTACAGTATTGTACGAAAATGCAGATATCAACATTTTTTTACTTCTTTAGAACATTTGGATTATTTAGTCTTAGAAGTGTCTTAAAAAATGTATACAAAATTTTAGGGTCCACTTAATATTGTATTTACATTTTTCGGATGAAATTCGATGCACCATAAATTCAATTCAATCAAACTCAATTTAGCAGTGATGAAATAGGACGAAATGTTTACATAATTATTATATCGCTTTAACTTTCACAGTTTTTGTTAATAAAGGCATTCATGGACTTTTGTAAAGTTTGATCGTTACACCTCGGGACACCACGTATAATACACCTGGACCCGCTTACTTGCATAACATGCTCGGAATAAAATATGAGAAACTCATGTTGCTACCATGCAATGCGGATGTCATTTTCAATTTTATGACATAATTTTCCACTGAAACACAAGTTTCTGTTTCCGTGCAGCCGCTCCGTATCATTTCAAGAAATCTGTTAAGTATTCACGTTCCTACCACTATTTCTTGTACTCAAATAATTATTAAACTCATTTACATGATTGCAATACGAATATAATTCGTGGCAGGTCTATATTTTTAAAATATTTCGAAATTTACTATCTATGTACCTTGTTAGCAGTAATTAATGTCTGTTTCTTACTCGTACAATTTTCACATTATTGCATCTCACTTTGTAGAGTGTGAAATTATCAGTAGACTGCGGATCTTTATGTAAAATAGACATTTTCTTGGTTAATTGCAACAAGCAAGAACAGATATAAATCTATCAAAGAAAGTATGAGTTACTTAAATGTTCCTAATCTTTACACTGTTATAAATTTTACGTTTATCATTAAATGGTAAAAATATTTCAAATCAAATAATGTATAAAATCTTTTGTACATTCTGCAGACGTGGTTTCTTATGTGTTTTCGGATCTACGTATTTGGGATTGTACGACAAAAGATAAGAACTTTTCCAAAGAAAATCGGTAAAGTACAGTGCACTATGCTCGTTGATTTAGCTTATCGATGTGACTGGACCGGATAACTAATAATTGACAAATGTTTACGGAAACTTTGTTCGGACTACGCTCTTATCGCTTGAATTTTTTGTCGTGACTCATTGCTGCGTCCTTGTATTGTGCATAAGATGTGTTGCCTGATAATAGCCGCTGATAATTTTGTAACAATTACATTTCTAGAAAGCTGAACTAAAGTAACAGTAACACTTGGAATAAATACATCAGCCCGTTTTTTTTTTAAATCATTACATAATTTATTATCTTATTCTGTTCGTAAAGCTTCAGATAAAATGTACTTTGCAGCCTAACCGTGCTGTAATTTGTTGCTAAACTTATTGTCACTTTAAAGAACGTACGGAATATTTAAAGACATTTTCAAATGTCCTTTATTTATTAGAATTTAGTAGAATCGAGTACTGCTGCTTCATTAATTGAAAATCAAATTTCAACTAGTCGAGAATTTCAGAAAATTTTACAATTATTGTATAGTCTCGATTATTGTTTATAATTTCTCTGCGTCGGGGGGTTTATCTACCCATACCGTCATCTAATGAAATGGAAAATAAATTCTTGAATATGCTAACGTATTGTGGAAGTCGTATGTATACTATTACTTGATAAAAGTAACTAATTACAATATTTTTATCCTGTCCTCACTCGCGTGACTTTCGCAGTTAAATATCAGAAACTCTAGGACGACCGAGTATATCACATTTTGTCGATACTTTATCATTAACAATTACTGTTTCAAATATAAAAAATCAAAATTCCCCATTAACGTTGTCCACAGCTGCTATTTTTAACATTAAACCTATACCGAGCTCTAAAAGCGATTAAAATGTGTTAGCTTATTGGAAATGACGAGGCACTTTATTTAGATCTCGGGCAATTTTTATTACAATATGTGCCTGGATGAAAAAATTTATCGAATCAATGTCCACGTATGCAACTCCAAAAAACTTCAATAATTATAAAATGAAGAATATAAAACCGGCGGTGGGGGGAGTCATTCGACCGACACAGTGGTAGGTTTAGTTTCAAGTTAAATTACAAATGCTTTTTCTATGGTTGCGGTAACAGGTTAGCAAGTGTCAAAAACGGAGTCGACCATACGTCAAAATTTTTTGCGAATTTCCTCGCGAGGTTCACTCGCAATTTAATATGATAAATATCGGGATCGGTGGACGACAAAAAGCACGACGATCATGCGAAGCCTATCATTGGCCTCATTCAATCTTGCGTTTCTTATCTACGTTTCTTTTCAAACTGCGTGCCGCTGGAGATTCACGAGGGCTCTGTGAAATTTCACGCGGAGAAATTCCTTTTTTTCCGGCGTGGAATTCGATTTCAAAGGATCACGCCGCTTCGGATTCGTCTGAGTAATCAATTAATGGGCCGATTTTCTTGCAGCTACTTTTTCGAGATACTGCCGAACCAATGATCTTTCAATATTTGATTACTGTGCCATTGAATTTCCCAGGAACGGAGGTATCAGAAGTTTCGCGATTATCGAACGTCGTAGATCAATAGATTGCGGATCTATATGCAAAACAAAAAATGTTTGCATCGATTGCAAGACACAGCAGCGAAACAACAAAATTTCTTCTTCTGCCATTGAAATTAATACACTGACATCTTTAAATCGTCTTAATATGACCACTACTAAAAAATTGTATCATAAATGCATCAAATCCGCAGTTATAAATTAACGATGTCATCTTTGGAAGGATTTTTAAAAGTTTCTATCATCGACATTCAACGTCAGGGTCGAATTATTTAATCTCAGACGTCATAATTTCAGCAATTTATAATGAAAAGTTTATTTCAAACAACTAATCATACAGGGGTTTCACTTTTCGGATCAGAAATAATCAGAAGAATGTTTATGTTTATTAAGCTTCATTTTGTCAAAAATTGTTTTCTCCGCAAAAAAGGAGATGTAACTTCCAACGGCTGAAAAAGTTCCCTGATGATTTATCATCAGTAGACTGCGAATTTTATGCATTTATAACAGAAATGAATACGTACAATTAACAATAATGAAGGTATTGAAAAGATTTAAGGCCACCTGTGTATTAGTTCCACCTAAACAAGATAATTAAAAGTAGAATGAGATTTTTATTTGCAATCAATGCAAACATTTTTTATTTTACATAAAGAACCGCAGTCTAATTATAAGTTTTGAGTTGGTTACAAGATTGGTAACAAGGCGATCTTACAAGTTCTACATGAATTTTCCTCGGAATTTTCATTTTCGCATTTGCAGCCTTTTATTAATTTCAGTCTTCAACTAACTTTTCCTTTCGATTGAATTCACAATCCTAGCATAGATCATCTGTTTCTAGTAATGTTTCACAAATGCTGCTCGTGATTCAATCGCAGCCTATGCTTTCATGGAAGTTTCAGGTTATGGCTCGCGATATTCGCAACTTCTTCGTGACTGGAAAATTGTTCCTCACAGGTGAAGGCCACCTGAAACTTAGCCGGGCTCGAGGAGAACGTGAAAGAGCTTAATAATTCCATCAAACTGATTGTGAAATGCATCGATTGTGGTATCCAGGTACAAGCGGAATCGAGTTCCGCCATTCGAAACACCTACAATTCAAATATCGGATTCTTGCGCTGCTTAGAATCGACAGAAGAACGTACGTTCTATTATCATGTTCCTATTCGAGTTGCTTATAATCGACGGGAGAACCTATATTCTGTAATAATGTTCCTATTTCAGTTGCTTATAATGGACAACCTGCATTCTATGTATAATAATGTTCCTGTGCATATGACACATTCGGCACAACCGCGGATCGAATTTGTAATGCGAATAAACGAGAATTTCACGCAATTTCACCTAACGAAGTACTATTAACCACTAAAAATTGCTGTACCATTATTCATAATATTGTTCACATTTGCATTAACCTTCTCTCTGTGTACTGCTATTATAATATTAACCGTGTACAGGAGTATAATTGGACCCCGTACATTTTTGGAGCAAAATGTAAACAAAAAGTTTGTCTGCATAAGTCCTATTGATTTTCAAAAGGTAAGTATACAATACTTGAAAAATTTGAAACATATTATGTACAGATAGCCTGCCTAGGAAATCATCAGAAATTTTCCATTTTCACCCTATACACAGGGAGAAGGTTAAATATGTTGGTACGAGGTATTACGTCAATTTCATATCCATAAAATATACAAAATTCAGAATTAAATTATTCTAGAACGGAAGAAATGTTTAATCTTCAAGTTAAAATAACTCCGACTGTAGAGGGTTAAAATTCTCCTGGAAACGTACAAGATCTAATCGTAGAACAATCATTCTTTCGTTACTCCAAAATGTCCTTGACAGAAGTTCCTATCGATATCAGTGTTATATTCGCCACTTGTTGATTGAAATTCCTTCAACAAAATTGTGAAGATGGTTCCTATAGGACTACGACGAACGCGAACAAGAAGCATTTGAACGTACATCTATGTAACAAGTCTCTCAGGGTAAATGCAGAGATGGTTCGATCCGTGTATAAAACTTGCGAAGTGATATTGGAGTACGAACATGAAGAACAACGAGTCTGGTGCCGAAAATGAATTAGACCGAGCGTCACTGATGTGTCTGTGAGTGTGTGTGTGTGTCGCATTGTAGAAGTGACGAGATTAAATTTAGTTAAATGTTGCAGGTTTTTTATCATAGTGTGTGCCCGAGTACGAAAGTATATTTAACTATGTCCCTTGTAAAGGTGGTAAGTTGAAAGAGCATGGACGACTCGACAACAATTAAGCGTAACACAAGTGGTAGTCGAGTTTCAACACTTTTTATAAATAATCACTATTCTTCCTCGACTGAAAATTCACGCGTTTGCATCTACGAGGACTAGTCTAGCAATTCGAGTATGAAAGATTCAACAACAATTAAGCGTAATACAAACTAAATGTTTCTCTTATAAACAATTATTATTTTTCCTCGGGTAGAAATTCACTCGTTTGTATTCTGGAGTGACTAGTCAAGCTGGAGCACGGAAGATTCAACAAGAATTAAGCTTAACACGAATGATTCACGATTCGAAGTATATCTTATGAACAATTATCATTTTTTCTCGCGTAAAAATTCACTTGTTTGTATTCTGGAAAGACTAGTTGAGCATTCGACAATAATTAAGCCTGACAGTATAGTGGTGGCTGATCCCAAATATTCCTGTTAAACAATTATTTTCCTCACGTAAAAATCCACTTGTTTGTATTCTGGAAGGACAAGCAATCGAAGAATTCAATAACAATTAAGCTTGACACGAGTGATGGTTGATTCGACATATTCCTTTTAAACAATTTTCCCCAGTATGAAAATTGCTTCGGAGAACCAGTGAATGAAGGGATTGCGATCGGAACGCATCCGACTGCCGAATCGGTGGCAAGTGACATCACTCGTTGCGTTTTTGAGCAGGTCATCGTACTTTGATTGAGGAACCACAACCTGTCTTCACCATACGATTCGTTGCGCCCAACTAGATCCATTACGAAGACTAAAGTCTTACAGCCTATATCTCACACACTCTGCCCAAGAATACCTAACACCTTCTACAAAATCCTTCTGAATCATCAGGGAAGTACAAGTACAAGTACTCCTTTAAATATCCACGATTCAAATAACATGATGTAAGTCACAATTGATAGCTTATCAACAACGAAGGCAACAGTTGTCTCGCGACGGCTGATGGAAAAATCGCAAGGCCGATCAAACGTTTCTAGTTCGACTTGGCGGGAATATGAAACTTGCGAAGGGGATAGGAATTCGCGGCACGAGAGGTCCGACGGCCGCGGATCGAGTCTCGATTGCACTCGTCACCGCCGACGGCTCGAATCCCGCGAACTCGGAAACGTCTGGGAGCAGAGTTTTAGTTTCCAGAAACCGTGGAACGACCTTTCCGACGGCAAACCCCTACTTTCACTGGACGAGAGGTCGTGAGTTACCGGCGACGACGGGCTCTCGTAGGACAGTTCACGCTGAATTTGACACGTAACGAAACCTTATCGGAACATCCGAGAAATATTTTAGAAAGTCCGTTAAATCATCCCGGCCGCGAGATAATAACGCCGGGATGTCATAGAGATGGATAATATCAGATATCGGAGCCGGCTCGAGAGTTATGACCGCCAAGCAACTTTCTACGTTATCGTCGCCGAGCGTTCCCGAGATTGACACTGTTTTCGGGGACTCGAAGAGCGACAATTTCGAAATTTTCGCGAGGACGAACTCCCTACAAGAGGGACTTGCGATTGCTCCAGAAGCAGCAGTCGGCGTACACTTTCCGAAGAAGCCTAGGCGACAAGCACTAAACATGAGCGACACTTTCTGATACTGACTCTGGCGATCACTCGACAGTGGAGGAAAACTGTGTAACACGTTCCGGGTCACTTTCCGTTGTCCTTGCTCGGCAAGCAACAAGGTGCCCGCGACAAGGTGCACAACTCTGACTGGGATACCTCGCACCGAGAGCGGATTCACTTTTCCGAGACCTGGAGAGATTCTATCATCTATCCCTCGCAGGATAACCCTGACCTTTCTAATCTATGTTGCACAGAACTGCGCGGCACTTTCATCCCCCATTAGAAACGCACTGTTGGCTGGTTGTTCACTTACGAGTCTCGTTCACGTTTCCCACGGCATTGATCAGCAGAGGCCCCTGGACAAGATCCTCCTCGAGGTGGGCACGGCTAGGACGAGCCTGCTTTCTCCGTGACATCCCTTCTTGCCTGTTGATCCTTGGTTGCGGCGAGTCCTGGTCGGGTTTCCTCCCGGCCGAGTCGGCGACAATGTTGCTCAGACGGGCCGACACGTCATCGGTCCACGCCGTGGCGAGGACCGCGTCGGTTCCGGTTCCGCACTCGGTAATTTCGCTGGCAGAGTAACCGATTCACTGCTGTACTTCACCATCGACACTGTCAGGGAGCCGCACCTCCCTGCGCGCGCTAATCCACTTCCTGAACGATCCCATGCGGAAACGAACGCTCCTCTCAACTCGGCCAGTAACACACTCGACCCATCCTGAAGACCGCGCACTCTCGAGTTTCTCCAACGGCACGTGGCACCGCTCTCTATCTCTCTCTCGCTCTCAATCTCTCTCTCTCTAACTAGTTCTCTCTCTCTCTCTCCCTATCCTCTAGCTATATGTATGTATATGCACGTATAAATATCTATATCTATATATCTATTTCGATCTTTCTCTCTCTCGCTCTCTCTCTCTCTCTTTCGCTCGCTCTCCGTTCTCACTAAGCTTTCTGTCACACACTGAAATTGGGTTTGGAGCACCGACACACACACACACACACCGGTGTGCGCACGTGTGCCACCGGAGCGACTTTTGTCCGTCTGTCCACGCGGGACACCGCGTGCGTACGCGTTCGCTTATGCGTGCCTCTTCGTTGATTGCCTGCCGCTCTGCGTCGGGCGTGCAGCGTGCCTGCGTACTTGCGTGCGTGCGTACGTGTGCCGAGAGGTTACTTGTATATATGTGTTTATGGTTTTATATTCTCCCGCGAAATCCGCGACTCTGGTGCCTCGAGTCGGCCGGACGACGGACGGACCAGCTCTGGGCCTGACAGCGCGACGCCCCTCTCCTGCGCCACTAGTCGCGCCCTGGTGGGGATGGAGGGGATAGGCCTGCGCGCGCTCTTCCCCCTCCCATTGCCCACGCGGAACCCCCACCGGCCAAGCCGCACGCCCCACCATCAGAACCCGACCGACGCTCGCCAGGCCAGGGGTGGGATCAAGTTCAATGTGTACTCATGAATCTGAATCAATTCGATGAGTACAGAGCCCGGAAAAAAAGTATTCGTACGCCGCTCCGCCGCCGCCGCCGCCGCCGCCGCTGCCGACCGATCCACTTCCGTTCTTATTCCGTCCGCGCGCGCCCGATTATGCGAAAATTATTAACAGGGTCGACTTCCGGGCCGCGCTCAAAGTCGCACCACGTCACTGCAACTTCTTCTTTATTTCGTATCCGCTGCTGAATTGTTCATATTACCAATAGTTTCTTGTCGATCGAGTTTTTCCGGTGGATTCGACGCTGTCTTTTCGTTGTACCTCGAGTATTTTGGTGAAAGGATTGACAGTTTGATACGTGCATGATCAAGCTTCTTCCAGCGCTTTTGAAATAAGACGTCCTGTAAATTCATCGTTTTCTCACTTCACACTTCGAGTGATCGAGTTGAGCATCGAAGACAGTCGACTGTTACGCTCGATAACGTAACGAAATCAATTCGAACGATCTCACAGGTGAAACAGGTGAATTGTTTATGTTATTGGAATGTTGCAACGGGTTTCTAGGATGGGCAAACGCTTCTTCTAGTACGAAACAAACTAATCGCGTAAATATAAAAATGATTGACAGGAAATTCAGGAGTTTTAGAAAGTCTTAAAGAATGAACATTTTTCGCCGTGCAGAAAATTGAATGTTTACAACTGAAGGTATTAGATTTATAGTTGTGATTGATGATCGATTCTAATCCTTGCGAAAATGTTTGTGGTTATGATTAATACAATTTAAACAGTATTCCTGACATTAAAATGAATAACGGTTACCAACGATTCCATTTCCGTCGTGTTCCAAGGAAGATGTTAGCGTACTCTCGTCTTCATTCAAGAAACCGCAGTTCTGAGCGGAGTACTTCGTGACCAGTATCAACTGTGATCTACCCTACACGCATAGCTCGGAAAACGCAGATTTGTTTTATAAAACGGATAAGATTGGTGTGCATAAGTGTGCCAGGAATGCGACCGTGTACAGGAAACGTACCTAAGTGGCACGGAAAGCGATTTTCTAGAGAGTACCAACCGTGAAATACGTTTTTTGCTCGCGGAGGCTCACACGCGTCACACTTAATTCATCGACGCGCTCTCAACGTTACGCTGCACGTTTCCGTGACAATTTTCGAAAAGCACAAACAATCCTCTTTCGTTTTTTGTCGCGGCGGGAAAGAATCGTCGAGAACAGCACAGCAGAATAATATCGAGATAAACCGGTCGGAGGAAAAATAATCGATGCGCTACACGTTTCGTTATTTAGCCAGATCGTTGATACATTAATCAGCTATCGGCACTTTCCGCTAAACACGCCCCTAGCTCGAAGGAAAAGGGAGAATTTCCGTCTGACGGGTTCGGATGATTTTCTGCTTCAGCTTCAGTTGTGTTTCTGCAACTCCCCACTCGAGGCTTCGTCTCAACTCATCCCCGTCCCTGCGCCGGGTTCTCCCACTAGGAGCACGGCCGGCGAGGGGCGTGGCCTGCGTCAGGAGCGATGCCGCCCCCTTATGCATTATTATAGCAAGCCACTCGTGTCTCTATGATTTTATATGCCGCGTGAATATTCTACGGGCGCCCCCACCCGTGCGGACTCTGCGCGCTCGCGATCCTCGATTGTATTCTCGTCGCGCTTACGCGCGTTTTTATAGCGCCGTCAGGGAAATGCTGCGAGCGTAGGGGTATTCGGCTTTGCACAAGGACCGGTGTCGCACTTTCCGCGCTTCTTTCGCGCTTTAACACTAAACCTACCGAACACTAAACGCGATTAAAATGTTTTAGCTTAAAACAATAATGACGAGACTCTATTACAATATATGCTTGAATTAAAAAATGTATCGAATCAATTTACCATGCAAGCAACTTGATAAGTTCAATAATTGAAAAATATAAAACCCATTAACACAAATTCTTTTCTAATATCTCAAACATTTTTCCGATTTCTAATCTACTCCGTATCATTTTTAAACGTTGTTGTATGACTTCAGAAATCGAAATGCATCTGCAGAACATAGACTTTATGGAAAATAGCGATTTCTTTTTATTTTTAATACATTGTTAACCGGAAACACGTCAATTGGAGTTTCTCATTTTTCGAACGTTGTTGGCTGAAGACATAAATAATTGTTCCTATTTTATAAATACGTATATTATTAATAGACTGCGGATTGTTATGCAAAATAAAATTTATCCAGGTTTATTGTAAAAGACTGAAGTTAAATAAAATTATATTTTCTGTTGTGAGATGGCCTTAAAAATTCAAAGGTAATGTTACAATATCATTAAATCGTTCCAATACCATCTCAGTTTTGTATTTGACGTATACATTATTAGAGTTTTCTTTCGACTGCAATAAATTTGTATTTTGTTATTGTCGATATACAGTCTCTTCAGAATACATATGTATACAGGCATACAATAATAAAGCTTTCTTTTTCTGCTATGCAATTATGAAGAATAAAGAAGTTCTACACACTGTAACCGTAAAATAGTTAATTAAATGAACAGTTGCTGCTGTAAGAACAAGATTAATGGGTCTACAGGAAGTACTGCCAAAAATATGTTTTAAAATATGAATAAAGCAGTGAATGGATCATCATCAATTATTAATTATAAGAATGGTTCGCTGTCCGAGGATTGTTACACAGATTTTATGTAGGAAAAAATTATTATAACAATTAACAATTCACTAATCCTTATGTTAATACTCCTGTGTCTGTCTCCTACACTATCAGTGAAAATAACATTCCCGAATTTTGTCCATAAATATCGATGACTATACACATTTATTAATTGGGTTTAGGCTAATAATCTCAGAAAGCAAGGTTACTATCGCGGTGTTAGATCATTCGAGGATTAAAGGAATCAAATAATCTCGTTGGTTTCGATGGCGGATGTTTCGCCCGAAAACCGCGAGATCTTTGAATCCATGTTCCGAAGGTATTCGAACAATAAAGAAGCCGAAAGACTCGCATTGAACCCTTCCCATTCATCCCCGAAAAAGCTGTCCGTTGGCTGGTCTCTCGTTTCCACCAAGGTATCGGCCTATTATGGGCTCGTCTTTAAGGTGTCAGCGTGCTTTAATCTTCGAGAGCTCCGTCCCGACTCCTTTTACCCGGCAGTTCTGCTTTGAAGCGTCCGCTTATACTCTATCATGCGATCCCGGAGGGGGAGAACAGGTGGATTGTAGGAGTATCGACGATTCCGTGGGAGAGGGGCGGTTTTCGGGGTAAGGCGAGAACGTCCAAGGTTCAGGTGCTGCCGAGGATACGCCCGTTGCATGCACTTTTATTGCTCAAAGCACGTTTTCTGTTGATTTTTCTGGGTTGCGATTCCAGGCTCTCTTACAGGGTGGCGATGGCTATTCGGGAGTCACGGGGGAACGATGAGTCCTTTAAAGCTTTCGCAGGGTTTCTTTAAGGACGACGACCGCTCGAGTAGCTTTCAGCTATTCCGACTTTAATGCTGTAATATGGCAAATCTGTATTTGCACTCTGACACGTTCACTGCCACGTCTCTCTCATATATGGGTGTCGAAATTATTTATTGAAACATCAATTTTCCATCGTTAAATTTGGTTACTGCAGAATGCAAGAAGCTTGGAAGAGAAATGACTCAGTATCATTACAAAATATTTAAATCTTTATTGCATTAAATAAACTATTAATGTGAGCCAAGGTGGCTAGCAAACAAAGTGCTAACACTGCGTTACAACCAATCGAATGGTGTTTTGTGTTTTGGTGCAATTATTCTTAATTAATCACTACTGTGGTACTGTTTGACACCTTAATTATTTAACCCTCGCGTCAATATCCCATATTATGTTACACATCGATAGTCAGCAAACAACAAAACGCAAATATAAATCATGTCTTATTTAACCCTTGCTTTCCATGATCAATGCAGAAAATTGTTATTAAACACATTATAATTGTTATAATTATACAAATATAATTTCAGCGCAATTTTTATCCCCGAAATGAATATTTAATTGATAGTTATCTAAGACAGCAGAGTTTAGATATTTTTCAACAAAAATATACTAACTTCCGTACCACTTTATATTATTTATACACATCTAATTCGTGTTCTACACAAATTGTGTCAATCCTTTCCAGAGATTGTTCAACTAAAATTGTTCAAAAATATTTTCTGTATAAACTCTGCGAAATTCAATGTATAAATTTTTGTTCGGGATCCGAAATCACACAGAACTTCGCAAAATGCATACATATTTGCATGAGCATTGTGGACGAAATTCAGACACTCGCTAAACCAACAGCAAACACACTGGGAACATTAGCACTCGACGCAGACGGTTTTCCTTTTGTTTCGAATCACTTTACGGTCTGTAATTTTTACGCAACGATTGTTCGGGCTCATCGTTCAGGTAAAAGCGGAAAGAGTGCGACCGGACAGGCGCCGGCGCCGGTTTTGACACCTGCGGCGAAGAAATTTCACCTCCGCCTACCTGTTTCGCGCACCTTCCTCGAACGTTTCAGCCCTTGAAGGAGCCGGGTAAAAATGCGGGGCAGGAAAGAATTTTCACTGTACCTGACCGTTTTTGCGAAGGAAAGGACCTCTTCTTCCCTGTTAGTGTTCAAGACTAACCGTACCATGTACAAAATGTGACTGTACACCTTGTTCGGAATTTTTCCGGAAAATATATATTTAATTTCTAACGAAAGCATCTGTGTAATTTGAATAATCGTGAAACGAAGAATGTGAAACTGGTTATTTGACCGGTTGTTATAGTGTCGAATAAAACTTGAGCATAATAAATAAGCAAAGAAACTTGAACTAAACGTGTCACACTAACAAATAGTAAAATTTTTATAGATTGATGGAAAAATTGGCTCAGTAAAATATAAGAAAAAAATCTAAGAATAAATTATTCTGATGCAGAATATTATAAATTTTAGCTTATAATTACTATAAAATTTTCTGTGTAACACCAAGGGTGCGTTTTGTATTCAACGAAAGAATATATTATTTTCTTACCTCCGTGGAACCGTGGAAGTAAAATATGAAAAGATTATAATTTTGATAGATAGTCCAATCTCTACTGTAAATAAAATTCGGTACAAGGATAGAGCGATATGTAAATTCCTTTAACCCAAAAAATTAATAATTTAGATACTCACAATTAGTACTTCTTGTTAATAATTAACAAGATATAATCGTTTATTTGACATAAGGGATTGATAATGTATTGATTACATTATAATTAATTTCAGTACAATATTGTTCCAATCGTACAATAGATGGTCTGAATTATGTATGTCGGTAGATGGAGGAGCAAAAATGGTATGATAATTGCAACAAACTGTTAAATGGGTAATGAACCGCAAAAAATTCACTATAGCAGGTGGCGCGACTCGACGCTGAGTATTAACACTCCTTATAGGGGTGGTGGCCTGGTAAATCGACGTCATTTAGATTGTGCTGCATTCAATTAGGCCACTGCACAAAGTGTGCTTCCACCGGTAACCCTCTCTACCTCTACTTATATTTTCCCTTGCGATTGTTCACTGCGATCGTTGTACCCTTTTTCTTATTTTTCCACACTTGTTTTGATGGTTTGCCCCTTTCGATGATTTTGTATCTTCACAAGTTTGTTAATTCTAATTGTTTTATCCGTTTAAAAGTCCACGAAAAAACTGTTTCGTTGAGAGAATCTGTACTTATGAATTATAAACTATTTATGAACTGTAAATATTAAAATGATAAACTGTGGACAGTTTTGCATTTTTAGTATATTTGACTTTGTAATTATAACATTTTATACAATATGTATACTATTTTGAATACATATATTGAGATTGTTTGCAAAGAGAAATATTTCTATTTCATTCTATATCTTCAAAAATGTAGATTAGAAATTGTATTAAAAGTTCACATATAATATCCTCGCTTAAATAAATAACAGTTACCGGTTCCGGGGTCTATTTACATAGGTCCAAAATGATCAACGTGTTACCGAATCTTTACCAATTAGATGACAGTAGACCTCTGGGACTACAAAAAGTGCCATCAAAGCTATGTTTAACAAATTGATAAATGTGAATGGTCCAAAGTTCATCAATTGTATAATTGTAAAAATGGTCCAAGGATTGAAATGATACATTTCTTTCAAGTGCCCTAATAATGTGAAGAGCAACTGTACAGTCGCGGGGTGTAGTAGCAAGCAATATGAAAGATCGAGTCCTAGACAAAAGCGATGTATACTGCGAACGGGAATAAATTATCTCGGTTCCCGGGGGTTTGGTTTTCGGTTGCGGTGAACAATCGGGACCCGGTAGCAGAGCACGCAAGATCGCGACGCCGATGGGGTTACAGCAGGTCGAAGTTTCACGGCCGGGGCCCCCGAATTCCGAATTGGTAGAAACGGCGAGCTTGTGGGACTTGTGTGTGGGGGGACCCAAGGAGTGAGGTCCGGGTTTATGGTCCCCCCTGGTTGGCAAAAGAATAGATATGACGTATTCATGAGGATGGCGCGGGTTTGTCAGGCAGATGGCGCAGCGATAGCGGCGCGTCGGAACCCCGATAAAAAACACAAAATAGTTGTGGCTCGCTCGAGGCGAGACCGGACCTGTTTTCTATCACCTTTCTTCGCGTCCAGGCGCTCCCACTCTCTCGCAATAAAATCCGATTTGACGTCAATTTATCTACGGATATTTCAGCGACCGCGGCGGCCCCCTTTTCTTCTTCTTCTTTCAGCGTTGCGCATGAATTTCGCTTGCAACCGGCTTCCTTAGCGAGCCCTCTTTTTGTCAGGGGCTTGCGTCGCTAATAAGATCGGTGCAGTTACCGATCTGAATCGTTAGGGAACGAGACACTGAGCGGCGGATTTATTGGCGGGTCGGGGGGAACCCTCTTTTTGGTATCGGGGAAATCGAGGCTGTAACTTCGTCCGGAGAACAGTATCCGCTGCTGCGATTCGATATTAACCTTCTGAACGACAGTGGCCCGTTCCTATAAAATAGGGTAAATGTACCTATTACTGCGTGTGTACGTTTTACCGCGATAATTTTTCCGAATAGTTTGCCCTGAATAAATTTGTACAATTCGATGAGGATGTATTCTCATTGACAAGGCAAACAAAATTGTCAATCTCAGGATTTGAATAAACATTCTTCATAAAAATTTTCTTCTATCTCGATTACCAAAGGAATGTTGTTCACATGATCACACATTCTTTATATTGCTATAAATTGCATAGGGGACAGCTTTATTATTATCTAGATATCTACTTCAATAGAATAAAAAGATACTGCTCATTACTGCGGCACAAAAAGCACTAGGAATGTTGCAGTACTAGCAGTACTGTGGTATAAATTGCAACTACGATGAGACACGAGCGTCACTTCAGCCTATCGTTCTAGGTTGGGTACCTATTCGACACACGTAACTAGGTAGGATACTATTCTAAATAAAATGAGTTTTATAGATAAAATATTAAAGAAATAAACAAGAAGAGTACATCATTCTTCCATAAAATGCTTACACATATTATTATTTCATGATAAATCAGGAATGATATTAACATAAAGTAAGATCATAGCATGATACCGCAGGAATCGGTACAGTTACCCTAGGTGGAATCAATAAACTAGGTTTTTTCGTAAGATAATACTTGATTGAGATAGACTGAAGAGGACACAGACTTGTATCTGATCTCATTTGTTAAGTAAATGACCGTCGAGTTCAAGACTTTGGAAGTAACGCGTAAATTTTCAATCACTCAGTTTCTGCTGCACTAGGAGCAATACAAAGACTGTGCCTGAAAGAAGTACCTTAAAAAATTCAAAAATAAAGCAGTGTATGGTCTTAAATATTATCAATTTTAATATATAATTATAAGAATGCTCTGGCTTCGGAGTGTTAATTGATTTTCGTTACAATTAGACTGCGGGTCTTTATGCAATATAAAAAACTTGTGCATGGATTGCAACAAAAAGGTAAAAATAATTAATATGTATAAAATAATAATTATACGGTTTAAAAACCCTGACATCGTTTCCCTGGTTTTTGTAATTAATAAAAGAGAATCAATAAATCTATTTATTTCTCGGACGCGATAGAGGAGGATTGATAGCTATCAATATTAATAGCTGTGCTATGGGACTAGTCCCATTACTACAGTTGCTGTTTTGCTGGATATGACAAGCACGGCCGGGCTGGTTCCACCGGTCTCCCCATATACGTTAGGCCGTAACCTCCATATACACAAATACAGGTGTAAAGGTGGATACACTGTCCGCGTGGACATCTCGCATTCTGACAGTATCAAAGCCTGCACATCCAACAAATACGGTCATAAAGCAAAGAATTCCTTGTACGAGGGGCCTTATTTTCGGTACCGTGAAGATCAAAGCGATTTGGCAGTTCTTGCAGGGGGAAGTGACACAACTTAAACCAATCACAGCTTCGCAACTAAACAGGATTTTAGTCGTATATTTGTTATTTTCCTACTAGCAACAATATATTAGGTTGCCTGAAAAGTTTCTTTCGGAATGTGTTCCTTTAATATTGCTAAATAAATATTAGGTTGTCCCAAAAGTTGGTTCTCGATTCATGCACATAATGCAAATTCATGTTAGGAAGTACTAAAACACATTAACATAAAGATTATCACATTGTTTGTATTTATTTAGCAACATTAAAGAAACACTTTTGGGACAACCTAATATTTACGAGTAAGAAAATGTTCGGTTTGAAGGAGCTCACGTGGTGAAGGAGATTTGACCTTTCGGAAATATTAATTTGACTTATAATGTAAATGTAATTAGCAATCTTATCCATGAACCCTTCAGTGCACGGGTGACTACCTACATTTTCATTAATAAATATTGTTGCTCCATCGCAAAACACTACTATAAATAAAGGAGGTGAATTTATTTAAGCTATAATGTAATTTCAATAAGTTCAATAAACAACAATTTTCGTCATGGATCCCATTGACCTAACTTGTGTATCAGAGGGTTAACAACGCCATTTTGTAAAGCTCTGAGCATGATAACGGTTTAGAAATATCAAACAAAAGAAGAATTTAAATATTATTACAGCCTTTTAAGATCACTGAGTATTTTCCATTATAAAGTTAAATACTAGCTATGCATCACAGCTATGTATCTACTTAAAAAACAACTTACAAGTAACAAGGAAACGAACGCTTCTAATATTTTTTGTCTTAACAAAATGGCCACCTTTGAGTGAACTCATGCACTTTAAAGACATCGACTCATTAATTTCCTAAAGTATTCTTTATCTAAATGTGGCCATTTTGGTAATGTCTTCTGAGAAAACCGATTTTGTTTGAGTGAAAAAGAAAAAAATCCCAAAGACGTGACCCGCAAAAGTAATAAATAAACTACGGGTTTTAGCATCAATAACAAAATTGAGTAGAAATTTTAGAACCTCCAATGACTGAAAAAAGTCTTTAGTATCTCAACATGATTCAGATGTAAATAAATATTTATTATACAAATGAACGAAAATTTAATCTGGCATCATAATCGTGTTTATAATCATGTATTGCATTACTTTCAATCTATCAAGATGATTAAAGAAAGAACTTTTTATTCGGTTTCTGTTTCTTGCGATTGCTGCAGTTTATTCTGCATAAATATCCGCGGTCTAGTAATAAAATATACAATAAAGTTTTTTTCGCAGGAGGGTAACTTCAATGATAAAGGGTTGCAACTGAAATGATTGTTTGCGAGCATCTCCTTGTATGTTTGTTAGGTTTTTTCTGAGGTTCGGTCGCTGTTGTCCCATGCGTCATTTTAAATCTAAAATGGTAAGAGCAAAATGAATTGGTAAATCGTTGCCATGTCTTTCGGACAGCGGGCTACGTCAGATCGCTTTCTTACGGAGCTTCAAGATCTTCTGCTGTTTTTCTTTGCCTCTTTCTTCGTCCTTTCTCGCGCACTTCGGTTTCTTGTCCATGAAGGTCGTTGCGAGAATACCTGCCGCTCCTTTTGCTATTCTGTCAACCGAGCACTGCGAAATCATGCGATTTCTGGTTTCGAGGGGACTTTCGCAGCGATTCGAAACAGATGAAATTATCATTGAATTTCTTTCGACGACCCTTGTCCAGCCTTTAATTAATTTATTGTTCGCTGCACCAATTAATTCGTGGCTCCCTCACAGTCAATTAGTCACTTTTTCGTAATTTCATATTTTTCAATCATCGCATTATAATCACTATACTGCGGATTTTATTATGCAATTTACGAATTAGCTAAAAGATTAGAAGAATCTAATAATATTGTTATGATGTTTTCAATGTAAAAAATCTATTAAGGGATGAAATGAATTTTGATTTCACTCCTGGTGCCTACAATCGGTGCAAAACATTTTTATTTTGCATAAAATCCGGAGTCTAATAATCACTCGCTAAAGTGGAGTAAACGCACTGAAAGCGACGGAGATTATTTTGGAGAGCAGAATAATCAATAAATTCACTAATCAATCAATCGTTTCTACATCTTCGAAATTACAATTCCCAAAATACAGTGACATGTTTTATACTTGAAAATGTATATTTTTCTGTGTATACATAGATTTTATAATGACTGAACATTTAAATGCATAAAATCTGTAATAGAATAACTATATTTATTGTTCACATATTTTCGATAAACACAGCAATTTAATATGAATCTTCAATAAAATTTTTATTTTTATGAAGCATTGTAAAATAATTTCATCGACAATGTAATCAACGTAAAACAACTTTCACTGTCGTGCTTATCGATCATTAAACTGCTTTATTGCGAGTTCATATAAATTGTTTTTATTAATGTTTATAAAGTGGTGGAACAGTATAGAGAAAACGAGATGACCCCTACAGGAATGAAATTCAAGACACATTACAAACGAATCTTATCGACGACCAATTAAATGTGGCGGACCTCTAACATTAGAAAAGGATCGACAGAAACCGGATCGTCGTGATGGGATGACAAACTGAAATGAAAATGCGACGTTTGACTGCTTCTTACGGAGTTTCTTCTTCCTTCCATCTTTCGTTCCTTTCTTCTTTGCCCTTTTTCGGGTACAACAGTTTGTTTGTGTATAATGGTTCTTTCGAAAAGCACTCGCCGTCCTCTGGCGGCCTTTAACATTGCTGAATTTTCTGCTTCGCCAACGAAGACCTGTACTACAAATTTCCGTACAAATTTTGATGCAAGCTGAACATCAAAGTATTCTTTTCTTTCTGTAAACAATTCTCTTGCTGCTGCACGCGTCCAAATGGTTAAGTAAGATCTTCTGAAGCTGTGGTGTCGAAATTCTTATTTTTGGAATTGATTGAATTTTCAATCTATTGCTTCTTTGACTGCGGATTTGCAGTATTTGTGAAATATATTTTGATTGTAAACAATTAACAAATTTAAGAATAAAGATCTACGAATTAATTTGTCCATCTAATAGATTAAACACTTTCGATATCACAATTATTTTACAGTTATTGACAACTATATATTAGTGCAATGTGGAATATGCAATTAGTGCAAATAAAAACTCCAACATATAAAATTAAAAAAAGTAAAAAAAAACATATTTGTTTGCTCTTGCATTTCACAATCAATCGGCAAAATCATACTTCCATGTCTCCGCATCCCATAGTGTCAATAAATATAAACATTTCAAGCGTAATCACGCAGAAGTCGGAAGTCGTTTAGTCCTTTTTGCGATACAGTTCCAGTAGAACGTTCGTGCGACCTTCTTATCAGTTATTCAATCATCGTATAAAATTTAAATTAAGAGGGGGGCGAATCGAAGAGGAAGGGTCTTATAATCGAGTGGCTTTCGTTATCTCGGTATAGCGGGCGATCTTCGCAAGCATGATTCCTCCTAAGTGTCCCCTATTTTCTCTCGATCAGCGATGCTTCCTCCCTTGATCGATTCGGAGGAAATTCGGCTGTTTCCCGAACAGATTCGTCGAAAAAGAAATCTCTCGATCATTGCAATAACTATAATAATGGCTTGGCCGAGGATCGCGGCAGTGATGGCGGGAGGCAGGGACGCGGCCAAGGCCGGCAGAAAGGAGCTCGGGTCGGCCGATCGCGGATCTTGGTCGCATAAATTTGTTTTAATTGCCAGCGACGTTACATTTTGCTTTAATTATGCCGCATTATCTGGGAGGTAAATTAGGTAGGCCCGGTTCTCGGTCCATCTTCCCCTCCTGCCTTTTTCCCCACCCTATCGAGGGTCCTGGGGCCCCGTCTGCCCCCTGTCCGGCGACAGTCCGCTTCTAGTGATGGGCATTCGATTCTTTCTGCTGTTACTTTTCGAGCAATTTGCTTGATCCATACTCGAACTCCTCCCCTTTTTCATACATCAACCCCCCACAACAATTACCCTCTATCTTCACACAATACACTCCCGTAAAACGTCATCAAAAAACATTATCTATTTATTTGATGTGGCTGTAGATGTACAAAAGACTGTACACTTGTTGCTATAAAAGACAAATATATGTGTACACAGTCTTTTTACACTATTTTTAATCATGTCAGGTGGGACTCTGCTACGCGGAAAGTCGATGAACACCATGCTCAAATTTTAACCATAAATTAAATTCGTACTGGGAAGTAGTTATTAAACTACGGATCTTTATGCAACATAAACATTTTCTAGATAACATTCAAATTCATTTTTTGAAAATGACAACCATGTTCTTACGCTCTTCCGATGCATCTGTTTCTGTGTGTATCATGACTACAGTGTAGTAATTAAAAAGTCTTCGTCACAACTGTTTAATTATACACGGTATTTAAGACCACTCACAGCTTTAGTTATCAATATTTTTTTTCAAACATATTTTTAAACGTACTTTTCGTAGATTTATTTGCCCTTGTTCCCCTGATGTGAGCATTCACCTAATTTAATCCAGAGAGACCGAGTAATTGAACGACGATTTTGATACTTTTCCCATTGTCGAAAGGTAAATTAGTTAATTCAGCGATTCCATCATTATGGTTAAACAAATGCTGTCTGCATCAATTGCAAGTTACAGAAGCTGCATGGAGTTGTAAGTAAGCAATCTGATCTACTAACAGGGTCTTCCATTCAGAAGTGTCATTTGAAATTATAAAAAATGCTGTGTTCTTACATATACAACTTTTTACAGTTTTACTAACCACGTGTTGAAGAGCAACAACTCCAATCTTCACAAATAGAAGATAGTGCGAAATTTCAAATGATACTTCTTCAAGGAAGACTCTTTATTTGTTATTGATATATAAAATCGGTAGTTTAGCGACGAGGTTTGGGATTGGCTTTTGTAGGGGTATAATCTAAATGTGGTTCGAAGTGATTCGAAGCGTCTTGAGTTCATCACTAGCCCTTTCCGAGCAGAGTCCAGCTTGGAATAGGATCTTTCTCCACCCGCTCCTCTTTCTTCCTGGCCGATCAGGGCCTCTTGGGCCCACCACCCCAATTCCTTGTTCCCTCAGAACGGAGAGAGCGTGTGACAATTTACTCGGCCGATCTCTCCCGGGCCTTCGTCCGGGCCCCGCCTTTCACCCTTTCTTCTCTCGTTCTTATAGCCGCGTTATTTATGCGGGGTCTGGCTAATAAACATATGAACGCCCGTGGCCTCTCTCGTGAGACCAGACCAAGCACACGCATACACACCGGGCCCCGGCATTGTCTCGTCTTATTAACAGCCGGCCGGACGATATATCTCGCTTGTCCCCGAGCGACCAGGTCCCGGGAACATCTACCGACACCTTCGGGAAAGGACAGGGTGTCATAGAGGACTCGGACAGAGTACACCGTCCGCCTACGGATACTTTCGGGCACATTTTTCCTAAGAACCGGCGACGTACAGTGCTCAAAATCGGCTTACCATCTCGAACAAACCGACAAAATCGAAAGCAATTAACATCTTTCACTGCTGTGTCCCTCGAAACACTGTCGGCATTGAAATTGTGGTAATTCTGGACTAATAAACTTGGACTCATTTTAAGATCAGACTGAGATAAGAAGACATAACAACAGGTGGAAAACTGAAGACCGATTTTTCCTACCAAATGCTGCAAATTCAAACGCCTCCCAAAACTTTCAAAAATTTTTAACGTAAATGAAACTACCATAGAATTGAAGATTGAAACCTCATCTTTACAATAATATCTTACAAGTTGATGTAAGTTTGTTTAGTACTTCTTCATGGAATAAAAATTAGGAACAAGTTCGGGGCAGATGATGAACGAGTTGGCAACACACCTCTTATTAGAGCTCAATAGAACGACTACAAAAAATCGTACATCACCTTTCAAGGTGTTGTTGTAAAGATGAAGCTTCAATCTTTAAATCTGCGGTAGTTTCAGTCACGAAACTTTCCCAAAGTTTCCACAAACGTTTGTATCTGCAGCATTTTATAAGAAAAATGGTTCTGAAACTATGTAGAGGTTTCTAGCTTTGAAACGAGCCGAAATTTGTGGTGATACGATAATTGGGCTGAATATTAACCCAGAAAGATTGTTGAAATGCAATTCGATTGACCATGACCATGTCATTGATTGATATAGAATATTCACAAACAACATATAATGCGGTGTGAAAAATAAATTTGCGAAGAGTCGTTCATCGCATACGTGTTCTGTACAGTAAAGCCTCGCTCGTTGCAGCCTCGTTTATCGCACAGAAACCTCGTTCGTTGCTAACCGGCCATTCCCACTACGAGTTGTGGTATAAATGTATAAAGAACTGACTGACGTTTTTAAAACAATTTTTTATTGGCATTGTATGTGTGGTAGTCTACGTTGGAAATTGTTTGACGACCAGAAGGTATTGGCAAACTGTGTCTTTTCCATAGAATCACCACGTCGCGTCGGAGCAAAACGGGTGGTAGGGGACGAAGGAGGATGAGCAGAGTTCCTTTTGGACGAATGCAGAGGGCCAGTTTGTAGAAGCGACGCGGTCGTGATGTCAACGAATATTTATTTAATTGGCTCCGCGGCGGCGCGACGTCGAATGCAGCCGCTGTGTTATGCGGGGGCGATCTCCGCCCCTCCCCCTCCGGCCCCCTGCCCCGCCGCCCCCCATTCCCTCGCCGCACTGGTCCCGAGGGAGACGGTACCCCCAATATTATCTTCGAACGTGTCCCAGCGTCGTGGGCAAAGCGATCGGCTATAATCGAGTGTCTCATCCCTCTGTTTCCTCCGAGCCGACTTTTTTAAGTGGATAAAGTGAGTGAATGTTTTATTAGGCGGCGGGAGTCGGGGGACTAACCTTTCGCTTCTTTTTATTTCATCGCGTCGCCGGAGATTAAAAGTGGTGCCACGTATTAATATTTATTCCGTACAACGAGGCTCTCGTGTCGTGCTTCTTTATTTCTCGGGTTTTGTTGAACACGAAAGTAGACTTTGCAAGGGAAAACCAAGATGGGAGAGGAACAATTGAATGGCGTTGTACTCCTCGAATGATGAGGGTGGATGGTCGGATCCGAATGGATATTTAGTAATAGACAGTGACTCAAAATAATTTAACCTCTTTTTCACTAATTAAACAATTCTTTAGAACAGGAATGTTCTGAAAGTATTTCTGCTTGTTGTTTTATCAATGATTATCATTTACCGTACAGCAAGCTATTAATACACCTGATTTATTATTATTATAAATTACAATACATGTTTTTATATATTTACTAACATATTATTCTGATCTTCTCTTTTACGGTTATTTTTACAGTACAATAGGACCTCGATTAACCGGATCCCGATTATAAATAAGTATGCGTTTAAATATGATTATATTATGAAGCGAAATAAATTTTAAGAAATAAGAAATTTATTTTGGAATATAATGTACATTTTAATTATTTCCGATTCTCGATCGGGCCTTAATTTATCCGGGCTGTTTGTCTCCGGGTCAAGCCGGTTAATCGAGGTCCTATCATAAATAATATACGTATAAACAATGTATTTCCACGGTAAAAATTGGGGAAGAAAAGGAACCTTGATCCGTCTGCTGTAGTAAGCTGATACTCTACCGCCGAGTCTGCAGAGGTGTTTTGCACGTAGATGCTATGGGCTACTATATGTATATGTATACGTCAAAAAATTTAAATCAAAATATCTGAAAAACGAAAGCCCATTCTGAAAAAACTCAGAAGGGTTTTCTTATACTAAATGAGAACTTCCTCTTGCCTTCCTCTTGGAAAATGGCAAAATTAAACAAATAAAGAAATTCCAAGGCTGCACACAATAAAACTTTAGTGAGCCACCCATTGGTCTACAGTCACAAATTGCGAATATATGTATATCCATAAATGAGGGAACAAAAAAATCAATTTGGAATATAATAATTAACAAGTTTTTAGTTCGAGCAACGTTTCTAACGTCTATAAGATCAGTAGCGCATTATAACTAGTTGGGGCCTTGGGCAAAGTAGAATTTCGGGCCCCCTAACCCCAACTAAATAACTTTATGAGAAAAACGTAGAATTTGGATCTCGGTTTGTGTTCGGGGCCCCCTTTCCCTTCGGGCCCCGGGCATTTGCCCAAGTTGCCCATAAGGTAACACGCCACTGCGTACGACATTTAAATGTTGATGAACATTGATTCTTCTGATCATTTATTTAACCAACTACATTAATTGTATGCCCAACGTTGTGGATATTCGTTGGCAAATTGTTATTTTTCGTCGAAGACTCTATGTTGGAGATTTGTAGACAAAACCACCAACGATATCCCAACCAGCTCCCAACCGTTGGCCAACCATAAATGCTACTAGGGTAGATTGAAGGTAAGAGTGCCAAAATAAAATGCACATTCACTATGCCACCAGCTGCTCTAAAAATTCGAAATTGATAGCCGCAGCAGTCTCCGAGTAGAGGGACCACGAGGCAGCCTTATTTCCTATGTACCGAAAAAAGACGTCCACTCTGCTTAAGCCCTTATTCCGGTAATCTTCCTGGTGTCTCATAATGTTGTCCACCGACGTATCCTTCCGCAGCAAGTCGAAATTGCTCGTAAACTTCGTTTCCGGGGGGGGGGCGAGAGGGGGGGGGGGGGGTTTAGCAACGAATCGCCACAAGCCAGCGCAGCGCATCGCATCGAGTCGAAGGAGTATACAGGGAGAAAGAGGGAGAGAGAGAGAGAGAGGGAGCATGGTCGACACAGGTTCCGGGGGGATGAAAAACCGGGCGCAATTCAGGGCTAAGGTTACACTAGCAACACTTTCATTGCAACACGCGTCAAACTGAAAAACCCTGACATTCCGTGGCGCGTCCATGGCCCCCATCAATCCGCGTCCCACGCATTCCTCAGCGTCGCGGTTAAGTGTTCTCCGATAAGCGAAACGAGGCTACTGGACGTAACTTATTGGCAAGTTGCGCAGGAGCGCACCGCAAATGGAATAGCTTGCGACATCGGTCGAAGGAGAGAAGAGGGGTCCCCGATAGGGGGGAGCCCCCCTTGCAGTCAGAGAGGAATATCTTCTCCCGGAGGGGTAGGGGGCGGGTAGGGTAGAGGGGGATAGGGCCCCCGAACGGAAGGAGCGCTCTCCGAGCGGGGCCCCGGAGTGATTTGTGAAGACGCTCCCGTGCTCGTAATCACGTGGGATCTCTCCGAAGCCCCCTGAGAGAGCGAGAGGGCCCGATCGGGCCCACCGTCGTCGGGAACGGGACCGACAGATTCTTATTGTTATTATGGGGAGTGACGTCCCACGATTCTGGCATGTTTATGCGTCCAGATTCGAGGCGGCCTTGGACGCACCGTGGCCGCAGCCGAATCAAAGAGTCTCCTCTCCCCCAAGAGTCAGCCTCTCCACCATGGCTCTCCCTCCCCGGGCCCCTCGTCCTCATCGAGCAGATTTTTTTCCAATCGTTTCCAACGGACCCAACCGGAGGACTACATCGGTGACGAAGACGTTTCTGGTGTGTTTTGCCCACGGGGTGATCATTGCTTGACAGACCCTACTTTACCTACGAGACGAACGCTAATGTTTGCCTGATTATTATTAGCAAAGTGAGGCCTCGCTTTTCCGGACACGTGGGGCTACCGTGCCGTTCGATAACCGACGGTTTCGCATAATAGGGGCTCGCTAAGTACTCCCACCTGGGGTTCTTATTTGTTCCGATTACAGAGGTTTGTCACAAATGTCAATCGGTTTTAACGTTACTTTCGACCCCAAACATGTTCACTAACTAAATGCTTTTCAGCTTAAGAGTTAATTATAAGTAAAGATTACCAGAAAAAAAGCCCTTACTTGGTCACGAGATAAACAATCACAATTTTCAGCGACTAACAATAAGAAAAAGTCACTTCAGGGTTAAGTCATTTTGATCAGACAATAGTTTCATACAATATGTCAAAAATTTGCGATGATAGTTGTAATAGGTCTTGAATTATTTACAATATTACTTTCGCCCCCTCTGCCTCCCCCACTCAAGTACCATTGAAACTATATCAAACTGTTGACGAACAGCAGCATATTATAAATGCAGAGTACTCTAAATATTACTATCAAGATAAGAACATACCTTGGTGCAACGATAAATGTCTCACGCGTGAATTTATCGTCACTATTAACCGATGTAGTGCGAATCGCTGTAACCTTGCTGCTTTCTTGTCACTTTAATTCCTCCGCTAGATTTCCGAAGAGCTGCCCTGTTAAACAATCCAAACAGATGGAAGTTAAACACATCGCCTAAATGCAGCAGAACATTGTCATCTGTACAGAACACAATGCGATGAAAAAAATTTGACTGTGAAGTTTAAGGTCAAGGACAATTTCGCGGCTACTTTTTTTTTTATACAGAGCTTCACAGACCCGAAGATGTAGATTCTACATTGTAGAATACGCCTATGACAGCCAAGACCAAACCATTTTTTACACCCTATCTGTTATCCTTTATTTTTTTATTGTTTAAAGTGAAAGGAGGTTTAATGCATTTATGTACGACATCTCGGGGCCATTCCAATCTCATCATCATTACGACAGCCATTTTCTCGATGAAGTACGAGTTGTCTTTTCTATCCCTCTTGGAAAGTTAGCTTCATTCATGTGCAGGGCAGCAACAATACTTGTTTCAAGGTTGACAGAGACGAGTCAATTATTTGATTGCCGCTACGTTTCCTCCGCTTTCTTGACGAAATCTGTTCCAACAAGGGGGTGTGTTTATGACGCGCTCGTTTCGAAACCCTAGTGTCATAAAGAAACACCGGCACGAGCCGATGGAGCTGCAGAACGTGCTTCTGGGCGTGGCGGGGCCCCAGGGCGCCTCCAACGGGAATAAATTATCTCGCGGGCACGAGCCGCCGCACCCCGGTTATTATTGCCTAATAGGGGGCCAAACAAACGATTCCCGCCTACCCTCGATGACGGTGTGATTAAATTGCTGTTAAAGTCAGCGCCGGAGAGCTTTTAGGAACCGGTTGAAAGGAGCCGGTCAGTGACAAAGTGCAACGGACACAGTGGAAAGGTCATCTTGCTGCCTTTGTCCCTTGACACTTTTGCTGCCATCCAAATACAGTTACCAAATGATTAGAAAAATGTATTTATTGCCTATCGTATTGTTAACATTTGCAATTTTGTACCTTATAAAATATTTTTTTTTTTTAATTTCTTTATTTTAATGTGTGCAAACTCCATAATTTTCCTGCAAAAATTTTACATGAAACATATTATTTTACGTAAAAACGCTTAAAACATGTGTGTGGTTTCCATTCATTAAAATGACATCTATATGCAAAGGAAAGAAAACAATTTGTTTCCCAAGTTATACTGCACGAGTGTCCCAACTAATAATAAAGAACGCCATTTCGAAAGACACAAAAAAACAAATTCACAAATTCATAAGAGTCCACAATTCTTTTTGTATATTTGAACTCTACATACAGTGGATGTAAAATGTTTTCGTATGCCCTTTAAAATAGAATAACTTTTTTATTGTATTGTATAATTGTACCAAACCACCTGATTTTTTATAATCAATTAGAAGCATTGGTTTACTAAATGATCTGCAAAAAGATTTTCCAAAAATTACAATTTACAAGGTTACATGTAAAAGTAAAAAAAGAATTTTTTAAATTTTTTATTTAGGCCATTAAAGAAAATTTTAAATATATGTTTTGTAGACCTATAGTAGTTACACACATCACAGATCATTTAGTAAACCAATGCTTCTAATTGATTATAAAAAATCAAGTCGTTTGGTACAATTATAAAAGAGTTATTCTGTTTTAATGAGCGGAAGAATACTTTGTAAACATATTTAAGCAATCAATGTTGAACAATTTTCGGTTGAAAACGAATCAATAAGAAACACAATAAAACTTTTTAGGAGATATTTTCAGCCTTTGCTTGGCACAGCTACACTGAACGCGACTTGTTGCTATGTTAATGTGGAAAAAAACACTGTCCCAACATTTACGTCAGTCCCTTAATCTTTTCGTTTACCAAAAATAGATATAGTCACCGTATGTATAACTGAAAGCATTTCCAGAATTCGGCGTGGTGTTATCGTCTCCACGGATTGACACCTACATATACGCAACCGTGAAAAATCTCGGCGAAATCACTAACAAAACACAAGCTACCCTTTCCCGACAACCCTCCGGTCACGGAACGCGATAAATCTCTTCCATCGACATTGGCCTGGCAATCGGCATGAACAGTGGGCATTTGTATATCGAGAAGATAGGAAGAATTAATTAGAGGTATCGCTGGTATCTCAGAGCGTCATTAGCGGGCGTTGCTGTCGTTGCTGGCGAGGTACACGTGTGTAACCTCGCATGACCGAGACCCCTTAGCGAATCTCACCTCCCTACCCTTCTTCCCCCTCGGGGGCATGATTCATTTTTTTCGGGGGGCTGTACGTTGCGTGCTGGTGACGTCCAATTTACGCGGGCCAGTTGCTTGCTGCAGTCAACATTCGCTTAAATCAACAACATGTAATTTCGAGAAAAAAAGTGTATTGCACCGTTCGATTGGCAGAAAGATCCTGAGGACAACGATTACTCACTGGCTCCCGAAATCGATGAATAATTTAATCTTCTTCGCGGATTGGCCGCTTCGGTTAAATTCATTTCTCCACTTTTCACTAACTGCTGGAATTGAGCCCTTGCACTGTAATTTATTTTACGACTGCAGAACGTCATTTGCGGGATGTACAGTGGGTGTAGAAAGTATGCGTACGCCATTTAACAACGAATGAATTTTTGAAAATTGACCAAATAATTTAAGTTTTTTTTGTGATGTTAGCAGTTAGAAGGATTAATTTACTAGGTGTAAATAATTCTATTTAACAATTGCTATTGGTCTGTGATAAACAATACACGCGTACAAAGTTTCATCGAGATCGATCAAGAAAGATTACTGTCAAATGTATAATTTATGAAAAATAGCAACAACAAATTTTTCGGAAAAAAATGATAAAAAGATTTTTACAGTTTTGGATGAAAAACTTCGTACATGTATATTATATTTACTTAAATTAATTGATTATGTTTACAAAAGGCACACATGAAAAACTTGAAAATCGTGACTTTGATTTTTTCCTTCACACACATAATTGCAATAGCAATATAAAAGAGAAATTACTTACATGTTAAATAGTGAACTAATCCTTCATTTTTAAAATAGTTATTCATTTTTAAATAGTCTGTAAATGTTTTTTGAAATTATCGTATAGTAACCCACAAATGGTCTCCGGAAAATGCGATCTGTCACAGTAGAATCTTCCTAAGAATACCGTGATAATTTACCGAGGTATCTCGAAGTACTGAGTCGGAGAAATTCAGTGTACAGAAAATTTTGCCGGTGTCACGAAACGCCCGGGGCACTATTGGAGGGTTAAATGGTGGCCGCCGTCCGATCGTACGAAAGTGATTTCTGCAGAATTTACAAGAATGTAACAAGTGTGGCCACCTAGCCCCATGTCCTACGTAGCGTCACTCCTTATCTGCAATCCTGGCGGCTTCCGCGAAAAAGCGGTTCACCGCGGACCAGTTTCCGTCTCGATTTTTCCATTTTCTTGTCGCGGGACGGTCGAGGGGACGAACGGTAGCCGTATCGATGCTTGGGATCGATGGGGATCGATAGCGACGCTGCTGAGACACGATCGAAGCTTCCTGGGTCGCAGCGTCCTGCGACAGGACCACCAGCATCGAGCCGGTTGCATATGCTAAAAGAAGGACGGTGTACCGTCGCTGTTTTTAATTATGTTTATAATCAACGCGCAGCTTGTCTATGGTAATCGCTGCCCGCCTATTCGACATTTACAATCCCCTGTCTCTCAAATCGAACCGAAACAACGCGCATATGCGCATAACAGTGTCGAGAATATATTTATTAGGTGCCGGCAAAGTTCGTGCGAATTGCTTCCTATAAATGAATTGAAGTCGATTTCAAACCGATCATTCACATGTGTAATATTGTAGACTGCGGATTTTATGCATGTATGACGAAAATGAGTAGGTGCAATTCAAAACAGTAAAAAGATTAAAAGAGTTTAACAATGCCGATGTGCTATTTTTAACATATAAAAATCATTAACGAGGAAAATAAATTTTTACTTGGATCCTATAGCTTGTGATTGGTGTAAAAAACTTTTATTTTGCATCAAGATTCGCAATCTAGTAACATTCAATAAAGGTGCTTTTTTGTCGGTGATATGCGCGATGTGCAACTTTCAATTTATTTTTTTATTGGTTCAACATTATATTTTTACTGAAAATGGGTAGCGAATAATTAAAAACTCGTGCTTTCGCGCTTTATGAGTCTAGAATTTGAAATACATCAGGAAATATTCAATTTGAAGAATGTTTTTGTTAGAAGTCTAACTTCTATGATATTTTTGTATAAAGAGTTTGAAGAGAATTGATAAACTAGATATACATATGCATACATATGTATACAGTGTCATCCGTGAAATGATGCTGCTAAACATCTACCTCTCTCTCTTGTCAAAGGATTTATTAATTTTCTCTCTGAACAGTTAAAATAATATACCTATAGTTTCTCTCTCTCATTTTTTTGTTATTTAACCCTCGTATGCTGGAGTTAAAACCGGTCCCGTGCCATCGTCTTATATCGGAATAAAACTGTATTAGTCAAATATCAACGAATTTAGTCAAGAAAGAAGTTAGCAAAGAAGAGATATAAGCATCTGGACGTGTTTTTAAAATATATGTGGACTGCGTAGGATCTGCAATAATGTATTACAATAAATTTAATACTGCATTTAACGGAAGACTTCGTCGTTTCTGGCCAAAGTTTGATTATCAGGCAAGTTCGGATCGGCGAACAATCGTGTCTGCCACTGTTATAATAAACTCGTGTGATCCAGCTAAGGAGAACTATCTCGTCTTAGAATCAGCAGGAATCCGTAAAACGTTGGGCCGGCCGCGAATAAAATCGCGTATTTATGGCGTTGGGGCGGCGCGGTGAGCGGCTGGTCAAATGTAAATTCACTTCATCAAAAGCGGACTGAAATTATAAATGTCCGTAGCAGTTCGATACGGTGTCTAACGATCCGCCGGTATTTCAGCCCTTCGCTCTGCATAAAGATCTTTATCCGGTCGGTTGTTCAATTTTCGAGGCGGCGAGACGTCCGCACGAAAGAAACTCTCCCGAACGGACCGTCAACCGAAATGGTACTTTCCATTTCCGCCGCATAAAGGAATAACGATAACCGAGGAACCAACTTTTTGCCGAGAACATTCTCAATAATTGGATGGAAAAAAGCAGTCGAAAATTACGATGTCGATTACTCGTGTTCGATTATTTTTAATTTTAAAATGGTCCGGAATAAGGGTGCACGAGAATATTAACGAGATAGCCAAAAACAGCGAAAATACCCGAATACAGTAGACAATAGTCAATTGCTAATTAACATTATCAGAAACGAACTTGAATAAGGACTCAACAATGTAAATTATGATGATTGATGAAACGATTGTGTGAAGTTTATATAAATTTTAGTATTTATACTCTTCATCACATATCAGATCTCAGGTAAAAGGTTAAATAATGGGTAACAATGGACGAACCTTCAACCATTATGACATTATATACGTTGAGGTAAAATATTGTTTCCTGTTAACATCAAATATTACCAACAAGATATCTATTATCATACAAGGAACATTTTGAATTAATACAAAAATTCATTTTGTTGAACCTCCCCAAGAATAAGTTCGTATGTCAAGTGGTTAAATAGTCGATTACGCCAGCAAGAACACAACACAAGACATGTAAATTTCCTCGAAAAGCAGTGATAATTATGAGCGGGATACGTCTTTATCAGTGATTGTTTCGGTGTTTTTGCACTCTGGGGCTCCGTTGTTGAGCAAGAAGGAAATTTCCAGCGTCGGTTTCAACAATTCATGGTAACAATCGCGAGGTACACGTATCGGGGAACGTGTGCCAAACAAGTACCTCGCGCGGAATCACGACACGAAGGGGACGAAGCCTGAGAGCGCAGCGACGATTTCAACAAATTTGCACCTCTAATCGCACCTCGCGATACGAGTATAATGAGAGCATGACGCCAGTCGAAGCTAAGGATGAAGAAACTCACCGAGGAGCCCGATTGGATCTCTGAGGCCGGCCAGTGTGAGAGGCCAGGCCTCACCTTTGACCCCCTACCATGTTTTTCTTTTTACTCTTCCTTCCCTTCGCCCAACTCGTTTCTTCGGTTCGATCTCCCGGTAGCCTCGGGTCCTGTTCTCCGCTCTCATATTCATCTCATTCTTATTCTATCGATTTCACGCTGTTTCTGGTGCCATTCGCATCCTCCCGGCCGGGCCACCGTTGCCTCGGGGAGTACTTAGACACTTCTTATTGTTAACGGGGAAATTAATTCGAACCTCTGTGTTTTCTTTATTACTCTTGTTGCCGCTGCGAAGCGGCTGCTAACTTTTTAGGCAATTCATATAATCCTTAGCGCTCCGCTCTTTGTCTCGACTAAAATCGAGTAAGTCTTCAGTGATTTTTATGCGAACTCGCATTTTAATGGTGATCCTTTGAATTTCATTCGTGTATACTCAGTGAATCTAAGAAGTGTATTTGAACACTAAATATTCTCGAAAAATTGCCTAGGTTAAACCGCGACATACGACAATAAATTTGGACTACTTTATTCTAAAATTTTTTCCAAAATGTTTCCTCAAACATGCTGTAAATGCAAACCTCTTCAAAAACTTTCAGAAATTTTTTTACAACGTCTTAATTTACGTACGATTTGTTTTCCTGACGTTGCGGGCGAGAAACTGTAGTGCAATTTTTCCATGGCCAGCATGTAGCCCTGACGTGAACCCAATAGAGAATTTATAGGCTACACTGGTAACAAAAGTTTATGCCAATGGTCATCAGTTCACCAAAATAGACAGTTCAAAAGAAGAAATTAAACGCTGCTGGGAAGAAATTTCTAATACCGCTATTACCAATCTTGTAAATTCAATGACCAATCGAATTTTCGCTTTAATCCAAAGCAATGGCGGCCATACAAAATATTAAATTTGTAATGTTCATGTATTTTTAATTTTAAATTGTTTTCTTTGCGTGTGCGTTTAAACGAACTTCGCGCGTAAAATATAGTTTTGTTTGTACAAAATGTTACATAAATGTTTTGGTAAATATATATGTACAAATATTATAGTATATAAATATATTTATAATCCTCGGTTATTGTTAAACGTTTCTTATTAAAATTTTGAATCTTCAGCCCCGAAATACTTATTTTTGTATGTACGTTTAAACAAATTTCGCTCACTGTAGTAATGACTAAGACGGAAATTGTTGCTTCGTTGTTTTATCAATTGGATTGTCTCCGATCCACTGAGGACTGTTAATGATCGCGGCACACGGCACGCAGCCTCTAAAGAGACTTTGATAAAGTAGACTCTATCTGTGTTTCGAATTGACGCATCCTTTATCGACGATAAACCCGTGGAAAATGTTGAGCGCGGTGGATGTTGCATGAATAAAGGTCTCATTGCCGGGGTCCCATAAAATCAGTGTCGCTACGTTGCGGCCCCGATGCTTGCATATAATAATGGCACCGTGTAATAAACTCCCTGCAGCGTGTCTGCGAAACGATTGGGCATTACTTTTCGTTTTATTATCACTTTATTATTACCGCGGCTTGCCTTTACGGCCGTATTAAGTCTAGAACGCGCGAGCGTCCCCGCGTGTCCGTGAACATGTTATAATTCATCTCTTATGGTGTTGAGGACTCGTAGAACTCGAAGGTTTACCACTCTATCAATTACACTGTCCCAACACCAATTTTGCGTTTCGATAACCAGTAGACGGTGCTTGTAGACTCTAACGAAATTTTATTTTGATGAAAGAGAGATCTGCAATCTTAAGAATGTTTGCTTCCACCGTGTAATAGCTACACAATTACTTTGACCTGGGATTTCAAGGTCAGAAGGTGAACATTATTTTTGGTGCATCGTATTCTATTTACCGTGGTGATAAAGTGTGCAACAGGAACCATCGGTCAAAACTTATCATTCTCTTAAAAAATATGATAAATTTTTTTCATCATCAAACTAATTTTATTTATATTATATTTTCGATATAGAGTTTACGCGCAAAGAAATCATACATAGCTATACATAGAAACTCCATCTGAGACTGAGGAATGAAAATGTAGTATAAATAAAATCAGTTTGATAATACTTTATCATGACTTTTTTAAAAGAACGGTTGTGTTTTGACGCATGGTTTCTGTTACACTGTTTATCCTTTTGTTGAGTAGAATAAAACGCAATAAAAGAGAAAACCGTGAAATTAATTTTGCTTTCTTACATCAATTTTCAGAAAACCGAGGATGTAGAATCACGCAATTTCTTTATACTCTTTACAACATCCACGGAAGGTTTCAGAAATTTTATCAGTGCATCGAGCAAACTCCAGATCAAAACTGGGAGTGCCATATTTTCGTTTTACAGTGTTATAAAGATGTTAATTGTATTACAACCTACTTGCAGTGGTCGGCGACTATAAATTCTTCTACTTTTGCGTTTGCCACGCATGCGTGCTTGAGTAATAACGTCCGCTGGAGCTACATGTTGAAGTGCAACAAACTGGAAAGTTGAAAAAGTTTCACGTCAAGTAAACTTGCTTGTACAACTACCGAAATGACGACCATTCTATAGTATTCTAAACTAAGTTTGTCAATTGTCAACAGTCTCACAAAAAAATAACATTGTATGGACAAACAATTGATAAGACTACATAGACGGACGATAATATATAGTAGTATTTAATATTAATATTCATTATTAATACAACGAAATCCAAACAAATGTTAACAGTACAAATTTTTTACAACAAGCCTGTAATGTTTCAACTCAAAAAAATATACATATACACTATATATATACATATATACAGGTATATATCATTATACATAATTATACAGTTGATTTTTATACAAAATAAAAATTGCCAGAATTGCAACAAACTGGACTGAAATAGAAAATTGTCTTCCCTAATGTACTTAAAAGGTTGAAGATTTTTAAATTATTCTAATGTTTTGACTGTTCTAAATTACTTCTACTCATTTTCGTCATAAATGCATAAAATGCAATTTGTATGAAGTATTTAAGTATGCAAATTACAAAGGCGGGACTGTCGACACAATGACTAATCAGACGGTTCAAAAATATATTTTCCATACTATTGCTATAATAATTTGATCCTCGACTGTGTTATATGTGTGTTAGTATTTTGGTATTTTTTCATGAAGATTGTAACCGATGTAAAAATTTGGATAATTCACTGACGAAAAGAAATACGCTCTTTGGAATATTTAGAGGAGCTGTCGTAACATTTTTGTGTCGCCGTAAATTCAGGCGGCCCCGCTGCATTTCCACAAATGCAAGCTAAAAAATGTATGCAGTCGGGCGAAATGACGAAGCCGGGAAAGCAGGGGTGGTCCTCGTAAGATATACCCCCGTCGTAATTCATCGGTGAACAACGTCTTGCGGTAGATTTTAATTTTAACGGCCAAGTTTCGGACCCGTTTATGGGCTTCGATGTATAATTTTATCGAGCCTGCCGATCTGACCGTGGCCCTCCGGGCCAAATATTGTCCCCGCCGGTGGAACGGAGGTGACAAGGGGGGCGGAGAGGTCTCGATGGTTTGGGGATCGGTTAAAGATACTTTTACTTTCGACAGCGACGAAGATTGGACCCTTCTGAATAAACCATACGAGATTTTGTAGATGTTTCCCGTTATTATTACTAAGAGGGCAAGTTCTTCTCTCCGGTGGTAGGTATAAACATTTTTACATTTTTCTTGCACTGCAATCTTTCTATCTATGTGGAAAAATGTAATCAGGTTTCCTTTCACTACACAGATGTCTCAAAAATGTATTTCTGTTACGGGGGTGATTCCTGGGTCATTCCAAGTAACTTTTTCCTTTGCAAAAATTTTCTCCGCTGCTTTGATAAGGAGTTATCGACGAAAAACACGGATCAATCAGAGCACAAGTCCTGATTAGCTCGTGTTTTTCGTTAATAACTCTTTAATAAAGCCGCGAAGGACAATTTCGCAAACGAAAAAGCTACCTGAAATGGTCTCAGAAATCGCCCCTTTCAAGAAAGTGCAACATTTTTGCAGCAGCCTATTACGTGATTTTGAAATTAAAGAAAAATCTGTGCAACCTATCAAAAATACAATTAGAATTACCAAGCCGCATAGCTACACTTGATTAATAAATAACTTCGGAAATACTATGAATTCTAATTTCAAAATTTACAGAGACATTTCTGAAGAGATAAAGGGCAAGATTCTAAAAAAAGGATTCTTTTCACCAAACAGAAAGAAATTCCCTCTCGAGGAGTGGACGTCGAGAGAGAGAGAGAAAGAAAGAGAGACAGAGAGAGAGAGAGAGAGAGATAACGTGAAGAGAAGGCGAGGAAGGCAAGAAAAGGTGTTAAACACTCAAGAGTGCAATTTTATGGAGTTCGAAGAGAACCGAAATTGTTACTCGGGAGACGGTCAGCTGTGAAATTTAATACGGAAAGGGTAGGTGTAAACGTGTTACATAGGCCGTGTATTATTTTTAGTCGCATCAGCATATTTTATAAATAAACCGCGCGAACAAAATTATAGTGCATCTTGTACATGAAACTGGAATGTGAATGTGCATCGATTGCGTATATTGCAACAATATCATCTTTACTTTCTGTGTGACCGTTTGCATGCAAATGTAGAATTGTTTATTAAATCTCAGTGGTAGAGAATGTACAGGGTGTATAAAAAGTAATGGTCATCCGTCCTAGGGGTGAATCTGCACCTCTGGATCGGTGGACGTTTGCAAAAGAAACTTGCAAATGCTACTACAGTTCACCCAGATTTGTACTAATTATATACATTGTAATTGAATTACATTGTATTTTATATACGCAGTATTTAAATTACATTGTAATTGCATTGCATAATTCGAACCTTCCACTTAATTTAATTGCTAATTACGCGAATCATGAATGTAATCGAAATTCAATGTAATTGAAATAAAATGTAATTTAACTACAATATAATGTAAATTACTCAATGTGCACATTACTCGCTTAATGTGAAAAAAAAATATATCGTTCAATCTTATCCGTGTTTCTTTCGTTTCGTATTCACAGACAACTTAATCTTATGTTTATCAGCAATCTTAGCGACAAGATGTTTAAACTTTAAACAACGAGTATTAATTAAAACTAATTTAAAACTTGCTGACAATTTCCATCAGTGAATATGACCGCATAAGTGATTAGTACTTACCACACGAAGAATGTTCTTGTTTCAGGTCTATCCTATTAAATAGTGCTACTTTTTTTTCTGTAGTAATTTTGTCCTATGTCTTTCTACAATTTATTTTTCTTTTCTGAGACGTACGTAATAAACAGGTTTAATTTTGATCACAGAATATGGATTTATGAATAATACCATGTGTTCATCTCACTGATGAATCTTTTTCTTTCTCCACCTCTTATTCTTCTTATATGTATACATATAATTCGTAATTACACCGTACTTTGTAATTGTATTTCAATTGGGAAAACGTATTACATACATTGAATTTAATCGAATTGCAAATCACATTGTAATTTAATTGAATGAAGCGACTGAATTTTTAATTACGGAATAAACGAATACAACGTAATTGAATTACTTTGTATTTATAATTCGTGACGTAATTCAATTGTAATTCAACACAACTCTGAGTCCACCTAACCGTGTCGATGAGACAGAATATAATCGTCTCTGCGTGCTTCGAGACAAACGAAAAAAGGAACATTCGTCGCTAGGCCCGTACCAAGAGATCGTCTCCCTGCCCATTCAGATGATAAATTTGAAATTGCAAAATATGAGAGAAAACCTTATATCCATTGCTATACGTAAGAATACTAATCCTACATTATGAAATACTAATGTAAAGTATAGGTGCTTACAAATTTTTCAGCATCTTCTGCACCTCCGCCGGATCCGCAGCACACTACTATTTACGGGAATACGTTTTAATAACACTGTGCAGCACGAAACACCACAGTTCTACAAAGTCACTAAACACTACACAACACACTTTCCGAAATTGTGACAGCGATCAACAAAGAAGTTACTCCGGCCACGATCAAAATAATTTTGCGATTGTCACCTACGGTTTTTTCGTAAAAGGTTCATTGGACGCGAGTGTGGCAGGACTTTAGGTTGAGGAGTGGGAAACTGTCAAAGAAATTCCTTTTGCTTGAGTAAAGAATAGTGTGCTCTTATTTCGCTATTAATGAAATTATAAAGTGCATTCTTGAATAAATATCTTCAGAAATTTAAATTAATTCAATCTTGTTATGTTTATGACGTATCACGTATTCGTTTTTAGTGCTCGGTAGATTTAGTATTAAACTGCGACGTCGTATTGGGTCAAAAATGTCTATAGGACCTTTCACGTGAAATTTATTACAATGGCTGAACACTGTAGTTGAGGACAATGACCTTTTGAGTACTTATCGTGTACTCGAACGTAAATGTATCCGCAAAGTTTCATTCTTATATGGCAATAAGGGGGAAAATGCCAAACAAACATAACTCGGAACTTAACCAGTAAATGTTACCACAATCGTATTTACGTGCGTTTCTTTTTATAGAACAACTGCGAAAGGTATCAGTTGGCATTAACGTACAACACAGCTGTGTTTTGAAAAAGGTTATTCCGTTTGCGTACTAATTTTTTCTGCTCTTTAATACATATTTTGTTCAGTAAGGAAAAGAAAGGAAGATTTGTTAGCTACGGTGAATTATTGAAAAGAAAGCATTTGTATTATGTATTACAAAGAATCTGAATAAGAATGCAAATAGAATCACTTTTATAAAACAATGTTTACTAGTTAATTATTCGTACATTCGTCCCCAAATCATTAAAAACAACATTTTGGAATTAAAATAAATCCACAGTGAGAAAAATTTCTTTCGGTGCAGAGAGACTCGAATGCATATTAACAGAGACCTTACTGAACAAAGAAACCTAAGTAAAGTGCACCGAACTCTAGTCAGTCCGATTGCTTTTAAACTATAAATTAAACCGATCTTTCGAGGAATTACAATTTTTCTGTCACAGATAGCGCACGGTATAATTCAATTCTCATCAAAAGTTATCGAGGGCCCGTTACCGGAGAACGCATTAACTACCATAGCTCTCGCCACATCTACACACACACACAGAGAGAGAGAGAGAGAGAGACAGAGCAGTGGGCCCATAAGACACCCAGAAATCCTGTACGCGCGCATATGGTGAAACGAAAGAAATCTATACCTTGGAAAAGGTAAGGGCTCCTTTATAGATTCGTAGAAAGTTGTAAATCAAACGTTAATGGGAGCCCGCTGTCAGACATAAAGAGCTTGAAACAACGACGCATAACGATAAAGATAAAGGTACGGGAGACGGTAAAGGGTGTACTGGGGCCCGGGTCCCCTACCATATTGGCTTTTATGGTCCTTACACCGGTGAACCAGTTTGTAAGCATGAACATTTAAAAAGCTTCGAATAGCCATCATCAAAGTTTGAGGGATTTCCGCGTATCTGATGGAAGACAGCCGTAAATTTGCGCGCCGATCTTATCTGCACAGAAACGGGCAGATAATACAGTCTTGCGTGAAAGTCAGGTTTGCCCGGCCACCTAAAATCCTCGATTCCCGGGCCATGATTTCAAAATATTGCTAGCCCCTTCTGTTAAAACGGAATCTAACTCCCATAACACAATCAGGTCCATTGAAGGAGCAGTCTAGTTTCAGTTCTACACGAAGGAATTTCATTCAGAAAATGTGTCCTACCTTTTACATTGAAGTTTTGCACAAATAAGGGACTGTCGTAAAGGTTGGGGCCCGTTTTGTTTTTTAGCTATAAAATTTCATAGGATGAGAATTACGTAAACAAATTTACCGTTGGAAAGGTAAACTTGCCAGCTACATTTTCGCTGCAGGAAGTGTAATGATAGTGGGAACACCCCAAAAATTCTGAAAAGTAAGTGTTGCAATGAAGTCGCGAAGAACATTTTCAGAAGGGAAAAATTACTTCGAACGAGCCCAAGAATCACTCCTTTCAAGGAAGTACAACATTTTTGGGACACCCTGTATACCTTTCAGTATAGCATTTTAAAATTTATAATTGCAACGGACGTAAGACAGCACGCTATTAAAATAGTGAGGTAAACTATTTTTGGGGCTGCTATGGTAATTCTCGGTTTATCGTTGACTCCGCTGGCGATATTAAAAGATTTACGATTTTACGTCGAGAAGCCGAAACCGCAGATTGTTCATTAACCTCCTCGGTAAACTATCTTCCATCATCCTTCGTTGATTCGTTTTCGCAAACGATAATAAACGCCGCGTGCCAGATCACGCTACTGATATTCGTTCTTGGAAATCTGATGAATAAGATCCAATTCACACTTGCACTCAAATGAATGCGTTTAATTTGTAATTGTAATCAACGCAATTAAATATTATCTGTTATATTAAACAATGGTAATTAGTTCGTTAGGAAATGTTTGTGATACGACCGAAATAAAAATTAGAAAATTATGACGGCAATTAAATCTTACTGTTACAACCTAATGAATTTCTTAATGATTATTCCCATAAATATTTTACGATATGTATCGCAAAAAGCTGCAGTGAAATTGAATATAACATAAAATATGTGTGGGCGATATGAATATTTATAAATATATATGAAATTGTGGAAGAGCAGAATTATAGAACAACAATTGTAGTAATACGATCGTTAAGAACATTAACAACTTATTCTAGTGTTTCACACTTTACAGACATAAACGTTAGGCTTGAAATAATAGGACACAACCTACGATATAAATAGTGAATGGTCGTCAAATGTCAGTAAAGTAAATTTACTTCGCGACGAACCGATATTGCAGCAATGTCTCACTCTGAGCTGCTCGGGCTTGTAACTATTTATGCGTGTCTACATTCTCGAATATTCTTTTTCGTTATTATCTCAAACTCTCATTGTGTAGGTTATAATAGAAAAGACAGATTTCACAATAATTAAAACATTATAAATGGCCGATATATCACTGTATGCGATGAATTGTATGTCGAAACTGTTGAGCTGTAGTTATATTTTGTTCTATTTCACGAATAAAGAATTATAGGTGTTTAATTAAATTCTTACCTTTATTAACTCTGTTGGATTCTTTTTTCACGTTTCTATCAAAGAAAGTGGATCCAAAGATAATAAGCACCGTTCATCAACACTATGTACATATATATTTAGTTTAAACATTACACCATGATAATATGTAAGTGACCGGTCGCATTCTTGTCTGTCATGTGCGATTCCTTCTAGGTTAACTTCGCTCGATCACATCGATCGATAAATAATCTTTTCATCGTGCGGATATACGGAAAGTTATTAACGAAAAACACGGACCAATCAGAGCGCTGCTGCAGCACAGTGTGACGTCGGCGTTGTTCGAGTCGGAATCCGTCCACTCTAGATGCGCCCTGATTCGTGGTCCGCGTTTTCCGTTGATAACTCTTTAACGAAGCCGCCGAGAATATTTTCGAAAAGGAAAAAGTGACTTGAAACGACCTCAGGAATCACCCCTTTCAAGGAAGTACAGCATTTTTGGGATACCCTGTGTATGTGAATGATCGAAGAACACACTCTTTTGAAGGTATTTATATCACAATATATTTTTTACATTTTGGAATTTGTAACTTTTCGAGGAATTTGCAAACTTATTGCAATATGATAAATGGATAGTATGTACCTACTTTTTGAAATTGTAAACATGTATCAAATATTGTTCGAAATTCGATACTTCGAAAAATATTAAAAAGTATTCAATGAGTTATAAATTGACTACACCAAAAATTTAAGTGCATGCACTTCTATTGTCTTTACATCATGTACTAAATATAAACTTTGGTGAACGATTGTTCTATGCATTTCTAATATCACTTTAGAAATACTATCTGTGAACAATTGAATAATTTTAAACAAGATTTATATATACAACAGACTATTGCTCCTTGCCATTAGGATTGACATTAAAACACCAACAAAGTGTGTCTTACGTAATCCTAACCCAACTTAACATAACCTAACCAAATAATGACGCTTCAGAGTGCTTAAACGGAATTGGCTTTTGCAACGAAGACACAGTTCTATCCAAAAATTAATGTAAAATGACTTGCCTTTGCATCTCCGTGGTACTGCATAATTAATGAAATAGTTATCCATACCTCACCTTATGTAACTGATATAAATCTGTAAAACCGGGATCCAAGTTATAGTAAAGAATTTCTTGTACACATTATGTATTTAGTAAATTAATCCCTTTCTAGCTTCTTAGAAAAAATCAATTCCAAATAAGTGTATTCTGTTTTGAAGAACGATTATTAATGAGAGTTATACTATATATTTATGAACACACAAACATTTTAAACTTTTTATTGTATTTTTACAAATTCTGTCCCTATAATAATTGTATCATTCATTAAATGTTAATGACATAGCTGGAAACTATACCTTTCCAACGGTATACATTTGTTTGCGTAATTCTCATCTTATGAAATTTTATAGCTGAAAAACAAAACGTGTCCCAACCTTTACGACAGTCCCTTATTTATATTGAGTCCTCTAAAAAGATTAACGCTGATTTCAATGAGGTGGTTTCAAAAATAGATTTTCAAAATGCGTACATATTGTACGTACTTCTTTAACAAGCTACGAGCAAGAAAATAATTATGAAGTACATGTGTTAATGTAACGGCATTAATAATCGGCGACGCGATGTCTGACAGACGCTCCCCGCCTCCAGTCGATGTTGGAAAGCATTTGCAAGCACAACGGCAGATTGTTAAACGAGAAAGCTACAGTGTTCAGCCACGGCTCGGACAATTCCAAATATTATGACGGTCGAAATACGCCAGCGAGGCGTCGCGACGCATTCTGCAGTTGCACGACGCCTTCCGCGCGTCTGTCTATTTAAACAGACTCTGCAACCTGGATCTTGATTGTTGATGATACAGATTGATCCAACGATCCCTTTTCTCTGCTGCTTTCGAATTCATAATGTTGTGGCATTTACGTCGACTACTCTTATAATCCTCCACGCTTTTCACTTGATGCTATTAGGCATCTCGGTACATCATATATTTTTGGAATACATTGAATGGGGTGGGTTAGGTTCATGGAACTTTGCACCTACGTTTTGACGTATGTCTACGGTACATTCAGACATTTTTATACAGTGTTATTATAGAAATAATAGTGATTATACGCCATACGAACAGACTCTAAATATTCTTTTGTTATCATCCAAGTGTTTGATGAAATTTAAGTTTGAACTTCATTCCACCTCCATCATCTTTAAGTTCATTTAAAGGTCATCGCACGGTACATATTTGCATGCGTTCTTTATGCCCAACACGATGCAGCACGAAAATTATATCGATGATCTTGAAAACTACGAGAAAAGAACAACCCTTGCGGGATACTAACAACTTGATATCATTCAAATTACGTATAGAAAATTGTTTACTTTATAAAATTAAAGAAGATATTCCGGGGGTGAGACTTAAGTGGGACACCCCAAATATAGTCAAGTTATATTTATGAATATTTATACAGTGTTATCCCAGGAATGATGGTGATTATTAGACTGAATAATGAAAATGCCTGTGATGGCTTGATGGAGTAAGTGATGCAACTAAAATGCAACCTCCCAGTATATAACATCACAGATGAACAAAGTGGCAAATGTGCTTGTTGCCCCGGCCTTTGAATGCTGGTGCAAATAAGCCTCCTCTTCCGTATCAGCACAGTGAACATCGTTTTCTCGATTCGCATTGCACGTGTCCTGGGATCCAAAAGACACCGAGAAGACAGCATCTGAAATCGCCTGATCGCCGATTGGCAAACTGTGCAGATTGTGGCGGCCGTTCATTAGCAAGAAACTAAAACAGGATTGTCGTGAGGGTTAATGAAGACCAACCGTGACGATGTTCGAGGAACTCATGCGACGATTTATTCTTCCACGAATGGTCGCGCACGTGTCTCCGATGAGGAGTATCCTTCCCTAGGCAGAAAAATCCTTTCGATGGAAACGCGACCGAAGAAACCCGGGGAATGTTCTGCCCTATGGGGTCCGGATCCCCTTTTGCACCGTCTGCCCCTGCCCCCGTCCCTTTCCCCGGCTCTTTTTCCATCAAACAAGGTGAGATCAGGCAAAAAAGCCTCTCGCGTCGCTTATGCGAAACTCCGTTTCTCCGTCTTTGTCCGTTCGACGACGTTTTTCCCGGCGTGCAGCGCGCTCCGTCTTCGTCCGTTCGTCTCCCGGCTTCATTCAGCGAGGATTTTTCAGCGGCCGCGAGGACGCCGTTTAGGGAATCTTGGAGGAACGAGTCGGGACGGGGAAGATGGCCGCACATGTGCTCGCAGGGTTGTATAATTAGAGTGCAGCGCAATTTGTCCGCCTTCGAGATCCGGTGGATGGTAAAATTGCGAGGTGATTGGCTACCTTCGCTGCCGATGCGAGGAATTTTTACACGATCCCAGTCGCTGCCCGCTGCACACTGCGCCGCGCCGTTGCTGCAATCGCGATAAACTAGGAACATTGGGGCAAAAAATTAATTAACGCCGGTCGCGTTGAACAGCCAAACAGACCAGTCTCGAATTTCCCAGAAAAATTGCCGGCGCACATCTGTTCAGATTCAGCGGCAATCTTATTGCGATACGCACGCGCACTCGCGTCGGTATTCAGGTTGACGCGTATCGGTTCGGTAGAATAACGATGAAAGACGATGCATTGTCTAACAAAATAATGTTATGGGAAGTTTCATCTTGTCAGAAAACGTCGTTATTCATAATGACGCCTATCTTCGTAGTAAAATAATGCTAAAGAGTAAGTAAGAGTAGTAAAACCAAGCAATAGATGAAATACTTAGAAAAATATTGGGTTCACATTTTTTTAGAGGAATGTTGCTATATTTTACTTTTGTAGAAAACGTATCTAATTAATTGTGTACGTGTTATTTTGTAATAATGACAAAGGGACATAGTAAAACTAAGCAGGTGAGGGGAAGAAGTTACCCTCTATCTGCCAGTATCGGATCAGTCAAGTGACAGAGATGGAACGCGTCACGTGATCGAACCGCGCCGATGGGGAATAGCGTCGTAGAGAGGGAAGGTAGAGTGGGACATAAGTCTTGGCGACCCCGCTGACGATTTCAGTATAAACAAATTTCTACCTGCAGCAAACAAAAACTTGTAAAGAAACAGGAAGTTGAAGACAAAGTCTTTTCATGTTTTTCCCAGTACAGAAGAATAGTGAATAATACTGAATAATGATTTACTGTTTCAAAGAATTTCTATCTACCACGATCAATATTCGTTCTGCTCGAAATTATGCAGTCGTTCTCAGAAGTCAGGGAGAAATGCTGGCAGAACGTTCGGAACTATCCAATATTCTGCATTTAAATTGTTAATGAGTATTCTAATGCGAGATCGGCTGTGTAGTCTCCAAGAAGTCGTTGAAAACGCGACTCGCATAAATAAATCGATAATTTCGTTCTGCGGCAATTGCCTGTCTCTACGATAATTGATGCACGTGCTAAACTGATAAATATGTCCGTGCACCAGACTTATTGGAAAATTGTTGCATATTCCCATTCTCACATACACAGATGTCTCTCGTTTCTTATATCTTTGACAATGCGGGTAATACTGTAGCAGAGCGAAGCAGCTCCGGAATATGTTTACAAAACAGTCTCTCTCTCTTTCGATAATGTATTAACAGGTGCTACATTTATTTATACACAGAAAATGTGACAAATTCGTTACAGACGGAGTTACTTCCGATCGCAAGAATACCTTATCAGCCACTTGAGGTAATTGCAATTTATGTGTTTCTTTTTTACAGATACGATTGTGTGACAAGTTTCTATATTTGTACATAAAATATGCAAAATTGTACATGTCACAGAAGAGAAATTTTATTTATTTTTTCTTTAAAAAATTTGTGTAGCTACCCCTCTAATATTAAACATTTCTTTGAGAAACTATTTCAATTCATAATTAAACATTTTTAAACTTCTTTCTAAATTTTTCGCAAAATAGCAGACACTTGAATGCAAGTATTGTATTTTTTAACAAAAAGATCATGCCCATTTTATTCATGAAAAGTACACTATTAGGTTAAAAATATCCTAGGTCAAAAACTATTATAGTTTTGTATGTCACTTTAGAAACATTTTTGGTTTCTTAAAATGTTGATAAGAATTTCGGAAAATTTTGTTCATCTTACTTAGTTTTATGACTTCTAGATGCATGTGCAACCCCTCGAGTGTTATGGTAATGGATTCGCTGTTGTTCTCATTATTTATTCCAGAGTTCCTTTAGTTTTTTTCCAGTAGCAACCAGCTCATTGCTAAACTATCATACGTCGAAAGCGGCATTCCCGCATGCCCACGGTGACTCGCCTCATTACTCATTAAACGTGCTGCTATTCTAATAACATAGACGAATGTCCACTGGACTCGTCTTATCCAGTTAAGGGGGTTGATCCGCGGACTAAGGAGAGGCGCGGTGAGTTTGTACTCGGTGTACCAGATGCAATAATGTCTCGTTTCCCGTAAATAGATTTGCCCGGCGGGCTGCACGCGCGTTCCACGGCGAGGCAAAATCATTTTAATGAAACGTCCCGTGTGCCGATAGACAGAATGAATAGTCGCTAAAGCGAGGCCGGTTTTTTGGCGATTTGTTCTCGTCAAAGGTCAAAGAAATAATTGGGAGTCGTTTTTCCGTGCTTGACAAGAAAAACGTTTCGAAGGTTGCCAGCTCTATCTCGCTCCTTCTTACGCGGAATCGATGCTGTTGCACAATTAGCTGCTGCTTATACTCTCGCGCCGCTACCTTTTGCTTTTACCATTGACTTCCGTGCGTTCGAGTCAACTTGATTCATGTGATTTTATAATCTGAACCATTCAGGAATTTAGTCTGGCAAAATAATATTTTTTGGGTACACAGCGTTGATGCTTCTTCTTTGTTCTTGGATATTAATAGCACAATACAATTATTATAAAGGAACATATTAAATTACTCGCGTTTAGGACTCACAAGGGATCTCGTGAGAAAAGAAAAGATTTTTCTAAATGCATTTCTCAAAAGAATTAAAAGAAAATCCATTACAACCTTACGTACCTTACTTTACTTGCGCGCAGTTTCATAATTTTACAATTCACGATGACATCCTTTGCCAGTAGTTCCAGGGTTGAGTAAATAAATTATTTCGAGTACACTACAAAATTCGTAGAGAAACCGAATCCCCAATATTTCCTTGGGAATGGAAGAACGAAGAAAAATCGCGTGCAAAGAAGCGTTTCACGATCTGACGGCACCCTGGTGTCAAATGAAGCAATGCCACTTAAAACGCAACCCCGACGGATTTCTCGAACAGTACTAGGGCCACCCTGATCATCCCTTTCTGACAGATTATTTCACGAAATAACGCAGAAACGTTCTTGTTAGCCGGCAGCTGCGGGATGACAATTGCGCCTAGATGTCGGGCTCCGCGAAGCATGAATTTTTGTCGTGCAACAAGTTGCTCGACAATGACGGGGTTCCACGCCGCGTGACGTCTTACGGGGCCGTGGTCGCACCCCCGTAAGAATTCCGCCCTGTAAACCGTTTACTCACGGATCGGCGGCCCGCTCAAAATATTTGTCGCGTTTGTCAAACCTTTGTCCGACAGGACAGCACACGACAAATCCGGTTGCCGCGCAGCCCCGGATCATCTTTCGAGGACGAGCTTGTTGGGGACAGTTTTGGATTAGTCTCTCATAGCTACAAGTGGAGTGCCATGGTACGGGCGTGTTCCTCGATTCGATCTGCCGCGGGCAAGACTCGATTATCGAAGACGACACGGTTGTCTACACAGGACGGTTTTTAATTGTTCTGCACGGCTGCGTGTTTGCGGAGTGCACGTTTTTGTTGACAGTTCAAAGCTGGCATTAGGACACTTTTTAATAGGACCCATTCAAAATGTGAATGCTTTTTTCGAAAACGGTCTCATAGAATTTGGAGGTCGAACAAATAAAAATTTGTTTATAACGGGAACAGATGCAGTGTAGATTCCCGGATGACGCGATAAAACGTTATTTGGAGAAATGTATATACAGTCAATCACAGTAATTAGTTTACTACAAGATGCGAATTACAGAGAAAATACTGAAAGTGTGTTACTTCACTACTTTCTTATGCGGGAGTATATTGAAAATTTAGAAAATACATTTTGTAGATCAATTATACAGTTGTGGAGGACATACGAGAAAGCCAACTCCATTTTTGAAAATAGAATGATATACATATTTCTCTCTGTGTACTATCTAATAGACAACTAGGTTTCCTGTCACATAATTCCGTAATTTACACTGCGAAAGCAATTCAACTAGATCGTTTGACCGCAATATTATTAAGAATGTCTCAACTGACCGGTCAAGAAAAATTATATAACACAATTCGAAACCGTTTATCAGAAGTCATACAACGTGGTCCTACGAAATATTGGTAAGTTGTAATAGTTGGGACTTTTTACCGTCGAAAAGGTATAGTCGTCAGCTACATTTCGCTGCAGAAAGTATAATGATAGCGTTAACGGATAAAAATTACATTAAATTTCCAACAAATTATATATATTTAAGAAATCAGTGTTGAAAAATTTCCACAGTTGAAAACGAATCAATGAGAAACACAATAAAACTTTTTAGGACATATTTGTAGCCTTTTCTAGGCACAGCTACACTGAACGCGACTTGTTGCTGCTTCTAATGCTCATGAAAAGTTTGTTTATAATCAGAAATAAAGTTGATAGCCATCGCATTGGTTTTTCCAGTACATTAATGTGGAAAAAGCACTGTTCCAGCTTATACGGTGTCCCAACCTTTACGACAATCCCTTATTGATATAACATTTTTCGTCCAACATTTACGGTCCTATCATTTTATCCGGCAGTGTAATGAAAGGAGGGGGTATCTGTAGTATACGATCATGTCTGAGCCGCATTACAAATTCTCACACGTCAGCTATCCTTCTTGGCTGTTCGTTTAATCCAACCGCGGTTGTAGCTGGATATAAGAAAAGAAAACGCACATGAAGACAGTGGATTCCCCGGGTGATCCGGAATGAAAACGCGGGCTGGTTAAATGGGAAAAGGGGGAGCCGAAGTTGTTGTATCCTATGAACCGTCATCGTGTTCCGCAGGGTCGCCGGGTAGCCGGCCATTGTATTTCCTTGAGGCAGGTCTGATCGGGGATTTTGAAGTCGATAAATCACAATTAATTAGCGGGGCGTAATGATGCGGCATGTCGTTGCAATTGGTATGAGCTGACGGCGTGTCCGTGTGTATCGACGGGCCTGCGTGTGTCTGCGGGCGCGGAGCGGTCGGGCTTAAATGTACCGAGGCCATCGCTGTTCGCAGATTCGACGTGGAAAGAATTATGGGTACAAATTTGCGCGGCGCATCGTCCGCCGATTTTACGCATAATCGCGGCCACCGATCGGTCCCCGCCTATGTAAATGACTACACAAACGTTTCGCGATTTTAAACGCAATAATGAGCTCGCTCGGTGTTTATAATTGTTTACAACGATACCGGTTACGGGTACTGATGTACCCGCTGCAGGCTTTGCTTTTATTAACACCCGCACCGTTCACAGCCTTCCAGCTTCTGCTTCATCGAAGCTGTTCATTCGCTGTTGAGGAAAGTCGTCTCGAATAAACGCTCAGTACGAACCAAAGGCAATTACGTAACAAGAAATTTTTTCATTAAATGTTTCTAATAACATATGTTTGGGTAACACTTCGTCACATCTGTAAAACTTTTGACACCCGTTGTGCACGTTATTCTACTCGCTTTGCCGTGCTCAATATGTCTTTCGTTTTTGTCAGAGATCTTCCTTACTGGCAAATTCAATTCTGCATGTATGTGTGCATCTGGTACAAAATTGTAACGAAAGGACAGTTTTGGGGGTTTTCCAATTCGTAAAACCCGGATCTGGTATTTTTGGTTACTGTAAAAAGCTACCCCTAGGAAGCTACCCTCATAGAAAATTTTCTGGTTCATTTAAATCATAATTTCAAGCAAACAATTTGCTATAGAAACATATCCAAATCATGTTCGTGTTCAGCACGGCGAAACGAATGACGTATAGCAACTACTAAATGCTTGGTGGGGGGTGTAATTGTAAACTTTAGTCTACATTTGTTTTTGTTATGTCTTATAATATTGTCGCCGGAATGATGAGACTGAACGGCACAAGGGCAAGAATACTAGGCTGCTGGGTCCATCTGATCCTCTCCAGAGAGCATCCTCCACTGGATTGTCTATAACAATACAGTTTACATCATCTACTGAATTGTTCCTAATATAGATTCTCGGCAACTTGCCGTCGTGTTATGTGATCTTGCAATTAGTAGAGTCTCAAGGTTCCAGCAGTCGAATCAGAAATCCTTGGCACCTGTTCGAAATTTGCTGGTTCCTGGACGTGGGTAGCCGCGTCTCTGTCTCTCGGAAAACGTTTTCCGGTCGGTGGAAAGCGTCCTGCACCGTCGTGGAACCGGTCACGAGCTATAGAAAACACGAGCGACCGGGTTCTCCTTTTGTCCGGCTGTCCAGCCGAAAATAATGGTTTAACTATTCGACGCCGGGGAACAGGGAGGGGCGGCTGGGGTACGGTGGGGTAGAAGGGACACACCGTCGGAGGTGTTAATACAGAGGTCGATCTCTCGACTCCCGGTACCAGTTTCATGCAATATGCGCATGTTTAACTGACCAAAGAGCTCTGTATCGTGGGCCTGTAGAATAGAGTGTGCAGAACGCTCGGTACAGCAAAGGGACCGGTTAGAAAAGGTAGCTCGGAACTCCCGCTTTATTTATACATCGCACTCCAATCCGGCGACGACTGGCCAGGCTGGCCAACCGGCTGCGAAATACTCCCATGTAAACATGCCGACCCGCTAAACTTCCGACTCCTTTGGACCCAGACCTGTCTTTGAGTTACTAGACCTGAACGATTTTCGTATAGCATAGACTCTCGGCTCGGACCAGCAGCCCCGGCCTTTCGTTTGATTAATTATTAGTTATTTGGCTTCTCTGATGATGCTGCGGCCGTGACCGGAAGTCCCCGTTAAATATCCGATATCGCTCCAGATGTTTTCCACTCGTAAGTGGAACGTCTGCAAAATCACCGGGGATGCTGCTAGATCGTAACACTTCTTTGTCCCGTTGCTATGGTGTTTTCATCTTCGATACTTTGGTACCTAGGCAGATCTACTTTCGATTTTTAAAAAAAAATAGTTTGTTATGTCGCACCAATCAAGAAGAATAAATTCAGATAAATAGTGGAGACTCGAGGAAGAATTATATGGAGGTTGTGTATTTGTTTATTTCATTTATGCGCAAGAAGTTCACTCTAATTTTGGTGCATAGTGTAAGTATAGGTCCAGAGATACCAATGGAGAACTTCATTGAATTCCTATCGAAAATGTGTATTTTTTCAGTGTGCCTATCTTTATTTCATCATTTCACTCGATTCAACCTAGAGCTATTAAAGTATAGTTTCACGTAAATACTCTTTAACTAATTGTTTTGCTAAAAAAAGTAAAGGTCGTCGATGCATGAATACTTTTCCAGCTACCTTAAATAACCAATTCCGTTTCGTACGGTCGATATACGTTCTCGAAAATACTCTGCGAAACATTTTAAAATAGTAAAAAAAAATAGATCTTACAAATATTAAATATAGTCTTACCATTACAGAAATTTATTTTGCTTACCTGTGTGTTCTATCAGTTTTACAACAGAATTGCATTTATGTTTAAAGGGAATAGATGGAATACGAAATTGTAAAAACATTAGAAGCATTTAGAAATATTGTTATACCACCCTGGACTCAACCAAATTATCAAAAAAATAAATTAATAGTTACTATATCACATAGAAATACAAAGAAACGTAAAGAGAGTCCTAGGGAGCTAGTATATGTATTAGCTACCATCTACCAGAACAATTCTAATAACTCAGTTGATATAATCACCTATTAGTTCACTATAATAAATTAACACAGGTGCTCGGCAACTTACAATCTGTGCACTATACCCGCGTTTCGAAAGCGTAGCAAATGTCTCCTGTTCCGCGGGCCGGGATTGAAATGGTATTGAAACCGTGATCGGTCGCGTGTGTTGGTTTACATCTTCTGCTGGTCCCAGGTCGGGTGGAGGCCTATCGAGATCCCTGGATCCGAGCGTAATCGAATTTTTGTCATCGAACGCGGCTGACAATTACGCCGGTTCCTAGGGTAAGGGTTGAACTGCGTCAAAGATGGGCTATTTGTATACCTTGCCGGTGTGTACCTTCGTCCTACAGAGCCTCGGCTGGGGGTAGAATGGGCTGGCTAGCGGGAGTTCCAGCCAGGAACGGACAGCAGCAGCAGCAGCAGCCGGGTCAACTTTGTTTGCATTGGCCGTGCATGTCCTGTCGGCCATGGGGCGGCCGCTTCTTGATGCAAACTGCCCATTTGCAACTACAATCATCTCGGCGTCGAATCGCACGGCTCCTGGCCTCGATTGCCATGGAACGCGCGCGGTGTATAAACCGACCGCACTCCAGTGCAACGGTGCTTCAGTCGCTGCATAACAGAGTGAAAACAACGGCCGGCAACCCGGGGAACCAAAGGCCGTACCAACAGAGAGGCCGGGCGATCGTGTTCACCCCCGGCAACCGGCGCCCGTGAATTCGACGCCGCGACGCTTTGACCGACCGGGATCTCGATTCGACAGAATTCGCCTCTTTTTGGGACGCGTAATCATCCCGAACACTAACTACGAAGAGAATGCGTTTATGATTCCGCGGCCCCAATGGAAACCAACGCAATCCCTGGCTCTCCCATTCGTCGCCAAGGCACTCTGTTCTACCCTCGGGTAACTATACCGATTACTGCGGTATCATGCTTCTCGATCGTACTTTATTTTAATATTGCTCCTAATTTATCAAAAAGAAACTGGTGGCCCTCCAAACCTAATACAACATAAGAACATATTAGAAAATTGAATACGTACGTATTACTGCGGACAAAAAGAACCATGTAATAATTAAAAAAACTAACTAAAAAAAAACTCTTTATCTAGAATTGTATCCTACCTAGTTACGTGTATCGAATAGGTGACGTTAGGCTGAGGTGAAGCTTTCTCACCGTAGTTGCAATTCACACCGCAGTATTACGGACATTCCTAGTGATTTTTACCGGTTATCCTGTTAACCCTTGGACTGTGGGTGTTTTTTACATTTTTTTAATATATTTTTAGACTCATTTTTTTTTTAGATGAACTCTCCTCTTCATAATTGAAGTGAAAGTATTTGCTACATAATTGATTTATTTGATCATTTGAATGTCTTCTTTGGAAATGTGCAGATGCTGCTGGCATTTCAGAATTCCGCATGCGACACTACAGAGTGTGCGGTGGCTTGTGAATGCCTATAAGCGATGACCTCAATTCATTAATACCTCTGCTAAGTGCACTATAAGCAGCATCATCTATTCTATACCGTATTGACATTGTGGCACTTCTTGTTACAGCTTTAGAAGGCAATCATGACTCAGAGAGTATGACCAATGTTGGACACTAACACTGTCCATTTTGGAATTTCTATATTGGAAACAGCCATATCCTTTTTTTAGTTACACAAACAATTCTTTACTAGCGTGTGGATTTTATTAAAATTGTCATCTCTAAAAAACAAGTATGCTGATCTTATTCTTTTTTTTAACCACGCACTCCGTATTCATTACTAGACTGAATCTTTCTGCAAAATAAATATTTTCCATATTAATTTCAAGAAATAGAAGTTGCATAAAAATTAATTTCTTGTTTCTTATTAATTCAATACAATGTCCCCAGAAAACAGATACATTACACACAATTATAATATTTAATTTTAACGATTACATACATTTTCATTGATACAATGAAATAATATTGAAACAATTGTTTATTTAAGAAACACATTGTGCTTAGTCTAAACAATGACTTTTCTAACGAATGCACACAATTACAGAACCTACGTACAATTTTCTGGTTTTGTTTTTAACAATTATTTTACACTCGTTTGGAACATTTATTAATTTATACTGACCTAACAAATAATGTTAGTTATTTACGAAATTAAGATGTAACTAAAATGTGTTTATAAATAATTTGTAGTTAGCGAAAACCTTAAACAGATTGTATTGCACACTTCCGCTTAATTAATTCAAGTTAGTCAGTATTAAATAAAATAACTGCAGCTGTCATCACGAAGTACATTTGAATACCCTCCACAATTCAGTTCAGTCCACTGAATATGTAGAGTGACTAAATGACAAAAAAAAATTATTCACGGAAGTATTCGTTTATACATTTTAAATAAAAATCGAAGTACTATATGCAAATGTTAATAACACAGTGTTTACAAATACGATCTCACCGATGACCCATCATCGAACGGAAATCGAGTCGCAATAGCGGCGTTTAAGTGTATTCTAAAACGAGTAATATTTCGACGGCAAGCGGGAATCGGAGACCCTCATTTCCATCAAATTTTCAAATTGTCATGCGTGCGACGTAGTTCATCGGCAACGTTTCCCACCACTAGAAAAGTAGGACGAGTCTTCGACGGAATATTAACAAGCTTACCGCACTCGGCTGGTATATTTTAATCGTGTTCGAGAATATAAAATTGTATGCATATTGACTCGCACTATTATTCACAACACCGGGGTTGATCGGCTATCACGCAGGCATTGAGCATTGTCGAAATAAATTATTTGAAAAATGACCGTCAAGATATCTTGTCTTATCTGGCTGGCTGTATGTCATTTGAAATAATTATGTGATATTATATTTTTATGAACAGCCAAATCATTTTCTTTTCAAACTACTTCGTTATTTAAATGTATCATTTCATTTGAAAGTCAAATAATTTAATTGATTATTGGAATTGATTCAACTTATTTAATTATTTCATATTTATTGTTCAAATAATTTGTGTAGGTTTATTTCAACTGCGCCAGAAGTACGTATTTCCGTTCTCTTTTAAAACGTCATCCAAGTAGAATACATTTTGAAATTAAAAATAATAAAGTATTTTTTAAGCAATTTATTTTTCAAAATGATTTTTTGTTGTCTTATAGAAAAAGGGTCTAACCCTCCTATCAGGTATGAAAGATCGAGAATTCAAACTCTAATCGCGATAAGTGCATATTTTTCTTTTTGCACATTTAAACAACATTAAACTTCCAACAAATTAGATATATTTACGCATTCAGGGTTGAAAAATTTTTTGGTTATAACGAAATCAGTAAGAAACACAATACAACCTTTTAGGACATATTTTTAGCCTTTAATTGGCAAGCGGCACTGAACACAACTTGTCGTTTCTAATGCTCATGGAAAGTTTGTTTATAAACAGAAATGAAGTTGACAATCGAGTGCGTTAACGTGGAAAAAAGCACTGTTCCAACTTATACGATGTCCCAACAACTTATACGACAGTTCCTTAGCCAGCACATCTTCCAGGGTGTGCCCAGCGATGGGCAAAAGAACACCCCCAAGAGCCCACTGTTCACCTGTTGCACGGTGGAGCGCAGGTAGGCAGTGCCCTTGGAAAACGCAACCCAACCAACCAGCCATCCAACCAACCAACCAGCGAACCAACCCCAACCAACCCCCGGCTCCTCATTAGGGTGTATGACAGATGCGGAGCAACGAGTCTTCGGGGCGGCTTGGCGCGGCTCTAGCGTGGCTCCTGGCGTGGCTTGGTGATCTCGCGGCGACATTTCCATAATATTCAAATGCGCGGCGAGGGTGAAACAGAGGCGAGAAACGGCCCGGGGAACAGAGATATTCCGCGGGGTGGTGGGAAAGGAGGGCCCGGGGAACCGGACGGAGATCGAGGGTGCGAGAGAGCGGCGTGGTATGCCGCGGCATGGTGTTGCCGGCTGACATATTTATCGGCGGCCACGCCACCTGCAACCGGGCCCGCGGCATCCGCACAGAGCGGTGTTTTGCCCATTTGTATCCCCGATCCGGCGACAGCCCAGTTTGCCTCCCATTCTCCCCGTTCTTCTCTTCATCTCTCTCAGTCTCTCTCTCTCTCACTCTCTTCCCCTCTCCCTCTCCGTTTCTCGTTCGCCAAACAAGCGAGCAAGCCTTTCTTCTTGCAAAGTATCGGCCCGCGCCACGCCGCGATCGGCCCAGAGGGTTATTCGGAAGGAACGGCGGAACAGAAGGATGACATATTGGCTGGTCGCAGCGTTCCCGGGGTGTTGGACGCTGTCCAACCTACCCAATTGAGGGATGATTGCTAAGAACCGACATTTCCGCGACTACTCCGCCGAGCCTAAGCTCCGGCTACAAAGGAGTTTACCATCTCAGTGCGTCAGCCCTCTCATCCCCCGAATCTAATAAGTAGACTGCGGATTTTTATGCGATATAAAAATTGTCTGCATTCATTTTTGTATGCTGGTGATGAAAAGTGACGCAACTCAAAGTATATTTCCAAAAAAACTAAACTAATGTACATATAATTAGCCAAGTGTCGAAATAACAACAAATTATTTTACATTTCTAAGTTGGTTTTAGGTAATTTTCAAATGGCTCTCCTCAATAAAATTTCTCTTTTTGTACTTATGTCACTTTTCTTCTGAATGAAAGATATTTTTAATTCACGATTGTTGAGACTGTAAAGATGCATCCATGTGGAATTATTTAACAAATTTTTTCTTTTGGTATGTATTATAAAAAGAATGCCAAAAAATTTGGAGATGGACACATTCTTTTTATTTTTATAAAGTAATATAGGGTGGGGCGGAGGGGGGTAGAGACGCAGGTAGGGTTAAGACTTAGCAGGTAAATGAAAGAACGCTAATTCTCGGTTGATGAAATTCCGCAATGTACGTTCAAATGTATTTCCATTGATCGTCGAATGTCGACCATCCGAGAGCGGCATAAAAGCCGGCAGCGGCTATTAAATCCCCACTTGGTCGAAGGTTAATCCTCTCACCTGTTAAAGATGATGTATAGTGTATAGTCGTGGAAAGAAACAACCGGTTGCACGCGATCACCGTAAATCCAACCGTAGTTAAACTTCTCTTCTCCGTCTGCGGACGTTCTCCTTTCCCTTCTGGTTCCCTGTCTTCCCGAGGAATCGGCGCACGATGATATATCTCCATGCTGTTAAACGGTCCATTGTTTGCGACGGCCACTGACGAATTTGTATATGTTTATAATAGCGACGCCTGTGGGTAGCTATGAGGCATAATGGTGACAAGGGGAGAGATTGTTTTGTGAGTGGAAATTGGAGGTAGGCGGTAGCTATTCGGCGTTAGGGCCGATCCGGGAATCCATTTGTCAAATTTTTTCGATCCGGAGTCGATACCTATCCACCTTAATTGTAAGAGATTTTTGTCTAACAACAAATAAACGATTTGATACTGTCATGTAATCTCAATTAATTGTTCTTTCTGTACATAACTAATTCTGTGAGATGTGTGCTGCGAACCATCATTTATTATTATAGGCGCTCTAGTTCGTTGATATTAATAATTACATAACATATATGCAATTATTATCAATTGATTTCATTACATACTGTATGTATGTAGATACAACATGTGAGTATAGGATTTTTATGTTTGAATGTCCTAATTTATTGATATTAATAGTTACATGATATGTACAATTATTATCAATTAATTTCATTATATATTGTATGTAGATCATTCTACTATGCAACACGTGAGTATAGCATTTTTCTATGTAGAGAACTACTAAATTTAATTTATCATGACGTATCAGCTAGTACATTGATATTAACTAGAATAACATATACTTACAATTAGTATGAATTGATTTCATTACATATTGAAATTCTGAGCTCTCGATTGTCTCGTTTCGCTACAAACCTGTGTACATTTGATGGGAAGGGATGTTTTGTAAAATAGAATACATTATTTATTGTTTCATAAAATGCAACAATTGAATCATAATATTTACAATTAAACGTTGAACGACTATTATAAAAAATGGTCAAATAAAGAAGTTAATTAAAACGTTTCTCAAGAGAATACTTTATCATAACTTTAATAAAAGAGACCTGCCTCCTTTGGTCTTAGTTAGCCTTATTCGCGAGTTATGGGTCATAGAGCATCATTGATCCAAGGTATGTACGTCGACGCGCAACATGCAGTTAATATTATTAGTGTTACGTACCAATTACTCCAAGTCTGAAATAGCGTGACTTGTGTTCCCGTAGGTCAGTCCACGTGGGCACTTGGCACAAAGCCATAGTGGGTGATAACGCCGAGCACAATGCGAAATTCTAGTACCGCGACTGCGACATCCATCGGATTCCGCCCTGATCTGCCCTGGGCACTGCAATTTGCGGGCGAACATTTTCATCAAATTAAGTGTTAACTTTTCTTTTCTGATTAACCCCGGGACGGTAGGGGTCGCTCGTGACCCCGACAGAAATTTCTATGCACCGACCTCCGCTATTCTGTTGCAAGGCAATTTTAAAAGGATCTCTTTAACACCTTTCGAATATTTGGGCTGCTTTTGCAGAAATTGAATTATGGCAATTTTTAATGAGTTCTATCTTGAACATTTTCATTAAATTAAGTGTTGGCTTTTCTTTCCTGATTAACCCTGCGACGCACAGCGGGGTATTTGGCCCGAAAAGTCGGCAAAACTATTTTAGCGTTATTTATGTGCTGGAGGTCATAATATGATGGTCAAATGTGACGCATGTGGATTTTAATCTTTAAAAAATCAAAATGATTTCTATTTTTTCGAAATATACACATATAGAAGTTTATAGATCTTTAAATACTGTTCAATTTTTCTATCACGATGACGGCATTTTACAAAATTTTAGAGGTCAGAACATATGGATAAAAACTCGATGTGATAGCACGTAATAATTTTTCTAATAAAACTACCATATATGCTCTAACAAGAAATAAACTACGTGTACAATGATGCACGTGTGCGCAAGCATGTAAGTACATAGTATTTCTTTCTTAGCTGCTTCCTCGTTCCACAGTAGCTTTTTTCTAGCTTCGATAATTTTATCGTCATCTCAAACATATTTCTCATCTCCAACTCTGTGAACGGAAGTAGAAATGGATAGGGCCGAGGTTGGCAGCGAGGTTGGCAGCGAGAGGGGAGCGAATGAGAGGGAACGGATATGGCACACAATGAAATAATCGTAGCATCATGCTCAGTGATCTTTATCTGTGCATAGTACTTGAAATTGTTTAATTAATCAATTACCTGTATGACGAGTTTGTATTTATTGATAAACGTGCTTTCCTGTGAATTAAAAAAATGTTGCCCATAAATCATAATAAAAGTGTAGCGATATCATGGAGGTAGAGTCAGTAGACCATATTGAACAATTATAACACAAATATGTGAATACTTTGTATTACATCATGTCATTTGTTTATGGGGAGTATTTTTCACACATGAAAAAACATGCACAACAAAGAAAATAAAAAAATGTAGCTCTAATAAATTAGAATTTGTTGTCTATTAGTACTACAAAATATATCTAGGAAATATAATAAATAGACTGCGGATCTTTATGCAAAGTAAAAAGGGGTTCTAGACCAATTGCAAGAACTAGAAACTGAATAGAAAGTATACAGTATACATATATGTATAATAAAAAATATGTAAAAGTGTAGCATCCCTTTCATTGCTGTACGCTACAAACCGTTCAATTGTCATTTCGAACTACATTTTTTTAAACAATACAAGTTATGTAACAAACCTTAAATTGTCATTTCGAATCACAGTTTTAAATAATATAGGATACATTACAAAAAATTGTATATAAAAAAAAGTGAAACTATCATTTTGTAGCTGCAAACTTTTCAATTGCATACAATTTTCATACATACAGAACGTGTAAAAATGGAGAAACTATGCCCATATCGCTGCAAACCCTGCAATCATGGTTCCCAATTTTCCTATTCCAAGCAGCAGAGTTTCCCGTAACCGGAATTTTTCCAGTTCCCCATCGAAATGCTAATCGAAATCATTAACCCGGATCGGTGGGTCCGAGAACGTTTGCCCGGCGTTGTACGTGCCCCACGCTGAATTCCCGCCGTAACCCCATAAACCTCGTCAAATCACCCATTCCCGTGGGCAATTTCTCACAAAAACACGAACGCGTAGCCACGAAAGTATTTAATCCGTGGGCACAGAGGGTTAATGAGCACGAAGTAGCGAGGTACACGCGGGGGCCCCATGGCAGGTCTCTGTGTCTCTCCCCCGTGGGAGAGTCATGTGGTCCCCCAGACAGTGGCGGGGTCCCATAGGATGGCGCGGAGGGGAGGAAGGGGCGAAGAACGTTCGTGATGGAGGGGGCGGGAGGGGGCCCCGGTTATATTGCTGAATTGAGGAAGGCGGTGTTACAAAGCGCCCCGTAAATCCGCGCCAGCTTCGACACTCGACATTCCCTCCGTTTTATTTCGTCCTCGGCGCGACGCGGGATACGTCGAGGCATTAAAAATAATAGCAGGGACTCAAGCAGGGATTCCGCGGGGCCCCGCTCCGGAGGAATGTCGCTGGCCCGAATTTTGCGTGGTGCCTTCGCATGTGCGCCCGAGCGAGGGGAGCCCACCGATCTGGAATTGAAGACAAAGATGACAATTAAAAAGTATCGGGCTCCCGTTCATCGGCCGCAGTTTGTCACCCGATGAGCTCGCGTTTCTTCACTCGTTAAGCCCCACCACGATTACACGATTTCATTCGTTGTTCCTGTCGTAGAAATAGATTTAGAGGTCTGCTCGACGTTTTTGTCCTTGTTGTTACTCGAAGAATTTGCGTACAAAATAATCGATGTACATGTATTGTGGAACCAAGAAATTTCCGACACATAAACTGTGATAATTACGTAAAAAAGAATCGTACGAAAATCAATTATCACTCATTCTAACAATTGAAGTGCCATTCTTCCTAAAAAATGCAGCGAATTCAAACGTCTTCGGAAACTTTCAGAAATTATTTTCGTGACTGAGAAACTACCACAGATTTAAAGATTGAAGCTTCTTCTTTGCAACAACGCCTTAGAAATTGACCTACGATTTTGTCTAGTCGTTTTATCGAGCCTTGAATGAGAGGTCTGTTGCCAACTCGTTCCTCATCTGCCCCTGAACTTGTTCCTCATTTTTATTTAATAAAACAGTGACAAAGATGGTACATAAATTTTGAAGGTGTCGTTGTAAAGAGAATGCTTTAATCTTCAATTCTATGATAGTTCCATTTACGAGAAAAATTTTTGAAAGTTTTTGGAGACGTAAAAATAGAAACATATGATAGAGGACAGAATTATGACCTTATTTTTGATGTGGATTACCGACTCACCTGCAAAATCACTTCGAATAGATCTTTTTTATTGTCCTCAGTAGCAAATAGAATTCTGAAAAACAGTTTGGCGATATTAGCATGAAAGAATTTTGAATAAGAAGCAAATTTTGGGAGCCTGTCGACGAAGATTATCGAGACAGGCGATCAAGATCTCGGCAGGATGGTTCGCGACGAAAAGGTTCGGAGCAGCTGTATATGCTCGTTACCCGGTTTTTCCGCGAATGATCGGCCAGATGGGTTTGTATAAGGTAATCGCACAGATATGATAGAAACCCGGAGAAACGTGGCTGTCGCAACGCGTCGCTCGCGAAGGCATCAGCAACAAGGGCAGCCGCGGTTTTTCGCCAAACATGGAATTGGAGCACGCGCCATATGAGCGACGTTTATGGATTACAAAATTGCAGGTCGAGCCTAACCAGATTTGAAACCGCTTCTACATAAGCGCACAGACCCCGCGAGCTCTGAAAAGAAAAAGAAACGGACCCGGCCAGGTCGCTACTGGCAACTCTTACCGCGCCGCAGCGCAGCCCGTCGCACTCCAGGAATCCAGAAGTGTAATGACACGAGTAATTGGGCCTTAGAAACGGAATCCCCAGCCGTGGTTTTTGCCGTGGCGCGGCCCTTTTGCTAACAATAAACCGTACATTCCGCAGTTAGCCGTGGATCCGGGAAAAATGCTACGTCATATTTCTCCTTTCGCGATCCACCTATCTGAATCGCGATCGACAATCTTCTTATTGTTCGTGTCAGAAGTCGTCTGGTGAACGATCCATTGAAAGCCTATTAATAGACCTTTTACCCTCGGATCATTCTCACAACTGTAAGAGACTGGCGTAATGGTTGGACACATTTCGGTTTTTAACTATAAAATTTCATAGGATGAGAATTACGCAAACAAATTTATACCGTTGAAAAGGTATAGTTGCCAGCTACATTTTCGCTGCGGAAAGTGTAATGATAGCGTTAACGGATAAAAATTTATAGCTACATTTCTGAAGATAATGTTTTAGGCTAAACAAAATTTTTTCCGTGTAAAGCTGGGACACCCCAAAAACTCAGCTTAAAAGCAGTTTATTGAGTATTTATTTCTTAGTGCAGAGTGCAGAGAATTGTATATTCCCGCAGTTAAATTCAATAGATGGTCGGACGAATAGAAGATGCATTCAACAAACTCATGCGAGGTAGACCCAAGCCAACCATTCATGTGCAAATATTCCTGTTAATGTCACCGCATAGACAGTCCATTGGCAGTACACATGTACGTGCCTCGAAGTTAACACACTATTCAAAAACATGGAAGCTGCTAAATCAAATCTATAGCAAAACCCGCATTTTCCCAATGACCGAATTCGTTCTTCAGGGCTCCACTAGGCATTAATTTAAATAAATCCTGAGTACAGTAACGAATAATTTTTTTGTTTATTATACATTTTAAATATATGAACCTTTTATCAATTTTAACATTAATTTAGAAAAAACACCGTGGTATATATTACATAAATAACTATAATAAATACATTCTTTTAACAAATATTTGAGTAATATTTAATATCTTTATAATTATATTAATAAAACTTTCCCTTATGCAATTTAAAGGAATATAAAGAATGTGCAATCATGCGAACAACAGTGCTTTCGTGATCGAGATAGAAGAAAAATGGTCTTGTTTTTACCTTTTATGAAGAATGTTTTTTAATCCTGAGACTATAAAAATATGAGAATGACTGAGAATTTTGTTTGCCTTGCCAACGAGAATACATTCTCATTGGATTATATCTCATAGGAAAGAAAATACCGCAGTAAAACGTACACCCGCAGTAATAGATACATTTACCCTATTCTATACTTTACAAATTGGAGGTCGAAAGTAAGAAGTCACGCGCATTTCCTTAGATCTAATTGACACCAGAACGGCGACACATATATTCCTCATAAGTCGGTGTAAATGAATCACGCTTACATTCTATTGGATATCATAATCGCGCGTATAATACATATTCTGCGAATCGCTGCATTATTCAAGGAACGGTTAATATCACGGATGAATTCTTCACTCGGTTACCTTTGGAGCTCGGTTAGAGTCCGGTCAGCTTCGCATAAATCCTGCGCACGGTTATTTGAAACTATTAGATGTTTAGTCGTTAAAAAGATCGCCGGGACGATTAAAGCCTAACGTTCGAATGGCTCGGCAATACGAAGATATCCCCGGCGCGGCGGTATCTTATCCTTGTTCTCGATGAAATAGTTACGCGTGTGTATTTATCGGAGGCGCGCGTGCATCGAAATCCATAAATCTCCCGTATTTTCCCATAAATTATGGAAATGCCAGCAGCAAGATGATAAATCAACGCGACCGGCCGCATTAAAAATCACAATGCACGGGAACGCGTCGCGTTACACCTGTAAATCAAACCGCGTCTATTTATGCAACCGATCTCCGCGGTACAATCGAATCGATTGCGTTCTTTAAGGTCATACTCCGCGGCGATATGAGCTTCATATGAGCCGAGGTCTCAGCACATGGCCGATCAGTCCTCCAGGAAAATGTTTTATTATTAACATGTGCGATACAAAACTATGAAACACTTAAGAAAATTAATAAAAAGTGTATTCTACTCAACATTTATTTCTTCCCTTAGTTCGCGAACGTTACTCTGTTTACATCATATTACACTTTACATAGTTCCAGTCTTTCCTTAAAGCTACCTTCCTTCAAAGCACTTCAACAATAAATGATAATTAGACTGCGTTTGTGAATTTATCGAATTTATCTGCGAAGAATTTGAACATACTATGAGATATTGCTATTTTTAATCGGCTAAACATAATGAAAAAGAGAAAATCAATTTCTATCTCACTCTCCAGTTTGTTGCAATTCAGGTAAACAGTTTTCATTTTGCATAAAAATCCGCAGTCTTGTGATAATACGTTCTTGTAGCTGCCATAAATTTAGACTCGCCGGAGAAGATCATCTTTGTGCAAGAGATAATATTATAGTTAAAATTGTACAAAATATAGATAAACTTAATCTTGTTATTTTTGTAATACTATACGCATCAGTCACTTTTGATGGTCGATAGGTTTAGTATTAAAAATCTATAGAGCACTATGAACGAACTGTAAAGAGGAAATAATAGGGGAATGGATTAAACCACAGCATTGAGTGTTAATATTCAGTCGGCGATGGTTGCGAATCGAAAACGTTCGTAGAATCTTTTTTAGCAGCGCAGTGGCTTTTAATCACCGCGGCAGCTCTCATGCATTTTCTCATATCCGGCCACGGGAAGGGCGAGATGCTTAAAAATGCACTTAAGACTGGGTTTGGATGCAGCCTGACGTGCAGTCTGGACGAGGGCGTCGTAAGAGGGAAGTTAGTCCTTAATTTATTCGTCCACTCGGGCTGACCGGTGACTGATGCAACGGCAATGCAATTATTATTAGCTTATTATTATATAATTGGCGGACTGCAGTTAATGAGGCCTCTTGAGACAGCTAGGCTGCTGCGGACCGACTCGAACTGAAGAATCATCCGTTTATTTACCGATGCGATGCATTAATTGAGACCGGTGTCTAGTCGGGATTGCAACCACCGATGCAATGCGTTCGGGCTCTGCATTCGTGCCAAAGATACTTTGCTCGATCGGAGAGGATCAATTAGAGTTTTACGGATGGTTCCGTGGAATTGAGCAAACATTACTGCTCGGAGTACTTACTGTGTTCACCGTTTGTTTACAATCGGTCGTCAAGTGTCTGAAGCGCTCATTTGTTCTAGTCTATCAGATCCCGCGAGCTCTCATTGTCTCTGTAATCGATGTTTCACCATTTATTGTGATACGATGTTTTATGCAGCTTAACCCCTTCACATAGGAATTAAGTGGAAACTCTATGTTATCGAAGATGCCATTTATTATTTAACTCGCCTTTTGTGTCAGCTTAACAGTTAACACATTCACAAGTGTGCTCTCTTGGTTTTGTACATTTAAGTTTACAATACCAAAAATAATAATTATGTTCGCATGTACACTTATTAGTTTAAAGCACTATTTGAATATAAATTCCATTCACAAAATTGTAAATTATTTAGAAGCAAATTATTAAACCTTTTAAAACTAAACGAGGTGTAAGTAATTGTCAATTTTAACACTTTGTCTACCTAGGACAATTCATCAGCTTTTTGAGAATTGAATTTTCTTCTTAACCAATTTTATAACACCAATAGCAAATTTTGTTAGCAAACCAACAAATTAGTTTAAACAAAATAATTTAATCACTTCTTTCGAGGTTGTTATTTAGAAATATTAAATCTTTTTCCGATGTGGTTAAAGCTGAACGACATACAACAATCATTTTTAATTGGGGATGAAATCGAGAATGGATATACTGTCAATAGACTGTGGATATTTATGCAAAATGAAAATTGTGTTATTTATTGCCAGATAGAAAGTTACAATAATGCAATATTTTTAAATTCTTTAAATGTGTTTTCGTTTTGCATTTGATCTACATGTACATTTTTGTCATAACTGCATAAAATCCACGGTCGAATCACCGATGGAGAGGTTCTTAATCAATTTTTCAATGACAACAGCCATTTCGTTCAACAACAAACAAGCGACGACTTTTATTTATCGAAAGGGGGACAGAAACTTATTCAAGTACGCGATGAATGCACTATTAGTAGGGGAATAAAATGGAGACCGGGAATGACAGAGGATCGCGGACTCAGAAATAGACTTAGAATAGATCGTACTATGAGTCAGTGAAGAGCTGTTCGCGTGCGCGACAAAGGTTTCCGTTCTTCGAAAGTTAAATATCAACAATTATTGCTGAGCCACCGCCTCCGCACCGACGAACCTCGCACCGAGGAACGAAACTTTCAACGTGGCCGCAGCCCACATTGCGAATTCCATTCGGCTAGGTGATTTACACAGCCGCGTTTGTCAATAGCATTTTCCATTAGCAATTCATGCGGCATCGGACGCGTTTATCGGCTTCATAAACTATGACGGAAAACACATTTATCATCGCATCGTTGATTTCGTAATGGTTAGTCGAACGTCGCCGACAACGTCTTTGAGCGTTTATGCGTTTTCTGTCCCTCCGCCGAGACGCGCTTGCCTTTTTCTCAATCAGAGTTGATTATTAACTTTTACGCGTATCTATCATTTATTCGTGGGAAGATTGCATCGTTGTTCATAATTACTTGCATTCATGCGTGGAAAACGCATCCCCCTTCCGTTGCATATTTCAACGAATAATTATTTCACGCCTAATCTGTGCAAATATGTATAAAGTTAACAAAGTCTACGCCTTCTGTTTTTATTTCATCATATGTATATACTGTTGCTTTTTTCAATATTTTTCATCATTATCAACAGAATCTGTTAATAAAAGTAACAAGTCACGGTCAATGTAATGTTGACAAGACAAAATATTGTCGAATTTTGGAGAAACATTATTTTAAAAATTGTTTGCATGCAGCTGTGTTAATGTTTCGCATGATTTTTACCTATTTGGATATTCCTTGAATGTTCAAAACAAATCGTCTAAAAGTTTAATACGAAAATAAAACTGTTTTTATAAAGGTAAGCAAACAACTTGTTATTCAAATAATACTGAACGAGTTCAATTTTATGGCCTCTGATAGCATGAACTTGACCGTGACCTTGAATGTAAAAGTCGAGAAATGTATGAGAGAATCGAGGTAAATAATATGAAAAAAAGGTATGTTTATCTGACCTTATGATAAGTTAGTGATTCAGGAGTATTAATATCCAAGGTAACTTACATTAATATTTTATTAGTTACAATGCCACGATAATAATCGTACATATTTAAGTTTAAAAAATGACTGAGACTGAAATCTTTGGGTATATTATGTTGAAGAGGAAATCTATATTTTCATGATTACAGTCAATGAATATTCTCCTAATGATTTTAATGAATTGAAAATAATATAACACACACACGCAGTATTTCAAAATTGGTTCTTATAGTTTTCTGTACAATATTTTTGTCACAATTGTATGAAATCTTGAGTTCATTTATTTTATTCACTGCCAAATTAAACTAACTAACAATTTTTCAGATTTTGAACAATTTTACGAACTACTGTCCTAACTATTAAAACTACAAGCATATGAAAATTGCTCAATATGAATTGAATTGATGTTTATGTTTCTTGTAATTGACGAAGAAAATTTTGATTTCTCGTAAAAAGATTTGCAGGCTATTAATAAGTCTAGAGAACTTGATTTTATTGTATAAGAATCCGCAGTTTAGTCATAAATTTCTGTAGTCCTCGGTCGAAAAAGAGTTTATTTCTTGGCTCGGAACGGTTAAATAATTTTACCAGGATGACGCGCGAGATTCTGTTATTTTTAGTGCCTTAAAGGTCGGTTTCCAGAAGCGAGGTTCCCTACTGAAAATTCCATGTAAAACAACGGCGAGCTACTTTGTAGAATCGTGGCGCCATTAATTTCCAAGAAATAAAGCTCGCCTCGCGATGATATACCCGGTAATAAATGGCCGCGAAAATTACGCTTCGCGCGAATAGTTTTTCATTCGGCGGGACAGCCGCTCGGATTTTTATTAGCCGGTTATGAGAGTTGACAAAAATAGTCGATCAACGGAAAATAAATTATGGAATTACCACGCGGGGAACGGTTCTTATCTCGCGCAGCTCCTTTTACAGCGCGCGGTTCTGATTGGACTATCGCGCATTATACGCGGAATTTATTTATTGGTCATTGTGGAAAGAAATACAGTGTTTGATACACTCATCGAGATATGAGCGAATTCGAAAGGAAATAAACAAATCTGATAGTCGTAATGCTCCTGATGGCCCGGTGGATCGTGATTCGTAAATTTCGAGAAACTCGAAATTCACATGAGATACTACATCGCATGAATACATCGTTTAGGCGTGTAACATTTAACACATACAGTGAGCCACGAAAGTATTCGGACGAATTAAATATTAAAATAAAGTTCGGTCAAAGCATGACGCAGTAATCTTGGCATAATATTATTTTGGCATAATTTTTTTCTGAAAAATTATATGAATTGAAACCTTGGTAAAGACACCACAGATTTAAAGATTAAAGCCTTCCCTTTGCAAAGGTTCCTTAAAAATGATTGCAATGATTGCGATCTCTAGTGAATTATAAATACCGCAGATAATAAACTTTATGCAGATATTGTGTATGCAATTGGTAAAAGATAAGAAAACGTATATATTAACCGAAAGTATTCATATCTGTAATTTGTTTTTGCAAGGAATATTCTAATCGACGAGAACATGTAAATATAAATTTGCATAATAATTTTGCGGAAGTAATTTTGTTATTGCTATATCGGGACAGGAAAAATTGTGCTCCATAATTTTCCATAGTCTTTTCATATCTTTATACTTTGAAAACGAGTTCTCATCTATGTATTTATGCTTTTGTTTAATTATACAGTTTTATGCTTCAATAAATGTAGATCATGTAATTTTTAACATGTAATTGTTGTATACGATTCATAAACTGGGGTAAAATATTTTTTTGTGAAAGGTTCTCGAAAAGAAGCAAGATTGGCTATGTTGAAGATAAATATTTAAATATTTTGGAAACTAGAGGCTGCAGACAAATTATATATTTTAAATAGTAAACAGTCCAATTAGCAATGCAGATTCGTAAAATATGGAAAAAAGGAAAACTGTTTGTAGTAATACATTAAAAATTTGAATTTATTGCTATTATTTCTGCTGAAAGATCGTACATCTTCATGTAAACTCGTATATGGAAATATCTTATAGACTGTGGATCTCAATGTAAAATAAAAATACTCTATTGTGGGAAACCTTGTGGATATCCTTAGATTTTTTATATTTTTCACTGTTTTGTATTTCACCCAGTTAATTTCTTCATAAATGCATGAAACTTTATGCAAAACAAAAGTATTCTGCATCGATTGTAGGAAGCAGAAGTTGAATAAAAATTTATTTCACTCCTTAATAGTCCTTTTACGTTAGAAACAACATAAAAACATCAAGTATCATGTAAGATATTTATATTTGATTGTATAAACCATGTTGTCACTCTAATGACTTAGCTGTTAAAGTGACCACATTAAAATAAACCATAAATAAATAAATGATAAGTAACATAAAAATATCCACAGTTAATTTCTTCATAAATGGAAAAATAAACTTATATAAAATACATACAATATATCCTGATGTATCCCGTTTGGAAAAAGCAGAAAATCAGAACAGCTGTTGATGAAATCAGTTTCACGAACTTCGTGCATATTCAAAGCAATAATTAGAGCCTATAGACGGACGTCGTTTGAATGAAGATTAGTAAATAGTTCTCCGACTGAGTATCGTTACAGTGTATGTTAATTTATAAACGTGTCATGTGAAATGGTTTTATTATTCATGCGTAACGTTTGTATTTATGACCGCGGAAGGGTTAATCTATTCCGTATGTATTTTGTATACAAATGAATCGAACGTAATCATAATGTTCCCACCGCTCTTTGCACCAGTAAATACCAGTATGCATTAATTAGGAGTTTAGTATGAACGCAAGTGAGTGGTATACCCCGGAACGATTGATTTGCGAACCCATTCAAAGCCATGAAGTCATATGAGCAACGGTGTCTATAGAAGAAAATGACATAAACGACAGGGCGATCGGCTACCAGTCGAGCCCGCCGCTTTAACGGTACACCTTTATGCTAATTCACTCATATCGACGTTTAATATCGACTATTTACGACTGTCCGGTGTATGACTTATGGCCGCTCATTGCTTTCACCTGGCTGATACGTCGATAAACGGCGGTAACTGGTTTGCGAAATACCTGTATTATGCCAATTAAATTCCGTACTTGGCGAAATCGTTATCCACAATTACAAACAATTCGAATGGGGGATACCGTTTTAGCCTCTAGAACGTGATAATGTAATGAATAAGGAAAACAGAACTGTTGAACATTTTTAATTGGTCAGAGGGCTTGCACGAACACTATCTTCGTGATACGTCAATCCATAAATTTATGTTATACTTATATAAGAAAATGTAAATATCCGGGCATTCTCGTGTCCTGGCCTGAATTAACTAATAAATTTATTAATTGATTGGCGCCGTCGAGATAGTAAACGCACTCCTTTGTCGAAGTACTGAAATTCGAATAAAATAAAAATTGGTTTATCTCGTTGCTACTATAGGTTCGATGCAATTCAACATTTTGTTTCGTCATACTCAGTTTCACGGTAATTTCATATTTACGGAATACGGGAAACATCGAATATCAATAAACATTACTGACATTTTTCATTTCATTGTTCACACACACGCACAATGGAGTCATAAATTCTTCCTTGTTCCGCGTTCGTTAGAATAGGTAACGTATGAAAAATAAGTATACAAAGGCGACCTGTACCTACGTGATACTGATTTTGATGCAATTTTCAGAATATGTATAATAAAATTGATCTAGAAAATGTGTTCTTAAAATTTTCAATATACATAGACCCACAGAAAAAAGTTGTAAGCAGCTTTCAGTGTTTTCACTGTAATTCCGACCGATTGCAATCTTTTCCAAATTTTTGAGTAGTAGTAAACTAATTGTTCTAACTTCTTCACAAAATCCATATTTGGTTCAATATTTTGACAGTGGCCGAATATTACTGTGAGTCACTACTGTAACTGACATGGATCTACAAAATGCATAGTTAACAAATTTACTTTTTTATTTTGTCATGTAATTCCTATCAATTGCAATTTTTTAAAAATTAGTAAACCAATGCTTCTAATTGCTAAAGAAAAGTCAGGTCGTTCGGTCCTATTTTAAAAAAGGTTTGAAGGGCGTTCGAGCAATTTCATTAACAACTGTGCATGTATAATAGATAAATAAAATTCAGAGTGATTGCGTTCTACTATTCCAGAGTTGCCACTCAATTAGGGCATATGAAACGAGTCAGAATGCATAATAAAGTGCTGATAGCATCAGCTGGTAAACAAATCAAGTTTTCTGCAGATTGCTTCGGAGAAATATGAATTAATTTAAATATTAATATCCTCATACAGAGCGAGGAATTGAATTTAACCGCGATCGAATACTTTTCGCTACAAGTTGCAGTATTTCTTCATCACTTCGTAATAATTACGTTCTAAAATTTCATATGAAAAAATAAGGGACTGTCGTAAAGGTTGGTACACATTTTGTTTTTTAGTTTACTTTTTAGGACATATTTGTAGCCTTTGCTTGGCACAGCTACACTGAACACGACTTGTTGCTTCTAACGCTCATGAAAAGTTTGTTTATAAACAGAAATAAAGTGGACAACCATGACATTGGTATTTCCAGTGCGTTAATATGGAGAAAAAGCACTGTCCCAACCTTTACGACGGTCCCTTATAATTTTAACGGATGAGCTTTCTCCAGCTCCTGGCGACTCCGACCCTTAGGCTCGAAATAATAAAAATATAGCGCGACACTATCATCTGTGTAGGATGCAACGGTTCCGGGGGAATCGCCACGTTGCGCCGAGGATAATGGCAGACGGGTAGCGCGCGCTTATTTTTAAGCATTCTGCAGCTTTGCCCCGAGACGACCTAGCCAAAACTTTTCCAATTTAAAGTTTCTTTGCGAACCGACTTTCGCGCAGCAGCAACCCGACCGGGGGTGTCTTTATTGCGCTCGACAACGTTGCCCTCGCTTCGGCCACTCGAGGGGGTACATCACCGGCCCCTGGTCCCCTTTCCACCCCCGCAACGCCCCCTTCGACCCCCCTCCACTGCCAACGGAATTTCAGCTTTCGTAAACACACGTCCTATCGACGTTTTTCTTTCCCGACTCTTTTCACCGGCCATCGTTACTGTCAACAGGTAAACCCCCAAACTCTCGTTTGCACCCCCCGAGTATTAATTAACTTTCGCGAAACTTGGCTAGCCGGGAAGAGGCTGAATCTCTTTCTAAAACGCTATCCCGTGCTTCTCGATGACTCTTGCTGTTTGCTTCATTGCATTCCGTGGTCCAAGGGACCATCATCTTGGGCGGCCATTTTGGGGTCTGTTTTACTTTTGAACATCATCGAAATAAATAGAAGTTTAACCATTAACATTAGACTTACTGTCAAAATGACGGGTTCTATATTTAATTTGCGATTATCGAGATTGTAAAGAAGCATTCATAAGGATTTATTTAATTAGAGCAGGGGTAATAAAAAAACAATAATTTGTAGCAAACATTATTTAACCACGGTGTTTTCGATTAGCAACAACTAATGTTTGAGATATTCACAAAAATGGAGAGCCGAGGAAGTGTTACAACCGTCCCCTATACTGGGGAAGTTGTCATTTGAAATCATCATGTATTGTTTTATTTAAATTGTCAATTGTAGGATATGACAAATCAATTTATTATAATTCTACTACTAATCATAATCTCCATATGTTGTTATTTGGTCTAGGGAGGTCCTAATCTTTCATACTAATAATTTTATTTTGTTGTGTGGCACCTAAGCTCCAAGTTTTTGAGTAAAGCCTATGGAGTAAAGATGGTTAGCGATGGTAAGTGATAGACCATGATTGATTAAAATTAATTAATTCGAAAAATTGAAGCAGATAGGTTTGTAGAGCAAGAAAAAGACTCGCGAACAAAACACAAAATTGTGGGATATAATAAAATACAAAAAACGCGGGAATTTATTGCACAACCCAATAAAAAACAGCTCGTGAGCCAGCAAGGTAGAAAAGTCAATCGTCCATTGACGCATTTCCTGCGAAAGTTTCGCGAAAAACTGATTCCCCCCTTGTTCCCGTTGCAAACACGGCCTAATGGTCGGTGGTTAAGCTTTTCTGGTAATTAAGTGCGGCTTATGTCGGCAGCGCGAGGGTGGCTGCGGTAACCTTAGAGGTTAATAACTCAGGGGAGGCCCGAATATGATATTGTTATGGGGTCTGTCGGCTGTATGAGAGGGGTGCGAAGTACCAGGCACCCGTGAACCCTACACCGGCTGATTAGGCTCGTGCCAGGCGTTATTAATCCGCTAACTCACCCCCACCTGAGCCTTAACGAGTAGAGCCACGGTACACTTTGCACGTGGCACATCGGCTCTCACGTGACTCGAAGCATTCCACCTTGCAAGGGGTAGGATCTTCTTAGCAGAGGGGACTAAAGGTAACATAATAGAAAGAGGTGTCGTTTGGGGATCCCACGTAATTCGAAAATATCGTTTAACAATTCATCTGTAAGCCAGCGGTGCTCATTCTATTTGGGTGTCTGTAAACGTCACTATTCACGTCACTATAAACAGGTTGCTGCATGTGAAATGTCTGATTTCGGACAATGACGTTAAACACAAACATAACTTTCTCCTAAATAAATCTTGATAGATCTTTATGCATTTATGAAGAAATTGGTTGGGCGAAATATCAAAATTTTTGGAATTACATAATGTTGTTTTTGAAGTAAAAAAATCACATTAAGGTATGAAATCAATTTTTATTTTATTCCTACTTCCGACAATTAATGTAGATCATTTTTATCTTGCATGAAGATCCGCAGTCCAACCATTACAATTAACATATTCTGTCAACAACAAGTTTCTTGATTGCATTTTCCATCATCGACGAATTACGACCAGTGTCGTCAATTTGTTTGTTTTTCAACTCATATAAAAAGCATACACGGCAGTCGCATTGATTGATATTGTGAAATAACCTTTATTTAAAAAAGTATAATTAGATATTTAAATAAAAACTGAAGATACGATTAAAATGGTATATAATACACCTGCAGGTTAGAGTAATTGTTGATCGAAACGTTTCATAATATGTATCTCCATTTTAAAGTGATGAGTAGACTCCGAATTTTTATACATTTATAAAGAAATTGGCTAGGTGAAATATAATACAGTGAAAAATTAGAAGAATCTAAAAATAGTGTTATGTTGTTTTCCGGTGTGAAAAACTTTTAGGGGATGAAATTAATTTTTATTTAATTCCTGCTGCCCACATTTCTATTTCACTCCAGTTTGTTGCAATCCAGGTAGACAATTTTTATTTTGCTTGAACAACTTGCCCCACAACGGGGCAGAAAGTTCCGCTTCGTCCAACGATAAATAAATGAAAAAATATAAAAAACCTATTGCAATATTATAATGTTAAGGTTTGAATTTTAAAATATTCTCGTTGAAGATCAGAATATCTATACCTTTTCTACGTCGCTTTATCTGTTTCTTCAAAATCGGAACTTGTGTCTCGGGTTACCCCTAAACGAACAAAGAACACAGGAAAAATATCAATCGGAGCCATTCGATTGAACGCGAGTCCCAATGTCCGAAGATCGCGAACAAAACTTCGAAATCTGCAGATTGCAGAGGGTTGGTCCGCCCCCTCTGCGCGTTCTGATCGTTGCCCCCAATGCTAATCTAACGTGACCCCGCGCGTCTAATCCGAATACCGTTCGTCTAGGAGAGATTGACAGTTTAAAATATGTATAATGGTACCGTGGAGGGTGTTCTTGGAACGGGCGGAGGTGGAAGGTCCGGATTAAATTGGACGCTGCGAATTAATCGGCTTCTGTTTGAGTGAAATTGGGCAAGCGCTGTTAGGAAACGTGAGCATCGACACGGGCCATTGTGCCCCTCGTGCATCCCCCACCCCCTTTAAATCATATACGCGCCACCCCTTGCAACCTGCTGCTCCTATTAATCGGCCGGTAATCGCGTATTCACGTGAATGGGCCCGGGGATCGTTGAAAGGAACGAAGGAGGTATTGTATCTTTGTTCTGTTCAGTTCTTTTGTGTCGTCCGATGCTTTGGCCCGGAGAGTTGCGTCAGTCCAGGATAGCAGTTTGCTAGGGCGGACTTCGAGTTTAGAGTGATGTTCAATTCGTTTCCTGACGGATTCTTTCTGCTCAAGCGAAGATCGATTTGTCTTATTGATATGGATGAGGATGGGCCCGGTAACGGGTAACGCTCAATTATTTCCAAACTTTTTATTGCCCTCTCTTTCCATATTCTTGGTCCAAATCACCGGTTTTACATTTTTTTCTTCTAATTATTCAAGTTGCAAGGATGATTCTATTAGAAATTATTAAATAAAATTCTTCGTTCGTGCACGTTTTGTTAATAGCATGAAATTTAAATAAATCCAGTCCTATTAGTTTTATAAAAAAATGTACACCCCAGTCGCGCTTCTTTGTGCTTGCTGGAATACATTTAATAATTTTTTTTTGTGGACCTATGTTTCCACTAGTTATACAGGCATTTCGAAAAATGTACTTCCTTGAACGTGTTACCTAGGACCGTTCTAAAATGTTGTATAAATTTACTCAGCAACTTTTAAGTATATTACATAAAACTAAATAATCAAAATGTTCTAAAGAAGCGAAAGTTAGTGTATAGAAATTTCGTTGTGGACATGAGAGAACCCAGTATACCAGTATACTCTCTCTAATGTTCGTGATTTCACCCACCAATCTGGTACATGCATCAAATCCTCAGTGTATGTAATAATCCCTCACACATGCACACGCACGGACACGGCAGCGATCCAATTCGTCTCACAAATCAGCAAGTTCTTCTCGACCGGACAGTTCTCCGGCGAGATAAGGAATAATTCCCGAACACCTCGGTCGCAAATAGACGGTTGTCACTTAATCCCCATTACGCGAGAGCCGGTGGCGCATAAACAACCCCGACAGGTAAAACTGAGCGAGGTTTACGCGCTCGTCAGCTCGTCATGCCTGTATATTTCTGACCCACACACCCCTTCGCCCCTCGGTTCTGGTGGACACGCTAAAGCACCCATTCAGTTTTTTTCAATTTCAAGAACGTGGGTGTGTGCCACCGTCTTCCGACCACGAGAGATCGAAGATACATCCCTAATGTTTATGCAATGCCGGTGCCGTGCGGAATTTTTCGCGAGGAATTGCTGCGCGATACGGAATCGCGTGTGACGACGTACGCTGGCCAATAACGCATAACTCCGACAGATCGGATCTGCTTGGAACTGCGGATTCGAGCCTCGGAATGCGAAACTTTCGCGTTGTAACTGCACAAAGGATATTGTTGAAGGGCAAACGACGCGCGACGCGGATAGACTAATACCACGAAAATGCCCGTGGATTTTGTCCGGCACACGTTTTATTGCTATATAGCTCACTTGTTACCCACGCTTCTACTCCATGACCATGCATCGACATATCTGCTACCATTATGCACTCGAACAGTGATCAAAATGAACAGTTACGTGTCATTTGCGGCCACTAGGGTGGCTCTTATTTATTCTTGACGGAATTGTTCTCAACTTTTCTTTTACGGCACACCCCAGATTGTACCAAATAATTTAAAGAAAATCTGTGCCAAGTTTGAGCTAGATCGGATGACAGGAAAACGTGTCCCAAGGTATTTAAACATTAAAATAATTAATCGAATGATCATAGAATCGTTTTTCTCGAGTATCTCCAAATTATTTACCGCATCGGAAAATATGTCAGACCAAATCTGTAGATCTGGACAGATCTTTCAAGTTTCATGAAACTTTCACCAATACATTTGTGGTATTATTTTTCTGATTACAATAAGACCAAACATGATATAATTTCAACTATATTTAGTGGTTTAATTGGCGATGAACGTTTCGGACGCAAGGAAGGACAGCGTATGGGAATGAAAGAGACGCGGAGAGTCGCAGTCGCTTCGGCCGCGCGCGGTCTCTTTTTAAATGCGCTGTCTTCCTCTACGTTCGGCTCGGCCTTTGAAGTTCAAAAAAATAGTGTCCCGTCTACGATAAATGCAAACGAATTCCCCGAGGCTTTTGCGTTCATACAGGATTTACTGTATGATTGATACGAGTGATGTATAGAAATACAATGTATAGAATTTTCGAATATTTATTTATAAAATAAAATATAATCTCACAAGTTGCATTAGATTGTTCATGTAGAATAGATTTGTAAAATAAAAATTGTAGAAGGTACTTTCCTTTCTACGACGTGAGAGAGAAATTGCATTTTTTGCCATAAATGCATAAAATCCGCAGTCTAGTGATATCGACTTGAGAAGTATTAAGGGAGAAATCACAAAAAGGCGCATATACATACATGTAGTTGGGGAATATTTTGACATCAGATTGGCAGTTGTAGGATATGAAACCATATGGAATAAAATGAAACGATGCCGGCACGGTATTATATGCCATTTCATCTCCTCTATACGGGAACATCCCATATTGGAACTTTTCATCCCAAATATAATAAATGTCGATATATCGGAAGGGAATGTTGGGGCAACACTTTAATCATTTCAGAGCATGGAAATATGTTGCTTACATTTACGGACGAGTATATTTGCAGTGGATATTGTTAGTTTGACGAAGAGTCATTTAACTATTTTTATTAACTTTAAAATAATGTAAGTACCAACATTCTTAAATTATTCTGATATCTACAAAGTTTTGTTTTGCATCCATCCGCTTTATTCATGACTGTATAAAATGCACAGTCTACTAATCAATTTTGTTAATAAAATATTATTTATGGAACATAAGTTACACTTATTTGTATTTATACACCTATGTATATATTTATTCGTTATCTAATAGAAAAGGAATTTGAGATATTCATATTACCAAGATCTTCTACAATGGATTTGAAATAGATCTTACCAAATAAATGTTTAGAATTTTCTGATTATTTCAAAACAAGCTTCTATGCAATATTATTCATCATTTTCGTGGTGTACTCTGAACCGATAAAATATCAATCAAGGACTTATATTTATTAATGACATTGTTCCTTAAATTCGAAAACAATTAAATCCAATCTAGTATTTGATGTGGGACTTAACGGTTTGAGGCAAAAAAAAGAATATAATTCCTTAAATAAATGGAACTAAATATCGGAAAAGTGATTATTCTGTTATCCGAACACTTTTGTCCTCCCATTAGTTCGGATACGGGAGGCCCTGTTGTGTACTCAATAATAACATCTCAAGAAAGAAAGGAAGAAATTCAATTTTGACTTCCGAAAAGTCGACTTCCGGTACGCATGATCGCCCACGCGCGCGACAACACAAGAAAACGGAGATGAGGAAGAAGAAAAAATTCCACTCACATTTTCGCAGCAGATTCCCAACGAACGCAGCGACTGAGGATCGAATAGCCGAGGAATATTCATGAGGCCAGGGGCTGGTAACCCCTGTGAGGCATCGCGGCCAATCTTATGGAAACTGCTGACAGCGCCTCTACTTTGCAGACCAGTTTACAACCCTCGCCGTAAATATCAGGAATACCCGTGCATATGTTGCACAGTCAAATTTCCCGGCATCCCTCCAGTGTCGTAGGTGGAAATTTTATGATTGCTGTTCATCCAATAACCCGAAGGCACTGTGTTTTTTTTTGCTCTCCTCCCTGGCGTGTCCCGTGGTGCCGCGCGTTTTTACGTTTCCTCTGGGCTTTCGCAGCCCCATACGGTGTCATTACACACCCCATAAAGCAGCACGCCATCGACCGGGACGCTTCGCCACCAGAAATTCGGAATCATTGACCACTGAAGTTGATATCTGCTCTCTGGTGCTCGATCGGAACCCTCTTCATCTTCCTCCTTTTCGTTTTGTTTCCCTTTTTTTGTTATTTTTTTTTTTGTCGTTTGTTAATTGCCAAGTACGGTGGAGAAAAGATATTGATGCGCTCAGTTTATTTATAATATGTAGACTGCGGATGCATTTATGACTGATGAAAATTTTCAAAACATATTAAAATATTAATTCACCCTTTGCACTCGGAGTTATTTTAACTCGGTGTGGAATATAGATTACAAATTGCTTAAATACAAACTTACAATATCTGAATAAATAAATTGCTAAATATTTAGCAAGTTTCCTAATTACCTGAAAGTGGTATTTAGGCGAAACATATAATCAATAAGACATAAACATTAATTGTGCGATCTAATTCTTTGTTTTCTATAAACAATTTTTATTCGAACTATTTATAAATGTGTAAATGAGGCTCCCCATTTAATATTTCTTGGATCTGCATGTTTCATGTTTAGATAAAATCACATGACGGTGCAAACTATAGTAATTATTTAATATTTATCTCTTCCTCCTTTTCTTGTTTCTGTCCTCGGCATCTCGGTATAATTTGCAAGTAATCATAAATCAATCACAGCGATGTTTGTATCCAATTTTCTTGTGGCATAATAAGGCTAGAGTTGCCTTCAGATACATTGCCAGGAAAAATATGTCGAGTGTCGCATTAATATACCAAGAAATGAACGTATATCATGCATACAAGGTGCATGACGTCAGTAGGTGACCAGACGTACTTACGACATAATAATCGATACCTTGAATTGGCCAATGGTGAGATTGTTATTATTTTGGACTTTAGAGTCGCTCTTTAATTTAACAAGAATTCAATCTTGTTAAATTACGTTCAAATTATAAAAATTATTGTGAGAATAAATAATTTTTTTTATTTATTGTGTGTGTGTGTGTGTATAAAACATTCTGCCCCCCCTTCAGAGAGAGAGAAAATATATTGATATCGAAAATGATATGTGATTTGTGACGATGTGACTCTGTGATTTCATTTGTGGTACAAACAAACCATTTTATGGGATAAATCAATGTTTTTTAAAAACACACGTGGGTGTACACAATACATTATCGTGAGTGTTTGAACAATCAGTACTTCAATCAGTAATTCTCTCATATACAGAGTGTCCCACGTAACATTTATGTCAATGAAAAATATGTGTGAAGTGCTCCAACATGCACGAAAAGTGCCACATAATAATAAAAGCTTAAACTATTCCGATATCTGAATCGACGATGTCCTCATCGAAAACAAAAACATGAACTTGTTCATTAACCAATAGGAATTATAGTTTGTATCATAAAAGAAATTGAAAATCTAGGTTTTTTACAGAATGTAGGCATTTTCAAATTCACAATTTTTTTTATATCTTTCAGGACGATCAAAAAACAAGCCAATTAAAGTAAATGCAAAAATAAAAATCGATTTCTTTGAGAATCCTATTAGTGAATCGTGTATGGTGGTCTCGGTTTAAATTATCTAAATTTTGATAAAAGCAAAGGCTGTCGCCAGGAAAGAACAAACCGTACGTCGCAATTCTTTGTTCTTTTCTGGAAAAGTCATCGTTCTCCAAGAAAAGGGTCGTCAGGCATTTCACGGAGCTCCGTGACGAACGTGTCGGTCGAACGGGACATCTAGATCCTGCAGCAGACGCGTGCTCTGCCTGGGAGCTCACGGTTTTGTGTTTCTATCTTGGCTCCAGCGTCGTTTCGCAGTCATCTCACCTATTTGCCCTAAGTCACACTGGCTCCGAACTGTTTTCTCATTCCTTTTTGCCGTTAATGCTTGCAGTTGAATGCGTTGTGGATTACGAGGAAACCCCATATTCCAAATTCAAAATAATATCAATTTCATTACTTTCAAAAGTAATTAATGAAGTTTACCTTTAAATCCTGTCTTCATATTAAATGTTAACATTTAAATAAAAAGAAATATATATTTAATGTAACTCATAATATTCTAAATAAAAAATCTAAATTTTGATTTGAATTATTCTATATAAAACAACAAAATATAAACTTTAATTTTAATGATTCACATTTAATATTTAATTATAATTTTATCCTACTTAATAATAGGGCATCTAATTCTAGTTAATAAGCAAGGTTGATTAAAAACTAATTTATTTAATATTAAATAGTCGGCGTCAAAACGAGTTCATTTTGGAGAATGCAAATGTATTTTAAGTAATATGTATGTATATATGTAGTATACTCTTATTAATCAATTTAACCACCTCAGTCCCAATTAGTTAGGATAATCGAGGTTCGGTTTTCATAAATACAGTTAAAGAACGTTGTCATCGATAGGCCTAAGCATTTATAGGAAGAATAAATTCAGCAATGTTTTTATATAAACAACGCGAATTCTCATTCAATTTTCTATATTACTTAAAACACACACAGGAGCCATGTCGATACTTATTTCTTCTCGTGAAAATGAGTTTACTGTTGTGTCTGATCTACTCGTCATAAACAATACCTATAAATAATACGAAGTTTTCTTCACATGTTTCGAAGACGAAATACAAAAACATAATAACAACTATTAGTGTTTTTTATATTTTTCTCTGATTTCTCATAACCTATAGAATGTGATACGCTGACTAATACAAAACATTGAACAGAAAAACATAATCACAACTAATTAGTGCTTTTTTCATTTTCTCTTATTTTCCGCAATCTACATATACAGAATGACATACATATATGTTGAAGGCAAATGATTGTAATTATGTTTTTGTATTTCATCTTTCGGAAATATGGATGGAGCCTTACTTCCTCAATACGATATTGAAAACATTATATTATATTTAATATTATAAAACAAAGATTGTGTCAATTCTTTTTAACAATTTTATTATTTCTTTTCTTCTCTCATATACGTTGTTAATAAATAAAACGATATTGCAGTAGGCATACTGATACATAATAATTCCCAGTCAGTTAACACACGTACATATTATTTATATTTATTCTCTATTGCAATTATATAACATTAGATGAGTTTTAATTGATTGCCAAGGCTTTTTTCACTCATCGTGTATATATAAAATTAAATTGCATGATTAATAATGTATACAATGAAGCAAGCAATAAAAACATGCTCAAGGAAATATCACTCGATCCCATTACCGCTGGCCGTTTACCATTTTCGCGTGCACCATTATAAGAGCGAACTATGAAATTATAAGCGATTTCCCAGTTCAATCGCGCGCATCGAATAGAATTCTTGACGTCATATGACGCAAAAAACGTTCTCTGTCATTAGATTGTCAGGCTGATGATATATTGCACCGTAATGTTATTAATTGGTTGTCCGTAGCTTTATGGACTACACATGTACGTTAGTTTCAGCAAAGTAACGATAGATATGATCGTCAGTATTTTTTTCGTAATATCTCGACTAATGTGCGGTATATGAAATGAGTATGAGATCAATTTGATTAATGAGAATCTAATAAGGCCTGAGAAGGAGGTAATTGCATGAATTAGAAACATGTGACATCAAATTTCTATAATGGCAGTCAGGTTGATTCAATCAATTATTAACGAGCTTGATAATATCGACGTTCTAAGAAGTTGAAGATCAGTTTTTCCGTACTAAAAATAACGATTACAACAGCTTCTAGATTTGTGGAACAGTAGAATCAACCTTTAAGTTTAAATCATTGTCTAACTTCTGTGGGGTTTTGCTACAAAGGTATGAACTGTTTTTAAATTATTCAGGTTTTCGAATTCGAGTTCCTTTTAGTTAGAAAATTGACCACCCTGAATTTTCTCACATATATCGACGTATAATACTTTCCTCTCCTTCAGATTTTTATAAATTAATTCATGAGAATTTGCATGACGATTTTATTATAACACTATTATAATAAAATACAAATTTATTACATTATTATTATATTATTATTGTACATTATTATGTAATATACCCTAACTTATTTCACGATGTCGTTAATAAACTGGCAGTTGATAAATACAGGCTTCTCTAAAGTCAGCTGTCGCGTATTCTACAAAGACAGTCTCTGTGTAATATTTCCGTTTGTTCACAATACTTTGATCACCCAGTATATACGATCTCTGGTGACGCCAGCGCGCACGGTAGCCGTCGATGATTTATAAAAGTGAATTATTAGAGAAAAATTTGCCGGACATCGGAATTCCTGATCGACGTGTCCGCTTCCTGATACCGAAGCGATTAACAGCAAGCACGACGCCGCGCCGCGCCGCGTCGGGCGTCGTCGCGCATTCGCTTCCACTCATTGATGGATATCCCGGAGACTCCCAGCGATCATTAATAATTCATCCGTCATCGGTCGCAGCGGTAATGGCAGCGGTAGCCAGCAGCGAGGAACATTCATATCTGCGAATCGATCCCTAAACTCCAGGCCGCGGCTGCGGTCAGCCTTCAGCAGCCTTCTGATTTGCATATAAAGGCATTCCTTTGGCTATCCTTGCCGCGGCCGCGTAACTGTAAGTCCTCGTTGACAGGATCTGCCAACAATCTGGTCTGCATGATTTGCTGTACGAAGTATCCGACTGCTGGGATTCTGTTTGCGTATTGCTACCCGCCGGTTCGCCTCTTATTCTTCTTCTTCTTCTTCTTCTTCTTCTTCGGTTTCGCAACCTGACGCTTGATGACCGATTTTTTTCCAACAAACCATTTTTCGGATATCCACAGCCTTGGGACAGTTATCCTTCCGTCCATTCGATGTATTCTTCTCTTCATTAGCTGAGTCATGGATTAATCATTCTCTTCAGGATCTATTAGGTTGTTGCATACGAAATGTCCAACCTCAAATGTTATACAACATTTTGGTCAAGAAATACTGTTACAGTCTGCAGAATTATTAATTTATACACTGGTGGTCAAAATGTTAAGGCACCTCAAGGTTTTTAGCAATGAGTATTAATTTGTACTATATACACGTAGAAAGTGAATATACAACAAAATAAGGTACTAACTTTTATATAATATACTAAAAATTTTTAATAACTCGTTCAAACCATTTATTATTTTTACAAAAATTGACGTTTAATGTTTAATTTTTCACTGTGCGAGCAGTATGCACAGCTGCATTATCGTGCTGAAATATATATTTTCTGCCAGCAATTCTGCGAGCATATGTTCCAATTTGTTCTTTACTTAAATTTAAGTAGCCAGCACTATTCACACGGCCTTGAATAAACTTTATTCGTCGAATTAATTTCATTTAGACTTCGCGCGGCTCTTATTGTAATGCATGCTCTATTAAATACATTTACACAATAATTTCTTATCAAATAAGTGTTATTATTTCAATAAGCGATCTGGAACCGGTCATTTTGATCGATGGTGATAGGTTTAGTGTTAAGGCTTAACTTTGTACCTCAAAGTTTTATGTAACAGCATTCTTTGATCGAAACGTTTTGTAAGAGTCGCATTCTAAAATCGGACATTTCATATCCAACAACCTGATAGACCGTTTATCGGCTATCTGTATCGAAAATGTCGAATGTGTTCGAGTTTGTTCTGCAGCCAACAAGCCATAAAGGTCAGCATCAGGAGCGAAAGGGTATACAACCCTCCCAGAAGATGGCGGTCGCATTTTGGACGTTGCACCCCCTGCTTATTAACCTGCTTGATTCAGTAAAGCAGCAATCGCTGGTGCTCGTTCATCTGGTCATTGTGATGTCACATGAGCTCGTAAACACGGTTTACGTAATTACGAGGGACAGGACTAGTGACTCCGGGCCTCCGGTCGACCCGGGATCGGCCTCGTCAACAAGTCGGATGCCATTAACATTCCCCGACCGGTTGGGTTAAGTCAGGTTAGTTACCGGGTTAACCTTACAAAACTGTCGGGTCAGTCCCGGGCGAGGCTGTAGGTCCGGCTGGGCCTAGGGGCCCAGAGGACCTGGGCCAGGGGGCCCCGGGCGTAGAAGCCGCCCATGAATTTCGGCTAATGAGAACATTTCGAGATACGTCAGTTCCAGTATGCTAATGGCCATACAGATGCCGATACAATTTCGAGATGAATCTTTCTCTCCGCCCTCTCTTCGCTCCCATCACCCTTTCCCGCCGTCGCTGTCCGTCGTATATTACCGCTGTCCGCCATATCTCGGCCTAACTATGCAGTTCGTAGATCCCCGGTGCGTGTGCCGTATGCAAATACGAGTGTATTTTATTTAATTAAAATCGAGGCTCCCGTAGACTCCCATCCTTGAGAACGGTTTCCATGCGGAGGAAACGTGCGTCGTGACCCACGCAGCTTCCGAATGTTCAAGCTTTATGTAAACCAGATACAGCAGAACCTTGATTAATCGGGACGGCGATTATCCACGATCTTTGTCATCCAGAGACTTGGTTATCCTGGATCTCGGTTATCCACAGCCTCGAGCCAAGCTGAGTCACTTAACCGAAGGAGGATGCTAAAAAGGGGGCCAAACTTTAGGGGGCTCGTTGCCTGACGTCCGAAGTAGAGACGAGGTGTTACACTTTCGATACAACAAAGGGTAAGGGACTGTCGTCAAGGTTTGGACACGTTTTGTTTTCTAACTATAAAATTTCATAGGATGAGAATCACGCAAACAAATTTATACCGTTGGAAAGGTGTAGTTAGAAGAATTGGTTTGCTACGAAACGTGGAGAACTTTTTGACAAAAATTCCACGTTGTCGTAATTGTAGAGAAAATACTACAAGTTGTATTTTGCAGCTTTTTTATGTGGGATTATTTGGTTTTAAAAAACACGTTTCGTAGATCTGTATCGGTTAAACATATTCTGAAAATTTGCAATTTTTCACGATTTTCCGCCTCTAACTGCAATATATCCAAGGATTCTTATATCTTTCAATGTCCGCCGTTCATTCTGCATCTACCAATGTCGATGAAACTATCACAATGCGTATAATTCACACAGATCTACAAAACTAATATAGGCCCGCATAAAAAAGTTGTAAAATGCAACTTTTTGTATTTCCTCTACAATTCTCGCCAGTTGCAATTTTTGGGAAAATTTCTTTTTTCACGTCATGTAGTAAACCAATTACTCTAACTTCTTAAAAAAAGTTCAAATCGTATAGTCCAATATTTAAAAAGTTATCGATCTTTTAAGAGCGCCCGAATATTTTAATGGGAGTCACGATATTGCAACCTGCTAGGAAATGTATAATTAAATATAGATCTTGCATTACTAACGGTTTGGATACCATTCCGTGTAATATTTTTCTTCAGTTGATTGACAAAGAGTTAATTAAGAAAGAGTAGAACTCTTAAAATATAATATGAAACAAATGTTTATATATAATTTCGAAATAAAATTGCACATAAAGCAAGCGATCGGACTTTTGCATCAGCCGAATAATTTCTTGTAATAAATAATTACGTAACAAACGATAAATGTAGAACATGAATCCGCTTTCTACTGTTTATTAAGCTAGTATTATAGGTTTTCGACTAATACGTTTTACCTCTTTGGGTTTCCGGAAACGGATTCGTCATGGTCCTTTGAATGACATTTGCCTCGCCGACTTTTCTGTGATTTGTTCGGTCTCGGGAAAAATCTGTTGGAGAAAAGGTGACGGACAATGGTCGACCTTGAACAGTGAGTTATTACAATGAATGCTGCGTGTTGAGGTAAAATGTGTTATAAAAAATTCGGCTGACAAAGTGTGTTCTCGCAGTAAGGGTGCTTTGACGCGCAGACGTTGTAAATTACACGTTCAATTCTAGATCGTAAAACCGGATGCCAGAGACTGCCACCTTTGACGGCAGATTTTAGGGCCGTAATAAATTGCGACTTGTACTGTGTGCCCGTTTCGACAATTCTTACGTTGCATTTGCAACATTTTACTACTTAATATTTTGCGACATTTTACTTTGGGTGTGAGTGACATTAAATGGAGTTCGTGGTGCAAATAAAATTGTAATTTTTCGTCATAAGTGATTCATTACTGTCATGGTGGGAATAATGAGTAGCATCGAGTAGTGCATTAAAAAATATACATATATATACATAAAAATATATATAGTGTGTCCCTTGATAACGTTTTACTTTTGTTAGAAACATTTTTTAAATAGTATCATCAGTAGTTTTGTAGACACTCCACTGGGTCGGTTTAAATGGTACCTCTTTCGAAATAATCAGCGAATAAACTTTCGAGGAAACAGAAAACAACTTTTATCGATCGTTTTAGAGTCGCAAAAGTGGGGTTGCTCCTCGAAAGAAGGTGTTCAAAACAGAATAATAGAGAGGACGGCTAGTGCATAGCTATCAACTCCATCTAAAATCCCGGTCGTAGTCACTCGTTGGTCGTGTGCAAAGGCTTCACGTTGTCCAGCGTCACTCGTAATATCTTCATATCCTCAGTTTATTCTTTCCCCAGGAGGAATTCCGCGAGCTCGTAAAGCATCGCGGCCCCGTAAAACCGATCTTCACAATGCCGAGGCGTAACATCCGCCTTTATCCCGATTTGTAAAGCTGAAGTGTTACGAGCCGCGTACAGAGAGAAGGATCTGCCAATAAGAACAAAGCGGAGCCGGTCGTAAACTTATGCGAAAGCTGAACTCGAGCCTCTGGACACCCGACTGACTTCCATTGGTGGTTCGTTCGGAAGTGACGTAACCGAGACACAGGCCGCTAATCCACGGCCTCGTAAAAGGCTTCTTCATTTCCCGATTGAAAAATTAATTATACTGAATAAGAGCGAACGGAACGGGCTATAAACTCGATGAAATTTAAATTGAATTGGTGGAATCGATGCGCTGCGCGCCATCGTCTCCTCTCGGCCCTTCCGCCCTTTCGACATGGTTTCGTTGGTTCCCAAGACGAATACGTCGCCTGGAAAAAAGTAAAATAGCGGAGAGCGAACCGAACCGAACGATTGTATCCTTTTGTTTTCAAACCGTTCATTTTCTTTTCCGTGCAAAAGAAATCATTCCACTATAATATATTTTCCTCTTTCTTAATACTGCTTTATAGTCGTTTAATTTTATTGTCGGTAGATTAATGTACATTTGTTGTCATTATTGAACAATGCATTAAGAAATATACGATTCCATTTAAAAAACAAAGTTGGCGTGTCCACACAGGAAAAAGATATGTACATTGGACAGTGTGTCAATTCAATAATAAACACCACAACCACATGACGTATTCGCAACATCTTTGCACACTTAGACGCTAAATAAATAAATAGGAGAGGGAAATCGCACGTTCTGATATCACGAAGCTCGTTTCAGGAGATTTGATGAAAGTCGAAAAAGCGGAAGAGCGTCAACGAAATTCCGGCGAGCTTCAATTAATCACCGGGAATTCTAACGTGCGGATTTCGGAGAAACAGGCGCAGCAAAGCTGACAAACAAGAAACACGTTTCGTCAAATGCGCGGTCAAAGTCCGAATAGCTGGGACGCTTGTAAAGTCATATCTGTACTATGTTACACGCGCCGTCTCTTCCGGAAAGAGGAAAGATAAATGACTAGCATCATCCGAAGGGTATAATCTCGAGACACGTGCTCGGTAACGTTATCTCGCACTGTTGTAGAATACCGTCCGCGTTGTCTTTTTGGTGAGATGACTGATGATCGCGCGGCCGGCGCCGCCGCTTTGCTCCTGTCGTGCCGTAATAATCAATTATGGCGGTGTGTTGACACGTCTAATTCCTTGTATAACTGATAGCTAACCGTGCCTCATAACCCCTTCGTCGAGACTAATAATCCCAATGACAGGAACCTTCCGATCTATTTTGACGTCGCGTGCCTCCGGACAAGAGAAAGCTGCCACTGGAACGGCACTTTATGATTTAGCCGGAGATCGTGGGACCTCCCTGATGTCATAACTTGGAAAAATGGATTTTTAAATATAGTCTAGCATTTTGATAGCCTAGTCCGAAGTATTACACACCATTTGATTATGATTTAGTTGGACAGACGAGACCTAAGTAATGCAATAACTTCAGAAAATTAATCTTCAAAAATACACAGAATCAAATAATCAGAATCAGAATACAGAGAAACTGGTAGCTTTGAAAGACTGTGAAAATGTTGAAATTTCTTTTTTCATTACTGAAACCACCACACACAGATTTAAAGGTCAAAGCCTTCTCTGTACAACGAAGCTTTGAAAATTTATGTACGATCTTTTCTAGTCGTTTTATCGAGCTTTGTAGTATAAGTTACGAGGAATTTACATGACCGCATTTGTTCCTCGTGTTTTTTCCACGAAACAGTGATAAAATTGTACATCAATTTTCAAAAATTCGTTGCAAAGAAAAGGCGTCAATCTTCAAATCTATAACAGTTTCTCACTTACGAGAAAAATTATTGAAAGTTCTTGGAGACGTTTGAATTTACAGAATTTTTTAGGAAAAATGGGTCTTCAGTTTCCGACCTATTACATCATGTAAAAATCTGTTACAGCAAAATTTACTTGAAATGAGCTCAGGCTCATGGTTGCGCTACAAAAGGTTTTACGAAAAATTAACACAATTTCAATATGAATCAGAATTGTAGTGTTTACATACTTTTTTGAATACTAATGACTTGAATAATAATGTACAGTTAAGTAATTACACAGTCTATGTCACGTGAATGGGATTCAGTATATAAAAAAGGCTCTTTAGAATAGTCAATTGCATTTTCGTACATCGGACATATTTACGCGCCCCACCTCGTGTAGTATTTACATACAATATACTTTCCTCTGTTCGACCAAACGAATTCTGATCATGACGATTTAGGATGAAACTTTACGTACCTGTATTACAATATTTATGCAATTCAGTTGTCAAGAGGATGTAGTATACGTTTTTAAACAAACTGAAACATACGATTGTTTGTGTTAAAATAATGGGTGACTCTATTCTTCTGGGTACAGAAGGTTTATAACTTAATATTGATCAAAATTGAAATTTACTAAGAATGTACCAGATTAAGGATGAAATGCGTCTTTATAAAATATTAAAGTTCGATAGAATTTGGTGTAGTTTTTATTAATTTTGTATCTACAAAGAAAATATTCGTTTGCTCCAATATGTAATACTCGTTTGAACTTTATACGACCTGTATTCACAATCGTATTGTATCGCAACTTAAATAAATTATCTTGCAAATCAAAAAATGATATAGTTCCAAGAAACTTTTGAATATCAAATTAACAAGCATAGAAATTTCAATCTTCATTAGCATACTTGTGAATCAATAGACAACATACACACAGATGTTAAGAAATTTTCAGAATATAATATAATATGTTAAATTTTTAAATAAAAGAAATTGTCAACGACAAAACTTGTAGTATTTTCTCTGTAATTCCAACCAATTGCAATTTTTCAAAAATTGTTTTCACCTCTTGTAGTAAACTATTTCTCTAACTTCTCTAAACTGCTCTAACTTCTCAAAAAAAAAAAAAAAATCAAAAGTCGTATGGTCCGACATTCAAAAAGTTATGGTCCTTTTAAAAGCGCCCGAATATTACTGTGATTCGATGTAGTTTTAGTTCAGACAAAGACGAAGCATCTTGAAGCATCAATCTGCAAGAGAGTATAAGAAGAATCGATTTTTCAAGCTGTCAAAATAAGTAAGACTTCGAGCGGCTACTGTTTCGCAGGTTATACCATCGGCATAAATTCGGGATCATTACGACACGTGTAAAACGTTTCCACCATGAGTACCCTAACCACAGTTTTTTTTCCCTCGCAGGAGAAATGTTCGTAACACAGGGGTAAACGTAGGCACAGCGATTACAAGAAGGCGAGTAGGGGCGGTGCGTAACGCGTTTCCGAACGAAATGTATCTGCGGGCACGACGGGAGGATATAAATGAGCGGCATGAGTCGACAAATCAAGAAACTATCGACATAAATAAATTGTGGCCCGGTAGGGGCTTCACGGTTCTAACTATATGAGGAAAATGGCAGGCTGTAAGTCAGCAATTACCCACATTTCCAGCTTGCCCATGGTCGTTATATCTACCTGCCCTCTTCCATTTCTCGTTCTGCTCCGAATCTGCTACACTGCCTTCCAAACGATACCGAAAAAGGCCGAACAGCTACTATTTATAAACGCGATTACTACCAATGTACTTGTTCGAAACAATGTTCTTCATTAGTCTGCAAATATTTCTACAAATTTTTATTTTTCAAGAAAATTTAATATTTCTTAAAAATCTATGTATGAGATACATAATCTGTTAGATGTATGTATGTGAAAAATGGAGGAACTTAACTGTACACTATGACAGTCATTCGAAACATACTCTTCGAGAAAGAATTGAAACTGAAAATCTCTGTTCAGTCTTCAAAGTGTTAAAATAATTACAGGATCACAATTTTTTTCTTGGTTATAAATATTGCTAATGGGACATTATGAATTCGTTGAATGCAGTGGTTGGTCTGTCGTGATTCGAAGCAAACCTCAGTTTTGGGGCGTCCTATATACAGTGTGGCTCAGGGTTTCCATCCCCTCCAACCCCCTTGCTCCTTTCACCCCCTGTGCCACCTCCAACGTTCATCCAGTGAATTACTTCGTTAGTGGCTACCTTCAGAGGGCTGTTAATTCCTGCAGGGCAGATTATACAGATAGGTTTATTGCACTCGTGTCCCAATCTAATGTCCGTAATGCTCCTCCACCCGCTACACACATTCACCCCCGACCCTTTTCAGGCCTCCCTGAGTTTCCTAGTTCAGCCTCCACCCACGCGAGTTTCATTGGGATTTCGGATACCACCGGGCTCGATAGAACTGAGCTTGTGTTGTGACAATGCTTACGGAAACCGGAAAGAATTTTTCCGCCTTCTGTAGAAAACATGTAGGAAAAATGTACCTATTACTGCGGGTGTTCGTTTTACTACACTACGGTATTTTCTCCCAATGGGATTAAAATACGTACAAATAAATATTTTGCCGTGAATAAATTTGTACAATTCAATGAGAATGTATTCTCGTTGGCGAGGCAAACAAAATTGTCAATCATTCCCATATTTTTATAATTTCAGGATTTGAAGAAATATTCTGCATAAAATGGAAAAATAAGACAATTTTTCTTCTATCTCGATCACCAAAGGACTGTTGCTCACATGATTGTACACTCTTTATGTATTGCTTTAAATTGCATAAGGTATAGTTTTATTATTATTTAGATAAGTACCTACAACGATACAATAAAAATATAAAAAGAATCTACTCTTGCTTTTTAATGAAAAAATTAAGCCTTCAGCATTACGTACATTCAAGTGGAGGAAGGGCTCATTACTGCATTACTAATTCTTGATAAACAGTATTATAGATAAAATAAGATATGGAAAAAATTAAATCGAAAAGTAATGGAAGAAACGGTAACGAAAATAAAAAAACAAAGTAAAGTGAAGTGTACGAAAAGATCTACTTGTGGAACTGAAAACTTAAGAAACAAAGAAAGAATGGAGATTTTAAGAGACAAAGGAGAATTGAGAAACACGAAGGAACAAAATCCGTTTGATACAGAATCTCATTACCTAGACTGCGGATTTTATGCATTTATGACAAAAACGGGTATGTGCAATTTAAAACAGCGGACCTATGAAAAAGATTTAAGGCCTCCAGTGTATAAGTTTCACGTTAATGAGATAATTAAAAGAAGAAAGAAATTTTTATTTGGCACCTGTGTCTACTCATTACTATACCGCAGATCTTTCTGCAAAATAAAAATTGCCATTGCAAGGCACAGCAACCAAGAACTTATTTCACCAATTCTCTTAACCTTTTGTTTGAAATCCGCAGTCTATTAATTTCTGGCATACCTCGTACAATTGAATTGTATGGTACTGTAACAAGTTTTGGAACCGAGGGGAGCGAACACTTTCGACCGCGAAGGGTTGAAATGATGAGGTCCTAAAACAGTGGAACATGATGATAACTAGACTGCGGATTTTGTTACATAAACCATACTTGGTTTGAAGCATTAAATAAATGAATAAATAGACTGCGGATTTCATGCGTTTATCGAAAAAATGGGTACGTACAGATTAAAGAACGTACAATTAAAAAGATTTAAGGACATCTTAGATTTAAATTGATAAGATAATTAAAAGAAGAGAGAGAGAGAGAGAAAGAGCAACACACAGTAAATCCTCTATCGACGCGAAAAGGTGCTACACGATGAACGCAAAAAGATATCCCCTCCACTGTAGTAATCTGATCTCGGCCCGGGTATATTGGTGTGAACCACTACTAATGCGACGCGGAGAGTCGCAGTCGTCGGCACAGTTTAAAGGCCCGTGCGATTAATTGATGATGAACGTTTCGGGCGCAAGGAAGGACAGTGTATTGGAAAGAAAGAGCCGCGGAGAGTTGCAGTCGCTTCGGCCGCGCGCGGTATCTCTTTACACGCGCTATCCTTTTCTACGTTCGGCTCGGCCTTCGAAGCCGAAAAAAATAATGTACCTCTACGATCGTTGCAAACGAACCTCCCCGAGGCTTTTGCGCCAATAGAGGATTTACTGTATTTAATTGGCTCTTGTGTCTTGCAATTTTGCAAACATTTATTGTAATGCCTCATTCTTTCGGTGGAAATATATTCTACAGAGTGTTAAACTTAAAATATATGTTTCTCTGGCGCATTAAATAAATATGTCAGCGTGTACTACCAGTGATTTCCAAATAACCTTTCATGGGAAGCCATCAGCAGCTGGTCGAAGACAATGCTTCCACTCCCTGTGACAGCCCCGAAATTACAAATAACCAGTGAAAAATGGCGGGCGGTAGGGGCGAGCGTAGACTTATCGATGAAACTGCGAGCGATTCGAATATTTGTCTTGCCGGTCGGTTAATCGGATTCGTCGACAGGCAGACCCCAAGGAGCCTCGTCAACTCTGCTCGTAATTCTCGATTCCCCGGTCTCATTGATGTCCACTTGGCCGGCTGTCCCCTTCGTAGCTCTTCCTCACGGCCGGCTGAGCATATCAGCTTCGAAAATTTTGGTAACGAATTTAGCATTACGCCGCGCGCCGTCCGGTAGTCGGAGGGAGTCTGATTTTAATGGCGCGGACTACGAGCTAATGGGCCGCCGATTGTCCAAGCCCATTTAAGTCCTGGCCAGACGCGTCTGTCGGCCTCGAAATAATGGCATCCGTCGGACTCACGGTCGCAGAACTTGGATCTCCCGGTGGTTGGACAACGACGGATAATTTTGGAGAATAATTAGACCGCGTGGTTGCGGCCGTGCGCCAAGAATATTAATATCGTGAGCGTAATTAGACTAGACTGATTCCGGGAGTTACCCCTCAAAACACGGGTCACGGGGCGTTTGAAGCGACCAGGCGCTCTCTGTCTCTCTCTCTCTTTTCTTCTCTTTCTCTCTCTCTCTCTCTCTCTTGGTTCTTCTATTCTAACCGACCACCGACACGCACGTTACCAAGACAAAAGAGTTTTTTAATTGTGACCGACAGTGGTTTGAATAATTGAAACAAGTATTACAAATGATTTCGCTCCTGTTATAAATAGATGGCGGAAATTCGAGGTTTTGTTTATGATGTTCTTTGTAGGAACGTTTAGAATCTTCTAATAATATCTTTGAAATTGCTATCGGAAGGTTGATGTTCCTCTGAAATATTCAGACGGAGAATGTTATAGGATAACTGCATCCATTACTGCGCTAAATAATAATATGTGTAAGCATTTTATGTGGAAGAATTATGTGTTCCGACTAACAAAAGAAATTGGTGGCTCTCAAAACCTAATATATTAATGCAGAAACAAACTACGTATCTAGGTATTAATTTAAATAAAGCCTGAGTATATAGTAACAAATATTCTTTTTATTTTTTTTTTCTATTACATTTTAAACGAATAAACCTTTTTAATTATTTCAACACCGTAGTAAATACACAAATATTTGAGTAATATTTATTATCTTTAGTTGGAAGCTATTTTAATTTCAGAGCATATTGTGAAGTTCACAACATTTCACAATTGCATTTGCAATGTAAACTCGATCCTTTGTCTTTCTCAGTTCTTCTTCCTCTTTATTCCTTTAAAATCTCCATTATTTCTTGAGTTTTCAGTTCCACAAGTAGATCTTTTCCTGCACTTCACTTTATTTTCACTTTTTATTTTTGCCACATCTTATTTTATCTATAATACTCTGGATCTAGAATCGTGACCTAAAACGTTAGGCAGTACGGAAGCTTGCTTCTTCTTACATTCATAATACTGAAGGCTTAATTTTTTTTATTAAAAAGGCAAAGCAGTTTTTGTTAAATATTTTCAATGTATCGTAGTAGATATTTAAATAATAATAAAACTTTCCCTTATGCAATTAAAGCAATATAAAGAATGTACAATCATGTGAACAACAGTCCTTTGGTGATCAAGATATAAGAAAATGGCCTTATTTTTACCTTTTATGCAGAATGTTTTTCAAATCCTGAGGAATGATTGACAATTTTGTTTGCCTCTCCAACGAGAATACATTCTTATTGAATCGTACAAATTTATTCAGGGCAAAAATCACTGAGTGGGAAAAGATACTGCAGTAAAACATACACCCGCAGTAGTAGGTACATTTACTCTACCTGAAATTTACCTTTATTTCGTATAATTTTGGATCTGCTGTATTTTGAAAATTTCGTTCATTTCCGTAAACGAACGTTTGAGAATAATTCATAGTTATCTTTCGATCCTGGCAAGGAATCTTTTGGAGATCGGTGTTGGTATTTCATTCGAAAAAGGCAGCCTCATCGAAGTGGAACGATTTGAAGACTCGATTCCTTCGACGACCCTGAGACTATTCTACCGTTACAAAAATTAATTATAAATTTACTCCGATAATGAAAGTTCCTCTCACAAAATATGCCACGTCATTTACCCGCGTTATGCTTCAATGCTGTCATAACGAAGGTCAGAAATCGGCTACCTGTTGTACACTTCTTTCATTACAAGTCTGAATCGGTCTACAAATTATTTACACGTTTTTTCCTGCCGATAATCAAGCGGAAACGGGATGTTGCCGCTTCTATATTACTATACACTTTTGTGTTCGCAACCGTATATATAGAAATAAGAAACTGTATCCTGTTGAATATTGTCCGAGCACGAATGAATTTAATTTTCTTGATCACTTTATTCTTGTAAATGTATGTTGTTAACAAGTACTAACTGCTGAGATAGTGTAGTTTGAACATTTATATTAATTAGAAACATCTTCTAACATATTCAAACTTTCTTCGATCAGAAATTTTAAAACTATTTGGAGAAATTCATTCATATACTATTATGAAATTTTCAACAAATGTGCAGAATCACCAGAATCACTAAAACTTGTCCGCATTAATTGCAAGATACAGAGTCACGTAGAAAATTTTCATTTTGCAGTAACTACTTATGCAAGTAATTTTGTAATTGAATAAAAATTTTGTAATAGTCATAAGAATTTCAATGTATGAAACAAATGTATTTCACATTTTTTTAAATTGTACAACTTTTAATATTCGTGACTCAGTATATCCTTACTGTACAGTCACATTTATAAACATTTTTTGTGCAAACATACATTTTAGAAAATTAATCAAAGAATAGTATTGATTACTCATAATTCTCTTTTCGTTAATGGTTTCTTCGAATAAAAAATTTCTTTTTAGAGATTTTTCTTTATGCTAGAAAATTATAGTAATTCGCAGTTCGGAGATAGCATTTCTAGTACGAATAGAAAAAGTGTTCGCAGACCACGAATTCTTTAACGAAGGATTATTATTCGGTGGCTTGATTAAAATGGGTGGCTGCAGAAAAGTTTGTACAAATAGTTGGAATGAATTGCCCTGAGTTCGTTAACTGTAATCTCTGTTTGATGCAGATAACTTCATTTTCAGACGAAACTGTGCTCGAAGCAGGCGGGGAAGCAATAACGAGCTGATTTATGAGACGTTTAATTAACATGTTAATTTAGGATTCCTTTTTCTGACAATAAGGAGGCGCGCGTTTCGTATCGATGGTGTTGAAATCGCGGTAACACTTCCAACTGTTACCAAAAAGTTATTATAAGACACTCGATTCTAATTTAAACCGTGTCTGACGGCTAAATTGCGGTTCAATGAAAATGTAGTAGATTAAGAGATTAAAGTAGTAGTTTAAATACTTTCATATTGTCAATTAAAATTACGTAATATGTATCATAGAGACATTATGTTGAGTTAATATTTTTGTGAGTGGATCCAAGCCTCTATTACAGCTATTTATCATTACTTAATTTTCAACTATTATATAATACTTTTATTGTCGCGTTTAACACTAACTAACTAAGGTTAGCCGTCTCATAAAGTCCTAGTAATTATAATAATTTATCCATTTTTGTTCTACACTTGGAGTCAATAAATTGTAGCTTCACATTTCAAATAAATACGATCCGCAACAAACTGAGATCAATCATTTCACCGTACGTAAAAATAGTAATTGGGTGAATTTGCGATTTAGTACTTTATAACTAATGTGCATGACAATTAACTCAGTATCCAAATAACAACAAATTATTTTATATTTCTAAGTTGGTGATATAAAATAAAAAAAATTGGGAAGTTCAGGTAATTTTCAAAAATGGCTCTCCCGTAAAATTTCCTTTTTTTTCCACTTATATCACTTTTCTTAGGGATGAACGCAGTATGGGGGTTGAAAAATTCCGGAGCAATTTCGAGCGGTGCTTTTCCTCCGATTACTAATCCGGATGCAAATCAGATTTTTCTTTAATTGCCCGCTCCCTTTGTCCGCCTGGTCGGAACGTACGGTAGCTCACGAAGGCAAATGCCTAACAAAATTTTCGAGGCCAAGCCCTCCCTCGAAAAGGTCCGCTATAATCAGGCAGTCAGCGTCGACGTTTCTATACCAGGCCGACGCGTTTATTTCCTTAATAAAACCACCCTGCCCCATCCCCTCGGAATCCAGCCACCCCTGCCAACTTCTTCTTGAATCCATGGGCCGGAGAGTCGTCAAAGAAATTTTTTCTTCTCCGGGCACAATTAAACCGGGCGAAAAGAAATATGCGAACGAGGAAGGCTCCAAGGAAATCGTACAATTGCCTTAATGGCAACTGCGGAGGGGAAACTGATGGCCGGAGGCGCATAATGGTGTTGATTACTAATTACAATTATTGGCCGGCGAGGGTACGATCGATCCTCCCCCTATCCAGGTTCAAATACCTTCCCCATGGCGTCAGAAGCATGTTAGAGATCGTGGCCAGCTAATTGCATTATACATGTCAATAACCCAAAGTGTAGTCCTCCTTCCTCGAGGTCAGGAAATCCAAGTCGGGGGATCACGTAATTAAGAAATCTTTTCGTTACCGGATGATATTAGGCGAAATTGTGGACACCTGACAGTTCAGACAGTTCACCTTTTTGTTAATAAAGCCTTTATTGCTTGCTTCTTATTGGAGAAATAAGTCATCATTTAATTTGGGAATGTAGTGTGTCTCAAGCATGTAACATTCACAGGGATTATGATTATTTCAGCCAATCAAAGAAATTGAAATTACTAAATAAATTGATCTATTTATGCACAGTAAAAGTTGTTTCAATCTGAATAAACTTGAATTTTAATTTATACGAGAGAATATAAATCAGTCTTTTTAGGTGTTCTGTACTTCTATAACATCAAACACATTGATACTCTCAAACACACACACACACGTATAATAAATATGATGAGAGTGTACATTAACTTGCGTGAAGCATCTGTAGCAATTGGAGCTTGGATCCATGCTTTTAAATACAATTTACTGAGAAAAATACAAATCTGATGTATCCCTTTTTCTTCATACTTTGATAATATAAATTGATCTTTAAATAAGAACGGTTTTAAAGAATATTGGAACTTTTCGTTCTCACCGGTATTGCGCATCGCGGAAACAGATTTGTTAGCGGGAAGGTGCACACAGATATTAGACAGCTCAATTAATGTAAAACAATCTGAATTCGTGCGAAGTAAAGTGCTCGGATGCATGTAAGGAGAATTACGATATTTTTGGAGATATAAAATATTTAATTTGAATTTTCAGAGAGTGTGCTCTTTTCACATTTAGCGTGCAGTTATTTCCATTTTAAAACTTCGCATTCGATGTTGTCACGTCTTCCCGACGTCGGATTGATCTAAGATTTTAGATATATAATTTTTTCATGAAATGGAACAATTTTAGTGGAAAAATGAGGCCCACCCTAGCTGTCATTTTATCCAGGAGTGTATAATAGTTTGTGGTTCCTCGGGGCACAGATTCCGAAAACGAGGCCGCTATAACTTGACGAATAGCTGCCCGGCATCGTGAGTAAGGATGTGTCCCTGTTTTTAGGGTGCAAGCTGGCTTTTCACCTGGGATTGCCAGATTTATGACGGGCTGCCCTGCACGCCGGCTTATTTTTAACCTTTCGCCCACTAACGAACCTTATCTCCCGGGCTGCATTTCTCCGCGCAACACGATAGACAAAAGGAAAACGTCCGGTTCCATGGGCCCCATAACTTAACGATCTGCCCGATTCCTGTACTCGGCCGACCATTATGTCCAGCCGAAATTTCTACATTTTCTGCTGCACCATGCTGGACCAGCAAAACAACCAACAAACAAACGCCGCGATAAAATTGTCATACAGGGCGATTAATTTTCGGGCTATTCTCGCTCGGTCCGGCACGGTCCTCTGAAATATTAAAGATTATCGGACTCGGGATCCTCGTTGAATTATTCATTGAAACTAATTAACCGGATCGAATGCGTTTCTCATTCGAGCGTTTCGGTTCCCTCGTTAACTGGAAACTTTGTAACAAATTGTTTATGTGTTTTTGCGGATGATGCATTTCAAATGTTTCACCGAGCTGGCGCGGGTGTGTGCTCGATTGTTTATACTATGGTGTGCTGAAAGTTAAAGGTCTATACATATTGAGGAAGCAAGAAATAATATTCTAATAATGTTACTGTGCTTGGTGTATCATTAAAAAATAATAGAAAGACGATTTCTAGGCCAAGAGCTGCATTTTAATCGAGATAAGTGTCGTTTTTTAGAAATTCCTATTTTCGTTTAGCAGTTTAGTCCTCTCTTTTAGTGGAATATTGTTATTTATTTTTTATTGTTTAAAAACTATATTTTCTTCTATAATCTCCACAAAGTTATTAACAAAAGAAATGAAGTGCTTCTGTAGCTACTAAATCGTGCAATTAATACAATTTCAATTTTGTATGAAAACTCACGATATATATTTAATAATAATTATAGAATAAACTGTAATTTTCGACACGAAGAAAGTTTCTATGAAATATGTTATAATCGTAATTTCTAATAAAGCCTGTTTTGAATTTTTAAATGTTCTTTGCATACGTTGCAGATACATATGTACATACATGTATGTCTGCATACGGAGCGAATAATAATTTATCACGTTGGCAGTGTATCAAGTAATTGTAACTGTAAATGTGTAAAGAGCAGCAAACGGTAAACTTGAAATTTTAATATAAATGCGTCTGCTGTTCGACCGTAAAAACTTTAGTTGAAAACAAGACGAGAAATTCGGAAAACATTCAGAGATAACAAACGGGGCACGCTGAATAGGCGTAACAGCCGAGGAAAATCGACGAAGAAGAACGTAAATGAATGAAAAAGTGGAGTTGAAATATGTTTGTAAAGCAGACGGGAATGGAGGGGAATAACTACGTAGAATCCGGCGAAAAGGGGCAGAAATTGTGCGAGGAAAAGTGCAGTATGTGGGATGCGCCTAAAAAGAGAACACGCGAACTGAATGAAGCGGAAAAAGATGTAACAGGACGATACAATTTGAATACCTTAATGCTTATATTACTTAATACATAAATATATAGAAGTTAAAACGTTTATATTCGAAAATTACGATAAATCAGGTATCAATCCTCTTTTTCTTGTATTTTAGATTCAGGTTTTCAACATTCAGTGAAGCAATATTGTTTCACAGAAGCTCGTACAAATTGTTGCTGTAAATCTGTTTCTTTCTCAATCTTCACGGTGTGTTTTGTAGTATGTGACAAATTAATAAACAAATATGCTTTAAATGTATGAACACATCTATTAATAATAGCCACAGTCAATTATAGATTAACTTGTTTAACGTCATATAACGTAAATTCATGAGGTCATAACGTGGATATGACTCACATTCGTTACGTGTGGTTAAATATTTCATAAAGATTCATATATTGGGTTCAATAAGATATAATTTTTTATTTGGTTCCCCTTCGATCTGTATCAGTGGGTCATTGACCCACAGATCTGCAAAACGTATTTTTAGAATTTTCAATATAGGCCCACACAAAAAAGTTCTAAAATACAATTTTTAGTATTTTTCCTACAACTCCGATCAATTGCAATTCTTGAAAAAATTTATTTTCACATCTTGTAGTAAACTAATTGCTCCAGCTTCCCAGAAAAGTTCAAATCGTGTAGTACAATATTAAAAAAGTTATCGTCTTTTCTAGAGTGTCCGAATATTAATTCGAGTCACAGTTGTTATCCTAGTCATTACGAAATCACGTTGGTTATAATCGTCAATCAGATTGCGTTTGGTCCAATAGTGTTGTCCAATAATTTCCTCCACTAAACTGTCCGGCCATTGAAACAATATCTCAATGTATCTTTCGCGACATAACGCGGAAAGGTGTCCTCATAGGCATAATGAAATCAAAGAAGAAGAAGAAGAAGAAGAAGAAGACGAAGAAGGTGGAGAAGAAGACCGCGGAACAACACGGCGACGACAGAGACTGGACAGGTCAAACGGAGAAGAATCGAAAAGTGTTTGGTGCAAGAAGGATGGTATACTTACACGAAGGCCTTATTTATGCGCACCGGCCGGCGACCTCGGATAAGAGTTTAACACCGCGGCATTATTTATTCGACTTCGTACGCTCGCGCTCGCTCGCGCGCGCGCGCACGCGGGCGCGGGCACGTTTCTTTTAAAACTTCCCGTGAAAATGATACCTCCGCGATGAATATAAAACGCACGCCCACGCCTGCGACATGCCGACACCGACACTCCGGGCCGCCTCGGATATTATACGAGGCCCTGTTCACACGCGCGATCGACGTTAACACCTACACGGACATCTCTCGCCGGCACCCAGAGAGAACGAGAGAGAGAGAGAGCCTGAGTATGTGAGAGAGAGAGAGAGAGATAGTCGAAGAACCGGGGGATGAGAAGTTCCCGTGGATGTTGCAGGTGTACAGGCCTAACATCCCCTCGAAATCGGAGAATTCTGCTAGGAAGGAGGAAAGATAGGCGCCCGGTTTAAAGTTTCGCTTTTCGATCCGCGTTTTTCGACCCGACGAATCACCTTCTACTTTCCTCGGTTTTATGACCCTCTCACCATGTGCCCATGGTGCACCAATTAGGCTAGAATCTTCTCGCATGGTCGCTCTAATAATTCAATTACCCTTTCATAATTCTTACTAATTGCAGTAATGTGATTGCCCAAATGATTCAATTATCCACTGTAAGTATCAGGTGTGCAAATAAGTTCCTTCCCCTTTTTTTTACGATCATAACTTCTGACTGAATACGAATAGCTTCCCGATGTTAGTGCCATCTGAAAGAGCGTTCTTTTAGTTTTAAGAAGAGTCGTGATGAGCGCTCTAAGAGTTTCCTGTCCTATGCAACAATTTCAAGCAATATAACGCGCGGGAAGCACCATTTGCGTCACTGCCTACTCTTTGCATCCAGCTTAGACAAATCAATTGTTGAAGCTACTGAAATGGTTCGTACGGCACTGGGAGAGAACGCTGTATCTCACAGAACATGCAAACAGTGGTTCCAAAGATTCAAAGCCGGAGATTTTAATTTGGAAGACGACGATCGTTCAGATGCACTGAGAAAATTTGATGACGGTCAGTTGGAGGAATTGCTCAACGAAAATCCGACCGAGACGCAAGAAGAATTGGCGGGATGATTGGGAGTCACCAGACAAGATTTTATTATATTTTACGTACATTTTACGAATAGTAGACAACGGATTTTTACGCAAAATAAAAATTGGAAGAAACAGAAGTGAAATGTTTCTCCTTTAATCATCATCGTCGAAAGCAGTGGCGTAGCTGCATATTCAGCGCCCTGGAGCGAGTAGAATCGGGCACCCGCGTCATAGTGATACTACAGAGTCATTGAATCGTTCACGTTAGAGCTGTCAACGTTTCTTCACGTTTATTCCACCGAACAGTTCGATGGAAGCATTAGTTCACCTTTTCGGGCGATTGTATGTATGCGCATATGTACACGTGTGTACGTGTTAAGTGTGGTTTCGCCACAAGTTTGGATAAGGCACGGAATATCGTTCAGCCGCACGCAACCAAGAGTTTGTACACTCTGGATAATCAACCCTAATTCCAGACTGCGTCTCTATTAAGCAGGACTGCTTCGGATTAATAGGTAGATGGGGGTTGTTTGGGTTTTCAGCCGTTTCGATTATCATATCGCTCGAAATACCGAGTTGACGTCCACCTTCGACGTTGAGGAAAATCATTTAAGCATTTACTGAATTCCACAGACTTCTCCTTGCCTAATATAAGATCGTCTAATTATTCTCTGTCTCTAAAAGTATTAAAAAACGCTTGGTCCATTCATAAAATAGTTATTCTGATTTAAAGTGTGTGTGATCAGATTTGCTCCTAACTGTATGTATGTATATCAATTTTAATATCTCAAATTCTATATTAATATTAAATTTTAATGTCTCCCCTCGATGTAGAATTACATAATTTACGATGAGTATAATCACAAATGTAATGTGTATGCCTAATGCAAAGATAGGGCTTTTCGGTAGTCAAAAGCGCTAGATAAAAGATCAATCGAGGCCGCGATCTCCCTCGAAAGTCCTATTTTTACGTTTACGTGGCGTAATTTGCATTATTCGGCAGTATGTAGATGTCGCAGCTTTATGAAAATAGCTACCTGCGCAGCTGTATACTTCCGAATAATGCAAATTGCGGTGCCGAATAATGCAAACTACGCCTCGTAAACGTAAAAATAGGACTTTTGAGAGCGATCGCGGCCTAGATTGATCGTTTGTCTAGCACTTTTGACTACTGAAAAACCCCATCTTTGCATTATTGCGAAATGAGAAGCCCGGACCCTTGCAATCCTGGAAAAACGAGTCTACTCCCTTAATATTAAAAATTGCTAGCTTTTAAAAGATACCGATCTCTCTGTATGCAGAATTCTATATATATATATATAAATCATTTCACAAAAGTCGATAGAAGAACAGAGATCTCATTTATTAAAAAAATTCCATGCAGTAAACAGAAAGTACATCAATAATGTTTGTTAACGAGAACGTTTTTTATGAACTTTACAAATGTACACATGCACACAAACACGCGAAAATTCGCGAAAGTACTATGCCTGGGAAATAATTTCTAAATTACTGAATACCTCAAGTCATAAAAATTGACATTTATTACAGCTGTAAACGATGTAGTAAAAAACGGTTATTATTTTGTTACATCGTGCTTGTGTTGCGAGTGTCGTGTGTGCGAGTTCCTGCGCGGTTGATTTACTGCTCGCAATATAATGTTGCAATCGCTTCGCGGGTTGTTTTATTGGTATCTCTGGCCAGTCAGATTGGAAGCAGCAACAATAACCGAGTGATAATGACGTTTTCGCGTGTACTTTGCATAAATACAGGTTATGGAGCATCGGACGGCGTGTTTCGAAGCCTAACGCAAAGACACACTACTGATACCGCGAGGGTGAATTTATGAGACAAGTATTAAGCCGTTAGCGCTAAGCGAATTCATAGTAAATGCAGGAAATAATGATAAAACTGTTGCCGTGGTATTCCGTGTAATGTTTAAAGGAACGGTCGTCAAGCGAGATAACAATTTGCCGTTAATATTTATGAGTGTTTAGGACTGCAGGCGAAACCGAATGTTGCTGCGCGCCGAGTACAAAAATCCTTTTAATAAAGGGACATTAGCATTTCGACGACATTTACTGTCATCGTCATTAACGCGCACGCCAGCTTGATTTGTGCGTTCTTTGTGTTAATTGGAAACAGTAGATGAATGTGTGAACCTGCCTTATGCTACCCCTATGCAGAAAATGCTCGCTTAAGCGGATTAATATGATTGCCACGCGCGTATCGTTCGCCCACAGTTTGAAACGTTGGCGGGCCTCCCATATCCGAACTAATAGGGAGACAAAAGTGTTCGGATAACAGATACTAAATTCCATTTATTTAAATAAAAATCAAGAGACATGTTTCAAGTGAAACGTTTAATGATTTTCCAAAGTACCGCGTTACCTTTTCATTCATAAAGTATAACAAAATTATAATAAATAGTAGAGTGTACCGAGAAAATATTATTTTGAATAAGATAGTATTCAGAATATTAATATAAAATTTAACTTGGTTACTTACTCATTATTGTTGTAATTATATTTATTTAATATAGTATTCAGTCTTTGTTACAGACTGCGGATTTTAATTCATGGAATGAAACGCAAAACAGTAAATATATAAGAAGAATGTAAACATATTGTTACATTATTTCTAAATTATTAAAACTATCAGGAATTAAAATAAATCCGCTGAAGTTTTCTTTGTTTTTGCACATAGATTCGCAGTCTAGTTACAAATATTTGAAACAAAATATGTGTTTCTATTACGGAAAAGTTTTATTTATTTACAATGTTTACCTGCATAAATATGTTTCAAACAATTGATAAATGAAGTACTTAAAGTACTGAAGTTATCAAAATCGTCCGTAATAACGCCGAATTTTTTCCCTCATAAATCATCTAAAATGAATAGATCAGGTTTACCCCCTTGAGCTGAAAAGGGTTGAAGATGAAATAAAGCGTGAAGTTCCGCGACCATGACGACGTCGATGACGTAAAAAGTGTGTGAAAATCATTCGGCCAATGGTAATTTAAAGTTGGCTGACGTAAAGAAGGGAAAAAAAGGCGGCTCGAAGAGGCACGACTCACCCTCGTCGTCGCCCTTGTCGTCGACATCTCTGGCACCGCATTTAGCGTTCATTAAATAAACCGCCCCTTCCGTATCCACCCTCTCCAGTCTGTCTCAAGGCCCGTCACTCACACGGTACAAAGTTTAATTGATCAATGATAAAGTTTATCGATCATTTCGAATTCATTTAACTTTGGTATTAGTTTATGGCGCGTGGGAGACACGGAACGCTCGGGTATGTGCATAGCTCGGAGCGCGGAGCGTGCGTACACCAGCGTGCATCCTGTCCTTATGTGAGCAAGTGTTCCCGACGAAAATCTTAATGTACACTGCCAGCCAAAACTTGCCGAATCGCTTCTGACTTCGCGAATATATTTTGCATGTTGATTAAATCCCTCCGCTCTTAACTTGCTTCAATGAATATACGATTTATAGGAAGTCCGTTCGAGACGTTCCCGTAGACGTCTCGGCCTCGAAACGAATTCCAATTTTCAGGTAATTTCTTTCAAGTGACATTATTTGAATTCCATGTACAGTGACTCCCATTAATATACGGACGCTCTAAAAAAAAACGATAAAAAAATTGTGAAATTGTAATTTAAATTAAAAAAAAACTCTTTTCATAATTTAAAGTAACACTTCTCAATGGAAGATCCTGTACAATAAACCTGTGGACTGTAATAGTATTTCTTGATCAGAACGCTTTCTAACATTTCGTATGCAGCGATCTAATATTTCTTACCTGTTCTACAGAAGTTTAAAAAATTTCAAATGCAAATAAAATTGAGTTACTCGACGCTGCAGCAAGATCTAGAATAAGCTAGTAGAGACACTTAGGATCCTAAAGGGTTAAGAAATTCGATAACACGATTGTCTTCGAAAGCACTTAGCCGTTCGCCCATAATTTCGTTGATATTTCGGAAAAAAGTCTACAGGAGATCGGGTTGCGGCCGCAAAAATAAGTTATACCCGAAGAGTATCGGCGATAGTGTTCAGCGAACCTCTCCGAAACAATCCGGAGCGTCCCATTTACCTGTAATCAGCCGAATCCTCTCCGGAAAGCCGCTGAAAAAACGACTCGGCCAAAATCGATTAATTCGGGAAGATAACCGAGTCGGACTGCAGCAGACCAGTCTCGCAGGCCCCGATAACATCCCTCATTCAACGGCTCTTTCAGCCTGGCGAACTACTCCCTGATGTTCACAGCTATATGCCGTTCCCGTTCCCGTTCCCCTCCCCTCCTCATCCTCCGCTAGCCCATCACCGGCTTTTAATGAACAGCAAAAAGTTCGACTGAATACCGTTGCCTCTAATATTAGTTATACTTAATTCAAGACTCACCGGAGAAACCCAGAGGCCCGGGCCACCTCAAAGCCACGCCGCAGCGGCCTTTATTTCAAAATCTATCGCGTGCAACTTATATTTTCATTAGCCTTTCAGCCCAGGACCAGACCTCATAAAGCGCCTTCACCTGTGCCTCGGGCACGGGGCTGCTCTCTCTACTTTCTGTTCCCTTTCCAGTCGACGCGGGATGCCTGACTCCCACACAGGTGCAGCCTCTGCACGTGCCCCTACGGTTTCTTTTTATTTCGGCTGCACGGTTATGAAAAGCGATCGCGTGCACCCTAAACGGACCGCAACGCGAAACGATCGTTCGCTGTGGCTGGCTCGGTGACCGATCACGTGTAAATCTCAACGCTTCTCTGTCGCGAGCCGATTGAACAGTTAAGTGTCGCATATCAGTCCCATAAATCCCCGGAAATATCTCCTGAACGGTGCATGATCGAGCAAAGTTGTAGAGGGACTTCATCATCATTTTTGTATGTAGAATGTCGCAGTGATAGAAAAATTTTATCTTTATTTTTTGTTTATGTGTGCTTGCAACTTTTAAAACAGACAGGAATCGATATCTTACCAGTGTGTTTCACTGGTTCAATTAGTATTAGTACTTTTTTTAATGGAATGGTATACAATGACAGTTATTGTTTAGTTATTTTCATCCCTTAAAGTCATCTTAAAGTCATAGAGTATATTGTTGGTCAAAATGTCTCGTTACAGGATTCACGGACTTTTATGGAATATTCACGTATACTGACACGTTTATGGTACGGCTACTGCATTACTATGACAAGGCTGCGAGATTATTGTATGAAAAAGAGGATAAAGGGAAACTCGTTTCGTTAATTAGAGAACTGCTTATGGTAAAAATAAACTAGAAACGCAATTAAGCTTTATTAATGTTCACGGTTGCTTTTGTGTTTCATAGATGTCCATGTACCATAAGTGCATAAAGATCTGCAGTCTAGTCATGATCATGCTGCACGTCGTGCCATATTTGATACATGACGATATACATATGAATTTCATGAACAATCGCCTTCTGTGACCAGAAAAGTAAATTGTTGCACATGGTTCTTTGTTTATTATATCGTAATTGACTTTCATCAAGTCAGATAGATTGTTCAATTAGCAAATCGCTGACTCATAAAACAGTTAATTTTTAAATGAAAGTCCAGTTACACTGAATTTTTATAATTTTTGTATGAATTATTTCTGTTTGCAAATTACAAGTAGCTCTGTCTAGCAGCACTGTAGACAACGTTATTAATCATATGAAACAACATTTTTTGTACTGTAAATTTCATAATTTGATCATTTGCTGTAGTTTCTATGTAATCAGAGTCATCCACATTTCTAATAAATTACAACTGAATCGTTCAAATTAGGTGATAATTTACAATAGATGCGAATGAATTTATGTTACAACCCAACACATCTAAGTGAACTGCGGATTTTATGCATTTATGATAAAAATGGGCACGTACACTTTAAAGCAGTGGACATATTAAAAATATTTAAGTACTTCAAGGTATTAGTGTTGGCTTAATAGGATAATTAAAAGAAAAATATGTGTCCTGTTTTATTTGTCATAAATATCCGCAGTCTACATATAAGTAATGCAAAGGGTTAACTGAATGTATCACTGAGGAGAGTGTAAAGTATTCAAATTATGTTTCTTGATCAAGTGATCGGTAAGAAAAAGATTAGACGGAAGTCCAGGAAAAGAATCCTCGTGTCGTTGCCGTGAACTTTTTGTTGTTGAATGAGCAACAATTTTGCAGTTCATTCATCGAACCGCAAAGCTCGACTCGTTTTACCTCTAACCCGTAACCGGTGGATACTCGAAGAAACTGCCTTCGCCGTGCCATTCACCATAAGGAACACTTGGACCATAACAGAAGGCAGGCAGCTTCAGGAACGAGCGTTCCATTCAAGTTTCCTTCGCCTCGTATGGCATTATGAAGATCGGCGACGTCACAATTATGAACACCTTCCGTTCCGATACCGTTACCGCTTTTCTTCATCCTCCGCTCCCGACGTATCCCGCTACCGCAGCGCAGGTGTGCGTCGCTCATAAACTAACGCCTTAGTTGGATAGCGACTAATGCACTCGTGTAATAAAGATACGCGGTGATACGTAATATTCAGACCGGCGTTCTTCTTCACATCCGTTCCAGTTCGTTTTTTTGCGGCGCAGCTCATTTGATGCCCTCCTCCTTGCATCTCTCCCAGAGCAGCTCCCCGGTGTGCGCCAGGTCCTCTGTCTTCCTTTTTCAATCGGTTTATTAGTATTCCCGACTACATTAGCTACCGTGTTGATCACGCTGCAAATTTGATGTACCCGTGCAAAACTGTTTACACTTCCACCAACGGATTACGTATTTTTCTATTTATTTCTAACTTTCTGCAACTGTGTTATGCTCCCTGCCGTCTGGGTCAGTGATGGATGGAGCCTAATGTGTCCTTTATGTAACAGAAAAATTATCTACCTGTATTGCAACAAACTGAAATGTTTCTGACGCATTTATTTCTCCTGTTAGTGTTATAATAAATGTATAAAAACTGTAATGGTCAGTGATAGCTGAAGGCTAATCTGTTGATCAGTAGACTGAGGATATTTATGTAATGGAAAAATGGTTTACCTGGACAGCTACAAACTGAAATGAAATAAAGATTGATATTCTCTCTCAATAGGTTGAACAATTTGACTGGCATGTCAAAAATCAATTTTTATTACTATCTACTAAATAAACCAGATTTGATCAATGCAAACATTTTTTATTTTGCATAAAGATCCGCAGTCTAGTAATAAACGCACAAAATCCAGAGTCCATTCATGCTAACCAGGAGATTCATCTCAATCTAGTTGGCGCGAATAGAAACATCCCTCGGCGTGGTGCAGGTCTGTCGTCACGTGCCGCCTCCAATACGATGAAACGGTTCGGGGCCGAAAATAGTCAATTAAAGGTACTTTCGGATCCGTATAGCTTCCAGGTGGGCCAACCGGGTGAATTATGGCACCGGTGGAACGAGACGTCAAATCACGCCCTTCCCCAAGGCGTTTCGGCTTCGAAAAGGCACCACCCCCCAGGGTTAGCACCTACCTGGGCGTGAAGGGCCATTCCGAGGTCTCATTCCTGGTCCTCCTTTTCCCACGAGCTGGCGTCACTTTCATGGGCCCCGCGTATTTACCATGTTAATGGGTGGACCCCCCTAACTCGTTATGGAATTATCATCGGTGCTGTGGGACTGTCTTCCAAAAAGCGATGGCTTCGTCCCGTCCATCCCCAGGACAGCTTATCTCGTGCCGTGAGCAAGTATGAGCACCAATTATAATAAATACCAATTAACAGGGCGAAGACGCCATTATACTGCGCCGTGGAAACCTGTTCCCGACTGCACCTTGTTGACAAACGGCCGGTTCCTAAGCGGCAACCACCTTTCCGCTGCTTTGACATGAAGCGATCCAAAACGAGCTTTCTAGATTGAATTAGTTCGGTAACCTTATATCCAAAGATGATTATAAGGAGAATTTCGGTGGAATCTAATTAAGATCGAGACCGTTGCGCGGCTTTCCATGAACGTGTAATTGGAATGCGAGCTCCTCACGATTTGAAGAAACGGGTTCCTTCTTGGAAACGATCGAACCTGATACTTCAACGAAATTTATACGATGGATTCATTGAATATTGAAATATTGCTATTTATACACCTGGAATTCACTGACTCGTTTATCCGAGAATTTCCTGCTTAACCTACATAGTACTGCCATCAATTTTAACCGAAATGCGTACTTCTAATTCTTTTTGTCTCTCGTACAGCTTTCTAAATAAGTATTCTATCAAATATTTGAATATCATTGGATTTTATACTTGTAGAAAAATACTTTTTTCATTAACGCTGCATAGTATATCGTATCTGATACAGTTAACAAATCTAGTATATAGTGTATAGTAAACTAAGAATGTGTTTCTTACTATTCTACACATTTTATCTCATTTGATAAAATGTTGTTTTAATTTTTTAAAATATTTCTCCCTTATATAAAACCGTGGAGAGAGAGATATTTATGTATTTATAGTATCTAGACATTTTTACAGTACAAATAATATGTTCATTAACAAATGTTCCTACTCTGCATTCACTATAAAGAATTTTCTACTTGTTAAATTAAATTCGATCCTTCTCCCTGGTTTTCAACAAATAGACAGTGTTTATACAATTGTTAATATAATTACATGATACAGTGATTTTTAATGTGTCGAAAAATAAACGAGAAAAAGTAACAAAACTAATTCTAGTAATCAATTCTGTAGGCAATTATAAGACAGCGGATCTTTATGCAAAATAAAAATTGTCTGCATCGATTACAAGCCACAGGAACCAAATAAAAAATTCTTTCTTCTTTTAATTATCTTATTAAGCTGAAACTAATACACCGATGTCTTTAAATCGTTTTAATATGTCCACTACTTTAAATCGTACGTGTCCATTTTTCTCATAAATGCATAAAATCCAACGTCTATAGCAATTATACATAACGTTAAACAAAGATGTAAAATGAAACAACAATCTATGTACAAATTCTAGAAATTCAAATAACATGTAAAAGCATTAGAACACACGGCCAAAAAATGTTCTGAATTAATGGGAATGATAGAACCCTTCCTTGAATCAGCGTCCAGCTTGTTCATTCTGTACACTGTGAAAAAACAAACAAATTCTATATTAATATGTTCTTTATACCATATATGACGAGATTTATCATTGCTTTCACTATTAGTATCATACATTTGAACTTTCCAATTTTCTTCATCCAATAAATAACTTTGATTTATGAAAGTTTGGAGGTTGTAAAATGGGCAGTGAAGTATTTAAGGGCTGCATGCCTCTGCTTCATTTGTTCACTCGATCGTGAATCATTTGTGGACCTGTTGATGGGTAACATCGACGGAAGACAGTTGGTGAAAAATTCCGGATTTCCCCGGGCCTGTATCGGGCCCCGGCCCTTGCTCTTTTGTTAGTAGCCCCGAAAGGGTTGAAGAGCGATTCAGTTCATTGTCGGCCGGACCGTCAATAACAGACCGCTCAGCCGGATTCCGTCGTCGAGAAATATCTGGATCCGAGTCTAAAGGACAGGTGGCAAGCTGGAGGAAGACAGTCGCGCAGCCTCGGCTAACCAAGCCGCAGAGCGCGGAGGAGAAAGACGCATATCGGGAGGACGGATGACAGTCGGAGGGCTCCAGATAGATAATGAGGCTGACAAGGAAGGGGATCGGGCCGGATGAGAAAAGGGAACACGATTGCGAGGATGGATTCCTAACCTGAGCATCAGCAGCATCAGCCCGGGGACCTAGACGTCCTGGTGGAGTGCAAAGTGTAACAAATCCAGCTTTCACCCGGGCCAGACAGGGAGACAATTTATGTGGCGCATGTTTCGTTTCGTTCGAAGGCCGATCCCCGATGCTACGACAACGAGAAGTCACTCTGACTGTCTGACTGCGAGCCTATTCCCCGGGCTGCATGCTTGATTCCACGTCGGTGAAATCCCACGCGGTGAACTGTGATGGGTGTCCTGCCTCCTGCCACATCCTCGCGTCCTCGCGAACGATCCCCGCGTGTTCCGCGAGTGTACCCGGATTATCCGAACCAATAGATTGTTAGGAACTATCACTTCTTCTACGAATTTTCTTGTTAGGAGGCGACCGTGCACCGTGGGGTACGCCGCCGCGCCGCACCGCGTCGCGCCGGGACGAACGTAATTGGTTCGGGATCCTTGTTTCTTTCGAGCAGATGCTCCTGCTATTGGATAGCCGCCACGAAGCCGCCGAACTTCTCTTTTCTGGTACAGTGCTGATGGGATAAGATACCCAAATCTCGTCCCCCGATAGCATATCGCGACGTTGAATATTTGCGTGCATCATTATACAGGGTGTATCTAGTAACTGGGCCGAGGTATTCGGGATTAAGAAGATTCAGAAAATAACTGGTTTAAACTACAGGGTGTCTCATTTAACTCCGCTACCCCTAATAACATTGTTGTTTACGCACACATAAAACATTTCGAAGCGAAAGGGAGGGGAGCATAAGTCCGTGTAGTTGAAGGTCGTCTCAAGGTCACATTTTCCAACATCTTACGAATAGTAATAGTGTTTCGAATGACCTACCTTTTGCATCGTAAATCGATAGAGTTTCAAATTCTACGTAAAAATGTATAGTGAGGTTCACACTATATTTTTATGTTCTACCCTTTTCTGAAAATTTTCGGGAGCCATAAATGCCGAAAGATCCGCGCAGTCTAATAATAAAATAATACTTAATTTATATTAAGCATTGTCATAATTATAGAGAAACGCAGAAAATAAAGATAAATATGCCGGCATTTCAAAAGTGCTTGCTTCAAGGTACTGGGTCACAATGGACCCGGGTTCCGTGATTCAAGTGTCAACCGAACCCACGAATCCAGAAGGTTTTTATCGGCAGAGTCGCCTTGGTCTGAACATTGTAGCGGGTAAGCATCGCTCGGCGTGTATCCCAGGGTTTCTTGCAGCCGAGGCGAAAAACAGACATCGAAAACAGCCCCCACAATTCACCGAACAAAACCCCATGAGTTTCACCAGTTTCTGCGAATCATGGCTCCGCAGGCCGCACTTGTTTCCAGCGGGGACGAACGACGGGGGTACGTAAAAGTCGTCCCCGGTGTCAGCACTCGTTATGGCGTTGCGCGACGCGGGGTGCTGGGGTTGGCACGAGAAACAACATGCCATATCGGAGACACCTGTTAGTGGCAACAACCGAACCAGGCGGCTCACCAAGCAAACCAGACTATAAACGTATCGCGGTCGTATGACTAGCACCCGATGGGGGGAGGCATGCCGGGAATTAAAAGCGCGTTGTCATATTATAATCGTATTATGGCGTGCTGGGACCCGGTCCCACAAAAACGGCCATACCGGCGACGTCACGCCATGAAGATCGGTCTCCGATGCAGCGTGAACACCTACACTGCTATGCGCAAATATGTACACTTCTCCGCAAAAGTACCATGCATCACTCAAATATATAAACCATACCTTTTCTCTGTGTGTTTCACAGCGCCATTTTTTAAAATTATATGTGAGCTCGGGTAAATGTGGTACGGGTACACGTGCCTCATTTTGGCCTCTATCTACATATGTAGTAGTCAACGTTCGTGAAAATAAAACTGTAATTTAGTTAAGAGAACATTACACCTTCTCTCAGGTTGGAAAAATCAACTTTTTAGAAAGTATTATATTTCAATAATAATCTCTGAAAATTTCAGAGAAAAATTCGAAATACTTTCGAAGTTATAGACGACTGTAGCAGGCACAGTTGATTGAACATGAGTAGATTTTATATGTGAAAACTCGTTTGTCAAAACTTTAAACGCTTAAACGCGATAACTTAAAAACCGTTTAACCGATTGGTCTGAAATTTTAATATGTTCTTCTACGCAACAATAGCCCCGGTATAGACTAGAATAAATAAGAGTGGTTAATTTTTTACGAAGAAAATGCTATTTTTGGGACCACCAACTTTGGAGGTATTTGAAGACTTAAGATAAATGTCAAAAAATGTTATTTCGACTTAATAGGAGTGCATATCGTCCACGTTTAATAATTAACGTTATTTAACACCAATATATATACTTATACACCGAAATATTTAATTTTACAGGAATGTTTCTCCAACATTCACTCGATAAAGATAGAAATGTACAACAAATAGTTGAGAGAGTATCAATTTAGAAGAAAATGGATGGTCTCCGTTGTTCAAATTCACGGTCCATTGCAGGAACGTTTAATTTCCCGAATGTTCTTGAGCACTGGGAAATTCAATAAATTTTTGGGAGCACACTTGATTTGGCTACAGTCGAGGCGCACGAGAGGGACGAAGATACGAAATGGTCTGCGACCGTACACTGTGGATAGACAACAGTCTGGCAACGCCAGTAATATCCTTTGTCGCAATCGGGAGCCGCGTTATTTCGCAGAGCGTTTCGATTTAACGCACAAATGGCTCTCTGTACAGCCACGGTATGCCTGCGAGAGCGGCGGCCGGATCCGGTATCGCGGTCCTTTGATATCCATCGATGAAACGATTTATCACTGTCCACGCGCACTTTCAATCTGACCAGGACACCTCTCCATCGGGACACCCAGGACGCGGTTCGAAGGCGGCCCGCAGCATCGAACGTTTCTACATCTCTGACCATCCGCGCGCATCGCGTTACGCTTTACGAATTGGTTATTTCCGTCACTGGCCGCCGCTTATTTTTCACCAACGAACTTCCAAGAAACTATCAGTCGACTGTGATAGTATCGGGTTGTGTAATAAATTCCCGCGTTTGTTGTATTTAATTTTTTTCCCGCAATTTTGTGTTTCGTTAGGTGAAGTATTATACAGTGAGTGTAAAAAGTATTCGTACACCATTTAAAATAGAATAACCTTTTTATAATTGTACCAAACGACCTGATTCTTTTATAATCAATTGGAAGCATTGGTTTACGAAATGATATGCAAAGATTTTCCAAAAATTATAATTTAAAAAGGCATTTTTTAAAACCTTTTTATTTGGGCCCTTCATGAAAATTTAAAATAGTTCCACACATATCGAAAATTTCAAAAGCTGTACGATTCTGTGGATTTTAAAACTACGATTTTTCACAATGCTTCTAATTGATTATAAAAAAATCAGGGGGGTTGATTGGTACAATTATAAAAAAGTTATTCTATTTTAATGGGCGTGCGAATACAATTTACACTCACTGTAGGTGTAGAGGAACTCTCATTAATATTCGGACATGTTTAAAACGAAAATAACTTTTTTGAGATTGAACCAACCGACATGAGCTTTTCTAAGAAATTAGTATGTAATTTTTGAATTTCTTTTAGACATTATCGAATAAACTAACTCTTCTTAAAAAAGTAAATCAATGCAATTTTACATTTTATTTTCTCATTCAAAGAATGTTTGATTTTATATTTTCAGTGTCTCCGAATGGTAATGGGAACCGCTATAGCTATCATTGGAGGTTCCAGATGCTCTAAAAACGAGACGAAGGTGTTAGTAGCGTAAGCCGGCGAAACAAAGAAGTCTAGGGAAGATACCTGACCGTCGCCGACCGCCCAGACCCAGGTTGGTCAATAAGATGCTCATTAAATATTCGGTAGATACTTAGCAGCTGCAGCTAATAATTTACACGACTTCTTTTACAGATAGCAAAGCACAATGAAGCCATTCTTCTTTTGGTCTCATTTGCAATTGAATTTTCGAATTTATTGTGGCTTTTCTGATTCTTCATGAGATTTAAGTTCGGCGATTGCGAAGATGTAAAACTTTACCGTATTATATAAAATGTCTAAATATCTATTCTTATCAAAATTATATTTAATAATCAAGTACCAAACATATAAACCACAAAAATTTCCACAAATTCAAAGTACACGAAGGAACAACTCTTTTGCATCAGAAAAATCCTAATAAAATTCATTCCAATGTAACACTAAAAATGAACTTCTGAACTTGATTAAAAATTAGTGTCACCCATATACATACGTGATCTATATGGCACTGAACGTGTTAAACAAAACGAATATGCAACGAAATATTAAAATCCCAAATTTTTATTAATTTTTATATACAACAAGGTGCGTGGGTCACACCACATATTACCACTTCAATTTACACGACTATTATTATTCATGTAAAGTTGAATAGTATCAAGAGGGGCACATTCTGACGTTAATAGCTTTCTTGTAGGTGGACGATATTCTTAACAAAAAAGATATTAACCAGTTTATGTGAACAAAGAATTTATTTAAGAGATATGAACATCATCTGTAAAATATACAAACAGTAAAGTGCATGTTTGATTGTACCGAGTAGTGTGTGTGATGAGGAAGTATTAAATTAAGGTTACATTATACAAAAATAATGTTTTGTTTTTTTTTTCGTTTTGTGTGTGTGTTGTACATACATTTATATTTTTAATAAAAATTAAGTTGCTTATATGAAACTAAAAAGAATGTTTTTTTTTTTAAATAGATTTTCGGAACGTAACCCCCCTTTTTGTACTGAGTCTCGGTCTCATACAACACGGTTTCACACAACATGGCATTTTCTAGGAATCTACGTACCGTGTTACCAGAATTGGCAAAAAATTTCTAATATAGTGGGTTTTTTTTTCAAGTGGGTTTCAATCCCACTTTATTCGAAATTTTTATATAAATAAAATTGTTGCCCAACTCTGCGTGTTATAGGAGGGTTACCTGTACTGGCTCAATAGACAGCGTCAGAATAGAGTGATTTTTTTCGGTAAAGTGTCAGCAAGTTGCCCGATGGTTGGCGGTGCGCGCCAGTCAAGGTGATCACGGTGAATCCGATCACGGGAGCAAAGACAAGCAGCATTCCTGCTGTATTACATCCACGGCGTAATATACAGTCCGTCGGCTTTTCTCAACGACAAAGGCTTACCGGACTGACAAAGGCGCACAGGAGGCCGGTATATTAGGACGGTATGCGATGCCCCTCCGTCACCACCCCCTCATATATAATAATGCGACCGCGGCCAAGTCGGGCAAAGTCGGGCCCCTTCAGTCCTTGCGTCACTAGATGTCATCACCGCAGTCCGGCGCTGATTTACATCGCGCGGCCAGCAGGAATCTCCGGGCCTGAACGGGCCGCAGCGGGCCCGATCCTTCGCGCATAAAATATGCGGCCGTCATATCGTTATGCCCCCGCGACGACATAACTGCGGGAGCTCGACAAAAGATCCACGTCTGCCGCGGGCCCCGCAGGTCCGTGATTTCTGACTTCGCAGGGTGCTCTCTTCAAGCACAAAGGCGGAAGCTTTTGTTTCTGCTCCGCAAAAGAGAGCCCGCGAGCCGACCACTGTCTTCCGAGAGATGGCTGCTGGCTGCGCACATCTACAGTGGCTACAGAAAGTATTGTTGCGAATTTCGACGTCACAGTCATTTTCATGAATTTTCGTCGTACAATAATTAACACGAGCTCGGCTTAAGGGGATAGACCAAATTGACTATTGAAATAAATGGAGAATGAAGTTCAAGGTTACGTTAATGTCACCGTAAAAAATCGGAACTTTTAATTTACTGCTTGTCCTTGAATTGAGAAACGAAACGAATAACGCGGGCATTTTTTCATATTTTCTTTTGTAATACATGGAGAATATATATAAAGTTAAAAGTTATGTTAATGTCACTGTAAAAAATCGGAATTTTTAAGTTACCAAGTGTACTTGGAACAATTTCCGAAAACCTAGCACATTTTTAAACAGAATATTAAAAAACGCCCGAGTTATTCGTTTTTTTTTTTAACGACCTTTTATTGACATATTGATGGTTGGATGAAAAATTATTGCCTCATTATTTTAGCAAAAAATCTCATCTAACTTTTCCTCCACCATTAATCGAATTCCCTCAACTTTAGTAACTTTGGACACCGTAATGCAAATAAAAAAAAAAAAAAAAATAAATTATTTTGTGTAATTTTCCACCAATCAAAGAGTAAAATTTATCGTACATGCGAGGTCACGAGGAATCAAATTCTGGAATATTTTTCCCGTTCGGTCACTGTCCTGCCGAACGTATTCCCAACGATTAATGGCCTTTTAATTGACACAAATTAATTTACGATGCGTTAATCACCGAGCCCACCGTTCTGAGATGCCGGTACGGTTTTCATTGGCGAACGCAAACGATTGATTTATCGCTTATAAAGGGATTTTTATCGCGTTAATAGCATTACACTGTAATCGAAGGAAAAATGTATATGGAGTTGATTATTTCCTCTACGCACGAACTGTTTCTTGCGTGTTTCGTGTGATAGTTAAATCAACAGCATTTCGTTCCTTTCTTTATGATGCTTTCTTTCGTGTAATTCGCTCGACGTTATCAGTGCTTTTATGAGTTGAAATATTATTGCGTTAATGGGACTCGTTTGAAAACTAAATCAGAAACTCTACTCTAATTATATCAAGAATTTAATAAAGGTTCAGGACTCATTTCGCATACAAGGGAGGTTAGCTGCCCCTAAAAATTTAAATTAACTCGAAAACCACGAATTGTCGAATAAATTTTCTTAAACAACTTTTGTTTAAACTTTTTTTTTATTCCACTCCTTAAAATTGAATTATGGCATCCACCAAACAGTTTCAAAAAAATTTTCAGAAAATTTTGAGGAGCAGACAAACTCCGAGTCTGTCAAACTCCGTGTACAGTCAGTGAAAAAAGTATTCAGTTCCTTCATCGCGACCAATAGCAATTTTTCAAAAACATTACTACGCATTACCTAGTAAATGAAACCTTCTAACATAATAACATAACAAGTTTCAAAAAGTTATTTTAGAGGGCGTACGGATACTTTTTACACTGACTGTAAGTACCCAACCATGTGACTCTAAGTAAACGGTTGAAGACGTTCTTTAAACATGATTTGTAAGAATGAATTTTGAGAAAATTGTGTGAAGACTGGAATGAAAAAAGGCTGTAAGTTCTATTTTTTCAAAAATTATTTTTTCCTCAAAAAAGGATGCAAGTTCCAACGCCAATGCAATAAAATAAGGCTAATGAGTTTTGTGTTGGTGACAAGATTTAAATAAATTTTCATATTAGTTTTCAATTTTAATTAACATATTCGAGTAAATGTCTACAAGGAAGAACATTCTCTATCGATCGGTCGAAACGATCATAGGTATTACACAGTATTTCGATCGGAAGGACAACGTGATTTGAGCTAAACGACACGAGAGAAGGATCCGCGTACAAATTGCTCGGAGCGACGCGTATTTCTCGTCGGATTTTATTCATACATACAACGGAGTATCCGTTGAATTCCCCGTGAGCTAAGAGTTCGTCCGTCTCACGAGTGATTCCAGCACAGAGAGCACGGCGCACGGCACGAGCGCCTCGTTTTGCAATAGAATTGTCGCGGCGCGGCCGGGCTTTAACGAGTTAAAAAGGCGAATCTCGTTACGACTCGTATAAATGACGCTGACAAAAATGGCGGAGTCGCAATAAATTTATAGACCGAGCCGCTTCGTCTACCTCATACGGTCGCGGTCGTTAACGACTGCCTCCTTATGGGGGAGCCCGTTCTCATTACGAATGCAAACGGACTGCCGGTAATTTTCAATTGTTTCCTTGCGCAGACCTCGCAAAAACCGTCTCACCTTCGGAACGAGGAAAGCGAAACGGGATCGGAAGCCGTCGTCGCCGAGACGTGGAAGCGCACTCCTTCGGACGTTTTCGAGCGGATTCCTGCCTGCCGGTCTTCGCGACGAGGTGCTCCGGAACTACGGTAAGCAAAAAATTGAATGGAAACTTTTTTTTAAATAATCATTATTTGTGAATTTCTTAATCCGAGTGCCCACGCTCAATTTCTTTTTGAAACTTCTTTAGCACTAAACCTACCACCACCGGTCTAAATGACCGTTTGCAGATTTTTTATTTTACAATTATTGAAATAATAAAAATGATTTTATAAGAAATGGTTGTATATATATCTTTAGTAGAGCACGCATTATATATACGATAGGAGCCGCACAAAGAGTCTAAATAAAATCAATCTTGTCATCTTTATAAGGAAACATGTACTTTTAAGGCTCGGTAGGTTTAGTAATATTTTTGATGATAAATATCAAAATTATTGTAGATTTTGTGTTCTTTAATCATCACAGATTAATTTACATTTGCGGAATAGAATACATCATTGAATATCGTAGAAAATTTTGGTTATTGACATATGGGTTAAGACAGAGTTTTGTACAAAAAAGTATAAAACAGATATACTTTATATTTTGTCCAAAAACCATTAATACAAAATATCAATAAGGTCGAACGTGTTCATATATGGACTAGTCATATAAGTGCAATCTGTACTAGTTTTATTAGTTTTTATAGTATACTGTCAATCCCGAAACTTTAAATTTAGTACTTCAAACATAAACAAAGGTGTCGACTGCACCAGCAAATGTCTATTTTCCATTAAAGTAGTTATTTTATTCAATACAAATTGATTTAGGTTGGAGTCATATAAAGTTCCTTGTGAAATTGCGTTTCCACAAAATTTTCCAGTTTAAGGTCATGGTATGATAGTTGAATTCGTCACCACGTTAACAATAATCCTATGATATCCAAAACATATGTATGTTGCCGTTTGAAAAAGTAAAAGTGACCTTTACTTTCTTACGTGCACAAAGCATTTTTTGAGATTTAAGAGTATGCGAACATGTAGCCCACCATGTACTGATAAAATTTCTCTGAAACATTTTTTAATTGCACTACCGGAAATACCTAAAAAATGGTGAGAAAACTTAACGGGTACGCTCTGTATAGATTGGAATTAATGACTTTGAATGTGTAAGATTAAAATGGCAGTACATATTTCCCCGTAGATCTAACAGTGTCCTAACCTAGCGCAACAGCAATCGCAAGGAGGTCAGAGCCTCATCCTTCCCCGTGTCCTGCGTCGGGGTGGCTCGGAAAAAATTAGATTTCGCAACCGAGCGAAAGGACAGCAATAGCAGGTGAGCAATACTTCGTCGGCGGGTACATCGTCGATTTTTTTTTTCCGGAGTCGAAGGTGATAGAGGCGCCGCGACGAGGATTGAAAACTGGCCGGGGGCTGGTTGGCGTGTCGACGTGAGAGGGTGATGCGCGCGAAGAGGTGGGGTTTCCGAGGGGGGTGTGGGTGGGTTTCGGGGGTTGCAACCGAAAGGGGGTGGCAAGGGGGTGGGCAGGGGGATGGGGGGACGGTTTTTTCCAATCAAGCAACCTGCTGAATTTGTTTTTTCCCCGAAACGTCGCTGCCGTTTCAAAGTTATTGATTGCCATCCAGCAGGGCACGGGCTGGGGATGAATTTCCGAGGGGGATGCAGGACGTTTCGGTATATGGGGGGCGGATAGGTACGAGCGGTGCTGTCGCTCGTTTCGTTCCGTTTCGTTTCGTTTCGCCTCGTCCCCGTTTCGGTACGTTACGTTACGTTTGCTCGGCCGTGCATCTCCTCGCGCAATATAGGGGCGGAATAATAATTACGGGAGCGGGTGCGCGCACGCGAGAGAGAGAGAGAGAGAGAGAGAGAGAAAGAGAGAGAGAGAAAGAGAACGACCAGCTTCAGTGTGCAGTCCGGTTTCAATGATTGCGATTGACTGGGATCGCGGAGAGGGTGAAACGGTCGCAGCCCGCTTGCCCCGCCGATGACGAACCTGTTTCGGCCGATGTTCCCAATGACTTTAAAGGCGAAGTCGACGCTCCCGGCCGAATAGCTCCACGCAGGATCAGCCTCTAACCCTTAAAACAGCGGCTGCAGCAAGTGACCATTCCACCATTAATTTCCACGTGATCTTCGTGTCCTCATACAGTCGGGGACAAAAAGATAGAACATTAATTTGTTAATTTTTATCAACCCTTATGTCAATGTGTTGCACTTTATACTATTATACAACTATGGTTATATTTGCTTGACAAATGGCAAAATTACTGTAGTAATATAGTATAGCATAGTTGTATAATAGAGCATAAATAGAGTATAAAGTGCAACAACATTGGATATCAGAACACGAGGAATGAACAAAACGAATTTACACTAGTTTTGTTTAATATTTACTATTTTTTAGAGATTCCTTCATTTTTTATCACGTTATTCGGTTGGGCAGAGTACATACTTGTACATTTTTTTTAGTATTCATATTAGAAAACGTATTAATGAGTTTTGTTATTCGCAATTTTTCTCATTTACTGATTCATTTGAAGAGGAATTTATATATATATATATATATATATATATATATATATATTAAAACACAACATTGTTTTTGCACTTTGCATGACATGTTATTTTATCAGAAGATTTTTCAATATGTCCAGCTGCCGCGGCAACACTTTTCATTTAGTTAGTTTTGAGCTGCAGTTGACGTGTATATTTCGTTTCATTATACTGTAGGACAGACATAAAACGAGGGAAATGAAGAAATTCTTCGCCGTGATGCCGACAACGCATTTCAAAATATACGACAGCTGGAATTATACTGAAATATAGAAGAATTTTTCCAAGAAGTTCGCGTTTAACTATAATAAAAGAAGACGCGAATAATTGTTAGATGACACAAGTAAAAAGTTTATTATAGAATAATAACTACTAAAATAAAGAAGAGAAGAAAAACAGAAGCGAATATTGTACGACACAGTTGACACAGACTTCAAATGAAAAATTGACAATTAGTTGTTGCTGATATTATTTTTAGATTTGTGTAAATACCATATAAATTTTTAAACCACTGAAATGTAAATAAACATTTCTTGTATCAGTTGAATGAGAGAGAAATAAGAACTAGGTCAATTATTCTTTCTCTATTCTTATTCGTGTATGTACAATATTTTAACGTAAAAAGAACTTGCAGAATTTTCCGCAACATTTTGAAAATTAAAGATTGAAACAAACAACGATATATTACCGTTTTTGTTATTTACACAAAAAATTGTTGCAACGTCTATCTCTTAGACTGCTTCTGAAGGTTTGTCATTATTTTACCAAATGTCTTAATTTTCCGCTTTTAATATTTTATTTTATTATTTATAGAAAGACATTGCGAAATCATCTATTATTCTACACCTAGTATCTGTGAAATCGTGATTGCTATAATTCATGCTGACACATTCCAATACGATTGCAAAAAAGTCTTGCAACCATAAGAAACGATAATGCTTCAAGAATGACACAATACATTCAGCAGTCTTTCTAAAAGGTACCAAATGTCCGAAATAGGGACCTTCTATGTATATCTTCTATGTATATCCATGAAAGCCATAAATCTAAATGGTCAGTACTACGAAGCTGCGAGAGAAAGTGTAGGATCCGGAAAACAGATGTCTCAAAGAGATGTAAATCTCCTTTTCAGACGTTTCTGCATTATTATGTCCAAGGATGGGACAGGGACAGCCTAAAAACATCTGCACGCCACTGTGCTGTATATTTTAAATTTTTCCACTAGTGGCGTGACTCAGAGTCGTCACTAAAAATTGCTCTACCATTATTCAAAATATCGTTTACATTATTACATATGTTGGTATCTAATTAATATATTATTAACACTAAACATACCACCACCGGTCAAAATGACCGGTTCCAGGATTTTTGTTTTACAATTAATATTGGAAAAATAATAAAACTGATTTCATAAGAAACGATTGTATCTTTAGTAGCGCACGTAATTGGTTCACGAGTTATAAACGACCAAAAGTGGTAAAAATGGAAATTTTTCAAGATTTCCGGCCTTTTTACCACTTCTAATCTTTATAACTCGTAAACCAATTAACCCCAATTTCAATGAAAATTTTCGTTATTGGCCCAGCTAAAAAAGACGTAAAAATAAATTTTTACTATTGTTTTCACAATTCCGACCAAATGCATTTTTGAACATATTTTTTAAACATAATTTACTAAACTAATTTGTTTAGCCTTACAGACAAATTGAAGCCGATTGGTCCACATTCATAAAAAAGTTATTCTGATTTAAAGTGTGTGTGATCAGTTTTGCTCCTAACTGTATATTTATATTGTTTGTATATATCGTATATTGTATTATATACATATATTGTATATATACAATATAACAATTATGATTTTTATTCTTATTGTTCACGAAGCATATGATCCGAGCGCCATTCCCGCAGACGCGGTATAAGCAATCTCCTTAATGGCCAGTATATTTTCCGCTCGGTAGATCGTCCGCCCACCGACTCTGGGAATACATATATGTATGTCGTTGTAACTCGTTTGATTTTATTAAATCTAATAAATTGTCGAGCTTAGAAATTCCGAAACATTTCACTTCACGGATCAATAATGTTATCGCGCGCCATTCAACAGACGATGAGACAAGCAACGTGAATTTTGTTCCCAAGCTATAATTTTCCTAAAGGAAATTACGAAAAGCTGTTCTACTATCCTTTAAATGTTAAAGATAGATTGTTTAAAGTTTAAACTATCAACTATCAGTACAATGTATAAAAAATGATCGTCTTAACATTTGAACAATGTTTGCCACTCATACTTTCTAAGCAAAGAATCCTTTGTTATTAACAAAATGACCGTAAAAAAGTATCAAGATTTACAAGAAAATCTTCTTTCTCCAATCATATTTTTGCATTTTAGTGCGCATTCTGTCGCTTGGACCCTGAATTCACCTTTGAGTTTGAATATAGTTTAAAAAATTGTTATCAATTATGCTGGAAATTTATTTTGAAGTTTTCAGAAATATCTTAAAAGGTAATTTAATAAATTTTAACAAATCGGAAATAATATATCAATATCTTTAAATTATTCTGTGTGTGTCTTTCCAGATTTAAATTTGACTTATTCGTTTCTCTTAAAACTGACTATAAATCTGAATGTACGTAATGATAGAGACATTTTTGAAAAATGCTGATGTATCGATTTTTGTACTTCAAGAACGTTTATAAAAAATGCCGCATAAATCGTTAAACTTTACCGAGATCCTTCGTTCATTTTGTTTTGCATTTTAGAGCACTGAGGGTCGCGGGAAATTCGCAGAAATTCTGCTATACATATGTAGTTTCGCCGAATACTTGGTCTCGCGTTTGAAAAAATGACTCTATTTAATAGGAATAGTTTCGAGTCGAATTGCTCAAATTTTACGTGCCCGTAAATGTCCTGGGTCGTAAATCCCGGATCTTTTACTTCCGGTGCACTCCTCGATCTCGGGGGAGGGGGTGAGCGATTGAAACACGTTGCGTGCACGTATGCCTCCGTTTCCGTAGTTACCCCGCACTAGTTTCAAGATTGCATTGGCTCACGTCTTATTACCCTCGTCATCTCCAATACACATACTCGAATGATTACAGGAGTATTGTGGATGAATGGAATTGGAATACCCTTTGCTAGAACCGTCTTCGCCGTGAACCTAATTGCAGTCTGGATTAGGGCTCCATGATGGAATTCACAGTAACATTGCACGTACATGTCGATTTTATCAATAAAATTTATATCTCACAATGATAGAATCAAAGTTTTAAAATTTATCAAAATAGAGTAGCTTATATAATAAAACTGGTCGAGAGTTTACAACATTTAGGATCTAACTTTTGTAATAATTACCTATCCGTACCATACTTGAATTTTTTAGCAATTTATTTATATTAAGTATAGGTTGTTTTGAATTATAATATTGTAAATTTATATCTTACCATGATACAATCAAAATCTGACAATTTATGAAAATACATTAGTTGATCGCGCTTTGGAATCTGGTGTGGTGGATAATAAAACTTTTATAATAATTACCTACAGTGACCCGAATTAATATTCGGACGATCTAACAAAGACGATAACTTTTTTAATATTGTACTAGACGATTTAGAACAATTATAGTTTACTACAGGATGTGAAAAGAATTTTTTTCAAAAATTGCAATTGATCGGAATTGTAGCAAAATACTAAAAGTTAAGAAAATTTTACAAATACGTTTTGCAGATCTGTGTTAATTAAACGTATTCTGCAAAGTCGACGTTACAATGAGCTATAAACGTTTAAAGATGGTAGAAATTGCAGATTTTCACGATTTTCGGCCTCTAAAGTTTCTCCCGCATCAACCGATTTCGATGAAACTTTCACACTACATATAATTGACACACGGATCTACAATACGTATGTTTTAAATTTTCAATATATGTAGGTCCACATAAACCAGTTGTAAAATGCAACTTGTAGTTTTTTTTTTCTACAATTCCGATCAACTGCAATTTTTAAAAAAATTTCAAAAATTTTTACAAAAGTTTTACAAAAAAGTTCAAGTCGTATAGTAGAATATTAAAAAAGCTATCGTCTTTTTTAAAGCATCCAAATATTAATTCTTGAATTTTTAGAAGTTTATTTACCACAAGTAATGTAGAGTTTTTAAATTTCTCACTTTTTTTTTTGGTTTTTTGATCGCTTTGACAGCACGTCAACAATACTTACACTTCCGAAGCTGTTAAGTCTTGTACATTATACAATATAAATAATACGAATTTAACTAAAAATAACTCTTTTACTTCAGAACTTTGCACTCTATCTTCCCCTTTCACGGTCACGAGCCACGTGACGCGTTCCGTCCCTGCCGCATATGTCAAATGTCACGTGACTGATCCGGTTCTGGCAGAGAGGTGGTAACTAGTTCCCCTGATCTGGTGATACTCGTTTATACTCCGATAGTTATTCTAAAAAAAATTCTCAAAAATGTTTCCACTGTCGTCACACCGCCATAACAATACGGAATGGAAGAAAAATAAAATTCTTACCAGAATACACAGTTTTCATTCGGTGTCTTACATGTCTTATAGTTTTGTTGTGGGGTGTACACTCGTGTGCCGCCGCGGGTTCGCCACGTCGTGTCGGCCCGCACTCCCTTAATTGGACGTTAACTTTGATCCAATTTAATACATAAAATGCGAATGTAACAATTACCGGAACGACGTGATAAAGTTGAAAAACGGCTGAGAAACTAGTGTAAATTTCCAGAGGCATTAGCCGACGCGGCGAACCGCTCCGGTGCGCGAATGGAGCAGAACGCAGAGGAACAGGAACGCGACAGACTCTCGTTTACTGTCCGCGCGAGGCGCGCACCTTCGTTCCATTCACTGTTTCTCGAAATCAACATTGTCGACGGCCGTTTAATTGCACTCCACTTACAGCGGCGTAAATAAAATTCACCTTGGCCGTGGTGTCGCGCGGCGTCTCCGGCCCGTGTAAATATTAATTTCACGAGCTCGGATCGTTATAAATAACGATAAATCGGGCCCGCTTGTACAAGTTGTCGTAATAAACGTCGCGATCCGGGCGCACAATGTGTAAAGTGCCGACTGTAAAGTTGAGCCCCGGCCCAGTGTCCATCGGCGAGGCCCGCTGCAAGTCTCGGGAGGTTATAACGCCGCTATAACCGTATACATTCCGCGACAATAATCGTTTTATGGTGGCCGGCAATATCGGCGGGTTCTACTGCCGCGGGAATTGATATCCTCCACCTACAACGGCCGTTTAACTTATGGCAAGTGGGCTTGGGAAGATCCAGCAGCCCCGGACGAGTTCGAAAAACCGGAGGATCTACGGAAACAAAGTTTTCCTAACCAAACCAAACCCCCCCCCCGCCATCTCGTTCTTGTGCTGCACGATTTTCGTTTCCAGTTTTGCTGGCTAGTATTTCCCAGTATCTTGGCGAAACGTTTCGACGTCGTTGCTAAGTACCGAGAATAGCCGTGCGCGCTATGGCCCGCCATTATCCACTATTCGTTTCATATTCTTCCTTTTTCTTGCCCTGGTCATTTCTAGAATGACAAGGTACTAGAGTCGACATTGGAAGAGCTACCAGCCGCTAAAGGCGACTGATATGTATCACTTTATAATAGGTAAATCTACCTATTACTGTTTTCTTGCTCATTTCCCAATGAGATCTAAATACGTAATTTGTACGATTCAACGAGAATGCATCAAACAAAATTATTCTCATATTTTTATAATCTCAGGACTTGCAAAAGCTTTCTTCATATACCCTAAAAATAAGACGATTTTTCTTCCATCTCGATCACCGAAGGAATGTTCACATGATTGCACATTGGGGGAGGTCTTATTTTTAAATTTAATTATTTACTTTTAAAATAAACGGTCCATATTGACACATCTTCAATTGAAAAGATTTTCCAACAATTTTAAACATATTTCGTCTACTTTTCGAAAAGATCAGCAGTCTAATAAGTACATTTGAAGTAGTCTTCCGATGTCGGAGGTTCTTTCCCATTCAATCATTTCCCAAGTATGTTCTAAAGGTTTCCCAAACCGGAACCGTTTGACGTCGGAGTGCAAGTTCAAGGACAATTATCGACCCCCCTATCACCCTCTCGTCCACGTGCCGGTACGATAAATCTTTTCGGAAGTCGCTGTTTCCTAGTGAAGACCGGAAGCTCCGTGTCAACGCGCTGTCAAAACACGAGGGCTGCTTGGTCACGTGCAACCCCTGACATTCGCGCCCTTTTTCTATACTTATAAATACGCCCTATTGTACTTCCCGATATACAAGCCCACGCGACTCGCATACGACACTGCCATTATTATTACCGTTCCCGTTACTGTTCGACTATCGCGAATTATGGAAGAGGATTGCCCGACGATTTATGCTCTTTCGATATTGCTATTTGATTGAACTGAAGTCGTACCAGGGAAATGAGTAATTATTCTGAATTTCTCACCGACTTCAATGACCTTCAAATACATATGTTTTTGGGGGCATTATTTCCAACAACTTTTTCCTATACATTCCGTAATGTTTGCAAAAATTGTTGCTACCAGAGTCCGTTTTCTAACCTACAACACGCCCTAACCAGCAATTTCAATGACCTTGAAATATGATGTCAAAGTCGTCACTAGACTGCGGATGTTTATGCAATTTTCAATTTTTGTAGATGAATTTGAAGATAGTGGAATAAAATAGAATCTTATTTTCCGTGGTAGTAGCTTTTTTGGATCTGATATAAATTAAAATCGTACTTAAATTTTATCATATTTTATATCCTAGCACTTTTTTTAAATTTTCAAGAGCCATAATTGCATAAAGATCCGCAGTCTAGTCATCACTCTGAACAAGTTTTTCCTGCACCTACAATAGGCGTCCTATTTCAGCTTCTTGCAACATATTCAAGGTCATTGAAAACGAGGGTGGCTCTCTTAAATTGCATACAACGTCCTCGAATTTTATAACAAATCTCCTGAGAACCAAGCATCCTGCTCAGAAAAGAACTAATTGCAAATGTCCGCGAAATCGTTTCGATTTTTCGAGTAACTCATTTTTGCTATCAAAATTGCCACATAAACATATTCTTTTCTGTACATATACGCTGGTTTTTATTAATTGCGTTACCTATTTCTGTAAAATCACCAAGCCCGAGAAGTTAAAAATCACCAGATTTAATTACACTCCGAGATTACGGAGACACTAATGGCAGTGGTCTAGCATAAGTTACGTGGACTCTGTTCCAAAAGCGGAGCACATTCATCCGGTGCACGCAGAAAGGGAGAGACCGGAGAACTCTTGATCCGTGTAAAGCTTTTCCGAAAATTTGTGAAAGTCAGCCCCGAGTTCCGTCGTTTCAGCTGGCCCGACTGCGACGCGTGCACATCATAGATCAATAAGTCTCGTTCTCATTGTCGACTGGTCGTGGGCCGGCTTTACGGCCTCCTCTCTCAGGAAACGTTAACGACATCCGTGAAAGACGTATCGATCGTTACGTTCGAAGATATCGTAAATCACGAAAACCGACGGGAACGTACGTTTCCACATGCGGGAGAAGCGAATATGTGGTACAGAGAGATGGCTATTTACTCCATATGGAACGGAGAAATGACCGCTTCAGCAAAATAAGTGCTATTTAAATACCTGTATTAACCCCCTCTCCCCCCATGCACAAGCACAGTGAAACGAATATGGGCAGTCTAGCTCGAGGGAACTCGTAGATCATTTTCTGTCAGAGATTGAACTTTTTACTATAGTCTATTGTGAAGATGGACCATTGAACTTTTTCACAAAATGGTTTCATAGCAGTAGCTCCAATGAGAACAGACATAGGCAAGCTCTAGCTCGAATAGAATTTATAAAATAAAAATTTTACTGTGACAGGAACAATTAATTTGGTCATTAATATTAATAAAATTCTCAACTATTTTTTCAAATACTGAATACTTCTTCTTTCTGGGCTGTAATAATAAAACTGGGCGCAGGAATGATTAGACAGGTCATCCTTTGATATTTAAAGATGATGAAAAGAAAAGATGCATTCTCATTCAACTTCGGGTTTTATAATTAACCTGTACAACTTTCATTTTGCATAAAGATCCGTAGTTTGTGGAGGAATGGCGGCTTGAAATCCCCCGGAGGTCGGGGGCGGCGTCGGACGAAAATTAAACGGGAAAAAAACCTTGTGATCGCTAACTACGATAAAACGATCTGATGGTGACATCTGTGTCAATAAGGCGAATTCTCTCGGGGCTACATAGAAGCGGCAGGGAGGGTCCGCGAACGCGATTATCCTCATTCAATCATCGATTTTATTTGGTTAATAAAACGATTATCCCGGTTCTCGCACTCGACGAGAGCCTCTCGCTCCTGTCCTCTCTCCCTCCTCTCTCTCCAGGTCGAAACTGTTGTATAGTTCCCCCCCGGGGGCGTTCGACCAAAAATGTAATTTACATCCCTTTATGTCGCGAGATTGAAATATTTGCGAATTAATCCGCGCGACAGGATTATCGCCGACCATTATACGCAGCGCCCGCCGTTCTCTTTCACCACCCTCGCACCGCCGAAACGCTTCTAATGATTCTCCCTTTATTCGATTCAAAAATATCGGCCGTTACCCCGCTTCACGGAAGATTGGATTCAATTATTACTGTCAGACCGGAGAGCCTTTTGCCCAAGGCCGTCGCGAGTTCTCGATTCAACGCGATTCCTTGGAGACGATCGCTTATCCTCTGTACTTCCATCATGTCTACGCCATTATCGACTCTATTCTTCGTCACTTGTTCGAACCGTGATCACTTCAGTATGAAATATTCGTTTGCGGTTCATTTACGATAAAAATGGGTAGGTCTAATTTCTGACAGTAAAAAACATTGAAGAACTTAAATATACTACAAGAAATTGAATATTTATTTCACCCCAGCTTGTTGCAATTCAGGTAGAAAGTTTTTATTCTGCATAAAGATCCGCAGTCCAGTCATTAGAAATATTTCTTTTCGCGTCTAGCGAGCTTCAACTGCTTTGTCCAATATACATATAGTTCTATGCATAACCTAATCTCACATCACTATAACAAAAAATGAGTAAATGTAATTTAAAACATTTAAAAAATTAGACGAATTTAAAAATATTGTTGATTGTTGAAATTTCCATGTCACTCCAGTTGGTTGAAAATCAGGTAGAAAAAATATCTAAAATAATTATTCGAATAAATTGTTTTTATTCGAACAAAATATTCGAGTAAATAATAGTTCACTATCCGTAACAAGATATTCTCTCCAATCGAATAATTCATGCTATTCGAAGCTGCATCAACTAGTGCATGAATAAATATATGTTTATATTTTAAAAATGGATTTAGCTTCCTTTTTTATGCTGAAAACTGTGGGTAATAAAGTCTTTTGACAATTGCAGATATAGATTTAAAATCGCGAAAATTGAAAAAATCGAAAGAGTGTCGATTTATTCGTTCTGCTATGATATGATTAATAAATTAAAAAATAAATTAAAAAATTAATGCATTTATGACAAAAACAAGTAGGTGTAATTTATAACAGCAAAAACATTAGAAGAATTTAAAAATACGATTATATTATTTTCAACGTATTAAACATATTGGAACAAAAATAACCTTGTATCGCGTTCCAGTTTGTTGCAATTCAGGTAGAGCTGACTAGAAGTGACTGCTGTCTTCGTAGAACAAACGCAGAAACTGTTTATTTCGCATAAAGACCAGCAGGTTAGGTATCCGTATCGATCAATCTCTCCGAACAGCTTTTTTGCAGAGCGATTTCCCGAGCAGTGTAAGGAAACTTAATTTCCATCCAGCAATTAGAATCAAATCCGCAGCACTATCAAACGAAACAATCGCAAATTAAAGCGACGACGATTGAACGACCCCCGGGGCTGGTTAGAGGTTGCTCCGGGAGACATTATGCGAAATCCCGGTTCGTTAAAGTGGCATACAATAATCGGCGCAGCGCCAATCCCGTCCACGGCGTTCAATTAATTCTCCGGGCAAAATTTGTCGCTCGTATTAAATCTCGGCTGGATTAAAGGCAATCTCGCTTCCGTCTTGTAGCCCTCTTGATTCTCGCGTATGCTTCGACCCGTCATTCGAGCTATCCTCGACGCCGCGCCGCCCTCCGCAACTTTGCAAGATCCTCGAGCCGACGACGCACGAGATACGATGCAGTTTCGATTAAGAAACCGGAGCTATTAGCTCCAGACCCCCTCGAGACAATGACGAATGAGGTGATCATAGGGAATCGAGGTCCCCTTTTACAACTTACGAATTCCGGATGATTTTATTCGACGGATTAACTGGTAGCCGCGTTTTCCAAGCACCGCTGTTTGTTGGGGGTGATTTTTGGGAATTTCGAGGGCTCGCAAGATGGAGATCTCCATAACGTGAGACGTCGAGGTCGTTTCAGGGGGGTGGGGAGGGTGTTTCTTTTATTTGATTTGAAATATCAATTTATTTTGCATGCTTGTGGAAAATTTCCTTCATTATCATCCCCGAATATTTAAACGGGAATAAAGATATATATATATATATATATATATATATATATATATATATATATATATATTATTGGCGAATACAGCTGTAAGTTATGTTGTAGCGCAAAATTGCGAAGCCTTCAATCAAAATCAATGTTTCAATTCTTAGATGAACCTAATTATTACGAATTATAACTATAATATTTTTCTAATTTCATCCGCTGAGCGAAATCAATTGTTTTATTTCAGTTGCGAATATCAACTCACTGTAAAAGTAATATGAAAAAAGAGAGTTTTCAAGCAAAGTAACGAAATTATTGAAAAATCCAGAAAGTATCCGAACACTCAAAATAAAATTTGGGAGTAATATTTTTAATTTATTGTTTAATGTAATCTAGTTTTTTTTATAACAAATGTTGCGTTCTATATTTATTTTCTTTTTCTACTATTATTACTATATGAGACAAATTAAATTCATCAACTGCTACTATTATTATGGGACAGAAGGGAGTATATTATTATTGTACATAGTACAATATACAATCGCATATAAGTATAATATATTCTCTATTATAATATACAGTAATAAATAACGTATATATATTTATAACAATATATTGAGGAGGGGGAGAGATTTAAAAATCTGGAATATCTCGAAGGGCCAAAGATTGCGGAATCCAAAACAGCGAATAAGCATTCGGGTTGGTGGTCTCGAAGGAGGGAGGGGGTGGCACGCGAGTGGCTTGTGTTGACGTCTCATGAAAAAGCCAAGTGACATGGCCGCGCTCGAGAAGGGTAAGCCAAGCCAACGATACGGGTGAGTGTAAATAAGGTAACCCCAGGTCTAGAGTTCATCACCCCACGCTCAACACATCAGGGTTGCGATCCTAGGTTAGCAGGGCTTGGCTTCTAGCAACGAAGAAGCGAGGACGCCGACTATGAGTTGGAGGGAGACGCGTGATTCGCAAATGGTAAGCAGAGGATGAAAGAATGCGATCGACTCTTGATCCATATACCGGGACACGACATCATATAATAAATAACGTGAATGGATTTTTTTTCAAACTAGGCGTGGCGGGAGACCCTCGGTTGCGTGAATAGTCTGTTGACACGTACCGTTTTTCTTTGTTACAATTATAACTATGTAGACTGCGGATTTTATGCATGCAGAGTTGGGCAAAAATTTCGAACAAAGTGGGTTTTTTCCAAATGGGTTTTAAAACCACACACACACTTCACTAGAAATTTTTATTTAAATAAAATTTTTGCCCAACTCTGTGTACATGTATGAGAGAAATCTGGTAGATGCAATTTAAAACAGCGAATAGTATTATTATATATAGAAGAATTTAAAAATGTTATATTATTTTCAACTTATTTCAAGCAATTAGTATGTTGCATTTTAGGTAGAAAATTTTTTACGTCAATTGCGACGAACTAGAGTGAAATAGAAATTGATTTACTTTCTTAATAGGTTTATTATATTGAAGATATTATGACAATATTTTTTAATTAGCATACTGCTTTTATTGTTCTGTGTTTCTACTGCTCAGCTTTGTCAGAAATGAATGCAATCTGCAATTAAAATATGTATATACGTGTATGCAGTAGTATTCGCGTCTGCATCATAAATTGTATATGTAGTTTGTTTATTGTGGTTGTTTATTTCGATTGTTTTTTGTATGATGAAGAGTGATAAATAATGTGAGTCTAATAGAGCTTTTGTTTGTTCTGAGATATAATAGTCTTATAAATACATTTGGCGGGCGATAACGCAATTAGCTAACTTCCTCGAATCTACTTAATTCGATTAAGATGTAATCTGATATAGAATATCTCGATCGGAGGAGTATTGACTCCATGTAGAAAACGAAGTGGTGGGAGGCTTCTATCGATTGAATCGCGAACTGATGGTCATTTTCAGTGAAACTAGGAATTAAGGGCAAGGTCAGCGGAGATAAAAGTCAGAATATATTTTTACAAAATCTACTCCATTATATTACTGAAAATCATTTGAGATTTATCCTGTCGGAAAGGTATGCCATTATTACCGAAAAGTATTTATTCATCAATAACGATAAGTGTTTTCTCAACCACCAACCATTTTGTATATTATTTACAGTCATCGATTATGTTCCATCAATTATGAGACTGACTACAGATATGATATTGCTTGAAATAAGCATATCACCTTGTATAACATATGGAATGAAAATTAAATTTCAAATGAAAAATTGTATTAATATTACATGTGTGTGTACGTTCCTTCTGTACATATGTATTGATTCATGGAATGTGTGTTTATTCTTTGAACATTTCTCAAGAGGTTTATGTATATTTTAAATACTGATGGACTGCTAGAGTATTTTCTACATAACGTCAATTTCACATTCTTTTAGCTAATTAAGACTTTAACTACACCTTGTATTATTGTACGAGATTATTTTTACTGTTGTCAAATATTGTATGTAAGCACGTGTGTGCTACAAAGAATATGTACACAATAATTATTACTAAACCTCACTCGGCATGAAAATTTGAGGAAAGAAATGATGTAACTTTTTTATTGTATCTGCTGGCATGTCTTAGTATTTATGATTTGACTGTAGCGGATTATAGTTGGTGAAAAATTGTTGATAGATATTAAATGAGTAAGAATCGCGAATTCGACGCAATTTAGACAATTTAACCATTCTGCTTGTCAAGTTACCACGATGTAGAATGCACTCGTAACCGCAGTGCAACGAATCACGGTACGCACCGTGTCACCGATGCATTATTGCAAAACAGGAGAGGGGCGAAGTGGCAATCGTGCACATAACAAGGGTATAGCAGTGTTTCAATATCAAATAAAGTTACACAAATGTTTTACATTCCTTTACTTCCGGATGCGGAATCGAATGCAGAAATAATATGAATACGAACTACGCGTGAAACTAATATACATAAATTAAGTTATATATATATATATGTGTGTGTGTAATAATAATTAACATAATCCATGATTAATTAGAATTTACATAAACGCAATACTTAATAAAATCTGTTACTATTATTCACATCTTAAGTTGAAATACATACAAATACGTTTCACTTATTGATGGAAAAATCGTCTTAATAATGAATTGGAGAACTTTAAAATAAGATAATATCAATGTTTTTGTATATGTTAATATCAAAATTAATATTAATATCACAATAGTTGAGTGCAATGAAATGTTATCCATCAAGTTTCTATAAAATTATAATTCAATTTTTACTGAAATATATATTCACGTTGCCTTTAAAATATGACGAATAATAAGTTTAATAAAATTTTGTGATGTTAGTCAGCATATATATGTCAAAATTCACCTTTTTTTATCCCGTAAATTTTTATTTAAATACTTATGCTGCCTTTAAAATTTCAAATATGATGAGTAGTTCAGTAAATGGAAGAGCACGTTTTTTGAAAATGTTTTGTCTACTAGACGTATAAGTAACCCCTTGAGCTAGATGTAAAAGATTAAACCGAAAGCACTGTTGTCGGCGCGGGCGTGTTAAAACACGAATAAATGCGAAGGCCGAATAAGCGGACGAGACAGGGAAAAAAGGAGATGATGTCACCCTCTGCTGACCATATGTGTCTTTCCAAAAATAAATAATGCTAATAGTAATTGATGGCCGCGTTAGTTGCGCCGTTTCCTAATTCGTGTCCTCCGTAAAATTTACCGAGCCTCCGATGCGATGGAAACGGCGCCACTCGAACAGCTGTCGCTGTTAAGGGTGAACATTGAGTTACAATAGACATCTGGTCATATTCAAGATGAGACGAATGAACACGCGATAAGCGTTTCATGTGCTAAGGACCTGCATCGTCTTTTTTCGATTCTGATAACACGTTATCATTACTTGAACTCCAAGCTAGGATGACGCTGGACAAAAAGGATAACATGTGTGTCTGTAATCTGTAGACTTTGGATTTCTTATGCATTTATAACAAAAATTGGTATGGAGAAAACAGTAAAAGAATATTATTTCTAATGTGTTAGACAACAGTATTGAGTGAGACAAAACAATATAGCAAAAAGTAGAAATAGAATCAGATTCTCCAAATTACAAAACTTCAGAATTTTCTAATTCTATTTCTAAAATTTTTATAAAATGCGGACGGTACTTACTTGGAGGGTAATTAGTATATATTTGTTTTCAATGCAACCAAATCATTAAGGGATGAAATCAATTTGTATTCTACCCCTGCTTGCCACGAGACCAATGAAGAACATTTTTATTTTGCATAAACATCTGCAGTCTAGTAATTACTATGAAGAAATTATGGCCGTGGATGTCGGGTGAAAAAGCGAAGGAACTCCGTGCGAGATAATGTCATTAGCAACAACCATCATGATAATATCAGCAGCACTAGCGCCATCAAACAAATTCCAAAAACACCGGTTACAACTTTTCCCAGCCGGTCGGCAAACAGAGGCATTTGCATTATAACAATGCAGTCAGTGTCTATCAGGCGCACTATAATCATTACGCGGATCATTAAAATATCTCCGACACGAGTTGACCAACCAACCACCCCCATTTGGGTGCCACATTGTAATCAATACAATTGCTTTTTGTGCCGAGTTTAAATGCCGCGTACATCTACGGGACTCGACAAAATGTGATGGGAAAAATCAGCAACAGCTGATGTGAGTAAACGCTACCTGACATTTACTACCACAAGAAAACTACTTATATACGAACTTTGAAAATAACAAACTTTACACACTACTCGAGTAAAAATTCATCCATTTAGATACTGTACACATTTTTATTTCTGTACGATTGTTTCATAATTTGTGATATTTATATTCAGAATTAGTATGAATGAGAAACATAGTCGAATTAAAGTGTGAAACGAAAATAGGTGAATGTGAACTATTTGTAGCTTTTGTGCGCTTATTTTTTATGGACGTTTGAGGTTTATAGAAATTTAAGTTTCTCATCTAGTTTTCTGTAAGAGCAAGAACATTATTAAGCTACTGTATTAATGCTACTCAAATTTTTTAAAATGGAGGATTATTCGATGAACTTATTCTCTCTCTCTTTTAAGCATATATTATAATGATGTAAGTCTATTAAAATACTACAAGTCTCTTGTTCCTTTCATAAAATAATGGAAAATAATTTAGATAATTCTTAAAATAATTTTTTATTGTTCCATAATTTTAGTGTCAATAATGAATAAGAATTCGAAGAAGAATTTTTCAAGAGAAAGTTTTCATTATTCCTGCAACATATGATGGAGTTTTAAACATTATTGAAATTAGTGTGAACATATATAATAGAATATATGTCATTGTACATGGGTGACAATTTTATTATGAAACTTGAGAATATTAGAGAATAATTGATTAGGAACTATTAAGCAATCAAAATTTATTTAGAATATATACAGGTTGTAAGAAAGTTACAAAAATGATTGCTATTTTGAAAATGATTACTAAATAAGTTGCTTCGATTATGTATAGAACTTTTATGGACTCCGGCGTGGCAGTGAATTCAAGAAATTATTTCTGTGATATTTTCTACGAAAGTAAAAGAATACTTCGCGAATACCAGTCCGTACGTTCACGATCCACTGGTCGTATATTAACGTATTCAGATACACGTGTATCCGTCTATTCATGTATGTATGTATTCACCAGCGGATATTATACATCCCCATGAGAAGATGCGGGCGAGTGACAACCATATGCATCGTGTTGAATTGATAATATCGAAATATGTGAATGTCGACGAGGCGAACTTATTTTCCGACTCTGGATTCTGGAGCCAGTCGCAATTCGAGGCAGCAGTGCTTTCAGCAAAAAAGCATAGGCACAAAACTCAAATGTCAAGTTGATCTATGATCAATGTATACATATCTATGTATATTTTATATAAAGCATTATAATTGCGAATGTTCGCAATTAGTGTAATCAAATTACCCGGATTATTGAATTCCCAAGCAAACAGAACGTGCACGTGTCTCATTTTTATTCCGCCGTTAGAGAAAATAAACAGACCTTCCCAGCAATTATGTAAATCGAGAAATTAAAGGAATCGACGTGCCGGATGAGCGCAGTTAGATTTTCGGATGCTCGCTGTTAGGCTAGAAGGACGCATAACTCTTGAGCAGATGCATTATAATTTCGTGGGTCAAAGAGCACACTCCCGAGTTGGTGGATCTTGATGTGCTCGGCGATATAGATCTTATAAATATAGATGGTCCAATATGGACGCCAGATTTTCGTTCGCCATGGGCTTCGAGCTGCCATAAATTGTTGCCCCCCAATCCGGAGTCGTGACCTCGCCACATAAAGACTAGCAATTTTCGGTGAAACTAAAACTTGCAAACGCTGATCAAGGTTCTTACCATTTACATAGAAAACATTAAGTTTATGTATTCGCTTTGAAATTGTAAAATTTCAATACCTCTCATTCCGTGATTCTGTCGACAGCTACTGAAAACAATTTATAGCGTGATTGGATTGGTATACTTGAGAATTTGCATACTGTAATATACGATTGATCTAGATTATATTAATCAAAATAAAAATTGTCTGCATCACATTATGAGGAGGCAAATAAAAAATTTCTTTATAATGATTTTTTAGTGTATTAAAACTAATATATTGACAGTGTTAATTTTTCTTAATGTTTGAATTGCTATTTTCACTATCTATTTCACTGTTTATTATCTGCCAGGGTTCGAAACGATTCTAAAAATAACTATTTAGGATTGTCATAGAAATTGTGATTAAAACAGTTACGTATGCAGAATCTTTAATTATTTTTCTCAACAATTACAATTTACTTTGCAAATAATTTTCTACTGATCGTTCAAATATACAAACAAGCACAGAACATCTGACGAATTTTATATATATGTATGTATATAGCATGCATGGATAAGTTTATTATGTACATTGTATTTTTATATTTCCTTTTGTACATTACCTACGATGAGAAGAGAACACTTTACTCAATGTTCTCAAAAATATTTTTTCGAAATGAAATATGTATCTTTTCTAGATATTTTTATGAAAAAGTGATGTTCAATTCATCTGAACTCTGACTGTAAATAAGAATTTTAATATTTGTAATTTAAATATTTATTTATAATTATTCGTCCAATTTCATTTGTAAAACGATGTATATGTAGAACTTTTGTTATACTTAATAATACCTAACAATATATACGTATGTACAACTTTTAATATACAATTTAATTTGTAATTTCATTCGTCACAAATTTTTTGTTTGTAGTTTCATTCGTTACAATTTTGTTGGAATTTCCATTGTAAAATTTAGTTTCTAGAATTATAGTGATAACTATATTAATTACACGTTGCATTTGTCGAAAGAAATGTTTTCTTTACTTTGAAATAATTTTATAAAAATTCGTACCCACTCCATAAAATGCTTCATTTTACTTATTTTATCGGATATGTGAGTAAATCTTCGAAAATAAAACCCTGAGGGGTTTCCCGAAATTCGAAAAATTGTCGTCGTTAAAAGCGTTCAACCGAATATGGGTCAGACGCTCGAAATTGCACTGTAGATCCTTTTGCAAATTTCGAATGCATTTTTCTCGAGACTGCTTTTTCGGAACGTATGTGTAAGATCTCTTGAAAAACAGCTACCACGTTTAAAATCCTGGACCATAAATCTACTACACTCTTAAATAACAGAGAGACAGTCGTAAAGGTTGAAAGTTGGAACACGTTTTGTTTTTTAGCTATAAAATTTTATAGAATAAGTACGCTGAAAAATTTATACCGTCAGGAAGGTATAGTTGCCAGCAACATTAAATCTCCAACAAATTAGATATACATATTTAAGCAATCAGGTTTGGCAATTCAGTTAAAAACGAATCAATAAGAAACACAATAAAACTTTTTAGGACATAGTTTTAGCCTTTGCTCAGCACAGCTGCACTGAACACGACTTGCTGCTTCCAATGCTGATGAAAAGTTTGTTTATAGGCAGAAATAAAGTTGACAACCATGACGTTGGTGTATTCAGTGCGTTAATGTGGAAAAAAGCACTTCAAGAGGCACAACTCAAAAATTTAATTCAACACAGTTAGTAATCCAGAAAATTTAATTAAATACCATACAAATTGTAAAAAGTCTCTCTTGATTTTTATTTAAATAAATGAATTTTGCTATCCCTTTTGTATGCCTATTAGTTCGGTTGTGGGAGGCTCTACCGTAACAGCGGTGTCGAAATTTCAGAATTCCCGAACGGTGACGCCCGGGGGCCGTCTTCCGGTCCCAAGGCGTTGCGACACACGAACGAACGTTACCGTTCCGGGGGCCGGCTGAACGCTGAAGAACGCCCGAATTAGCTTTGCTAATCCCGTGGAAACGTAGCATAACTTCATCCAGGGGTTCACGCCTCGAGTCGGCTACAACTGGTAGCTGTTGGCTGGATAGTAACTATACGCTCATGGCTGGACAGGTGAGGCGCGGGGCGAGGAGCAGGGGTGGCGAGCGAGGGCGGACGGTATGAAAGTTATGTCGCGTAAAAATCGATTTATCCGCGACGGATCTCGGGCATTGTTCTCTGAGTGCGGAACAGGCCGACTCTCTCGGCAAAAATGGTGGGGGTGGGTGAAGAAGGAGGTGAGAGGAGAAGGGCGAAGGGTGGTAGGAGGAGGAGAAGGAGGAGGAGGAGGAGGAAAGAGGAGAAAGGAAACAACACAGAAATGGAATCGGCCGGTGAAAAATTTTGAACGTGTGTATTAGCAGCCTGGGCACCAGGTACGCAGACAGAACCACGGAGGAGGCCGGCTAGGCTCCCGTGTTCTGATTGGCGCTTTCGCGAACGTGCACGCACGTCGCGTCTCTTTGCACACCGTCGCCACGCTAATTTGTACTACTATGGACGAGTATGAAGAACGTCTTGAAGGATCGGTTCTGTTTTTTGATCACCTAGGTCGCGTGTCTTCATGCACAATCCTTATGCCCTTGTGCCTTTCTGTCGAATTGCTAGGACGCTTGAAATAAATGGGGGACTTCAAACTTTACTTCTCAATTATTCACCGATCAAGTTACCCCTGGCATGTTTGCAATTAATAGACACCGGATGATTTATGCAAAATAAAAATGTTCAGCAGCGATTGTGGACAGCAGGAGTTGAATAAAAATTTATTTCATTCCCTAATAGTCTTTTACACCTGAAAACAACATAACATTATTTTTAGATTTTTCTAATTTTTCAATGTTTTATATTTCACCTAGCCAATTTCTTCATAAATGCATAAAGATCCGCTGTCTAGTAATTAAGCTGTGTCTCTTCTTGTAGTTTACCATCTTAGGCGTTGTTGTTATTAATATTCTGTAAATGTTTTGTAGTATGGGAACACCAGGCTGCACATTGAAAGTGAGGAATAAGCTGATCAATAGACAGCCTACCTTTGTGCAGAATAAACATTTCGTACCTGAATTGCAACAAACTGGAGTTAAACAGGAATTTACTTTCCATATTAATATGTTTAATATGTTGGAAATAATATAATAGCATTTTAAAATTCTTCTAATGTTTTTATTGTTGTAAATACTCATTTTCGTCATAAATGCATAAAATCGGCTGTCTACCTACTTACTCTACCTGTCTACCACCCATAGGTGGTGTTGACTGATCAATTGTGCTCATTCAAGTGTATAATAATTAATTACTAGATATTTATTTTTGTATGTATGTATACTTTACCTAACAAAACACAAAATTGCGGGAAAAAAATGAAATACAAAAAACGCGGGAATTTATTACACAACCCAATACAATCTTAGGAAATGTTCTGACCTTGGAAGTGATTGTGTTTCATATGAGTGAATTTTTCTTTACCCACGTTTTCCGAAGATCACCTTCGTTTCTCCAAGAGCAATGTAAATATAAAAAGTGCACTATTTTTCCATCTAGCCAGTACAGGAACGAGAATGAGAAATCTTCAGAGATGACTATATGATACGATAAGTTTATTTGGAATACGTTCCGAAATCCGTGACGACGACACCCCTAACGGATCTAATGCGTGCCTGGCCTGTTCGCAGCCACCCCAATATTGAAACAGCAGTCGGATCTTGGCTGCGGCCCCGGGGGAGTCGCGTGGACGCGTTTATATTCGCACTTTCGACCCCTCGAGCTTTTTTTCAGGAAGCCCGTGCCGTGAAAGGAGAAAGGGTACCGATATCAAATCGAGGCCGCTTATCAAAATAACGGTTACATCTTCATAAATATTTGGCCGACCATTTTAACGGGGACCCGTGACAACCGTGAAATCGGTATGGAGATGAGGGTGTTACTCGCCGGGACCCATGGGGCGCAGGGATTCGAAGTCGAACACTTTCGGAGCAGCCCGATGAATGATTAAAGTAAAATCCGTGGCCATTCAAGCTGCCGGACGGAGTGGGGGACAGGCGAGAATGGTTTTTGCGCTGCTAATGCGACGCAGTATGACAAATTACAAGACAGACGATGGTTTACGTCGTTTGTCATCAGAAATAATGCCTATGTAGATTGTCATTGTTGTATGCAAATTCAGGGAACGTGACATTACATAACATTCTAATTTTTATGATGAGTAGACTGTGGAGTTTATGCATTCATAACAAAAATATACAAATTTTAAACACATTAGAAGAATTGTTAACAATTGTTCCTAGAACTGTGCTACAAGAGGAAGTATATTTTAATTTCCCTTTCGTTTCGTAAAATTCACTTGGACAATTTGCTCCAATGTTGCTCCTCTTATTCGGCCAAGTATAAATAGCTAATAATTTAAACGTAAAAAATTAGAATGTAGCTCAAACTTTGAAACACTAGACACAAATTCTACTTACACTTTAATTATTCAAAAGAACAAAGTGGAAATAATTTTCATAATTTCTCTATTTTTAAACATCTTATGGATTTACTGTTTTATTTTTATAATTCTATTCGCAGCGGTACATGACTACTTCCTCAGTCGAGAAGAGGTTAGCACGAAATCCTGTCCTCAAAATCGAATCACGGCCGTTTATGCGTGCGCGTTATCGCTGAATTTCAAATCGCATCGTTTCGACACGGTTCTTAATCAAATCCGTTGATCCCGAATCAAGATTCGTGGGATGGAGTTGCCCAATAAATCAGCGGATCTGGTAAATTCTCCGCGGGCGACGGCGACGGCTGTGGCACCGGGTCTAAACAGCGGAAAATGACATGCATTTTCATAAATTTCGAACGGCTTAATAGTTTATGCATGCAGGATCGCGGATTTGTCTCGGTAAGCTGAGAATGTCCACGTGCGAAGGTCCTGTAGAGGATTGTGCCGCCACCCTTTTTCCAACCCTCCAGGACCAGAAACGCATGCATGGGCTGACAGGCACGCGTGTGTAGGGGGTGCACCACCCTTCGGGTCGCAAGGTGCTTCTACGGCCATTGTTGTACGCTGACATTCGTCACGGCGTTTTATTAGGACCTACGGAACGGTCTACGTCTCCAATTGCGAAAGGTTATACGCGGGATCGGGCTGCTTGCAAGAAACGTATTGTTTCGGCGACGTGTTAAACCCTTAGAGTGTTTCTTTTTTCGTAGTAACGAATTGATGAGTTTGATGTCTTAAGAAATATAGTTGCTTGGGAAAAGTGCAGAATTAAAACAATCTCCACCTTTTTTGGTTCATCATGGTGTCGTAACGTCTTTGATCATTAAGTCCCACTTTCAATGAATATTTAAGTTGTATCTGTTCTCGTATTAAAAATAAAGTAACATTATTAACTCTTATACAGAGGATGCTTTGGATGGTATCCTGACATTGTTGGCTGGATCCATTCAAATCATCCCGCTGATTGTTTTTTTAACAAGATGTTTGTAAACATCCTTGACACGTGAGTATACTATAAATAAAAATTTATTAAAGCTGAAACTAACGCGAGAGATAATAATATAAGGTGAAAATTAATACAAATTTTCTTTTCTTCCTAATGTACAAAGATGGCGTCTCTTCTACGTTCACCCTACATAAATTGACACAGAATTTGAAGTAAACGAAAGATGTTTATTTCGATATCTGAATGAAGCTCGCAGAGGTTCACCGCAATCGGAGGATAAAAATAATATATTCTTATTTGGCAGCCTATCGGCGCTCGTGGATACGAGCCGGTCGTCCTTTTACGGCGGCTAGTTGGCTCTCATGTTTAATCCTCGATATCCCATCGCTTTCAAATTCAAACGTCGAAGAAACGATACTAATATGTTCCATTCAGGCGCAGCTTGAATTCGACCCCTGGCGCGGTTTTGCCGTTTCTATTGCGCGAAAAAACATATGTACTCTGTGAATATGAACTGGGGCCCCTACTATCACCGTAGGATGTGCAACCGATGTGCATCGCGAGAGAGAGCAAGAGAGAGAGAGAGCAAGAGAGCAAGAGAGAGAGAGAGAGAGAGAGAGAGAGAGAGAGAGAGAGAGAGAGAGCTCGGTATGCACACGTGAATGCGAACGTTTCAATACAGGCCGTGGATGCACCGGGTGTCCGTTTTCAAAGGGGGCACCCGCGCAGCGCCGCGAATTAAGGATGCGAAATCGTTCGACATAATTGCAAATTCCAACACGGATACGATTAAGGGAAGCGAAACAGCCGGTAAAGGCTGCTTCGACAGCTCTTGTCGACTGAATGAAACAGAGGAACGGGAACCGGTGATATTTTTCCCGATAAAAAGTACTCCGAGCCTTTGAAAGCTCGTGTTGATAACGCTCCGCATCAAGGTGGATTGATCGCTTCCCGCCGCCATGTTTACGCTTTGAACTATCTGAGAATGGAAAACAGTTGCCCTGAAATTTCGATATTTCTTTTGTGTTCCGTTGATCTTGTTCGGAGAACTGGATTTAGTATTATTTACGCTCGACAGATACCGTAGACGCATCTCTATGCTTCTACATGGTGCACCGTGCTTTCAACAATTTAGCGATCCTTTCGTATCGTTGTTCACTGTACTTGCTTTTTTATTTAGCCCTCGGTCTTGTGGTTTAACCATTCAGTGCAAGGGTTGAGTCTGCGAGATCATTGAAATTGGACTGGTCTTCTTTCAATTTTCTTCGAATTCTTCAATGAATGCTTGTCTTAATAATAGCAGTTTTATGTAATACAGAAACAATTGTGTACGAAAATCCTTCAGTCAAGGATTGGTTCTACGAGATCATTGAAATTGTACTGTTTCAATCTTCTTTAAATTCTCTTGGAATTCCTCATTGAATTCTTGTAGTACTAGTAGCAGTTATATAAAATGTAGCAACAATTACATATGTAAGGAAAGTGCCGAGTCGTTATAAAGAGTCGATCTTCAATCTTCGAATCTATGGTAATTTTATTTAAAAAAAAATTTTTTGAAAGTTGTTAAAGCCGTTTGAATTTGTAGTATTTTTTTAAGGAAGAATGGGTCATCTGTTTGTCCCACCTGTTACCTCATATGAAAATATTTTAGAGGAGAATGATCATCATCTTACGAAAGTAGAGACTTCAAGCTTTAAAATGAGTCCTAGTTTTTTTATTTTTTTTACAGTGAAAAGTGAAAGAAATGTTTCAAATAGGTTAGCAGTGGATGCAAATGGAAAAATTTGGATCCAGTAATTCTATTGTTATAAACGTTAAGAAATACAGTTTTTGTCAGATGATTTTAAGGCATATTCTTATACCTCAAACCTAAATAGTTTATAATTAGCTAAGAAAGAATCCAAGAATGTTTGCCAAGGGGAATATGCTCGAGATATTAAAGACAAGTTAATGGCTGCACCAGAATATATGTATTGATATCAGCGTTAAGAATCAGTTTCGTTAATTAAAATCTAATGTTCTTCGTGTATTCCGGATTTTGTACAATTTTATGAATATGTTTCGCATTCCAAGTAGTCCCGCATTTTTCCGAAGCGGGATACGTTCAGCATACTTTCCCCTGCACAATTACGCAAGGATCGTTTCCTACTTCCCCCGACTTCGCAAATTATTATGGTTCGAAGCAGTCAGTGTTAGCTAGCCAGTATCTACAGTTGGAACATGTAAAATGTTTTGCAGTCTTTGGTCAAGTCACAATTTACGGTATCAATTATCTCAGAAACATCAAGTAAAGGAACAGTTTCTAACATTCGTATGAAGCAATTAAATTTAGAAAGTTGTTAAAAACTTGTGAAAGATTCGACTCCTTTCAACATCTCGAAGTACTTATAAGTATCTTTTCGAAACTTGTAAGTACTCATTCCGAGGTTCGATATCAGTTTGTATAAAATGAATACCTTCCAAATATAATCATTGAAACATTATTGCTTTTACATATTGAATTTGATCCCATCCACAAACAATGATCAAAAAGGAAATGGGAAATATCAGCATAATTATGGGTCGGAAAAAAATCTGGAAGATCAGAGGGGATGGTAGCTTTGCCTAAACAATTATGAAAAAGAAAATGGGGGTTTAAACAGGTTAAAAACGGGATTGGAAACTGGAAGGGCCCCTTAATTGCTAGATCTCGTCGCGCAAACAGAGCGCAGTACATAGAGATGATTAGTTTCACCAGAATCGAGAGGGAGGGAAACGCAGAGTACAAGCTCTATATCGGCCCGTATATGCTCTATCCGGTGCAATGGCAATCGGCCGGCTTCTCCGTTCGCCGCTGTTCATGTAAACAGTTAATCTAAATCCCGAGCAAGCAGCGATGTAATGTTATGCGGCGCGCAAGACTCATTATACTTGTAAACCAGTCCGAGCCTCGACCACAGCCCGACACACACGCGCGGCCACGTATTCTCACGTACAGGCGTTTTCAAGCACAAGTGCAACCATCTGCGCGGGCGTGTGCGCCTATTCGAACGAGAACGCGTTTCATAGCCTCGCACGGACTCAAGTGTGCCTTGGCTACCCGGTAAACAGCCACTTTCTGCATAGGTCAAATCATTTTTACGATATTTCCTTATATTCTCCGATCCCCTGTTCAATATTCTCTCAACTGCTTAATCAGCCCGTAACGACTTGTTCGAATCCAGTTACACTGAACCGGAGATTTTACAGAGTTTTAATTACTGTTCGTTTTCTCGTTTGTCCTAGTGGTTATGTATAATTTTATCGACGATACGTTTGCAATTTAATTTACCGAGACTCATTATGCAGGCAGATCGAGCAGTGGAAATAATTATTTAATTTTCTGTTGCACATACAGACATTCGAAAAAGCCCCTTGCCTTCCTGTTATTATGTACTAAAAAATATATGTATATATAGTGCCATTTACAAAAATGAAGGTGACCTTCGTGAATACATTCCTTTTCTAAAATTTTTCTATTGCATTCTGTAGCCGACCAAATACTTATTAATTTTTATCCAACCATTTTTCCATCTGGCTACCGAAAGCGCCCGAAAAAATGGCGTCAGTTACGCGGGACACCCTACATAGTATATTACTTTTGTAAGGGTGGAAAAATAGTTCATTCGTAGCATTATGCGATTTTTGGAGAAAATGTGGCGCCTGATCAACTCACTAATCGTTGACAGTAAAAGAGCTACAAAGTGGAGATTACAATCCTGTAAATGTGAACAACCAAACAATTCACACAATTTCCACCGTAATACATTTCTTCAGAAACGTGTAATTTAATGTTGATGATTGCGTTGATTACAATCGTGCTTACCTCGATGAATAAATGTATCCAGAGAGTAGTTTGTTTAGCGTTGCTGATGAAAATCGAATACGTCAATACGCAGCAACCTCGTACCTAATATTCTATGCTAGGAATTGTCGTGTAACTGGCGGCATAGTTGAGTTTGCATGCTCTGCAATTGCCCTGACTTTTGAAAGAAGAGAGTGCCGCCTCTTATTGTTGGCCTAACCTTCCAGAGGGGAAGTTTCTTCCGTTGCCGACTTGCTGCCGCCTCGGTGACGAGGCGTGGGTGCCGGCTGCAGTACGCGGGTGTGTAAACATTTCAAATTAGTATTCAGATGCGCAGCTGTTGACTGTTCGACGGCTCGCTTTCGAGGGCTTCCAAGGCTTCGTTTAATTGTAAGGAACCAGATGCCCTCTTCCTCTTTTTCTGTCCACTCTTCAACCCCCTCCGCGGCCAACCCCCGATCCTCCACCCCCCCCCGTGATCGGCCTTCACGTATGGTTTCGTCTGCAATGGATCCGTGCATGTCGTGTACGTCGTTCGACACCGTGTCCACTTCAACCCCCTAGCGGCGTCGCATTACCGTGCGACCCCCCTTTATTGGCAATTGCCCCCTTGGTTTCATGGTATTTCATGAAACTGAGAAATTCCGGCCGTTTCGAGAGAATCGTTAATTGGGTTTGTTCAGTCAATGCTCGGCCATGCTTGAAGGTGGGAATTTTTCGAGATCGTGTCAGGGGTTGTTTTAGTAAACCGAGACGTCAGATGATATTAGGCAAGAGGCTGCGGCTCCCATTGTCTTTCGTTTTTAAACGAATTCTACTCGGACTTCTCTACTCACTGTCTGTTTCCGTGGAGCATTTATAAAAAGAAGACCTTAATACCTTTTATAAACCCTTTTTTACAGCAAATTATACTCTAAGAGCTTTTTTAAATTGTATTTTTATATGGTTCAGATATTGTAGAATCTCTGCAATAAAAACATTTATTAGAAAGGATTCCTGTGGTGATTTTATATATTTGGAAAACATGTTTTTTTCTGAGGGAAAGTACTAAATGAAGTACATATGTATGTATCGTGTATGTTACTAACGGAATTTATTTGCTTTTTATTTTAGATGCATTGAGATATGGTGCCTTTCACTTGTACACGCATCACCTGATACTTTCTGCACATAATCACTTGAGTATGTAATACATTAAACAAAATAAACAAACAATGTGTTGCAGTATTTTAAAATAAATACTCATTTATTTATAGTGTAATTTATTTTGTGGATTTAATATTGACATTTTCTTCAATGCTTTATAACGTTGAATATATCTGCTGTCCTAATTTTATAAACTAATTCACTGAAACTTGTAGCTCTATACCACCATAATTTATTTTCTTTCCCGCATCCCCTCATCTTTCGATGGAACTGGAACTTTTTGCTCAATTTCTGCGATATCGCATAGCAATTTAAAAGGGGTAACAGATGGATCGAACATGAAAACCTAGGGGCTACGAGTTTATACATAATTGGCGAGATTAATAGAAAGGCCGCTGCGCATTTCTGAACCGTGTGACAACGTGATATTAACGAGTCCTTTAACTCACACACGGTAGACACACGTCTCATCTCAACATGCGTCGGGATACCTGATCATTATAATATTTTGCAGCGGGAAAGTATAGGGACCGAACCGATTACTTTCGAACGATCTTAGGAATCATAACCGATATTTAAATCGAGTTCGATCCATCACTGTCTCTTCTTATTTCCCAAATCTGCTTTGACAGAGAAAAAACGTTTTGCACACTCGAAAAACAACAATAACGTGACCAGTTAAAAACTGTAATATATTCGATATAACCTATATTTTTTATAATATAATAATATAGAGATATTTTTATTTCAATATTCTTAATTCTTCACGAACAGAATGAAGTTTTAAGATCAACTGATCACGTGATTTTATTTCTAATTGTAAGTATAGGAGTGTAGGTCAATATTTGATATATAACCTATATCTTTTTATAAAATATAAAATAAAATTTAACAATATCTATGTATATATTATATTTAAATCGACTAAAATAACTGAAAGATGGTTTTTTTAGAAATTAGTGTAGAAAATCTTTCTATTCAACTTTTAACCCTACGATTTATTTTACGGTTTCAGTGATTAGAACATTCTTTGTAGTTCGTAATTTCCTAAAAACACAGGAGAATATTTATATCTATTGTATGTGCCTACAATGTAGGCCCTACATGTTCTCCAATAACTAGTACATTAACGAAACCAGAATAGAATTTTATCTCGGTTTAAAGGTAATGAATAACTAGACAGCGGATTTTATGCATTTATGACAAAAAATTGTAAGAAATTGAAAATACAATTATATTATTTACAATCTATTAACCACATTAACAGAGAAAATACATTTCTATTTCACTCCAATTTGTTACAATTCAGATAGAAAATGTTTATTTTCAAGGGGTTAATCAGAGGATACATTTATTGCTAATTTTGAATTTCATAAAATAATCCACGAGTACGAGAATTTAGAGTTGCTGTTATCTTTCAAATTTCGAATATGAACACGACGAGTAAGTAAAGATCGACTATGATGTTCTGCAGACGCGCGTAAAATGAAGGGAACGGCCATTAATTCGCTTGGAACGCAGTGTTATGACGTCCTGTATACATACAATGGAGAGCTCTGATGAATCGCGGCTACGTCGGCTTTAAATAAACGCTCGTTATTAACTTAACAGTCTCGCCGATGCTTTCTAACAAATGCTGCCGAGATATAATCTTTGCCACCGATTTACTCCCGGATTGAAACTATACATATTTACTTCCGATGATGAAACACGAACATGCAGCTGGTGAATTTTGAACAGGACAGTTACATATACGATACATTTTGGGCGATGTAAATCATGCAATGTTGTGCAATGAACGTCATCTTTCCATTGTGAAGAAAATAAATTATTTCAATTTAATAATATTCAGTCTTCAGTAAAAAAATTAACGATAATGTTAGACTGTGGCAATTCTCATTGCCACCTAATAAAATAAGTAGTTGCAATTTGAAACAACAGTAAACAAGTAAACAACATATTATTTTTGACCCACTAAAATTAATAAATCAAGAAATAAATTGATGACTTTGGTTTCTTGCCATAAACGCAGAAAATGATTATTTTCTATAAAGATCCGCAGAGTCGAATGTGTACGAACGAACAATCTGATTGTTGATCCGTAGAAAACGAAACAAAGCTGTAAATAAAATACAACAATTTAGTTTCATATTAGAGCCTTTGAACTCAATAGAATTGCTGTATAAATTTCATAAAGATGGCGTCATTTATTTTTTCATTTGATGTGAATTATTTTCATTCGCTGGAAGGCGTCCATTCGTTAGACACAGTCACCCTATATTTTAATCGTTCTTGATTTCGTGAAACTAGTACATAACTATGAAGCATTTCTAAAGCGAATCTTTCTCTCCTCCCCGCAGTCTATCCTTCCACGTACATCGTGGCCAGATACGATCGCCGGAAGATCATAGATCAAACACGTGAACGCACGGGGGTTGTGACGCTACTTATTATACATTCGTGCTCCGATAAGAGAGACCACGATGGTTAGACTGCCGCGGAAGGGGTAGATACGGTGCTGTTATAAATGCCAGTATTATGCGGAGCATCTTAGCGAATCTCGGACAACAGTCACTGATACCATACCCAGTATGGACACTGCTCGTTGATTCTTGTCCCACAATTGCTTGAAATTAGTTGCGTGGACTGTACACCATTATACTCTTGAGAAAGCGTTCATTGCCGGGCCTATTAATCAAATGTTCGTTGCTTCTTCTCCCTCCAGAATTAAATACAGTAATATTCACAATTAATCAGTTTCTGAAAACGACTAGAAATAGAAATTTTTATAAAATATTTCTTGTAAAGATACTCTTGTAGAATGTTTCTGACAAATATATTCTTGTAAAATGTTTCTTATAAACATATTCTTGTAATGTATTATCTCTTTATATGTATTTTTGAAGCATCAGTATTTTATATAAAATTAATCACAAAATTCAGAGCTTCCCAATGATATACCGTTCAAGAGGAATGATCACTGAATGAGGTTATAATGATACAATAAAAGAATTACGAAACAGGAGGTCGCGCGCACTTACTTGCCAACCTAATGTAATAAATTCAAGAATTTAGAATATCTAGGCTATTTCTAAGTCATTTTATAGGTTTCGTCAAAGTCGGAACTTTCAGGCTCGATCTCCCTTAAACCTAATAACTTACAGAAAGCAGCAGAGATTGCACGAGGTCTGTTAGATTTCTTTTTCCTGTAAAATCAGCAGGTGTCCTGGAACGTGTGGACATCGGTGAATGTAAGAACGGCTGTAACGCGAAAATTTCGACTACTTTCGAGCGTCGTCGTCAGGTTTGGGTTGTTCAACGCTTCAGCATTGGGGCTAATTTAACGTCGGCGGAGGGGCAAGGGGCGCCGCGACTCGGTGCCGGAGCGGAAGCGAAGCCACGGGTGGCAAAGGCCGATAGCATCGAAACCGATCCTCTCATCTAGCTCTCGAGTTAGGTAGTTCTCACTGTAGCTAATGCATGCGGATCCCTGGTCGACGGAACAACTCTATGGCGTTAAACCGGCTCGTTATTGTTCCAGGTGCCATTACCGCAACCTGCGTTGCCTGTTGCAAAAGGTGAAAGCCACGCGGAAGCGTCGGCTGACTATGTTTCGACGCCCTTCGCGAGATATTCGAGGTTCCTTATTCTATCGGACACTCTTATCAGACGCTCTTCAGCCCTTTGGTTGCTCCGTTTCTACCGGGAACAACTGACTGCAATTCTTACCCTTCTTTGACCCTATAGCAGACTAATTGATATTCATTTTTTATGTGAAAACATGTGAAAATGAAAGACCACTGGCATTTAACGTTACTCCATTCTTTATTTATTTACTCTTTAGTGTTTCATTTCATACTCAAATGGAATAAGCGTCATCTGGTCTTATTTCTCGTTAACCAATTAGCAAGCTTCTAATATCATACATTAGCTAATATTGTATGATTGTTATCAATAAATGCGGATTTTATGCATTCATGAGAAAAATGAGTAGTTACTATTGCAAATAGAGAAAATAGTAAGAGAATTTAGTGGAATTTTAAAGAAAGATCTTTTTACTTGGCTCCTGTTTATTTCATTCAATTAAACATTCGTGATATGGTGTTAAACGTACCTGGTAAATATTTAACCATTTTTTAATTAAACGCGGATCATATTTTACAGCCAGCCTCATAATTGACAACTTTTTGAAGTGAAAACTTCTCTAGGCGCACCGCGTACACAATTTCTGGGTAGTCTGATCCGTCACGCTCCGAGGTGAAACGCTCTTTCTCTCTCTACTCGCAGGTGTGCAATCACTATAAAAGTTTTCACTTCAGTCCGTGCGACCTTATGCGCACATTATTGGTCTGTTTTTTTTTATTTATCAATTGTGGAAACCTGATAAGGGATTTTCTTATTTGATCGCATTTAAAAATCGTATAATTTTCTTAATATTGAACCAATGGAGAGACTTTTTGACATGCTAGAAGAATTAGTTTCTATCAAAATTTTGATAAAATTTGGTCTGAATTGCGAATAAAACAGTAAAAGTTAATTTTTGCATCCTTTTTATCCGAGTAATGAAACTTTGATTAATAATTATATGCACAGTTAACAAACATTTTAAGAGAGGAGCTCGAACTTACAAAACTGTGTAGTATTATTAAACAGATTGCGTTAACATCTCGCTGTCTAAAATTATAGTTTACTGCAAATATTATTTAAGTGTTATTTTTGTTATATCTATAACAAATAAAATATAACTGTACTTAGCATTTCTATTAACATAATACAAATTCTGTGAAGAAAATCTGATATCTGTAGCGTCGACATAGTTGATAGAACGAATTGTCAATACACTTATACCATATGATATCTTATTCAATGTTAACATGAATATTAAATTTTCAGAAGTAGAGATTATTTGTCCAGACAGATTGTTTATTACGGGAACGATGAATCTACATACTTGTCGATGCAAATGTAAAAGTGAAGTTTACGGTTTAGTTAGGTAGAAAACAGCGCGCACCGTGAAATGTGTCGAAGAAAAGTAGATCTGTTAGTTTGTCTATTCAAACAGAAACCCATACTGCAGCCATAATCGTATTTCTTCCGAGGTTTTATTTTCCTCATAAAACACAGTGTAAAAAACTCTAGCTGGAAATATGAACCCAATAAAGTTGACTACGCATTTTCTTTTTTTCTTTTCTTTTATGTGGTATAAAATCGGCGTGGTTTTGTGTTACGAAGAATTCCTCTAAAGTCGGTCCTCAACGCGTCGCCTACTATTGCATAAAAGCTTTATGATCACAGATTACATTCAGAAATACAGAGACTTTCGAAAATAAATATTAATATTAAAGTCGAAACACAAACGAGGCGAGGAGATTGAAGTCAATGGACACTTTGAATACCTCATCTCTCTCTCTCTCTCTCGTTTATCATAGTACTGTTTACAAATTTTCGAATAGTGGAGTATTTATACGATAAAATATTAATATATTTATAGAACAATGGTTACTTCATTTTTTAGGATTTTCAGATGTAAAAATAATAAGAAGAACAGATTCACTTCTCTTTCGATGTATACATATATATATATTGAAATAGTAAAACTATTAGAAGAATCTAAAAATTTTCATTGTTTTCAACCTATTAAACATATTCAGAAAGAAAATAAATTTCTATTTCACTCCAGTTTATTGCAATTCAGATAGAAAAATTTTATCTTGCATGAAGATCCACTATTTACTGATTATAACATAATAAACTGTAAGTCATTAATAGACTGTGGATTTTATGGGTTTGTGACAAAAATGAATACATGAAATATAAACGCATAATAACATTAATACCATTTTACGGCTATTATTATATTATTTTTAACACAAATTATTAAGAGAAGGAAGTACTTGTGTATCTTCTATATTTAGTATAGTTTGTGTCTTCAGCACACTAGGTACACAGTTTGGTGTACCTTTTTATTTTCGACGAAGATCCACAGTCATTCATATGCGACTGATATTTATTTTGTTTGTATCAAAACAATTTGTAATTAAGTAATCGCCTTATGGTTTGACCTCTCTGTTTCACTTCAATTCTTCAAGGAAGATAAGAGACAGTGTCTTTCCTTACTTTCTTGCTGATGCTGTAGAAACCTTGTTTTGCATCATAAAATACTCTAAACCCAGGACAATGGCCTACGCGCATCTTGATCACTCCATAAAGCTGAAACGCTGCCATAACAATAATAAAAACAGCGTGGATCGTTTCGGATGGGCGAACATGCGATATTCTCTTTCTCGTCCTCGTAAAACCGACATTCTGATGGGATGGCCATGGCAGGAAAAGGCTCCACCGCGGCTGTCATAACACCGTGACACCGGGAACGTCGTTCTCACGTTGGCGGTTAGTTGTCTGCAGAATCCTTGGACTGATCTGTTACAAATCCCTCATACACCTTTTAATCTGATCATATATTCTGAATAAAACGGTGCTTCACTCTTGTCCCTTTTTTAGTCCATACATTATTTTAAACTTGCTTAATTCCAGAAAAATCTGTGTTGTATTGTATAAAATCTGTGCTTTATTTACTTATTTATTTAATGGTTTAGATGGCACAATGTTATTGTATGTACTTTGGATAATATACGATTTCCAAATTCGTAAGGAACATATTGTTTAAGAAATTTATAAATAATTTTCAGGCATCTTTTAGTCTTATATCTCCATTTCTAACATTTTGGAAATCGATACGTATGTACATTTCAATATGTATAACACTCTCCCCCTGTAAATTAAACGTAAATTTAATGTTCAACGACCGCGTTAGTTTTATCTTATCACAACGTCGTAAATTCGTCTTTTTGGTAGACATGTTTCCCGTATTGTCATCACTGTTAAATTAATTATTCTGTTTAAAAAGTGGTCGTCACATGCAGTATGTACCTGCTGGAAGAATAATAATCATTTTTAACTTGAAATGCAGAATCTTAACTTCACAAAATAGACAGTGGTATCCTAATATTTGCAAGAATTAAACTGTAAGAATTCGCTGGGCGGAATGGCTGAAACTCATTTCGTGCGTTCCTGCGACGGAAGATTGTAACGGGGCGTAAAACAAAAGAAATTAGGAAACTAAAAAACTTAAGGAATCAGGTAAGGAGTTAAAAGGAACATCGTAGTTCCAGAAGAGGGAAGAAGTTGGCAAAGTTGTAACTTTGAAATCGCAATTACAAAAAGTCGCGTTTCCGCTTTGCACGTTCGTAAACATTAGAATTCTTTAAATCCATATTAGTCTTATTCCTTAGTTTACGAACTTCGAAGTTATACAATTTTTCTAATTTCTAATTGTCGAACTTCTTATTGCTTTCTGTACTACGCAAATTCACAACGCTTTTTGCACGTTTGAACTACCTTAAACTTCCAACAAATCAGATATATTTAAGCAATCAGGGTTGAATCGTTTTCAGCTGAAAACGAATCAATAAGAAACACAATAAAACTTTTTAGCACATAGTTTTAGCTTCTGCCTCGCACAGCTACACTGAACACGAGTTGTTGCTTGTAATGCTCACGAAAATTCGTTTATAAACAGAAATAAAGTTGACATTGGTGTTTCCAACCTTTACGACAAACCCTCACTTAAATGTGAACAAATCCAAATCATATTAATGTGTTATATTCTTTCGTAGAGATATCGCAAGTAAGCGAATATAGGATCAATTCCCTGATCGATTGCGCGTGTACGTTATATTATGTTGTCTTTGCACCTGAACAAATTTTCTATGTAAATGTGGTAATAGGAGTATATCTAGAATTCTTTTATGCAGTACTGTTACGCGTATTAGCATACAGTTCTTAAATAATATATCAGCAAAGCGCCAGCATCGGGTCGAGATAAGTAACTTCCTGCGCACATACACGCACCGCGAATGCCGCATTAATGGCGTCGAGGTCTCAACTGCGATCGCGTCGGAAACCGGTACAAGGTGTATTCGTATACGAAATGAAACCCGCATGAGGCTGATGAAGAAGAGGACGTGACTCACTTTTAATTATGGCAGTCTTCTTCGTTATTAACAAACAGCTACATTTCAACTGTCCAGAGAATAAGTTAACGTCGAGAAACTAAACGCCTAGACACATTTTTTAATTATATAATAATTATTACACTGCGGATTTGTAGGTGAAGCACAAAGCAGTAAAATTTTCCGAAGAATTTAAGAATTCGGTTATACTACTTATGTGACTCATTGTGAATGACTGCGGATGTTTATGGTAAATAAAATGTTTATACATCAATTGCAGTAGGAGCTAAGTAAAAGTTTAGTTTTTTCATTAATAATTGTTATATATATATATACTGAAAATAGTACATTGTTAAACTCTTTTAATCTTTTTACTGTTTTAGATTAATTTATTTTTAACAAGTTGCACATACAAGTTGTGAAATGGCATTAAAGATACCTGATAAAATAATAAATTTGATGTAAGTAGTATAATAATGAATAAAGAAAATCACAATTCGAACTGAACCGTTTACGATATTAGGAGATTAGGCGAATGGGGGACATGAATTGATAGTGAGCCTAGAATTATCTCAAGCAGCCAATTAGCGAAATAGTGATCTAGGGCTATCATCTACTATACATGTACTTCTCACAATACACGCTATCATTCAAAAGATTGAAGAGCATTATTATTTTAAATCAGACAAATTTGTGATAAATAAGTAAATGTTACATAAGCTTATAGTTACTTAAGCATTAGTCTGCGGATTTTTATGCAAAATAAAAATTGTCTGCATCGATTGCAAGAAATAGAAACTAAATCGAATGCTATTTCTGCCCTTAATGATTTTAATAGAGAAGAAATCATATATTGCCATCTAAAATTTAAAAAATTTTACTACAATTTTGAATTTCATCTACTCAATTTTACTATAAATGCCCTAAAGATTCACAATTTAATAATAATAAATAATGTAATTAATGGTCAACTCTCTTACTGAGCCAAGATAATGAGCTAAATATTTTTGCAGTACACCATTTTTAATTAAAATGATTACTGAAGTGATACAGCCACAATTACTTTATCAACTATTCATATAAACACTTTTAATGAACAATTCATACTTCATTTGTAATCGTTCTTAACGCTCTATATTCTCTCGAATATTAGTTTCTGAAAACAAATATTTGTTGAAGTAAAATATTCTCTGCCTTTACAATTACTACTCCTGTACCTTCACGTGACTAATCCGATACTGGCAGAGAGAGTGTAACTTTTTCCCCTCAGTTCGTGCTCCCTCCCCTCATCAGCTAAACATGATACCTAAAAACGTTGTCAAGGCATAAAGAGTCAAATACGGAGAAAAAATATACAAACATTATCAGTAGACTGCAGATTTTATGCATTTATAACAGCGAAAAATCGGCTGATTAAAATGATTAGAGGAACAAGATTTGTTTTAAAATTCTCATTTTGCATAAAGATTCGCAGAGTCGAATGATCACGACAGTAAATAAATTCAACGAATGACGACTCGAAGTACCGAATATACTTACATCGCGATTCGCAGAATATTTTCAAGAAGAAGTAATTTTCTGCATTACATTTAGCACGGCATGCACGGCGTCTTTTGCGGAAAGTTTCGCGTCGCAGAAACGTAGACGCGAGATCCGCGAAACTTTCGGTTATATCCGAGAGAATTTATTGCCTCATTTGTCAGACCGACCATTCGTCGCACGTTTTACTCGACGGTTAAAGCTGAGAGGTGTCTGGCGATTGCGTCCCCACGAGAGCGAGCGAAACAGAGAGCCCCTTAATAAGCGAACTTCCTGGAACGCGATGAAAAATATGTTTTTGCAGGCACGCACGATACGTGTCACGATTTTATTATACCTGCAACTTCCGACGCTGCCACGTATGACGGAAATCGTGGAAAGAAGATGGTCGCACGAGTCGAGAGTGTCGAGACAATTGCGCGAATCAACAATTACCGACACTCCGCTCTTTCTTTTGTCTCGAGGTATTATCCGATGGGAATTGCATTATACGCTTTTATCCATTTATTCTAATTAAACTTTCGATATCTTTATGTAAATAGAAAATCGTCCCTTTCTTTGATCGCATTCGGCAATTCGATATAATCTATCGATATGTTCCCGAATTTATCTAATATTTCCAATTTTATTGTCTCGTTTTTGTCATAGATATGCATAAAATCAACAGTCCGATTGAAATATAATCTTCGTTCAAAAATTTCCTGTCAAACTATTATAACTTCACGAGAAAACGTCGTAGAATGTTCGTTCTGGTCTCATTTTAAAGCTTGGACTTTCTACTTTCGAAGTCCATTGTTCACTTTTCCCAACAAACTTTTTCGTACTACGTAACGGATGAGAAAGTGAACACACTTGTTTGTTTAGAAAAGTTTGCAGATTCGGACGTTTGTACAGAGGTTAAACAATTTTGTTTATTGAATGAAACTAACGTAGATTTAAAGATTGGATTTATTAGAATCTTTAATGAAAAGCGTGACGTCAGCATTAGAACAATGTATATTGTTATGTAGAAAATTTATAAATGCATACTCCTGCATTATTCAATAAAAAAATTTATTTTGATACATTTTCATATAAAAACGTACTTTCCTTAATAGATCAGATTTCTGTGTTTTAAGAATTCATAAAACTGTATACAATTTATGTTAAAGTTGCATTCGCTTAAACTATTTCAATATTTTTCTGGCCTTGTCACGGGAATTGTCATTTTCATCTGATTCTACGGATTTCATCTACTTGAGAAGATATATAGATTTTTGTATTGTCTGTATGAAGAACATGCCTAAACAAGCATAAAAAATGTAAATTTTGAAATGCGTTTAAACGAGTTTCGCTCACTGTACTGCGTCATCCGGTCCGAATACGTATGTAAATAGGTAGGTAAAGTCCTAAGAAAGAAACTAAGTTGTAGCATCTGTTGGTGGTAATTACGGCAGAAAATGTGTTTAGCATAAAGATTCGCGATCTAGTCATAGGTGCACAAGATGCATAGCGTGACATTAGTTACGGTCGAGTAGGGAATAAAAATGGAGGAGAAATGAATTTCATCGATTTGATCCGGGCATAGTGTTCCACTCGAGAACTCACCTGGTTAGGCTTGCCCTCATAGAGTAACCTGTACTCGTCGCCAAGGCCCTTAAGGGGCTTTGGCCGCGGCTTAACGAGAGCCATAGTCACGTTAGTGCCTATTCCTCGCATAATTGCGCTTAATGCTCGTGCTCGATGCGCTCACGTGGTCCCCGATATTATATGCGGCAGCGAGGTCGGAGCAAACATTTTGTTAAAAGAGGCCAAATCGGCCGCTTCCGGCCAGTCTTTTGCGCGCAGGCGACAGGTCAGCGGATGAGGCGGGGCAGCCATTTATGAACCTGCTGCACCTTAACAAATCCGCTGGCAGTGCACGCACGTGACAGCTCGATTTTTATATTGACGTATATAGTCGGGGCCCGATACTGCCATGGTTTTTTACGATTACGCGCGCGGCCAGTTGCGGACGCGCCTGGGTGTGGGTTGGAAATTTACCGGCGGGACACGCGAATGCGAAACTCTTTTTTCCCCTCCCCTCCCGCCCTTTTTCGGCTTCCTTTTTTTGTTGCTGCTTTCAAACGTATATTTGCTTTTGAGGGGTTGTTCGATTGATAGAAAGCCGGGCCGGGAATATTGTTTGGCTTTTATTGCAGGCTAGCTTGCGCTGCCGCGTTACATTATTTGCAGAAATGTGGATCGATTTAAAACGTTTTCCGAATGTCGATCGAGCGACGTTATGGTCGGTCTACCGTTTTTATCAGCGGCTCGAAAAGAATTTAAAACTGTTTGGTAGGCTCTGTTTGGAACTTTTTCGAAAAGCGTTCTCATACGATTAAATTCTAATGGAAATTAAAATATAAAAATTCTTGGAAGTAAAAGTGAACATGATCTGTGAGATATGAACATGAATATTTTTGTTTACTACAGAAATACATGTATTTCGTTCATACGTCTTGAAAGAGTTCTTTGCCATAAATACTGAATTGATTACAAATATTATTTAATGAGTAATATAATAATATTTAATAACTATCATAGTTAAATTGACATTCTGTATACGTTATTTATGTGTAATGTTTTGGAAATAATTCGGAGCTCAAAGATTGTTCTTAAATAAAGTCGAGAAAACATTCTGAATAAATTGTTTTCATGGGGGGAACCTTTGTGCTTTGTGGGAACCAATAATGCTGAATTATTTTAATATATTTTAATATCAGATGATTGAGACTTCTATTCTATTTCATATGTTTAAAGTTTTCCATATTCCTGTAGAATAAAAGTTTTGATATTTCAAGAATATAAATTAGACTCACGCGCCATGTGAAAATTATAATAAACAATAAAGACCATGTAAATGTTGTGTAAAAGAAACGAGAGATATTACTGGAATAATATTCTACATTTCTTTTTCAGGACACTAAGATCTAGAACAAATATGAAAAGCAATGTTAATAGAATAGAAAATTGTTACCTGATGGCCTCAAGAGTTAAAAGATAATTTCCTCATTGATAAAGTTAAATTTATTACACGCGTTCGTTGCTCTACATTATTATCCATGTCATTTATCTTTTGGAATGGTTTTGTATTTATATATTGAGGCTAATGTGCGTTTTGTAACATAATTTATTTATGGACAAGGTATTATAATACTTGTGTAAAGATAAACCGAAATACACAGTTAATGTCTCCGCGAGTACATCTCTCTTCTGCACATTTTTTCAATATGTATACAGTTTTGATTCCGTATTTCAGTTCGAAATTTCAGCAGTTAATCAATTATCCGATTGACGGTTACAATTGAAAAGAATGTAATCGTTAACCGCAATTAACGACTAAAGTAGGAATTTAATTGTTAATTGCAATTTACGATTGAAGTAGAAATTTATTCGTCGATCGTTGATTAAATTTTTGCCCAACTCTGGCTTCGGCAGATTTGGCAGGTACAATGGCTTATTTTATTGTTTATATATAGGACATTTTTCGGGAATCGTGTATTTAGTGTTCAGATACTTCCTGGGTCCACTGTATGTTATTAAATGCATTTATTCCCGATTATAAATATTACTAAATATTGGGTTGGCAAGAAAGTAATTTCGGTATTTGAAGGTGTGAAATAGAACCCAATTTTTTTTATTCAAACAATGAACTTTTATGAACTATTATGAAGCTACCAGAAAGATGGCTAAAGATCATCGAACGAAATGGAAAATATCCTAAATTGGCTTTTATTTCACCTTAAAATACCGAAATTACTTTCTTGCCAACCCAATAGAATAGATTCGATCAGTACTAGGTCACACCCGAACGAAATATAAAATTCTGAACGAAATAGCAAAAAAAAAAATGAAATCCTAAATACTTCATAAACACTTCATCCTACGTATGATTTCGGACAAGTGACATCACGCTCTCAATTCGCGCAATAGTTCGCCCAGTAAAGATTTCGCTAAATTTCGTTCCTGACAATCCTGTCTAATAAACAAAGTCCCCCAGTGTAGCCGGTGTTTTCACGGCACCAATTCGAAAAGCGCGTGGATAGGGATCAGCAAACACCGCGAGCAAAATAAGCGCTCGAGTATCGCGCGAGCGCGCGAAAAAAGAAGAAGAGGGAAAACAAAAGGAACTACTTCCCAAATATCACCGGGCGGGCGAGCGGTCAGTTCACAGGCCAGCTCCTTTACACGGTCGTCGAATTAAAATTCGACTTCCGGTGGGCCGGCTCGCTATCTCAGCCCGAAACCGTGACGATAAAGTAACCCGAAGAGCGTTGTTGCGCGAGGTCGGATAGGTGGATATGTGGATAAGCAGCTGGTGCCTCGCGGCTCGGCCCGGCCCGGCTCGGTTTGGTGCGATAAAATTCGTGCTCGCGCTGTGGTGCTCGCACATGCTCGCCTCGCGAATCGAAGGCTCTCTAATTCATATTCCTGCACCTGACTGACCTCTTATTCTTCGGCCAGCATCTCATTTAACACCCCCGCAGGCTAGCGCCGAGCATCACCTGCGCTAAGTCTTCACGTGTTTTCACGGGGCACGTGCCCTCTCGGACGACCGCGGCGCGGCTTCACGGGCCGAGGCTGCTAATTTTCACCTTGAATATTATTCATACCATTCGCAGCGGGGTGCAGCTGGTGCCAGCGATACCTGTGGAGGAGTGTGCACGTGGCTACTGTTCTTCCCCTGCGGGATTCCTACGATACTGGGCACGGTATAGCTCGCTCAGGTCGCGCACGTTTGGGAAAATACGCGCGACACGTGTGGAATTGGGAACGGACCTCGACTCGGAAAGTATGGCAACGATCGCAATTTCTGAGGACATGGGCACAATTATACTGTTCGGTCCTGTGCATGTGAAATGTCCGATTTTGGACGCGGCGACGAAAGTTCTTCTGAATAAAAGTCGGGGACGAAAAATCGAACACTCTGTTTCAGAGGTGCGCATTAATAATGTGGCCTTACGTCGCGTCTTGAACGGGACCGTCCCGTTTTTAGGTAGTCGGGCGGACGTTGTCCCCAAGCATTTATCCCCAAGAATGTCGCGTTTTTAGAAAGAGAACAACCCGCGGTAACAATTTCAAAAAAGGACGCGAAAAATCTAAAAATCATCCGACGAGTTGAAGAGTTTGTTCTTCAGGAAAATATACGACCACATAAATTATTTATTTTCACGTGCTCATCCCGGTTCTTTTCATTAATAAATAGAAACTATGAAGAAATACGCGTTTTCTTGAATACACATGCTATTACCGAAAAATTAATAGATGTCCCGTTCTGAGGAAAGAAATAAATGGTCACGTTAGGCATTAATCAATTAAAATTTTAACCAAGATTGATAGCCTAATAATATTATATGTTGCGAGGAGTTTCCAGTATTTAATATAAACAGTTCAGTTTGTTCGCTGCATAAAATGGGTCGTGGGGAAACATCAAGAGTGTCGGAAATGGAAACCGCCATTGCTTATCTTCCTTGTTCGAATGTTTCATTAAACGCAACGTACCCAATTCTGAATCATTAAAACAGTTTAGCAGAAGAAAGTCACGCGCGGATTCTCTGAAAATTATGCATTCTACTATGACTGTAAACAACGAAGTGCATCAAATTAATTTGACTGTTTTTAATTGAACGTGGTAGCGAACATGTTAAGAGAGCCTAAAAATTTTAGGTGGGTTAGAAAACACAGTGCAGAGTAGCAACAGTTTGGTTGAACAAAAAGTTGTTCATCTGAATAACAGTACAAAGTCATTGAAATCGGTGAGGAATGGCCTATTGTAAATAATTACCTTGATCCCGTTCAGGACACTAATAATTATCCTTTTAATACGAGCCATTCGCAAGATACAAATCATGTCGAACACATTTGATGAATCGCAATCAGATAACTTTAATATTCAATATAGTGTCCGGCATAATGACCGTCGTCGTTAAGGTGTTGAAATGGCCGTGCCTAAACCCGCGACGAAAAATTACAGAGGACGCTCCATACATTCGCCCGAGAATTGCGATAAAGATCATGTAGATTAATGCGGTTCATCCTGATAAGAATCGTTATCATCGGGATCGATCGCGCCTCAGGGTCGACTCGAAAACCGCTCTCGCGAAATAATTATCGCGGTCAAAAGCAACGGGTCCCGTGCGTCGGGGTGCGTAATTGCCGACGCGCTTTTAATTCAGCACCGGTTATCTGATATGTTAACTCGTTCATGCTGGAACACCACCCAATTATGACAGTACAGATTGACCGGAGCTGACGTTTACGATTGCGAAAAGATTGGAGGCATTTTACTGATTTGCAACTCTCAGAGCGCAGGTCTGCACTTTCGTCAATTAATTGAACGACGGCTGTTCGTGTGAAAAATTCACAGCATTTTTAAATCGACTACGGACTTCTCTACAGCTTTGGATAATATGCGTATATGTTTTTAATAATTACGAAACTGTGGATTTCTGTATGCAATAAAAATTGTCTGCACCAATTGCACGACACAGGAGCTACATTTATATCTGCTTTAATAATTTCAGTAAGTTGAAAATAAGACAATATTCTAAATAAATCGTTTACTATTTTGCATTCTTATTTTTGTCGTGAATGCATAAAATCCATAACCTGATAATTATATTACCAACATACTACCATTACTTATGAAGGGTTCTCAGACAAAATAAACTTCTCTAGTCTATGACCATTTTCTAGATTCTAGAAATTGCAATTCAGCATTGTATTCACATGTATTAATAAACAATAAACTGTAGTACAATTTTATTGATTTTGTAAAATAATTCACTGAATAGAAAGTACAATACGACAATATTGAAGAGCCACAATAGCAGTATTGAAAATGTTTCAACAAATCCACATATTAAAGTATTTGAAGAAATGGGGAGTAAAATTACTGCAGTTACGATCTATCTATCTTTAATTCGGCAGACGCAACAGTATTATGAGACAACAGGTTCGACATCTTCAATAATATCGTCAATTTGAATAATTTTTATGATGTCCTGCCATTTTATAATTTCTGAAATCTTGAATGGATTCTGCAAATTCTATTTTGCCTGTAGTTTCTTATTATAGACTACTTTCTTCAGGAAGAAATCTAGACCAATTATTTATATTCTGCACAAGGTCTCAACATTCTTTACGCTATATGTATATGTGTTTATATGTAATAGATGCATAAAAATAGTCATTTTATATTTATTGCATTATTATCGACTTGTTCAAGCCATCAATAGAAGGAATACATTTTAACTTCAGTTCCCTCCAACTGACTTGAAAGCTCAAGCTACTTATTTATTTCTTGTTTTATCGTATTCACTCATTCTTTAAACATTGATAAACATTTTCACATATATTGTGGCCCGCATGGTATGTTCACAGGATGAGGGAATCGATTATATCGATCGATATGATCGAGCGAACGTAACTTTTCTAACTAACATAAGTTACACGTCACGCATGACAAACAAGGATGCCTCCGATCACAGTATTAAATGTTATCATATTATCATATTGTTGTAATGTTTAAATTAAATATATATATTTAAATTTGTAGATAAAGATTCTCCGAATTAGCTCTGCATCTTAGAAATAAAACAAAGTGAAACTTGAAATCCTTTCAAACACCGAAACCGTTCCACTAGATTTCGTATTTGTGGATAGAAATTATATTACTGCATTTTCGTTACATAATTTGCACTATGCTATGATACCACAGTATACATAATAAAAATACTAATAATTACAAGTGACAAAATTTTTCTGAATATTTTTTCTACTAACTTAAACTACGTTTTGTAGTGAAAAAGGAAGTGTCCACATACTTTTGAGTGGTAGTGTATATACAGTGAGCCACGAAAGTATTCGAACGCACTTTAAAACAATATAACTATTTTATAATTGTACCAAACGACCTGATTTTTTTTATAGTCAATTAGAAGCATTGGTTTTCTAAATGATGTGCAATAAAGATTTTCCTACAAAACCTACAAAACCAAAATCTAAAATCTACAAAACAAATATTTTAAATTTTCATGAAGGATCCAAATAAAAAGTTTTAAAAAATGCCTCTTTTATTTTTGCATGTAACCTTGTAAATTATAATTTTTGAGAAATCGTGGCTCTTGGGTGGCTCGTGGGTATTCTAATCTGATGTGCGAATAGTTTTCCAACAAAGAATGTAACATTCTATCACCTTTAAAACAACCACTCAACTTCGAAATCACGTCTACAAACCGTTTACCGGTTCTGATGTACGAAACCATTACAAGAAGTGTGTCGGCCGAGAAAGAAGGTAATGGCAGTCTTCTGCAGAAAATAATTTCCTATCTTAACGAAGCAGTTGCTTTACCGTTTACCAATACCGGATTTTGACACTCGTCGGAGGAAGCGTCGTTTCCTGGGCCCCCCTTTATTGTTGTTAATGAAGAACGTGTCGATCTAATGCAGAAACCATGTCGCAGTCATCGCTGACTTTACTTCTACCACTTGACCCCGTTAATTGTACGCTCGCTTCCGTTGCTTTTTTCTTTACGATTCTGCAAAACCGTATATCCTTTACACGGACTATACCTTGAACGAATATTCGCTTCACAATTACTCATATCACACACACTCTTATTGCTCTGTCGTCTAGTATGTACGACTAATTTTTTTGTGTGTGTGCGTTTGTTACATCTCGGATATTAAATTTAAATTGGAGGTTCAAAATAAGGTATTGTGTTATCGCCACAGTTATTCATTTTTATTGTAAAAAGAATATACTGTGTATTTAAAAGATAAAACAATGAATACCAGTACATGATTTTGATGTATAGTTAAAAATTATTTTGTCACATTATGTTTTATTATACAAATAATATATTGTATTTTTTTTTTGCAGATGAAAATCATTAAAGTACTAGAAATTCTTGCTCCATACGATTTTTACGTGTGACTATCAATTAATTTAGAAGGTATCGCATTATTCCCATGATTATTCAGTTTTATTATAATGATATTCTAAATTTAAGTGCGTTTATAAGATGAAAATAAAAAATAAAACAAGCAGGCAAGGAGCAGTCTACGTATATTCTGTAGGTTATGCACCACTGAAAAGAATTGTCGAAAATAATCAGAGAGCAAATAATACAATTCTAGCTGATTGCCTCTTTCAAGTACAAACATTTTCGAGACACCCTGTATAAATGTGTTGAACCGAAAATTCCGATTTATAGATCCAAATGAAAAGATTGAAACAACTTTTTATCTATACCAGTATTGTTTAATTCCAATGTGCGGAATTTTAATTTGCAATTCATTTAAATGACAGATTTTAAAACAAGCAGTTCGACAATCTGATCAACTAACATATACTGACAAATGAGCACGATCTACTGTTAGAATGACCTAGTATATAATATCATTCTACGAATTTTACAAGAAACAGCACTATTCCGTGTCTGAAAGTACAATGAGTAATAGAGACTTCCTGCACCTGTTCCTAAGTCGGTTTATTGTCCTCAGTTTCTAAAACGGGCGGACATTGTTGTAGCGAGACCACGAGTGGAAAGGAAATATCGTTGTTCTAGCCCGTTAGCATGTGATTATTAATCACTCGGGCTTTTTCAACGTATTTCCAAAGTCGCCAGCGTGAAATACGCCGCATCCGGAAAGGGGAGCGTTTAAACGCGTAAACCGTTCGATGTCGAAGCGCGTGAACCAGAGTAATGATCAAACTTGAACTGCTTTGCGTGTCATTCACAGCAATGTGCCGAAGGTAGGCGTACCAAGAAAGCATAGTTGGGAATTAATCAATTAAAATTTTAACCAAGATTGATTGATTACTGTGTACGATTGAAAAAGGTAATCATTGAAAAATGGACGATTGATGAAGTTAATCGTCAATTGTATATTAAAAAAAGGAATCATCGAAAAATCGGTCATAAATGCATAAAATCCGCTGTCTGCTCATCAATCACAATCAATATCCATCAATGAATTATGAATGAAATGCCTTTTAAGTTAATCCAAAAGGCCAAAGCCAAACCTAACCCACAATCAACCAAGATTCTTTTAAATCTCCAAGAAAAATTGAAATACTTAATTTCAAGTCTGCATAGTAATTTTGAACGAATTTCGTCTAGGTCTGGGGTTAGATTTTGGAAATTTCATTCCTTACGCTAATATAGTTTCAGTAGATTTAAAAAAATTATGTAAAAAAAAGAGAATAAAATGTAATAAAAGTGTTTCAGTTCTATTCTTCCATTTTTGCCTAGAACGAGTCACTAAGAACATCGCGTTCGGTTAACGCAATTCGTAATGCTGAGAGACAGTCTCTTCGGGCAAATAAATTCTATGAAATGAAAAAGATAATGGCAGCTCGAGGTAGAAAGATAACGGTGAAAGAAATTTACAACCTGCTTGTTAGGTCGGACGTCCAGATATGGAATTGTTAGGGATTGATAAAGAGTTTCATACGTATCATTCACTATTGGTCAAGCGGAAGGAGGCCGTAAGAGGAATCTCGCGCAAAAGGAATGGCTAGCAATCTTGATATAAGTAATGCATTTCTTTTATATCTCCACGAGATAAAGAATAATGGATAGGGCTCGGTCACGTCGCGCGGAAAATATGATACCTCCGCCTTTGCGAGGATCCACGGGGATGACGATAATAATAACTCGCTGACCGTTCGCTTCGCGACAATGTGTGACCGTCACGGGATCGGAAAATTTAAAGATCCCTCGATACCAAGCAGATTTTTATCCGTCCATCATAAGTAACTGCCCCCTACAAACTTGCACTGCTTCGATATATTGCTGGTTTTAGAGCCACTTGCACAAACTACTTTACATTAAAGCCATCAATTTTTACGTAAAACCTACAACGAATTTTTTTAGTTTTTAAGTTTATTTACTCATTTTTTGAAATTGAAAATATACATTTGGCGACATTGTAGTTTAAAAGATTTTTATACTGTGGCTGTAATAATCCAAAACCCATCAATAAACCCGTCAATAAAAATATAAAATTTGATCATCACCGTATTGAAATGAAGTAATATCACTGTATAGTATCTACAAAGCTATAAAACAATTATGAAACGAAGAAATAACTTCAGTTATAAATAAGTAAGCTTAGATCTGAAATAAATAAAAATCGTATTAAATTCTGGCATATTTTATATCCTAGAATTTTTTGAAAATTATCAAAAGCCATAATTGCGTAAAGAACCGCAGTCTAATTATTGAGAATATATAAGAATCGATAGTTGTAGAATAGATTCGATCAGTGCAAGGTCACACTCGAACGGATCCTAATTCAATTTCGATTCCCATTCAGGAAAAGAGATTTCGTAATGGTCGTTTAAAAAATGAAGTCGGTGCGCGTGTTATAAAAAGAAACTTGTAGTATTTCAATTTAAGTATCCAATATAATCGCACGTAGTTGAACAGCGGCCGTAATCATAAAATTTCAAGTACTATATTAATCACATAAAACGCACCTTGTAACAACCACGAAACTCGAGATAGGGTTCCCCGTGGTTAAATTCTTGGCGGTGATGCGGCTGATACGGGCTCACTTAAATGAGATGATTAATCGAGGGTATACGAGAAATGAGCCAAAGGTGTGCCCGAAAAGAATTAACGCCGCTTTAGCCATACAAACGGAATCTTTATTTCGGCGACCAACCGGCTGGGATATATCTCCGCAAGATTAACCGTTCAACACACTCCTATCGCCGCATAATTAACGCGGTGACCGCGCGCATATTTGCATTATCAACGACTTGTATCGTCACGCGGAGGGGCAGATGCTAAGATCAAATTAGGCTCTCGTTAGAAACTCGATGTTATGTCCCTGCGTTCGCCGCTGTCCAGCGAAACGCAATCCAAATGCGCCGTATGTAACCCGACGCCTATACCCGCACATACTACACAATATTCAGTGTTTGTCGCGTACATGTATTCAATTGTTTTTATACTATATGTATCAATAGTAAAGAAGTCCGAGCGAACTATAGCATCAATTAGATGTACAGGGTGGATCTATACTTCTGGATCGGCGGACATCTGTAAAAAAAACTTGCCGCAAAATTGTTTATGAGAAAGAAAATTGTTGTTAAAGTTCGTGTTTACATCAATAGCTTCTATGTACTCATCGAGAAGAGAAAGAGTTTGAAAGGAGCCACATGTCGCAAACGAATAGTGGCTGCCCTTTACTTTACCGGACTCGTGCCTTTCTCCTATAAATTATGATGTATTGGGTATGTAATCCAGTAGATTTGGACCCGGGGCGGCTGTAGATCGAAGTTTCGATCCTGTAGGATCAATGGTTCAGGAGTTATGCTTGCTTGAAGTTGAGCAATCTGCAGTGTTTTTGACAGGAATGTGCGCCGCATGCTGAAAGATTTTCAGCATGCGTATAACTAACATACATCTACAAAACGTATATTTTAAATTTTCATTACGGGCTCTAATAAAAAAAGTTATAAATGGTACATTGTTTACTTTCTCATGTAATTCTTAGCAATTTCAATTTTTTCAAAATCTTTTTCGCGTGTCGTTTGGTAAATCAATTCGTCTAATTGCTCAAAAAGAATCGACTGGTCCGATGATAAAAAAGTTATACTGTTTTAAAGTGCGTTCAAATAGTTTCGTGTCCACTGTAAACAAATGAAACACTTAAACTAGTAGGCAGATGTTGGCAACAAAATTGGGAAATAATTCGGAGTGCGAAGGGTTAATAAGTTCCATAACTCTTTCTGGTATCGAACAGTGTAACACCGATAAGTTGTTAAATATTCCCCGAAAATGATGGAGCTAATAAAACAGCGGACAACTATTGGCTGTATAAGTGTAATACGGCGAGAAGGTTGCAGTTTGATGCCGAAATAATATTTCCCGAATGGTATGTGCACGATATATATGTATGCTATGAAAGCGTAGGAGTGATATACGGTCGGGTCCGGGCCAAAATCACCTTCGACTTGATGGAGTGCTCGGAGATTCCCCTGCTCCCAGATCTGCTCCCCGTCTACGGCACGTCTGAACGTCTGACCAACGTCCAACGTGTTTGTTCACCCCTGAATAAAGCGGCTTTCCTCTACTCGGGAACGCTTCTTATCGAGAAATATCATTTTATTTCATTTATGGCCATAACGTCGAAGGGGGATTCCTCTCGCGGGTAACTCCTATAGTTTTATTGGGCTTTTCGAATCTCGATCATATATTTCAGACTCGGCCAGCCGCCACCCTCCGGTCACTGTTCAATGTCTCGCGATCGCATCGCGTCAGAAAGAATCCTGCTTTTTATTACCGATCAATTAGCCGAGTTTTCGCACCGCAGGCTTCTAATTAGAATTTAGCAGCTCAGAGTTTAAGAGGTGTAATATCAAAATGTGTCCAAAATAATTGGAGATGTTTGATGGTCACCCCAGTCTCCGAATATTTCAAATAAAAATTTAAACGCGTTGGTGCCAATTCTATGTTGCAGCCAAGGGATCCTATCGACAAGTTTAAAATGCAATAACGAAATTATTTTCGTTAAAATAAAAATTAGGAGTAACATTTTTAATTTATAGTTTAATGTAATCTAGTTTTTTGGTAATAAATGTTGTGTTCTATATTTATTTTCTTTTGCTACTATTATTATGAAACAAATTAAATTCATCAACTGCTACTGTTATTATGGGACAGAGGGAGCACTAACCAGTAGAATTAATCTACTTAGTTTTTGTAGTATGTAATTGGAAAGAAATATATTCATTCATAATATATTGGAAAGAAATGTTCGTTAATGATATTGATAGATATTTGTATAGATACGATAAAATTGAGCAAACTTGGAACACAAGCGGTACAATATTTCCATTGTTCGTTTATTAACATCATATAAGCGCATACGTGCAATGTTTCAATTTAATTTTCGAATTATCGACCATCCCTTGTATAAGTCGAAATTTTCGACCTCACAATTTCGATAAACGTATCAGAATAAAAAGTCCGACATTGCTATACAGAGATGCAGTAATTTTTCAGATTGCACACAGCGAGGGAAATCATTACCGATAAGTGACATACATAGTCGCAGCTTGTGAAACATGAAATTGTTATTCTTGCCTCGGTCGGAGAACTGGCGCGCATAAACCCAGAATGCGATGTTTCCATATTCTACCATCTCCGTGCACGGCTCGCATCACGTATATATCGTCGAATCACGTCCCGGACCCGGCTGATCCATATCGGACGGAACGCGCGAGTTTCGGAGCCGTGCAATCGAACGTTTGCATCACGAATCGGATGCTTTCCCTAAATTACTTGTGTTATAATTCTGCCAATTAGACGAGGTTATAGCTGGGTAGCTGTTCTGTTATTCGTAGACTCGTGTCCCTCACAATAAACGAGTAAATGCTGTTCAGAGTTGGGCAAAAATTTGATTTAAATAAAAACTTTCGATTAAAGTATATATAGGTTTAGTGGAAAAAACCCACACAGACATTTTATTCGAAATATTTATTTAAATAAAATTTTTGCCCAACTCTGGTTTCAATTCATGATTAGTAGACTGCGGGTTTCATGCATTTATAACATAATGGGGAACGTACAATTTAAAACAGTGGACATATTCGAAAGATCGAGAGCCACCAGTGTATTAATTTCAGCTTAATAGTCTTGCAATCAATGCAAACACTTTTTATTTTGCATAACGATCCGCAGTATAATGATTACCAACACATTCCTGACATTTTTCTGATTAAAACGATACCAAACACGCCGTATATCGGAGCTCGTTTGCTCGTTTAATTCACGATTCAGTGGAACCTCGACTATCCAAACCGATGATATCCGAGTTCTCCATTAATACGACTCATTGTATGTATAAATCAATACAGCAGTTACGAAACTAGAATGTCTATATTCCTTTGATCAGTTCGGATAATCGAGGCTCCACTATATCGTGGATTAAACGAGTAACTACGATCCGATCTGTATCGTGTTCGGTATCGTTTCAATCGGAAAAGACTCGGGAATAAGTTGGTAACAATTCCACAACAAAACTCGTTGGTTGTGCAATAGTTTTATCATTGTTTACTCGCTATCCTGGATTACGTTCGAAGCTAACAACAAAGGATAGTATCAGCAAACGATATGAGTGACATAACTGTAACAGCCTCTTCTGCGGTCCATTGTAGTGAAAATCTGTCGGGCGAAGGACGGGCTCATTACGCACAGAACAATCCCATGGCACAGTTAACGAATGCAGGGAAGAAACCACCTGCCACCCCCGCTCGAGTTCGAATCTTTCCCGGGCGAGCGGTGATGCATGACGGGTTGCCGGAGGATTTATGCCTGCGTCGCGCGCCCGCCAACGATCCATTTATTCGATATCGGAATATGGAAATATTACCCCGGTGATGTCTCGGGTTACTCCGTGGGACCCCTACTCACCTTGAATCCGTAATACTCCCATGGGCGAAGCCCGCATATCCGTTCGACTCTCTGTGTCGTCTCCCTTTGCCGCGCTCTTTCCCCTCCATCTTTTTCTCTCTCTCTCTCCCTCTCTTCTTCTCTCTCCGGCATCGTTCTCCTCGTAATATTCGCTCTATCAACCGCGAACAAGTTTATATTTGCAAGCGGGAAGTGTCACTTTATAGCTTCCCGTGGAAATGACCCCTCGTGTGCCTTTTCCTCGGAGAACATCGATAAGCGGTTGAACGCGAGGGTGTTTTTGCACCGGGGGTGTGTGCGGTGGCACCCAGGCACGGATTTAGGGGTAGCTGCAAGGAAATATTGAAAGTGAGCGCCTCCACGGAATACGAAAGCAGCCGACTCGCGACGCTACACACGGCCTGACCTAATCGAGCCAAGTGGAACGCACGTGGAATTTCGCTCTCGCTCTATATTTTTCATGGATCCGGCTGTCGGTCATCGCGGACACTCCATGCCCCGGCGCGGCGCTTTCTGCGGGGAAATCCTCCGGTGTGCCGCTCGCCAATTCGGTTTATCGTTGCGAAATTTTTTAGGTATTATCGAGTGCAACACTTTGGTAAACAAATAGCGGAACAGGTTCACCCCAGAGTTGGGCATTAATCAATTAAAATTTTAGCCAAGATTGATTCATTGATGTGTTCGATTAAAAAAGTTGATCATTGAATAATGGACGATTGATGAAGGTAATCGTCAATCGTTAATTGCCACACGGTCTATACACTCTAATTTCAGCAGTTAATCAATTATCCGATTGACGATTAAAATTGAAAGGAATGTAAGTTAAAAGTCAGCAGATTATCATTTTCAATATCACTCGATCGTGTGTGTGTTTCATGAGCGTCAGTCTGTACAGGAGAAGATGACTACCACCAGTTGAACGATATTCGCACGTATTAATCTGTTGCCCTCGAAAAGTTAGGGGTCGCTGATCAATGGTTGACCCGTGCTGTCCAGTTCGGTCGGTCAACGTATTGGACGTGAGATAAGATCGGTCACTTCGAGGTACTAACAGCTGATCAACATACACCACTGGTCAGCTCCTACGATAAAAGTGCCTCTCACAAGCTTATTTTCATATCTTAGCAGCATTTAGTAAACAATCAATTCTTTCATTATTCGTTTTTATTTCGTTTTCGTATTTCATTATAATGTATCCTCCACAACAAAAAATCATCGACGTTTCTTGCAACTTTTTACTGGCAAGGATTTTTTACAAGAAGGTAAAGAAATCAATGTATATATACTCTTTCACCAGTTACGACCTCTTCCAAACGCGTATAGTATAACATTTAATATGAATCCAATGGCGTCGTAAAAAATTTTTATTTCGAGAAGAAACGCTGTTGGTTTATGGCAGAGCCCGAACATAATACCGTGAACTGCTGAGAAAGTAATGTGATACACAAAACTCCTGCATTAATCGATCGAGTGATTTAAAAACAATATAAAATTATTATTCTGTTTTTTCTCGACAGTTTGTCTTAAGTAAGAACACGTTTAGAATTTTTTAAATGTAAATAAGTGTGTGTTTTTAATTAAGCTAAGTAAGTTTTGTTGGGGAACGCTGCAAAAATAAAAATATGGTATTAAATGATCACTATAATTAAACTGTATAGCTAACCTATCCATTTACTACATTCATTTTAACAATATTTTATTGTTCTACCGAAAACCGCTCTGAACGACTACTTTTCGTTCACTATTTTTTACCTATGTATGAACTTTCAAAATAAAAATGTATGCAGAACAAGTTATAATATTCAGAACTTGTATGTAGAATTCACAATTAAATTTTTCACTGGAGCGACAAATTCACTGAATTATTATTATCACTGGACAGCGGATATCTTTATGCAAAATAAAAATTTTCCAAATTGGAGACAACAAATTGAAGTGAATTCGAAGTTTATTTTCTTTCTTAACATGTGTTTAAGAGGTTGTTAAAGTGAAATTCTCCTAATGTTTTTACTTGTTTTAAACTACACCTACTCATTTTTGTGATAAATTCTTTTAAAAAGTATTGATATCTGCAAGTCGCAAAAATATATTTAGCAACATAGTGGGGAACGTTACCTTTGTGATTGATAATGAATATATTTTTCGTATATAACAAATTCGATTAGCACACCAACGTCAACACGTTGAATATTTAAGAGTATCTGACAGCACGTATTATATTCTTCTTTAAAATAATAAACTACATGTGAAACGCCATACTAGCGAGTTCGAGTACGTTCGAACGTAAGTGTACGGAAAAATCGAACAGTTTCGAACGACGACATTCGAACCTAGTAAAGCTCGCGAGCCTCGTGGTAACGTTCGATCTCTTACGGGAATTCGAACGCTTGGGGACGTTCGAACACGTTCGAACTTTCAATTCTCCGACGCTTGAGAGCGAGCTATCGACGTCTGCCCTCCCCCGAAGTCGCAAAGAGCACATGGTCACCGAGAATCGGTCAATAGTGTAAACCCGTAATGAATCGAATGAAAATTTCGGCTTTTATTCTTTACACGGTATACGTATACAGTGAGCCACGAAAGTATTCGAACGCCCTTTAAAACAGAATAACTTTCAAAGTTATTCTGAAATTTTGAGCATGTGTATAACTAACATAGATATTTACAAAATATATATTTTATTTTAAAAAATGCCTTTATTACTTTTGTATGTAATCTAGTAAATTATAATATCTAGAAAATCTTTCTTTCATATCATTTCATAAACCAATGCTACTAATTGATTATAAAAAATCAGGTCGCTTGGTACAATTACAAAGAAAATTAGAAAAGAAAATTATGTCGTTCCAGTTTGTTGCAATTCTGTCAGAAAATTTTTATTTTGCATAAAGTTCCGCTGTCTACTTATGACAATAACAGTAATAGAAATAATCGCAAACAGATTTCTCACTCTCTCTCCCTCTCTCTCTGTTACCAAATTCCATAAAACAATTAAGGAATGCATATACATATACTTGATCAATCTTGTCAAAAACCTGAGAAAAAGAAGATTGATCAAATAGTGAAAATAATATATTAACACTCTTGAAATTTTTAAATCTTTTTACTATTTTAAATGGCACCAATTCATTTTTGTCGTAAGTGCATAAAAATCCGGTTATTCAAGCAGTAAGTTTAGTGCTAAAATCCATCATTTCGATCACTTAAACAATTAAGGACTAAATTGATCCTCGAATCTTCCACGGATATCCCTCTATCGATAACCAAGGATATTCCAGCAGAGCCTGTCGGATAATTAGCCGCGCCGGGCACTAGCGTCGTTCAGGAAAATTGTCAACAGGGTTTCGGTACAAAGCATCGGGTATGCGCTATTATATCCGCGGCGTTGTGGCCGGAGGAGGACGTGATCGTCGGATTTTCGTAGCAACAAATCCTAACATACCTGGCGGAGTCCCGTCGAAGAAGCGAGAAGAAGAGCCTGCGGGATAGGGAGAGCCGCTAAGTGACTAATTAATCGGCGATACCCTTTCACCGCGGTGTTATTAATGCCCCTGAAAGTAATACACGCGCGTGGTAGACCATTAAAACGCCAGAGGTGAATTTACAAGTCGCGAGGCGCTTAGTTTACGACGATGCGCTTAGGCCGAGTAGCTCGAGGTGTTGGCAACGATCCCTGTTTTCTTGTCGCGCGTTCCTGAACGCTTGACACGTTCGAACCGGGCCGAGAAGACAAGGCCACGGCCCTGGGTTCCTTCACCGTGAGGATTTCATGCCATAATATTATATCGCTTGATTAGACTCTCTTCAATCCCGTGTAGCCCCCTCCACTTCTTCCATCTTGCTAGCCTTTTAACGCCTGCGATTTATCTTATCGGTACTCCACATCTGACATTCCTAGTTCGATTTCGCGGAAACTGATCGAATAACACATATTCTTCAAAATTATCCGCATTAAGAAGCACATTATTCACGTGTTTGTTTCTACTACAGTAGAACTCCTAAATGTTCCACTATACTTATATTTTCTTTATGTAGAGTGTATACAATTCTATAGCTACACCTTTTACTGTGTAAACCTTGATGCTTGAACAATGGCGTTAATCGATACTGATGCTTAATGTTTTATGCGCGACTTTTGAAGCTTAGTTAAAGCTGCTGAAGCCATCCCCAAAGTGGTAATGTACAGAATTAATTTAGACTTAAAGGCACTGTGCATATAAATATTGTTTCATCGGATATTAACGCTTTGGGGATGGAATGTTTTCTTTTTTTTCTTTTACGTCGCTTTTTTAACTGCTGTGGTTATTTCGCGACGGGACCTACAGTTTTTATAAGGTGGGTTCCGAATATTTCCGAAGGTGAGAAACGCGTAATTTGGAGTAGGAATATTTTTGGAAATTGTTTGGACTAGTAGAGAACGGCGGAATTAAATTATATTATTTTTGTTTCGAGAATTCGTCGTGTATACAGCAAAGTTGAAATCTGCGAGAGTTAAAATTGCCTTGAATATACAACAATACACAGCAGATATTAATCTTTCTGCTTTCTGTACCTAAATATGGAATCACCGTATGTTGGCATTATTTCGCGCGTGATATCTAATGAAAACTTTAAGAAAGTACTGACTACAAATTCTAGTCCGGTTCTTGGCGTGTTTTATCCACAGTAACGTTTTAAAATAAGTAATACATACTTCAACGTACTTTTAAGTAATACTTTACAGTAGAAAAAGTGTCCTTTTTTATCAAATGATTATCCATTTATTATACATTATATAATTTTCTTCTTCGTAGAAATGAATTTCATAAAATTAATTTCGGGTCACCCCAAGATAAATGAGACACCCTAAATACCGAATAAATTAATGAATATTAATGTACCACTCTCTGTATTCAGTAATTATCTTTAGAATAAGATTTAGAATAAGCCTTAAAATATTTTTGTTATTTGTAATGGTCTGAAAAAAGGTCGGTACAAAATTCAGTATGTATATGAAAATTAATGAGCAGTTCATACAGAAAGAGCGAATTGTAAAGTCATAATTGTACAAGTTACAACAATAATTCACCGGAGGACGAACACGGCCCCTTTTCTCGAACTTAGTAAAACGCCAGCAGCCGTACAAAATTAATTTCTCGTGGGAGGTGTTGCGAATAGAACATTGTAATGAGAACAACGCGATTGCAGTCGGGCGCGTGGAAGAAATATGGCCGGCTGGAATAATTGTAGCATAAATCGCGGAAAGTTTTGGTAATGCTGAACTCGAAGTAGTTTCTCACCGTGTGCGCAAAGTGTACCAAGAGGTACAATGCGGCGAACCTAATACTTTCACCCGCGATATTCCTAATATTTCCAAGTGTGCTCTTTTTGAATTTGTTCACAAATTTCATTGAATTCACGAACTCGTACATCTGCGGCAAAATGAATGAGAGAAGCTCACTGCATAAAACATGAAAGAATATTTCAGAATTTTTTCACGGCTCAAATTGAGGTGTTCATGAAGAAATTGTTAACACATTAAATCGATAAAATTATAATCTCGTGCCTATCTTAACATTTTATAAAGTATGTTACAGTTAAAATTTACATCTTCATAAAGAACTCTCTTGTTCACATTAAATCGATAAAATTATAACCTCGTACTAACATTTGATAAAGTGTAAAGACTATCACAGCTGGATTCTGTGCCTCCTGTACGAAAATTGTCCTTGACCGGTTTCCGCAAGGTCAAATCTTTTATTGTTGCATCGTACTCATCGAGAGTTAAGAATTTTTCTTACTTAAAGTTCTACAGATGTTCAACGTAACTGATATCTACTTTTCATTAATGTCATAAGTGAACTGTTTCGTTTATAATTTTATACATTTATAGCCGGCCAATGTGAAAACACTGTTACTAGCGCGTCACCTAGTTAGAAATGCACTAATAGATTAGATTCCCGAAGTTTTCGTTGGAGCCTTTTAGCAGAACCCTGTATAAGGCACGTGAAGATGGAAGTCGACGCGCAGACTATTTGAGCACAAGGAATGAAATCCACAGTGCGGTAAATTAAAGTGCTTTGTTTTAATGCTGTTATAAGAATTACTGCTCTCAGACCTGCCTCTTAAATCTTGTCAAGCTTCCTTTTCCGGATTACTTCTGATTCTGCTCCCCCTATTGTCATGAATTCTTCCACCTTCTGTTATAATTACGTTTGGGCGATATCTCTCAAACATGGAGGGGGGAGTCGAATTAAATTCGCATATTCATTTGGTACAAACAAATGTACGCTTGTAATAAATTGTTTACTATTATGTTTAGGTCCATTCAAGGTCCATACTCATGCTCAGCTTATGCCTCCTTTGCGTAGGGTAGCTTCATGCCCCCCAACACAAAAAAGATTTAGAAAATAATATAATAATAATAACAGCGCTTAAGATGACTGACTACTTTCATCAGCAGGACTGTCTCACCTAGTATTACTAGATACAAAATGGAAAAATTTAAGGGGGAAATTTAGGACACAGTAATATTTTGGAAAACTCCAAATTTTTTGATAGAAAAATTGCATTCGTAAACTTTAAACGCGTTTTTCTCAGAGTAGCGCGTTTCAAAACAGTGTACAAGATATCTCGAGTTCTACCTTAGCAATTCCATTAAAATTTTACAGTTATCTTCATTATAATCTCTATTAGGCACTGACAATCGATTTTTTTTCATTTTCCCATTTTATTTTGTTAAATATAAATAAAAAATTAACAAATTTTCTACCGAGATTCAGTCATTAAATTTAAAAAAATCTGCCCTACAGTTAATTTTCACAAAAATTGAAACGTGGGATCGTCAATGCCTAGAGAATATATTACAGTTTATAACATTTCTGGGATTTTTGATATAGTTAGTTTGATTTTTAGGAATCCTGTACACCAGTCGGCCATCTGGAAGAAAACATATTCCGAGCAAACACGACGAAAGGCATAAGAACAAATTATCTTTTAAATATTACAAGCATCTTTTTACAAGAGTTCATAATATAGCAAACTGAAATATACAAAATCATGATCATTCACTTTTTTCTGTACTGCTGTTTAAAAATCTTATATTTCCCCACTCGTCACTGTGTTCTAACCCCTCAAATGGGGGAGTGTGTTTTTCCCGACGTCGCGCGACGTCGCCGCGTCTCGAGGAAAATCAGCGTGCAATCAGGGGTTTCTTTCGGTAAGATTTATCCGGAGGCCGGAGTGGACGAAGGCACCGTGAAGCCATCAGCTGGGACATAAATAAACCGAAATTTAAGGGCGCGGAGGCAACCAGCTAGACGGACAGGTAGCGCGCGGGAACGGGGCTGAAGTGTATAATTACCGTTGCGCAAGTTACCGTAGTTCTGCTCAGTTCGGTTCCAGTCTGCGCGCTTGAATTATAAGTTGCGAAGGAAGACACGAATTAGGCGCGGGACCTCGGTTCTGCAGCCTAAACGCGAGCGTACCCTGGATAATCTGTGTATTAATTTCAGCTGTCCAAGCTGGTCCGTGACATCCACCACTTATCGTCTAATTACCTCGTCCCGATCATTTTCTGCGTGACTTGATATGTGGATTTAATTGCACGAGTGGGAACCGACGAAACAGAACGTCGAATTTTTTCCTACAAATTCTGGTCGAACTTATTCATTAAATATATAGTATTTTTATATGTGCATATGTCGATTCATGGACTTTCGAGTGTACAGTATGATCTGTATATAAATAGAATTTATTGAATCAATTCTGTGAAAATCATAACATTATTAATCAATAACTATCAAAAGGAATTATTCTACAGAATACATTCTCTTCTTCTGTAAAAAAAAGACTTGTCTAGAATAATACGTGAATTTCTGTATTTTTCTATCCAATGGAAGATATACAAAATTTTCTAAACAAATTGAAAGTATCTAATTGAAGTTATCCAGGTAGGTACACAAGTGATAAAAGTGCTTTTGAAAAATTCATTCGACGTTTCGATGATTGACAGGATGAGAATGTAGCCTGTATGCTCGGCAATTAGGTCAGTTAATCGAACCGTAGAAATGGAAATAAGTTGGAAGGTTGAATACGCGGCGCTACCAAATTTAGTATATCTGGCGCCACTTCTATATTTACGATGGGCACAGGGAACGAGCGATATCTACGTGATCCAGCGAAACGTCTCCAGCATACGCAGGTCCGATGGTGTTCTTCCGCTTTTCATTCCAGTCCACGCCCTTCGTGTTCAAATTAAAACGCGAACCCAGGCCGACGGACGTGCGGGCAGTGCGATGCTCGCAAATACGTCGTCGACGGTAAATAATTCCTAATTAGTCTGTCGGCCAGGCCAGGACAATAACATTCGAGATGCCTCTATTGAAGAAGGAGGTGGCAACCGGTGGAGTCGTGCCTTGGAAGATTCTCCCGAATCAATTTGCATCGTCTGCAACTCATGCACTCGCCTCGGCTTCTCGGGAATGTTTTCGTCCTGTTATGAACCTGGTACTGACTTCCATTAACCCTTTTAATAGGAGAGATCGGGCCTATAAGTTCCGATTTTGAAGAAACATATAAAACTACGTAGAAATAGATATACTCAACTTTAACACCGGAGTTGGGCATTAATCAATTAAAATTTGAATCAAGATTGATTGATGTGTACGATTAAAAAAGGTAATCACATTGAAAAATGGACGATTGATTCAATCAATTGTTGAAGTTAATCGCCACACGGTCTATCCATAAATTGTAATAAAGACAGAGAAAGAGAGAGAGGGAGAGAAAAATTTTTTTTGATTGCAAGGCAGAGTAGCCAAGTAGAAAATTTTTAGTAGACACTAACATATTAATATTCTTAGCGATTTTTCACCTGTCTGTTTTAAATTGTACCCATTTATTTTTGCCATAAACGCATAGAATTCGCAGTCCATATATTAGTTTATTTTTACTCGTACGTAATATACACTATATTATACATAGTATGATTTTTAATGATTTTGTGTAGCTATTATGTATAGATGCACTGAAGATTGGCAATCGAGATTTTCCATTTTCAATTATAACGGTTGAGATATTAATGAAAGAAAATCCAAAGCTGATTCACCTCATAAACGAAAGCTCTGCAAGATAATGGGAGAATGTGCATTTTAAGGTCAGACACTCGTTAACTCTTGTGTCAACTGAAATTTAAGTGAACTCGTTACTTGACTCTGTAGTCAGCAAATAAAGCTGCGAAGTTAACGAATCAGAAATGCATAGAAATTGCTGATTACTAAATTAAGTAATACAATAGATAGAATAGAAGAGAGAGAGAGAGAGAGAGAGAGAGAGAGAGAGAGAGAGAGAGAGAGAGAGACAATTTAATATGAATAATACCATTACAACTTTGAATCTTATAATTTGAAGACGTGAAAAAACATTTGGAAAACGCAGATAAAGAAACTGAAAATAGTACTAGTCGGAGAAATCGATGAAACTCAATATTTTCAGCATTATAACATAATATATCAAATTTTATCAAACAGATTCGAAGAATGGTTAATTTTTGAGTATTATGCTTCTGCGGAATATTCTAAAGAATCATTTTTTTTAAAGAATATGCAATTACGTTGAAAAGAAAGTACATTAGCCTTTTCAGATAAAAAGGCCTGGGTTTCCTGCAAAAATTGAAAGTTGAACTACGAAATAATTAATTTCAAAATGTTTTGACACAGACTGATGATGGAATGCAGCTTCATCAGCCATGGTTTGGTTTTGGAATAATAATATTAGCAACATTCAATTTCGTGTATTGTTGTCGAACGCGTAGGGTCCGTTATATAGTTAAACAAACGAGATTGCATATGTAAATTCTTAAACAGCAGCTGCGCGGAGAAGAAGAAGAAGAGGATGACGAAGACGAAGAAGAAGAAGGAGAAGAAGAAAACGAGAAGGCAAAAGCAGAAGAAATTGCTATGCGGAACGTGGCGAAGCAGCATAACGGTAAGGCCCCACTGGCAAACGATTGTGGTGTCATTGTGCCGTCACAATGCAAGGTTATTCATCTGAAATTCTCACGGCGACATCAATCCTATCGCTCGATAGAAATCTCCTCTCCGCCTGTAGAGTATTCCAGCTTCATTAGAAAGACGTGGCCCATGAATATGCGCGATGTGCCCGACCTGATCAAGCTGCCATATCGCGTCACTTATCCGTGCAGACGATTTTCCCTGTAAATGCAACGCAGCCTGTTCGGGACACGTGTGCCGCGAATTTTGACGGAAGTCTCAGGTGTGTGGTGTCGCTGAACGAATGATTTATTAGTCTGGAGCTTGATGCTGTCCGTCCAATTTAATTTCCTTTTCTAGGAACGCCTTCGATTTTCTCAGTCAGCCATTCTACCCACTAACGTCTGCACATAGAGTACTTTCACCGATACCTACTCGTTGTTAACACGTAATATCTAATCGCTATATGTATAATATTTAGTAATATAATAATATTGGCAATATTATCGCCATATAATATTTACTAATAATAATGTTGACAATATTATCGATATATAATATTTATTAATATAATAATATTGGCAAATATTTTACAGGTTTATTAAAAATACATATATTCAATGTTAATTTTGGGATTCAAAGTATCTGTATCTGTATTATAAAAGCTGTAGCTTTTTTTATTTCTTGATATCAATATTTATGCTTCCAGTTCTTGACTATTAACGTTTCTGTTAACTAAGTACAAGTAGTGACTGAGATATTGAAACGATCTGTATTTAGTGGCTGAATAGCAGAATGAATTCGTTCGAGGTAAGGATATATGTATCTGATAGAGAGAAACTGAAGGCAGTAATGGTAGGAATTCTATATTTCTTAGAGCAATCAAGATATAGCCGGGTAATTTGTGGTCGTAGGAGCTGGATACTTCGTAGGGGCTACATAGTAAGGATCTAATATGCCCAACTCATAATCATTAATCACTGAAGAGAAATCACCCGGGTGGATGTTAGTGTTTATCGCTTTTTCTTAGGCTGTGAAGAAAATGCAGGGTGTATGGAGAAGCTTGGCAAGGATCGGAATCATTTTGAGTAAATAGATCGAGAAGAAAAATACTGATGATCGTAACACTTGAAAAGAATTAGTTTTTCCACAGCCCTAATACTCTACCCCTACGGAATTGCGATTCTTGTCTCGAAAAATGAATTATCTTTGTAATTGGAAATTTTACTATCTTTCCTCGAGATTTCCATTCAGTTTTTCTCTTTCCCATTCTATTATTTTTCCATTTTTTTTTATATATCTTAGATAGGTACATAACTTTATTAATAACTTTCTTGGCATTATTATTAACTAAATATTTCTTTTCATAATTTTTTAAATATTTGTCAGTTTTCTTTTGAACAAGTATCTATAAATGTTAGGTACTCTATTTTTTTAATAAATCATCTTTGGTTGCATATAATCAACCCAAACGAAATTATTAGATTACGTCACTGGGGGTGATTTATTGGTTCACGATTATGGTGGAGGATCTATTAACCCTTCAAGTATTACAGTTTTCGTTTTGTTATTGTTGCTATATTGCAGAATACTACCACAAGTGAAACAAGTATCCACTGAGGAATTTCAATATAATGGGGATATGTCTTACAATTAGTGAAAACTAATTTGCTGTTGAAGAAGTTCCAGAAAAAAAAATTTGAGTTAACAAATTTGCTGTAAGGTTGTCAAAAAATTACTGTATGTAAGAACGAATTTTAAAGAATAATAGTCATTACCATATCATACTTATATCATTATTATTATTATTGCCATTAATATTATTACTTTACTATATAATGTCTGTATAAAAAATGTATAAATGTATTTCATAATAACCCTGGATCTTTTATATTGCCCACTCTATGACGGTTGAAGAAAATAAAAACGGTACACACACACAAATTCAATTTACGAATATCTCCGCGAAAGGTTAAAAAAATTTGATGGACAATAGATTTTCATAAATTAGCAAAATAATCGTCGGTGCTCTGTCAACAAAATATCGTAGAGCACGCGCAGCTCTTGGTTGGTGGTATACACGACGTCCTTACACATCCGTGCAAACTCTGATCGTTGTCCGTGCGCGTTTTGCAATCGCGCCCGAACGAAGTGGGCGTGCGTTAGGGGTAGCGGCTCGCGTGGAATACACGTTGGCTGCTAACTCAGCTGACCGGTCATTAATAAACCGAAGCCATTACCAAGCAACCTCCGAATGTGCATGGCCGGCGTCTGTGTGCTGCAACTATGTACACGGGTATGTATCTAAAACCACTATCCTCAGAGTTTCCCTCCTCGATTCAGATTCGAGCCCCCTGTGTTCCCGTGGCGTCGCAACCCCCGCTTCCTCTATGGCCGGAACAGGGCGCCAGCCAAGTCGGGTTATAGCGCCGGTCCCGCTGCTATGTCATTTATAAATGTCCTCGCGAAATGACCCGTTCGTCCATCTCATCCCTTAAGCACGGTCATTAAAGTCGGCCATACTTGACCACTCCGCGAGGGAATATTTTGGAGCGGTTAATGGAATGATTTACTAAATGGAAACCCGCGACGCGTTTCCGAAATGCGATCGTGCGCTGGCCCGGTGATTCACTTTATCATTACTTTCGAACAGAAACTATCACTACTGTAACTATGGCGACGTTGATCCACGGGGACAGTCCTTTCTTTTTGTGAAACGGCCATTTTGCCCTTTGTTTTGTGAATTCAAGTACAATTCACAGCCCGTGTGAACGAAGATCGAAGAAATTTCAATTTAAATTTAATCTACAGAATTTTGTTCTGTGTAAATCCATAAAATCTAGAAACGAAAAATTTTGTACATTGACTGCAAGCAACAGGAGCTGTGTAGGCTTTCATTTATTCTTTCAGTGATTTCAATAAATTGACAATAATATAATCGTATTTTTAAAATCGCCTGATATTTTCACTATTCTAAATTTCACCTACCCTTATCTTATGATAAATGAATATCATCCATAAATAATAACTATGGATGACGAAAAACTTTTTTTACTTAGTAACCATTAAAATCATAAATTACAATTCAACTTATTGTCCTTTTTTTTCAGAACAACAAAAATACTGTTTTAACACTGTTTTGAAACACTGAATGTAAAATAATACTTTACGTTATTGCGAACAATCGAAATAAGTTTCATAAATTAAATTACTTTAATCTTGAGGGATTTTCAAGAGTTACAATCAAGTATTGGATATATTAATAAATAAATGATTGATATTCATGCCTTAACAACCTACGTACGAGACGCCTCTCTTCTTTTTACCGGGAAACCCTGAAGCTGAATTGCAGTGTACGGAGGCGCAGCAATAATTTGTTTTCAAAATAAATAATTCACTTTTAAGCAACCGGTCGTTCGATACAGAATTTCAATGGAGAATTTCCATCGGGGAGACTTCAACGTGTCATTGTAATTTGATCGTTTACGCAGCTTGAAGCGTCGCATGTTCGACTAACGAAACACGTAGGACTGTTCCTGGTGTTTACAGTGAAAAACGAAAAGCGCGCGCGACCCATCATTACGATTCCTCTCGAATCGAGGAATCGAGGAATCACAATGACCTGGGATTCTAATCCAGTCGGTGCACGATGCAATTGTTGCATATGGTCGCATGCCATCATGCGTGTTTCCAAGTAAGGATTGAACATGATAGGGTTAAGGGAATCCGTAATTATCGTAGTGTGTACACACTTTCCGTGTCCTTTTTATTTTATAACAGTATGGATTATACTTTCTTAGAACTTCGCAAATGTACACAACTCGCACGATCGATCCAACAGCCACAGTACACAGTTTTATTGATCAAATATGATCTCATTTCATTAATTCAATGCGTTCGCAATTTTCTATTATTCTGGATTTTCGAACGTCTATCTATATTCTACTTATATTTTGCACGTAAAATATGGTTTTGTTTGTAAAAATTCTTACATAAATGTTTTGATAAATATATATGTACAAATATTATAGTATATAAGTATATTTATAATCCCCTTATTGTTAAACGTTTCTTATTAAAATTTTTAACCTTTAGCCCCAAAATCCTTTTCTTTATGTGCGTTTAAACAACTTTCGCTCACTGTAACTACCATACTTGAGTGACTCTTGCAACTGCACGCTGCACTGACTCCGCCAAATGAACGAATAATAATCGACATCCCCGTATTACAAATGTAAATGCAGCGGCATAATTTATTCCGGGATCAGGCTCTTGTATCACTGTCAAGACGTTCGTATAAAAAGCGTAGGTAAATGTAACAAATGATTATCCACGCGGGGCAACAATTCAAATCGTTCGTAATCGTTCGCGTATGTAAATGGCTCCTCTAGCGTTCATACGGCCGCGGCCTAGGTAACCCGAGGAAAACGTCACGTTCGTTACAATGACGTTGAACGTCTCCGGGGCAGAATAGCAGTGTATGCCAGGTGACTAATATATCGACATTAAACGTGAATCCCGTCCCGAGACGTGTCCCGCGGCAAACGGGCACAGTTTCCTCTTCTGTGAAAGGATCGGAATGCGAGCACGGGACATATGCCCAGGCGACGCGACGTTCGAGAAGATGAAGGATTCCTTTGTTGCTGTCAACGGCAGATCGCCGGAAAAATAATGCGACGAAACGTGAGCTATTGTGCCCCGGGTATCCCGGACGCGATGATCGGTGTGGTCGTTGTGGGAATATCGTTGACTTTCCGTTTACGTGCCGCCTATTAACTTCAACTATGAAGGACCGGTCGGAATACGGAAATCACGTTGATTCATTTTTCGTTTTACACGGCAGCGTGATTCTATTAGAGTCACTCCTGTTCTGAATGTGAAAATCTTTTTCTTTCGTTGAAAAAAAAATTAATGAAGCTACAACAAGATCAGGGACAACTAATACAAAAAAAATCATAGAAAAATTTTCATTTCAAAAATAATGAACGATCAAAATTTGCGACGCAAAGAAGGAGAGCGTATGGGAAAGAAAGAGACAAAGTTCATAGCATCTCCCATACGATCTCCTTCTTTGCGTCGCAAATTTTGATCGTTCATTATTTTTGAAATGAAAATTTTTCTATGATTTTTTTGTGTGGTTTTCCACGCGTATAGTTTTTTATACATAAGAATATTAATACTGGGATATAAGATACTAGTGTCAAGTATAGGTACTTACAAATTTTTCAGAATCTTTTGTACCTCCGTCAGATCAACAGGACACTGCCATTTGCGCGAATAAGTTTGAAGCACAACACAACACATTATACAAAATTGTGACAACTAACGGAAAGAAGTTACTCCGACCACGGTCAAAATAGTACTGCGCTTGTCACCTTGGTGTTTCGTGAATGGTTAAGGGTGGAAAAGTGGGGAAATTGTCAAAGAAATTCCTTGTGGCATTGTCTACGGTCATCAATGACGTCATTTATAAGGGTAGTCCGCTCGTCGATTCGATGGGTCCGTCGCGCGTGTTGTCGCACGTTTATTAATTTTTTTCTTTTTTTTCGATCAACTGCGCTGTGCGACCCAAACATAGAGATTAGTTCTCTGCTCGCCGCGAGTGGGATTAGCCACCGCTCGGATATTATATACATATAGGACAGCTGCCAGTGATATTCCCCCACTTTTTTGACCTTTGACCGTTCGCTTTTTCATGTCGCGAATTCCGTGACGCGAATTTAAGCTTACACTCTGCCAAAAGAAGTTTCACTTCAAACAAGTGAATGAGAGATCTCGAAAAACTTAAAGACTACTTTAATAAATAAGTCTTGTTAACATTAACTGTATATTGCACCACATCGGTCCAAATAAGTTCGGATAATCGACGCCCTACTGTAAATTCAAAGTTGATACATTAAAATACACGGAAAAATGGATAAGCCAATAAAAAAGAGATGCGGAAATAGTTTTAAAAATACCCAGACCATATATTTTAAAAGCCAGACCTGTCGTTTTAGTTTATTGCACGTGTTATATTCGCCGGAAATTGAAAGGCTAACATGTATTTCGGAAGGAAATCGGCAGCGATCCTCTAACACCGTGAAATATGGGAAAACTGAAGTTGTAAAAAGCTATATCGACGAGAACGGTTTCCTGGGAAAATATCAAAGACACGGTGGAAGCAGGCGCTCGTCAATTCTGAGAGGGAAACCGTGTATTTCATGATTCTACGTGGCCCAACCACATCGTATTACGATCCGTCTGTCTGGCATATATTCCCCGTATATGGAACCATACCATAACTGTTTGTCAAATGCGCTTTTTTTCCGCGGAGACTCTTCCCCACGGAGGCTTATGGATGAATATCGACGTTGTCGTAATCGATCGATCAAATTTCGTCGGCTAACAGGTGTCGTGAAGCCAGGCCGGTGACAAGAACAAGTTTTTCTACTCAACGATTTTTCGAGCACGCGATCGAACGGCGCGTATCGATCATGCGAATTGAAAAACAGTCGGAAACGGGACGAGCCGCTGGACATAAAGAATATTCAAAATTGTTCAACTTCTTTGACACGCTCGCATAAAAGGCTCGGCCACACGCACACCGACTCGACGTTATCGTGGTCGTCGAGGCAGGTTCAGTATTTTATTCTTCATCTTTTTTGTACGAGTTAGATGCTGTTTTTAATCTTTTATTGGAAACGAAGGTCGATTGGACAAAACTCCGTATACATAATTAGCTGTATCATTTTAAAACTTGATCAATGTTTGTTTTCTACTTGTGAAGACATTTTATTTTTACCATCTTCAAGATTGGTTTAGTCTATCCAGAAAATTGACATTATTATACATTTCTATATAGAGATAATTAACAAACACATATCCATACAAGATGACGAACTGTATTCAATTTAATTTTACAAATGTTAATTTTAAAAATGTGTTTGTGTATAATTTTTGTACGCACACAGTTAAGTGAATTTATACATTAGAAATTCTGCTTTATGTATGACTAGACTGCGGATTTTATGCATTTATAACAAAAACCGATGCATAGAATTTAAAGCAGTGGACATATTCAAAAAATTTAAAAACATTATCGTATTAGTTTCAGCTTAATAAAATAATTAAAACGAGAAAGATATTATTATTTATTAGTTTTTATTTTGCATAAAGATCCGCAGTCTATTTATGACAATACTGCGTAAAACATGGCATCGAAGAATCTCAGCGTAATTAAATTGAATCAAATTGAATTAAATTTAATTAAATTGACTGTCGTTATGCATCTTAAATTTTCACTTTAATTTTTAGTTTACGATTGTGTTAACATTATAGAAGTGCACTCATTGAGATGTCTAAAATCGCTAGAAATCAGACCAAACAATATTATAATTATATTTATAAAGTAACATAAGATATATGGTTACTTTTAACCGAGCAGTTCCAGCATTAAATGGAATTGCTTTCATTGTACAAAGCGTTCGGAGGTGGGTCTACTAGGTCGACAATCAAATAGCTCAAGAATAACCGAACGCATAAAGATGGTATCAGGGCTAATCACAAAAACGAATTCAGGAGCTCCGTTTCCAGTGTTTCGGTTCGTGCCCTTTCCACTTATGGCGATGAAACGTAATGGTGTAAAGTGTTGTGAGAATGTATTTCTCAGATTCGCCTGGTAACACCATGGGAACCCGGCGCTGTTACTGCCAGGAAGCGGAATTCGATGTGGCCAGCGTATATTAGACACCGGTCTCGCACGACAAGAATACTCTTTTTCATTTTACACAAACGTATCCGGTGAGAAGCCTGAAAACACCTGATGAATCGGACACGTGAAGCTCGGCCGGTCGACACGGGAGCAAAACGAAGAGGGGGGGGGCAGGGAGGAAGAGTAGGAGGAGGTGAGGAACACAAGAGGGGAACCGAGCAGAGAGGAGACGAGGACGAAGAGAAAGGGCGGTCGAGCAAGTCGGAGGAAGAAACTTGGTTAATGCGCCGTATATTACCGTAATGCCGACTCTAAGTAGGAATTACATATGCGACGCACTCGTCGCGTACCTTCACGTCACCGCAAACGACATATTTCAACGACGGAAAGCCGATCGCGGCTACGTGCCTCGCTGCCAGATAGTAGAACAAATAGAGCACCGATAATTGAGGAATTTCGAATTCAATATCCACCGATCGGTGCGCGCCGTTCACGCGTGTCCTGGGTTGGCAATTCGCGGCATTTGCATCGTGCCTCGTTAACCCTGCGATCGTTTAGCACCGTGAGAGTATGACGAACTTCGCCGAACAGACGCCTAGACGTCGCGAACTCGCGACGCTCCTCCTCTACGCCCAGCGTTTCCTCTTTCGACGAACACCTCACAAATCTGAAAATTGATTCTCTATTCCTCTCTTGACCGTAAGAGGTACTGAACAACTTCCAAAGAATTTTATTAAGTGATAAGGTACAATGAGTGACACCTTCAATGACCTTCGAAGGTCAAGATGATACAGATCAATAATACCATAGGGTACACCAGGAACTATCTACTCCAGAAACAGGGTAGATTTTTTTTAATTGCATGCGAAAATTCAAATAGAGCGCCCTGTATATTGACTAAATAAATTCCATCTTATGTAAATACTTGTATCCCCCGATTAGATCGTATACTAGAGGTACTCCTAAGGTATTAGTGCAAATTGTGGCTGCCAGAAAAGGATTGAAACTTAACATCGGGAATAGCATTGCAAAATAGACAATGTCCAGTGCTTTATGAAGGTACCCTAAGCAATATGTGTATCTTTTGGAATGAACACCTCTGTCCCTCTCAATTAGTCATATACTGCAAGATGTTCTAAAAAAATTTTGTATGAGCATCAGAGCATCATGTATGTATATACTATGAAAATTCTCTTATACGAACACCTATATGGCTTTATGTCCTTCAATTATTTCTGCTGAAAAATTAAAAGTTAATTCCTAATCATTATCGAAACAACATCTAATGCATCATGTATACTATGAAAATTCTCTTATGCGAACACCTATGACCTCCGATTATACTGGAAGGATTGTATAGTATTCAATCAAATTGGAGAGTTCCTGCTAAAAAATTGAGAGTCAATTTTGGGGTACAAATATCATGGCAAAAAGAATTTCTAAGCAATCCGTAATCATTATCGAGGCAACATCCTGTGGTTCATGGTCGATGGGGCGGGTGCTTTTCAATCGACGGCCATGGCGCGGTAATCGACATGAATTTTGAAGCGTATCTGATAGCAGCACGGTGCCGCCTAAATATTTGATGAAACATTCCAGCCGCAATATGGAACCCCCGCATTCCCCCGGAAACGTTGTGATCCCACGGATCCGCACAGCCAGACCGCCATTACTTTGATACATAACCTCTCTTCTCTCAGTCCCGCTCTGGCCATATATTGATAGCGCGGCTGCATTATTGATGGATCAGTTATATTTATGGGACAATTTAAAGCTCGCCAATCATTTCTCGGTACGAATCGATCCCGGCCCGGTCGGCCCGTAGTCGTTCGTTGAACCGGCCGGGTATTAAAAATTCAAACGAATCGGCGGGAAATTTGAAATGCGACGCGCCACCCCCGCACGGCTTCGAAAAGGATATTTACGTTTGATACGTATTACGCGCGATCCCATGGAAAATGAAAACGTTCATTCCAACAGTCGCGTTTTATTCGTTGATCGGTCTCCAAATTATTGCGCTTACTTCGTAAACCAATCATAGTTATTTACCCTTCATATACGTACCTATCTGGCTTAATATCTGAATTCATTTCATACATACATATACAAAAATAATTGTATGAAAGACTATTTGTAAAATTACTATATCCTCTAAACTAATAGTTAATAATAGTAAATCTGCCTGCATGATTACGATTCTAATTCGTATGAGAAAAATACATTTTGTATAAAGTTTGAGAGGACTAGTAATTCGTAGTAAAATGAAATTATTTTCATAGAACAATAAATGTGTACAGACGTTTTGTCCTTTTATTAAATTTTTGTTTATTAAACAAACAATTGCCCACGAATGTGGAAGCTTATAAACATTGTAATAGCAAGTCGCGATACACTGAAAAAGACTAAAACTTTTGTATAGCATAATAATTATATATAAAAAGTATCGTACACACAATTCCACTGACAAAACATTTGTAACAAATAAAAAATTTGCTACAGTGCGTATTCCTTCAGAACCTTGTCACCTATTTTGTAAATATTTGTAGGGAAGGTTTGAGGTAAACCGATTTGTACAATCGTGAGAAAGGGAGCTGTTATTGTTTAATATTTCACGAATGTTGATGGACGCGTTTCCGTGCGAAGAGGTGTAGCAATCCCCTATGGTGTGTCGAGACAAAGTTGATTTTTATGTTCGAATATCGAGAGCCTGAGACAAGACATGTCAGATGCCTGGGGCTGAGGGGACACATATGAAAAGGGTGCGGAAATAGGGAGAAGCTGATCGTGTCGTGACCAGTGAAAACATTCTCAGGAGGCTTAGAATAAAATCAAACACAAATAATCGTAACATTAAGCGCGCACTGTTTACAATTAATTTTGAACTACTATCTGTAAACGCATTGCCTCAGCAACGATCTCCATAAGAAAGAAGAAACCAAATGTTATGGCTACATACAGGGTGTCCCAGCTAACTTGACCACCTTGAATATCTTTGTTGTTTTTAAAGATACGTCAAATGTCTGAAGAACAAAGTTGAACGGCAAAATGGGGCTCATACGATACCAAAAAAATTTTTGTTCTTATGTAATTTTTTTTAGAGATATGAAGGTCACCTTCATTTTTTTAAACGGAATGAGGTATCTTTTAATACATCAATCGATGCAGCTGGACATTCGTTATAAAAAAGTACTAACCTATGTATGTCGAAAAGTTAGTAGTTCAGGAGATATTTCAATTTAAATAACTCTAAAATACCATTGCGGTCGTACTAAGACGTTAGCGTTTACTTACTTGTGTAACGTCTTAAACATACTATTCCTATGAGGACGAGTGTCGCCATATTGGAGGCATCAGGCTAGCTATTATGCTGCAATCAGATAGTTTACTTAAATACCAAAAGATGAATATATAATTTTCTCTTTCTTTAATAAAGAGTCATCCATTAAGAGCAAGTGGTTCGTAAAATTGTAAAAAATTGTTAAACAAACTCTATCATCATGTAGTGCAACTTTTTAGAGGAATACATCAGTGCAGTTGCAATGCCGGTTATTTTTCTTGCAATTCTTCATGCATTTTTTCAATTTCAATCTAGTAATTCCTGGCTGTAATTGTTTCTTCTGGAATTGTAATTTCAATTACCAGTTTTCATTACACAAAACAGTAATACGTGAATGCTCTACTGCGAATCCAATGCTCACGAAAAGTTCGTTTATAAACAGAAATAAAGTTGACAACCATGACATTGGTGTATCCTGGGTTTTTTCCCCATTGGTGTTTCGGGATTTTTTAATAAAACAATTTGAACCGCTGATAAACCGCAGAATCGGACATTTTACAAACGTAACGCATAGCGCGTTTCTTCTCAGAGCCGCAGATCCGGTCGAGTGTGGCGCAGCATTATCTCAGTGGCTCCACAGCCGGGGTCAGCTATCCTCTCTGCAGATTTATATTCGCCTAATCCCGTCGGCAATACGGTTGGTTGGTGTGCCGGTCTGTGTATGCCGTGGATGAGGGGTTCCCTTAATTGAAGTATTTCTTATCTAAAAACTGGTGATCCCGCAGAACCGCGAGCTGAAGACCTTTGATCCGTTAAGGTCTGCCCGGCCATGATTGCGGTGCTCTTGTCTTCTCTTATAATTGATATTGGCTCGTCGGTGTGGGCGTCGTCGCCGGTGAGTTAGCTCGGAACGACGACGGACAGACGGAGACAGAGACATTTCGATAGCCATGGAAAGGCGTGCTGCTGGCCTGGGTAGGGAACCGGCAGCTCTAATCCCCGATGGTCCCGTCTTCGAGAATAGTTGGTAATCCCACTGGATAGTTGGAGATCACCGAGTTACACCGGACACACTCCGGACGGGGGAGCTTTTATTGGCAGACGCCGCTAAGGTGGATGTCTGAAGAGAATTTCGACTTGAGGAACTCGAACTGGTTGCGCGCCGAAGGAATCGAACGATGGGACCAATAGCGACCTCGGCTTCCTCAGGTTCCCTTGGCCGATCGAGCTGGAAAGCGCTTAATGTTGCAAGTCCTGGCCGAATCCGACCAAAGACTTATACAAGTATACTTAATGCGCGGGGGTTCCCAGACTGAGACTACGAGGCGGGCTGACGTCGCGGTACACAGCTTCGAGCAACTGTAAGGTTCCATTGAATCTTGTAAATGGTTAAGGTCTCCGCCGGATCTGGTATTAAACTGGCTGTACCGTCCACGACGCCCCCGGGGCACGTTTAGTTTTGAGTATATTGAGTGGAACGATTCACGCGACATAATCTGCTTCGTCCGACCGCACACTGTGCCCTATTTTTCGATACAACGCGCCTCACATACTGTCGCTACTCTAATTATTAGGGCATTGGTATCGTAAAAGTTCCACAGGAACAGGCTACTTTCGTACGTCTGCTAAAAATGCTTCTATAAACCAAGCACAAACATAAATGTACAAATAAATGTAGGTAGGTTCGGTTTTGTTTATAATCCAAATATAATAGTTATGATTAGAATGCGGATTTTTATGCAAAACTAGCTGCACCCGCGACTTTGTCCACGTGCAATACCAAATCCAAAAGTTATAAAAGCAAAAACGTACCCAAAGGAGGGCGAAAAAGGCGTCTTTGGTCACTAATGACGTCACAAGCTTTGAACGAATGGACTTTTTCGAATGCGGATTTCTCCTAAACCTTCCTGAAGAAACGCTGCGCTTAATGGATCAACCCCCAGCTTTCTATATTCAGCCGTTCTCAGTTGATGCCGTCACAAACAGACAGACAGACACGATTTTATTATATGTATACATATATGGTATACAGATATAGAGATAGAGATTTTCTTTCTACCTAAATAGCAACAAACTGGGCTGTGATAAATAAAATATAAGAAAAACTCTTTAAAGACCCCGCTTATATTAAAATGCACTAAGAAGGAGAAAATGACTTTTCGATCTTCGTTTCTTCAAACGAATGTTTGAGGTTGAATGTTTGATGAATGAGAAACGACCAGAATACTTAACTTGCAGCATCATTAAACAGTTAACCTCTTTTATTATTGTAAATTGTACATTGTTAGATCTTAAACTGTGTCTGGCAGATTACCTTTACTAATTTCAGTGAGAATTTGTTTGATTCAAACTCTGACAATCTTCTGACGTCATTGTGAATCAAAGAAACTTTCCTAGTTATGGTTTGATTGCAGACTAATGCTAGTTCACCTAATAGAACGCAGAATTATTCTCTTGAGCCTCTACACGTGCGAATCAGTCTGGTCAGAGGGGTGACAATAGTGGCGGAGGATAAACCTAACCGCGTATGTAAGGGTGGGTGTGCTGCTTATCGTTTTATCTTCATCGCAAATATCATTTCGTTTTCTCATCGATCGAATTTCAGGAGTGGACGTCATATCGAATTAATACCTAATTTGTAACAGCTTGGAATAATATTTTTTCAGCTTTCGTGTAAATAACAAACATTCATTTTGTACTGATTTATTGAGTGTACCAAACGTCATCTCAAATTGATACTTAATTCGTAAAAACATCTAGTTCATAGGAATTTGGAACATGACAAATTACAAAATTGATTTAATATAATATATATAATTGGTCCTTTAAAAATTAATTTTTCTGTTTTATCTCAAGTTTATGGGACTTGCGAGGTACAGGATTGGTAGAGTAAAGACTACGTGACCAGTAGACACGTGGTGAGCGAAATTGTAAAAAAAATTGTTAATTCTAAAAAAATTGGCATATCAGCAATCAATGCGTTAACCCAGGTCACGTTAAACATGGACAAGTGTATTTTCATATAGAGGTGGATTAATACAACATAATTCACCGGATAAGGAAATGGTAATGTGATATTAACATCAACTCTTCGTGGTCGAAGCCCGCGATATTCGCAGCTAAGCACTTTTATCATTCTGATTGTAGGCCACGATATTCGCAACTCAAGCGTGCTGCTTTTATCTAGCCCGCGCAGCTTATCATTAAGTGAAGTTTATGAACTTCTCAGGTAATAATTGATAAAGCCCGAGTCTCCTTTCTACGAATGAAGGTAATTTTCACGAGATACTCGTGTCAAGAAATATTACAACCACAAAAAGTTCGCTCACGCGCCCCTCAAGCGCAACTTTATCTGAAAGTTTAGATAGACCAAATCATTTCCCGTCAATTTATTTCAATATGACACACCAAGAATTTCTACTTACAACAATTACTTTTATCTTATACATTGTAGATGTTTTTATTTGAGATTGAAAACAAATTAAATTAGTTAACAATTTACAATTACTTGTCATTTGGTATGTTCTCATTTCCAAAATTCAATATTCTTCAATCATTAAATAGCTATGTATATCAAATTATTTTCTAAACTTTTTTGAATTTTCTAACAGATCTCATTTTTCTCCAGACGATAGAAAGTGCAGTTTTCTGTTTAAATTTTTCTTACGGCTAACTAAGATTATTTAACGATCATCAAGCTTTGCGTGTCACGAGCCACGCAGGTTTATAATTACCAAAGATTATATGTATATGGGCTGTGGGATTTTATGCAAATTCTCGTTTTATGTCGTCATTGGTTCCAATGAATAGAAAATAAAATGAAAATGTGGTTCTACTAAACTTTATATTTTACATCCTTTAATTGCAGTCTCTGTTTTTTCACTTGCATGTATAATGTACAATTATATTTAGTGGGGAATATATGCGAAATATTTGGTGAAATAAATATTTCAAATACTATTTTATGTTCCAGATTTTATATGGCTTCAAACAAATAGTTTTTCAAATACGATATACAATATAATTTCAAGAATAAAATATTTCTCTTCCAGGAATCTAAATCATACGAAAAAATATTTTCATTTTAACAATCCGAGAGCATGTAATAATATCTTCAATCTTACTTAAAGCATGGAATTTTCTCAATTGGTACAATTTGTTGATAAACAATATGAACATACAATACATACATTGAATGAAAACCATTATTTCCAGAAAAAATAGTTAAAATAAAAAAATAAAATATTGCAAGAAGAAATCCGAATATTTTAAATATTCTTCAAATAGAATACTATTCTAGAAACTGATTTTTTTTGCATCAAATAAAATATTTTATAATTGTCCACATACTTTAAAATAAACAGGGTTATTTACTATTTAAGATTAAAAATACTATTTTACCCAGCTCGGACTGCAATAAATTCTACAATTGATAGTTCTACAACGGTGCTTGGTAGATCTGTTTAGCGAAACGGATGGACCGAAATCTCCCTAAAGGTTTGACCGCTTTCAGCCGTCTATACGACCATAACTGCATATGCTATGAACATGCCATAAGGCGTCGACGTTCCGATGTGCGAAACCACGCACCCTGGTCTCCCCCGGCTAAATTCGTGAGGACATTTATGAGGATGCGCCTGTAAGATCTTATCGTCCATGAAAAATTCAACGTTTCATCTGTCCCACGGACCGAACTACCCTACCGATCTGCATTAATTTATTTATGCCGGCCATTTAAAAGGTCCTCGAATAAATTTGACGGACGTTTTAAAATCTGGAAGGTTTAAACGCCGGCATGGTTAGAATTTCACACAGATCGGAAGTGATTAGCTATCAAGATCCATCATTCTACACTTTACATTCCAAATAGGCATTATAGTATGTATAGTTACAGTCTGATACTATTGGTTGTAGAATTTTTAATTTTATGATTTAATTACAATAGATTAAGGATCTTTGTTGTATAGAAATTCCTCTCTTTTTATAATCTTAATCTTCGGATCGATGTTAAAAAAAGTTGTAATATTTAATATAAATTAAATATCTTTGAGCAATTTCATCTGATATTTACTAAATTTTATTATTGTGTCCAATATAATTTTCTGTAAAAAATAGATGAAAACAAAAGCATCGATTAAAAATTTTTAAAAAGTTTTAAAAAATGCCTTTTTTATTTTAGCATGTAACCTTGTAAATTATCATTCTTGGAAAATCTTTTTTTCATATCATTTCGTAAACCAATGCTTCCAATTGATTATAAAAAATCAATTCGTCAATTTTATATATTCAAAGTCGTTGAATTATTGAAAAATGATTGAACAACTTCTTTCTCAAGTATAAGACCTTCATAGTACGAACAAGTATAATTGATCAAACAATGTTAAAAGCATATATGAGTGTGATTATGAAATTTATTATAGACTTTATAAACATATTCGGTTACAGGAATGTTGCATTTTAGGTATGCGTTTACATTGCACACGGGCTCAGATATATCCGCCATAACTCACCGTAAAGGAATTAACAAACGATGTCTTTACGGTCGTGGCTCATAAAAAGTCGGAACGAGTTTCGTTCTTCGAACGTTCTGATCATGAAATAAGGACTTTGACTTTTTCGATTTCGCGACCCGATATCGGGCGTCGCCTGTACCTGTATTAGTCCCAGCCTTACAACCCCATGGATTCTCATATGCACTTAGTTTTCATTGCTGACCCATCGTATGTAATATAATATATATCGTAGTCTGTGGGTCCCCGTGGAATAATGGTCGCCCACGTTTCTCCACAATTTTCTGACCAGCTCCTAAACCCGACTACACTTTCGTTCTTAAACGAAAACGAGTTTGCTCGATCCGGAATTCTTGTCGCCCTGGGATTTCTCTACTGAATTAAGCATTTTCGAGAAACGTATTGCGACAATATTCACTTGAAAATAAATTCTGCTCAACTCCACGCGAAACAATGAAATTTTATCAGCGTTCCTTTGAATAATAACGGACCCGATTTCTAACATAAATATTCGTCTCAAACGCTTTCTCTGATAGAATTATCGCTCATGTATCTCTTAATTATTCCCGAGATATATTAATCTTTAGTTCTTTTTGTACTTTGTAATTCTATAAAGGTATACCTTACCAGTTTGTAGAACCTAAAAACTAAAATATAACTTATGCATAATTCAATTTTTTATGGTAATTTGCTGAATTTTTAATCGAATTTGTTACGTACTTATTTATTGAGGTTTTAAACACTATCGGATCCATCAAAATGACGGATTTCAAATTATTTTGTTTACGCTTGTTGAGATCGTAGATGTTTTTGTGGACACCTACTTATTCAGACGTATTTTGTAAAAATAAGCCTATAATTTCTGCTCATTTTAAAAGTTTAGTTTGTCAATTTTCTGAATAACGCTTCCCTGCTTCAATTTTTCAAGTCAGTAACAGGTACGCGAACGTATAGAAAATGATAGGAATTATATTTTCAAGACTTGAATACATTTCAGTTGCTTGTAAACGAACAACAAAATAAAGGCAAGATTGAATATTAATCTTCACATCTAATAATACCTCATAAGCATTTAAAGTTGATTTTTTTAGTAAAAGCAGTCAGCAATCTGCTGCCATTTTTACAATAACGATAGCAAATACTAAATTTTTATTGATAAGTCGATTGAAATTTTTCATATCAAGCAGTTGAGATTTTGAAATTTTATAACATGTTGACAAAACATGTACAAAACATACAACCAAAAAGTTATCTCCGACATAAATTCCGAAACATTACTAAAAAGTAATGTAAAAACACCCCTTAGAGTAGTCGCTCCCGGAGTATTATAGTGTAACAGGTATTGTTTCAGGCTCTCAGTAAAATTTATTAAAATAATCTTGATATCTTGTCTATGAAAAGTGATTACAAATCTTTTTTAGTTGAAAAATAATTCAATTAATTGCAATTTTATTTGAACCTTTTTGCTTATCCGCGAAATAAGAAGATTCAATTAATTCTATGAAAAAGAAAGAAAAATATTGAAAATTAAAATTGGGATTTTTCAGCTTTTGTTTATAAAGGATGTAACGCTTAGAAAGTTTCAGGAGAGTACTTTGAAAATGCGATACTATCGATGTACGCAAGGAGGTAAAGCGACGTCTTTTTTTTTAAGTTTAAGGACTATTAGGGAAAAAGATGACGGTCGCGGGGGGAAAAGTGTGGGGCTCGACGCGGTACTCTCGAATGCACCGGGCCCATAGCCACTAAAAAAAACCTAACAGTCCAGGACTCGAAATTGAGACCCGGTCCACCCCTTACTGGCGAAAGAATGGTGAGCGCTGCGACCCGCACTCGCATTATGTACTCCAGTGCTCACATATGTCTCTCTTTGGCTCTCTCCCACGCCTGTTCTTGTCTTATAAGGTCACGCGACGTCTGTCAAAGAATTTCTGCATCCATCTCGGGCTGTGATCCCCGAGGCAAACACGAATCCTGTTAATCCGTAGGATCTTAAAGTGGCGTTGGGGCAGTCTCTTATAAATATTTCACGGGCCAGTTCTTAAGGGGGTGGGAGCATATATATCTCGAGGGGTCGAACGCGGGGGTGTGTAGGGTCGGGGGCGCGAGTTCTTTTTCTATTATGCCGTGATTTTTTATTGACGAAGTGGACACTGCGGATCCGGGGACATCTATTACTTTGTTGCTCTTCCTGGTTTCTCCCCCTGGATGCCGGCGCTGTGGCCCCGGGATCCTCGGAGGGTGGAAACTTCGAAGGAAGACCGACGGGGGTAGAGAACGGGACAGTTTTGTCCCAGGCGTGCAATGCACGGGGCCATAGATCACGCAATATCAGTTGTCAGGCAGGATCGAATGGCCGAGAGGGTGGACAACTGGACACCGACTGCCCCCGAAGTGCGAGTGATGACCCTCGAGGGAGGCCATGCAAAAACTGGTCCTCGGCAGCCTCCTCTCCCTTCGCGCTTTCACCTTTGCTGTTTATGGCGGAGGACACATAAAAAGGAATATGTAACGAGCGCAGATAATTCACGTTTTCTCTCTGCTGGGACTGCTCGGGGGTAGGGATGCTGTGGTAGCCAGGAGGGGTAAACTTACTTTTTTCCTTCAGTCGGGTGGATATGGTTTTTTCGACGATATTCCTGAGGATTCTCCCGGCAGACCGTGAATGCAGAATTGCCGAGCCAATCCGACCGCTGACTTATTTATGCGATCGTCGATCGTGACCGTGCGAAACAATGTTACCGAGACGGGAAGCAAGTGGGTGTATTCGATTTTGCCCGGCACCCGTTCGGACGGAGCTCTATCAGCTCCTTCCCGCTTTCAGCAATTGCAGTTTCGGGATCATAAATTTGTATTTCTATTCGGACCCCAACCCCGTCGCTTGTCCACGCTGACCGTATAGTTGATGCGTTCTGCGGAGGATGAGCTGATTGGACTGCTTCCTCGCTTTCGGAAATTTCCACGGTGCATCGAGTAGGGGAGACCTAACGAAGTTACCGTAACTTAAAACTTATCGGAGTAAGGTGTTCCGATCATTATTTATAAATAGATAGCGGATTTTATGCATTTATGACAAGAATGAGTACGACATTAGACACGGATTTAAAAATACTTTTATATTATTAACCGACTTCTCGAAAAAGGTGGAGGTTACTCAATTCGATCTGTATGTGCCTTTTTTTCTATGTATGCTCACCGATTACGCCGAGATGGATGGACCAATCGGAACGAAACTTTTTGCATCTTGTACAGTATGTCCCCGGGGTGGTCCCGTGAAAACAAATTTTGCGTTTCTTCATTTTTTGCGGCGCGCCGGCTGGCAAAGTGAAACACATATCCAACATAAACAATCGCGCGAGAAACTTTAATATCTGTCACATGACTTGGTCCAGATTTATTGAAAAACTAAAAGATGGACAAGAGGCTGCAATAGGATACAGAAAAACAGAGAATCGTCTTTAATGAGCACGAGGAAAAGATTACGGCAAAATACATTGATTTTGGAACGATATAGATCACTTTGTTTTCCATCGATGCGTATTCAGAGAAATGAAATGAAATTATTTTCATCCCCCGGCAGATGTTCATTGACTGATCACCCTAACAGGGATATGGATGTACTCCAACAACATGGGCCCTGTGCAGTTACTCTTTCAGCTCCTAGCGAACGACCACCAAAACAGTTCGTAGAGAGTCCGCTCCACGGACAAGACAAGTGCGTCCTTAGCTCGCGTTAGCACCCCTCATCCTCCGAAAGTAGCGCAGTCATCGAAAGAGCGACTGTAGCCAGAGCTACTCTATAACCGTCGAAACAATTCAGACCGCTTCAACACAGCCGTAAATTCCGCGCTGTGTTCATCGGCAAGGTCCGCGAGAGGCCCTTTCGATCTCTCGCACCGAATTTTTCTTTTACCTACTCTATCTCTCTCGCTCATTCTCTTTCTCTTTCACTATTGCAACGTCGCGAGCAAACGGAGAAAGATAGCTAGTTCGGATCTGCACGATCCGCCTATAGAAGCGTTGGACAAAGCGACAGCGGGCTCCAAAATTAGCGCGTAACAATGCGCGCGGCCGGATTCAGAGACGGGGAGAGATTCGCGTGTTCCCCTTCGTCTCTCTTCTGGTTTGTTCTTCGTAGTCTTCCTCGACGCGGCCGCTCTCTCTCCCTCTCTCTCTCTCGATTTCGTTCGCGAGCTGCTTTACTACCACCTTTCTTTCTTTTCCTTCCTCCCCTTATGATCGAGACGCTGCTGGCGGAAATTCTTCGGGCCTCCGTCGCGGACTGTGACGCATGCCGCGGTTGCACGGCTATCTATAGAGATACGGGAACGCGGACCGCAAGATGCATCGTTGCACTTCTTCCCGCCCCGACGTGGCACCATGGCAGCGGGCTTCTTAACGCTTAAACGGCTCCTGTCAAGACAACCGACTACGCGTACGAGACTATTATTATAGGGAACACGCCACGCTCCACACTTCGATTAACACTGCCACCAGAATTCATTAATTCGACCATCTTCGAGATTTCGATGGAGCTTGCGCACCTTCGTGACCTTGGAGTATAACGTAATCCGTCATAACCGGACTGCGGATTTTATGCTTTCGTGACGAGAATTAGTAGATCAAATATGGATCATCTACTTATTAGAATCATTAGAGTTATTAGTAGACTGCGGATCTTTGTGCAAAATAAACATTTCTTACCTGATTTGCAACAAACTGGAGTACGATAGAAAAGTTTTGTCCCTATTATGTTAAGCTGGTTGAGAATAATATAACAGTATGTTTCAATTTCTCGAATAATTTTGCTGTTTTAAATTACACTACTCATTTTTGTTTTAAATAAATAAAATCCGCAGTCTAGTTATTAGAATTATTAGAATTCTCAGAGAATTCTTACAATTTGTAGTAAATACCTTGGTCGATCAAATTTGGCCGAGTCTCAAAAGTAACTGGTACATGTTCCCTTATAAAAATGAAAAGATTGATTTTATTTAGACTTTATGCGACTCCTATTGTAATACGTGCACTACAAAAGATATCTATACAATCGTTTCTTATGAAGTCAGTTTTATTATTCTTCTAATATTAATTGTAAAATAAAAATCCTGGAACCGGTCATTTAAGGCTATCATTATACTCCCTGCAGTGAAAACGTAGCTGGCAACTGTGAAATTTTATAGCTAAAAAATAAAAAGTGTCCCAGCCTTTGCGACAGTCCTTGCTATCTGAATGAATTCGCAAGTGGAATAAAAATAACAGCGAACAATAGAGATAACTCGAGGCACGAAGAGATCGTGCAACAAAGCATCGAGCGCACACTGTCATCGGCTAGGTTCGCAAACGTTGTATGTATTAATGCTCCATCCTAGGTTCGTCTCCCTCTTCCTCCCCGATGCTCCCTTCTTGCACATGTAGACGGCTGCATTGTCGTCTTTAACACTTTTTCTTCGGCACCTCTGACCAGTCCATTTCGTTCGGATGCACGCCGTTTTTACAGTCGACTGCTCCGATCCGGGACGCCTCCGAGGACGTTGCATTTACAGTTTCTTTTCCCCTTGATTTCTTTCTCTCTCTCTCTCTCTCTCTCTCTCTCTCTCTCTCTCTCTCTCTCTCTCGCTTCTCTGCGTTTCTTTTTTTCTTGACGAGCGACGTCCTTGACGCGGTGTTTTATGTGCCGGTGATTTTACCGCGGGATACGGCCGCGTGTTGTAGGCTAATTAGGTCGTTCGCTTCAAGCCTGGGTCACATTCATTGGTTTCTTCCATTGCCCCTGGTCGCTGGCGGACGGTTCCGATTTCTTGGAACTTCTTGCGTCCGGTGCTAATCGCAAAACCACCTTGACTTTCTCTTATTGTTCGTCGGAAACGAGCTTCCCTGTTTCAGAATTTTCGGATTAATTAGACTCCTTCTTTTTGGGCGAGCAGACTTTGAAGAGGTGGAACATATTGTAGCGAGCAGAGTCGCTAGAACGGGGGAATTTGCTCGAATTCAGGAGAAAAAGTTACTCCCTCTTTGCCAGTACCGGAAATTAGCGGCATTGTAACACATGCACGACAGAGACAAAACCCGTCATGTGACCGCGCCATGGCGGAGGCGTGGGGGAATAGCATCGTAGAAAGGGAAGTTAGAGCGGGGGCTTAAGGCGACTCCGGTTCACAGTTCAAAGGCCCGTGCGCCTCACAATGCAGTACCAATATAAAATCTTTTTTATTATTACTTATTTCTTTATGAAACTTTCATCAATATATTTGTGACATTTTTCTGATTAAAATAAGACTAAACACGATATAATTTCAACTGTATTTAATGGTTTAATTGACGATGAACGTTTCGGGCGCAAGGAAGGACAGCGTATGGGAAAGAAAGAAACGCGGAGGGTCGGCCGCGCGCGGTCTCTCTTTACACGAGCTGTCCTCTTCTACGTTCGGCTCGGTCTTCAAAGCTCAAGAAGATAGTGTCCGTCTACGAATTTTGCAAACGAACCTCCCCGAATCTTTTGCAACAATAGAGGATTTACTGTACATAAGAGCATTTTTTAATTCTTCTAGTGCAATTAATGTTCCGAATTATACCTGCCCAGCTTTTTTCGTAAAAGCGTGAAATCCGTTGTATAGTTATCATTTCATCAACAATCCCTCTTTCAAAATTAACCAATCGTCCTAAAAAAGGTCCGCTGGCAATTTTCATAGGCCACTAGCGACGAAGCGGTCGCGCGCGCATCCGCATTATCACGGCGGCCGCGTTCATTTCGCAGCTATGCGTCAACCGGTTCGGCTCAATCGCCTAAACAATTCTGTCATCCCGCGGAATTTCAGCCCGTCCATAACTGCGTGCATATTGGGGGAGAGCGGGTCGTCTCCGTCGCGCTCCGGAACGCGACGAAACAAATGGCGTGCCGTGGAAAATGCGAGGCAAATCAGACAATTTCACGGCAGATAATCCGGGATGGATCCGCGGAATCACGGACAGGCGTGCACACGTAGACCGAGCGTGGGGAAGAACGTCGACGACGGCGACGGCCAGGAGTCATTTAGGTGATGTAGAGAGATCGAACGCTCCTCCGGAAACAAGCTGGAAAGAGCGGCCTCGAAGGAAGAGGAAACAAAAAATCCGAATAGAGACGACGGATAAGGGCGGTTTGCGGGGGCGAAGGAGAGGGTCGCGAATACTCCGGCGCACGGATTCACGGAGCGTTATGATTTGTACCGGGGCTCAGACTTCCGTCAATAATTTTCCGGCAAATTAAACTCTAAACTTCCTCCCCCTGTTCTGTAATTCTCCGAGGACGGCTACCGGCGGGACGTTTCAATGCAAAAACTTTCGATTCATCGGCCCGCGCGAGCGAGCGATCCGCTCCGCTTGCTACCCCGCATTGATTATTGTATCTCTCGCATGCTCGCGGCACCGAACATTAACTGGAATTAGTTGACTTTCCGTCGAGATTCGGGGGAATGGCAAATCATCCTGGCCTGCGCGGAATTTTGATCTTTTTTCAGGTAGTCGCTATTATCGATATGGAGGGTGTAACAATTTTGTTCGAAGTGTTTTAAACAGAGATTGATAAAGTTACGAAAGTATTTCAGAGCTTCTATTGTTATTATTTATGTATTGCTTTTAATCAAATAAGAATTACGTAGCATGTACAATAAATGGACAGTTTCGATACAGTAAACAATATAATCCAGATAGCACAAAGACGTCTGCAGTTGGACATTCAGACGTCTTAAAGATGTCCTGGATGTCCTACAAACGTCTCCTGAACGTCGTGTTAGAAAACGGTACGTCTTAAAGACTTCTGTCTGACGTCTAAAAAGACGTTCAGAAGACGTTCGTAGGAGATTCGGGAAAAGTCTTTAAGACGTCCCTAGAAGTCTTAAAGGGCCATAAATGTTAATTAAATTGAAAAAGGGAAGAGTAAAAATAGATTTCGACAAAAACGAGTTTAAAGTGAAATCAACAAATAGCTTTATTAAGTGTAATAAAACTAACAATTACGATTAAAATCACAATAAAAATTGAAATTGAAATTGAAGCAAAAATACTAACTCGAACAAATAATACCAATGCTAATACTTACTGCTAGACTATGGCTATATATAAAAACCACACTGCTTATATGGTTTTAAAGACGTCTTTTTAGGACGTGAATTTTTAGGTGGTGAATTTTTATTTTGCATAAAGGTCTGCTTGTCTACTTATTCTCTCTTCAAGTTACGCATTCCATCCACACAAACTGATACATGGTACCAATGTCACGTGGTTATCCTTTCAACCAGTAGCACCTGTTAACCAAGTAAACCGGTTAACCGATTAACTAATCCCTTAAATCGGATGCCTGTCGGAGATCAGTTGACCGGTTAACTCGAGCGCCCGCAAAACGCCAGAACTGGTCGTCCAGTGAAACACAATTAGATGGACAGCAAGACGTTGCTCGCTTCGTAACCTAGTTTCTCAAAATCGTACAAGATGGTACCGTTCCGATATCCATAACATTGCTTAGCATAACCGCTGAACTTATTTTACGTTTACGCCACTGTGCAGATACATTTTTCTTTTTGCATGATCTTGAAACTTGTTAATTTTTAATGTAATCATTTCTTTTATTACCTTTCGTATTGCCAATCACCAGTACGGATCACGGTATTATAAAATATTATTAATAATAAGCGAGTGTTGCAATTATATAAGCGCATGTTCTGAAATAAAACAAGATATATTCAAAATGGCAGAACACAATTTATTAAACCAGTGGAAAAATTTAACAATGGCGGACGTGTGGAAGGAGTGTTTATAGAAAGGAATTTCCAATCATTCAGAATAGAACAAATTGATAAATAGACATCATTAATTCAAAGTCTCTAATTATTTTCTACCTTTACGTCATATAGCTCTTTTTAGAGCTAGACGTTTTTTTTAATCTCTCACATCTAGCAAACCTATGAATAAATATCTTAATTTTATCTTTGAATTTTTAAACCCACACAACCCAATACAATATATTATAGCATTAGCAAGTTCTGAAATGAAATCCAAAGGGCTAAGAGATGAACTTTATATTATTTGTGGTAGCAAGTTCTAAAATGAAAGAGAAACGATTCTTTAGACTTCGGAGGGCTAAAAAATGAATTAAAATGTGATTTATGTTCATCTACCGCCAATCAAATGATCTGCGAGTAGATTATGTGACTAGGACAATGGGGATTACGTGACAGGGTATAGTCTGGCATTTTTTAGCAAAAGTATGTAAGGGCCATTTTGCTAAAACCCGGACTTCTATGACAGCACAGGGTCCTCCGAGTTTATGTCGGATTTATGAGGAGGCAAATGGATGAAAAACACGAACGGCGCGTGTTTACTGTCGACGTGTGCAACTTGCCGTACTTTTTCGCCGTGTCTCTTCGCCGGCCGTCATTCCGCGCCACTTTTCGCATTGCCTCCGCGACCTTTGAGACTCCCGCGGACATGCGACACGTACAGATATAATGCTGGAAGCTATGGGGACCTGCAGCACTCCGTGTGTTCCTCTCATGCACTCTGTCATTCCTTCGTGAGACATTATCCAAAGAAATGCTCGAATGGCTACCGCGAACGTGACTTTGGCCTATGATCACCGAGGATGGAGGATCATTGTGGGCCTTGCAGCAAAGGTGGTACGGCTTCATTTTTTATAAGCTTTTAAGTGTGATACTGACAAGGTGGAATTTTGAACCTTGTATTTGGTACACGATCTGTGAAAAAAATATCAAAAATAGTGCTACGAACTTTCATCCCCACCCTATATAATTCGATTATACTATCATACGTAATTTCACGAATACAATGAATGCTATTGTGAGCCTACATTGTTGAAAAATATAAAACACCATAAAAGGGACGAAACGCTTCCTCCGCAAAGGGTTAACTAGGATTCTTCTTCACTACCTGAATCAAGTAATTTGAAGACATTACCATTCTTGCCACAGTTTTACGAAAACATTAGCGAACCAGGGTAGAAACGGTAGCCAGTAATCGCGAGCCCACGTTGCTAAAAAATATAAAAGAAGAGCTCTATTTTATGTATAAAGGGTTAGCATGAAGAATCAATTTTAAAAAAATCCCTGACCTTCACTATTTTTAGTATAGAATTATAAAAACGTTCGGAAACTAGGAAAGCAACGTAAATCGTAAATTAGCTATGGAACAGTTAGCAAGGAGATTGGAATTAGCACCTTAATTAGGCATTTCGAAGACGTTCCCAGAGCTTCATCATGTCCACCACAATTTTACGGAAATGTTTGCAAACTAGGAGACTAGTATAGCCCGCAGCACGGAGCCCAGGTTGCTAACTATCACAAAGGAGGGAACACTTGGTCCACAAAGGGTCAACAAGAAGAATCGCTTGAACGAAACAATTCGAAGACATTTCATGGGCTTCAACATGTCCACCAAAATTTTACAGAAATTTTTGCAAACTAAGAAACTGTTATAGCCCGCCGCACCGGGCCCACGTAGCTAACTATCATAAAAGAGAGAAGGGTGAACACGTAGAATCAAGCAGTTCGGAGACATTACGCGAGCTTATGCCACAGTTTCGCGAAAACATTAGCAAACCAGGAAAGGAACGACAGCGGGTAATCGCGAGGCCAGGTTGCTCTATCGATTCCGCTCTGGCGTTTTTCTTGGGCCCAGCAGCCATTCACCCTGGTCGAAAGCAGCCGCGCGCCGCTCCGCTCTGCTCCGGAAAAGATTAACGCTCGCGATCTTTCCCGTTGAAATCTGAAGGATCCCGTGGAAGGGAGGGACGCGTGTATCGATTCCGACTCAATAAAAAAGTCATCCGAGAGCTGCAAAGGCATCGCATTGGCTGTAAAACGTTCACCGACTGATAACATCCAGTTCCATCGAGTGGTGGGTGGCTTCCTGGCTGGTTGGCTCTTTTTCTCCCCACCACGTTTTCTCTCTGTTCCCCGGTCTCTCGCTCTCCCACGGAACTCTTTCTCTTTCCCGTCTCTGTGCAGTTCTGTATCCCTTCAATGTTTGTAGTAGGGGTAGACTGTGCCAGGATGCTGGGGATCAGGCTGTTATTTAGTTAATGACTATTCTCTCGCTCGTAGGCGCTGCCAGGTCTGGAATACAAGATCGTGTTTGAGATGCTCCGCGTGCTGCTGCTGTTGCTGTTACTGTTGCTGCTAACCCTGGATCCGGGTGCTGGGGTCTGGACAGTTCCGCTGGCTCGCTATCTCGTGTAACAGAGAATGCTAGCTAGCCCCGAGAGCTCTCTCCGCGCGCCGATATTGCACGCGTGTCCTTGCGCTCCGGCTGCAAGGAGTTTCGGCCACGTAGTGCACAGTCAGCGGCGCATCCGGGGAACGGGAATGTTACGTATGTGAGAAAAAGAAATGGCCGCGGGCATATTATGCGAGGACGGAACGGGAATTCGGAAATAATGCCTCTGATAATGGCCCTGGCAGCGGCAAGGCTGCTGCCGATGGCTCATCCCTTGCTTGCTCCTTCGCGGCGCACGGAATCCGAATGCTTACGATCCCCACATTGAATTCGGTCTCCTCAGAAAGTTGAAGAATTAGGTGGATTTAACACTAGATTTACTTACCGACAATTAAAATATTCTGAAAAAATGCTTAGTTACATACAGGGTGTCTCAAAATTCCTTCAACACCCGGAAATGGGAGGTTCCTGAGATCATTTGCAGCGACCTTTTCCTTTGCAAAAAGTCCGCAGCTTTGTTAAGAAGTTATTAACGAAAAACACGGACCAATCAGAGAGTGACCTAAACGCGTGTTGGCACAGTCGGCCCAGCGCGCCAACTGTCAATTGGCCGACTGTGCCAACACGCGTCTAGCTCCTTAACAAAGCCGCGGACGCCATTTTTGCAAAGGAAAATGTTGCTTCAAGTGATCTCAGGAACCTCCCATTTCCGGACGTTGAAGGAATTTTGAGAGACCCTGTATACATATCTAATTAACGATTTCAGATTCGGGAAACGGATTATAGGATTCTTATCCACTACGGTCAAAATGACTGGTATTGGCATAAGTAGCCACGATACAACATTATTTTTTGATTCTGTATATAAATAAAACAAAAATAAAATTCGTTATATTAGACCTTTAGTTATCGCTGTAAAAGTCATCGCATCATTGCGTAAAAAAAAACTGTAACATGAAGTACGAATTTCAGAATGAAATTGTAAAACCAGTAATTTTGATTGGCGTGGTAGATCTAGTGTTAAACACCAGCAATCAACGTGGTCGCTACCATCCTTTGCTTCTACAATGAATAACTATGCTCTAATTATTTTATTGAGAATTAAATAATAAATATTTACGCGATATGTTGCTCGCATATTCATGTTTCCCGATTGTCGCCTGAGCAGAAGAAGAAAAGAATACCTAACGCCTCCTCTTCTTCAAGCTCACGTCAAATTTTGATATTCAAAGCTACATATGTCTTGCTACAGTCTGAAGGATTGTCCAATCCTGTTTGAAGAAAAGGTACGAGCGTTTTGAGAATAGGATACTTCTATACCCTCTTCATTTTTTGGAAGTTGTTCTTTCGACACAGATTAGTGACAGACCAGAGGGTATGTCATACGGCATTCGAATTTGTTCCTTTATATTTTGTGTACATTATCTTAAATTTCAATAATAATCAACCTTATATTAATGATTTTTATCGTAGAAAATTTTAGAATAACTGTTAGTTTTGATCCCTGGTATAAATTTCTTTTCGTAATTCTCATCCTGTGAGATTTTATAGCTAAAAGCAACGTGTCACGTTCATTCCGGAGCACCGTAACGTATACAATGTATATGGTAGTTCTGAGTTCTGACTGATCTCTTCTCGTAGAACCTAAACGATTCTACGTAGCATCGCATCGGTTCCGTGACACCCTGTATAAGAAATTCTCGTACACGGTCGCGGTTTCGAAGTCGTGTCGGACCTCGCGGAATGACACCCCCGACCACGCGGGTCCCTCCACCCCCGCGAGCGATATCCTTCCGTAGGGACTATCGATCTGGTCCCTCCTTTTTTCCCGAAATCTATTTATACGGCGCAGAGAGCGTTGCTTACTCCTTGCATACGAAGGTAGAGAGGCAGCAGAGGGATTTCATCAGGGTGGGGGAGGATGCGAAGAAGACCTGCCTCTCTCTCTCTCTCTCTCTCTCCCTCTCTTTCTCTTTCTCGCTGTTTCTCTCTCTCCCTCTGTCCCTCTCCGTCGGTCCGAGAAGGGGGTGAGTAACGCGAGGGAAGAAAGGGGGGGACTAATATCGGAACATCGACGGCCAAGTCGACTCGAGGATTCGAGCGAGCTGGATGTTTAATTAGGAGCCAACCAAGGCAGCCGGGGTCTACACAGGAACGCCAGGACGGGCACGGGGGAAGGAATCGAAGGATCCGCGGTGCGCAGGTATAGAAATATACATATGTATATGTATATGTTTGTACGTATACATGCGTACATACACACACCTACATACAATACTGTCCATAGGGTCGACTCCTTATTTTAAATTTGCTGAATAATTATCTAATGCGCCCTTTAGCGACTCGAGGCCCTTCGTATTTATTTGACCCTAATGGCTTGGCAGCCGGGAATTCCGTCTGATCGTTACTCCGTGTGCCTCGCGGTCGCGCGAGCTAGTAATATTCACACAACGAAACAATTTATCCATTTCTTCGATGCTACTCTACAATGTTAACAGTTTGAGTGTCGATGCCCTTCGTGTGTGACAATTTTTTTTAACAGACCTGGGTATCGAAATGTGCTACATTCAGTTAACAAAATTTAATCGGGATCTACGGGGTGTGAGAGGGTTACAAAAATCATTGTTATGACTAGACTACGGATCTTTATGCATTTATGAAAGAATTTGATCTTGTTTTTAATGCAACGAAGTCGTTGAGGGATGAAATCACTTTTTATTTTACTCCTGCTGCCCACAATCAATGCAGAACTTTGTCTTTTTAATTTTCGTAGAATTAAAGGAACTGTCTCAATTACTGAATTTTAACTGAAAAGTTGTGGATCTTCTGTGTCAATTAATTTGTGGCCCCTTCCTCGCGAATTTATTGATTATTCGCAAACTAAAATATATTCTACCGTCTTATAAGTAACACGTCCAGTGCCACACTAATGCTCGTGAAAGTTTCACAAAATCGAAACATATTTAATCATAACAGAATTGAAAATACAATGTTGATTAACGATTCGTAACCAGAGCGAAAATTAATTTTGACTGTAGAGATGTTACAAGAATCATTGCTATAAAATGTTTCACCTGAATTACAACAAACTGGAGTGAAATACAAGTTGATTTACTAGATATGTTTAATAGGTTGAAGGTAATATAATATGAGGCTGAAACGATGGTTCGTAGCGTTTTTAAATCAAAATTCAGAGATAAAATTAAGATATTTATTGATTGGTCTATTGAATAACATGATAAGTCTCCTAAAAAACGGCAAAAAGTAATAGAAAAGAATAGAAAATATTTATTTTAAATGACACTTACTCATGTTTCTCACAAATGCACGAAATCCGCAGTCTAGCGATCAGCATGGTATTCAAAATAAGTTGGTTTGAAAATTTGGTAAAACGACTAGGTCTGAAAAGAGTGCAAGACATTGGCCAGTCCCTTTTCCGTACAGGCGTCCTGCAGAGTCGTCCAGTGATTGATTAAAGACCCTTTTTGTCCCAGGGTGGCCGGTTGAAAGAGTGTTGGCAAACTTTTCATCGAGTCTTGCCCGTTGAAAGAAGGAACCTCGAAGAGGAGCTAAAACGGCGGCGCTTCGGTTTCGCTTTGGGCGGAATTAAGAAATGGAAAAGGTATCAGTCGGTGCGCGAATTAGAGCAGATTACCGGAGGACGGTAGCCTTAAACGTAATCAAGAAGTTCGGGCGAGAGACAATGCTGTGGCTGTGAGAAACGAGCGATTCAGGAGGAACGCGGGGTCCACCCTCTTTTTCTTCGCGGCGAATGCATCCCTTCGTATCAAGAAACACCCTGTATATATGGCCGGTACTGTACGTGCATGTAGAAAGGGAATCGAGGAGGGGATACACTCGTTTCCTCCCACAGCTTATCCACCTCCATCACCCTGGAGGCCACGGAGAGAAGGGAAGAAAGAAACCTGGACAGAAATAAAGCAGCGAGACCGGGAATGGAGGGACGCAACACGCCGAAGAATTGTCTGCGATTTTGTTTTACCTCTCGCGGCTACCTCTCGATCGCGTTCATCGATTCCTCACACTAACGTGTTCCCTCCTGAGGCCTTCGTCCCTGCAGAGACCCAAACGTGGTTGTGTCCGTGAGCGCACCACCATCTCTCGTCCGTGCACGTGCAAAAGAACGCAATGTGGCCTGAAATCCTGGTACGCGACTCTTTGCTCGAATCTGCGTGCTGCTGCACGAAAACTATGTGTCCATCTTCGTTGCCGGCCAAGGGCTCCGGGTAAATGCCTGGAATTAGTTCCACGTATCGGGCCTTGCCTCTGCGGCTCGAAGGTGTCCGATCATCTGGGGACAGTGGAAATTAAGATCGGAGGGTTATGGTATTTTTTAATTGGTTCTGGTCTCAGCCCCTTCACATGCTATATTCTTGCGATGAGGATTTCTAATACATTACAGTGTGAGGTTTTCACGATCTAGGTGGAAAGAAATAAATTTCGGCAATAGTCCAAATGTAGAAAAAAACATTATGAAACGGTGCTTAATTGTCCATATTTTACGAACATTAATTATTTATTTTTTCACTTCTACTATTGCGATGATATCTTCAGGATTTTTACGACATTTTTGTGTTATTTACAACACGTCTGCGCCTTTTTTTATGATAGAATATGTCAAATTAATTAAAAAACATACGTACATACATAATCATCAGTATTAATGAAATTTGTACTGTTCAATAAATAGTGTTACGACGATATTCAATCATTATTGCTAGACTATGGATTTTTATGCAAAATAAATAAACAAGAACTTAATATTCCATGAGAATACCATCTTATAAAATTCCAGAAATAAGACGTACAAGTCAGTATTTTTTAAATAAGAAAAGAGACTGGCTATTTTAAAAATTTTAGATGGCTGAAATAAAAAGTAAGATGCTGGATAAATTTAATACAGATGTGCTGATAATATTTATTTCTCTCTGTGTTTATCATTTATTCTTTTTAACTATTTAATGTCATATACGTTCATGTACGTGCAGAACCTGGAAGCTTCTCCCTTTAACCTGAGCTCAACCAAAGTTTATAGATTTTTCTGACATAAAATAGGAATCCAAAGGTGGACAATTTATAATTATTAGACTGCGGATTTTATGCATTTATGACAAAAATCGGTACAAACAATTTAACACAGTTATCGTGTTAAAAATATTTAAGGACATCAATGTATTAGTTTCAGCTTAATAGGATCATTAAAAGAAAAATACAATTTTTATTTAGCACATGTGTCTTGCAATCAATGCAAACATTTTTCCGCAGTTTAATAATTATAATTCAGTGTTCCTTTAATTCTGTAAAGCAGTGAAAATAGAGGATTGCTCCATTAAAATTAGCACATGTAGAATTCTGTAATGATTTGTTACATGAAATTGCAGGAGTTCAAAGATTGACAATTCATAATTATAATTCAGTGTTCGCTTTAATTCTGCGAAGCATAAATATTTCTCATGTACACAATATGGAAGCATCCGCATTGAAATGTGATGGATTGTTGAAGTAGTTGATTGATCCCTTGAAAAGTTCACATGCAGAATCAAGAAGCTACACGAGCCTAAAAATTATTAATTTTTTTATATTATAAGCGTTCCTTGAATTTCACATAGTCATCATAATGTACATATAAACATTTTTCGTGCGCCGAAAATGGAAGGTTCCGCATCACATGATATTTAGTGCGCTAAATTAACGTGTAGAAAAAGAGCAGGTAATTCATCCACGCTGAAAATGACGTGAATTCAGGAAGCAGCCTGACTGCACCCTGGTGAGGCGCAGAGGGTTGATTCCACAGTGCGGGATCCGGAGGAGGCTGTTTTTTCATCCTTCAGGAAAATGTATGAATCGTGTTGTAGAAGCTTTGCAAGTGTGTGGCTAATGGCTGCGGAGGAGTTCTCTCTACACCCTAAATCCATCCTGTGCCCACCTATACGCACGCATACACACGTACGCATACAGAAGAACCGCGGGCACATACACGACACTTCGCGCGTGTAAATCTCTCCATGCCAGTCTCTCCACGTGGGTCGGTCGACTAACAGAAATCTCATTTCATGCCGGAAGCCCGAAAAAGGGATTAACGCCGGCCATTTTCCGCGGATCCGGTTTTAACTTTCTCGATGGTCCACCTATTAAAACGATTACCTATGAGCAAGCGACCCCGGGAAAGCTTGCAACTTCAAACCACGGCAACCCCATCAAACCAGACCCCTGCTCTCGACCCTTCGACTTTGAAAAATGGACGCGTTTGCCTCAGACACTACTTCGCCCAGTCCAATCGTCTCCTCTCGCAAAATTGCCTCTGCACGCAACGTTTTTACACGGGGTTGAACCTTTTTCGCGATCATGTTTACGCATATCGTGTTTCTTCGAATGGAAAAACAGATAACCATAACGTGAGAGCTCCGTTCCAGGAAGATGTCGTACTATGATATTCTTAAATTAGTATTGGCTTGTAATACACAGTTAGGAGCAAAACCGATCTCACACACTTTAAATCAGAATAACTTTTTTATGAATGGACCAAACGACTACAATTTCCCTGTAAGGCTATAGGAATTAGTTTAGAAATTTACGTCTAAAAAATATGTTGAAACAATGCATTTGGTCGGAATTGTGAAAAACAATAGTAAAAATTGATTTTTACGACCTTTTTAGCTGGGCCGATAAAGAAAATTTAGAAGATGTGTTTGGTCAACTCGTATAAATTATATACGCTCTAAAAATTTAATTGTAATTGGTTAATTGGTTTACGAGTTATGAACGATCAAAAGTGGTAAAAAGGCCGTAAATCTTGAAAAATTGCCATTTTTACCACTTTGGATCGTTTATAACTCGTAAATGAATTAACCAATATCATTGAAATTTTCAGAACGTATATAATTTATACGTAAAGGTCGTAAAAATCAATTTGCAAATGTACTCCCTCCTTTTGCTTAAAGAATTTTTTTCAGAAGCTTGTCAACGCACTGTTAATCGTGGTCCGTCGTCCGCTGTGCAAACTGTCCATCTTCATGTTTACAGGCTTATGTTCGAATTGATTTGTCAGGGGTGCAGTCTGCTCCGGGATCAGCTCTCTTAGAGCACTTGAAAATTGCTGCCCTATCCCCGGGAGGAACGAAAGAGAGACCACCCTCTCCCCCCCGTTTTCCTGGACAACCGTGTGTGCGAACATGTGGCCCCGCAATCATCATCAGTGTTCCGCGATATTCCGTGTAGCCCCTTTTTGCTCTCATCAGGTCCCGACGAGCCGGCCGAACGCCTCGCACGAGAATTAGGACGGTTGTTCCTGTTCCTGGTGTGTGATCGCTGAAGGGTTGAAACATCTGCAACGGAAAGACGCTCGTTTACCCTTTCCGAAGCTACCGGGAAGTACTCGGCTCCGGAGTCTTGTTTTCTTTCGGGACAAACATCCCCTGGTTATTCCGGAATGGTTTCACTTTCGCATATCGTGTTTCGCGACGGGTTTGCCTAGCCCCTGCACCCTTAATGCTCATATGTAAGTATCTCCTCATTAACTGTAGAACACTTCCCCCAAATCATAAAACTTCACTGTTTGGCGAGTAGAAGACTCGAAATAAAAAATCTTAATCGGAAAAGATAAAACAAAAAAATTCCATATTTTATTTAATGTTTACTAAAAAAGAATGGAAATAAAACCTCAAAATTTAAGAAAGATGAAATCTTGAAATTTCAGATTTCATTTATAATTTCCTAAAAATTGTTATAAATAAATTCGTAGAGAATGGCCCTAGACAATTGACAAACACATACATTGTTTTATAAAAATTACAAGAATGAACAATTTTTATGACACGTGCTTTTGCGTAGAGAAATTTATAAATTTAGAAATTTATAATCTCAATGATTAAAAAATAAAATATGTGAAACCTGTGCCAGTTGACTGGTCGCGGTAAGGTTAGTGTTAATCGCGAAAGCATGGAACGAAATAATTATAAAATGATAGTAGCAGTAAGAAAAAATTACGTATAAAATTTTTGAACAAACATAAGAAACGCAGTCGAATTTTTAAATTAACAAACCGTTTGAAGAAATCAGAACGTACTTGACTATTCGCTGTCATTGTTAATAGCAACGTTGCCAGCATTAAATGTAAAATAAGAGAAGAATCGCTCTAATTACCAAGTATTTGCACAGCTATTACATATGTAAATCTTGTCGCTCCTTGTGTGTTTGAAATTAGTCGTTCTGGCGTTAGCAACTGGATACAGTATGAATTTCACATGAAAAGTGGTTCATTCGCCTAGCGTATTGTTACTATCATTACTATTTGCCAGAAGAGACCATCTGTCAATTCCCAACACCCACCAATACATCAGTCCGAAGCTAATGACGTATAACGTGTCCTCAGTCGACTGACCATACTTATATGCCCTTTCTTTCTAGTTGGTCAGAAGGGTCAAGCGTTTGCTGCAGCGACGCCAGAGCTCGGCAGGACCCCAAGAATCGTTCACCCTCCACCTTAATAACACAATTACCGTTATTGCTGAAATTTAGAGAAGCGCATATGTCAACCGAACGACCACATACGGAGCTTCATATAAGCCGTTTTCCTTAGAAAATGTTCAAAAGTGCATCCATTATTGGTGAGCAATTTTTCTGTGATTAATGCTCCGTCTGCTGCGCCGTCTCTGTAATAAGTGTTTTGAGGGCGTCGCCTAACGCTGGACAGCACTTTATGCCGTTCACTAGCATTCTCGCGTGTGTGTGAGTAATTGAAATTAAAAATTAATAGCAACAATGGATTCAATGAAAGTAAACTGTGCTGTCAAATGTTGCTGCTATAGAAAGTGCATGTATAATATCCTTTCACGATAATGATAAAAATAGGATTGAATTTTCAGATTGCCAGGACTGGCCAAAACTTGTTTCTTAAAATCTGTAAGTCAAAACTTGAAGAAAATTTATGTTAGCTAAATATTAATGTAGTTCTTAATTCAATTTTCGAATTGTTCACAATAGCCACTATTTGTTTCTTTAAAATGGAAAGTCAAGATTCAGTAGATACTGTTTATTTATTTACATATAGGAGGTGATGAATAACAATTGAATATTCTGATGTAAATAAAATTAACGACGAACATAAAATGTCAATGGCCAGAACCACAAAAGAGACATTAATAAAAATAACATAAAATTGAAATGCAACGAAGCAACAAAGCAAAGATTTGCAACAGTGTCGTGAAGGCTACTTGATAAAAGCTGGTAGAGATGTTCACGACGCTCGACCCTAATCAATATAAAGAATGTGTTAGGCATTTTTTGTATTTTTTCCGTTACGAGAAGAAAGCTGACGAATTCTCAGACTCAGACGATCGTGAGCCTTGAAGAATCAAGGTCGTCTATTTTGTACGATCATGCGTGCAAGATGCAATGTACCGTTACTTGATCTGCAGGTCCGTCACGTGGCTATAAGAGCTTCAACATTTGTGATAGTTATCGCCCCTGCCCGTGCAGCGAATAACGTTCGGACAGTTTGCAGTATTATCGACATATTACGCAGCGCATGATGGCAATTCCAATGAAAATAGTTTTGCCATTTTCGAACGGTAGTCTTGCCGAGCGCAGAATTACGGGGTGGCAGAAAATAATCTGAGTCTTGGAACTTACGCTGCTCCCCGTTACGAGCAGAAAACTTCCGTAGGAATAACATTCCCATATTTCTATATTGCAATATTCCTATATTTCCTATTTCTATATTCCAACATTCCCATATTTCCTATTTATATATTCCAATATTCCTATATTCCCTATTCTTACATTGCCTATTCCTATATTCCAATATTCCTATATTCCCTATTCTTACATTGCCTATTCCAATATTCCCTATTCCTATTCTTACATTACCTATTCCTATATTCCTTTTTCCTATATTCCCTATTCCAGATTATATAATCCCTATACAGAAGATTATAAACGTTTATTTTAAGTTCATGTAAATTCGAATTTTTTTCTGTTCGAGAGAGAGAGAGAGAGAGAGAGAGAGAGAGAGAATTTGTTAATAATTATAGTCGATGTCTGAACACAGATGTAAAATTCTAAGATTGAAATCGTGGAAGTAATTCCAAGGAAAACTGAAAACAGCAGATTCTGCAAAACACTTGGTGCGCGCTGCTGCGTAAATCGGAACAGAAGAAGCAGTCGAATGATTTCTTGGTTGCCGACGAGTTAAATCGTGCAATCTTCATGCTATTAAAATCAATGATAGTGCCTTTGGATTGAGTTCGTGGGACTTGGCATCACGCGACCAGGTCTTCGAGGAACGAAACGGCGAGATGAGAGAGAAAACCGGCACCCGCCACGTGTTTTTAATAATTGATAAATCTGCACAGGAGTTTGTGAGAACCCGCGGCTCTCGGAACTGTTGTATGAACGTGCCCTTCTTTCCTCACAGACATCTGCTTACCGAGACGATCATCGCAACCATCGAGTGAAATGCGAATACAAAATAAAGTAAGTTAAAAATCTTGTTTTTTAATATTTGATTGTCGTTTCGAATATTTGTAGCTCATACAAATTGGATTCTGTTGTTACATAAAGACAATGCAATTTATATAAGTATAAGGTAGCAATAAATATAATATATTTTATAAATATTCCTGACAACGCGCGACTTATAAAAGTACGTGTTTTATTTGTACAAATTCTCAAAGCTACCGTTTATGACGTTACGCGTGTACCTATTATGTCTTGCTAAATATGAAATGTAGCAAACTTTATTTCCAGTAATTGCCAAGTTATCTGTATAATTGCAACGCCGATGAATAGCTGAGATTCTTCCGATTAAAATGAGTCCAAACACGAGGTAAATCTGATTAATTTTACCGATTTAATTTGAACTAATTTGCTTGTTAATTATATTAATATTAATTATCGATGATACCAGTCTGATGTATATCGCGTTTGTGCTCATTTTAATCGGAAGAATCTCGGCTAACCATTGGTACTTTACTATTGTACAATTGAAGAGTTGAGGCAAAAATTACCGGAAATGAAATTACATAATTAAAGAACTAAAAGATGGACAAGAGGTTGCAATAGGATACAGAGAAATAGGGAATCGTCTTTAATGAGCATGTAGAAACAATTACGGCAACCTTTTATGTGTTCATCTATTTATGTTGGTTTCTTTCCACAAGAAGCCAGAAAATTAACATTCGAGTGTACAAGAAAATTTAATTTATCCAACATTCCACCTTTCTTTGGTGGCTAAAGAATTGAATGCAATATTCAATATACATACATACACCAACGATAAGGTTTGAGTTATTATAATGTTTTGTTGTTCTATTAAACATATAGCATAGTTTTGTTAACCTAAACCTAAACAAATCAGTATTATTTACATAATATAGTGTTGTATTTCATTAACAAGTGAATCATTTCGTTAAAGTTTTAATTATTATCAAATTTTATTCCTTAGTAACACACACACACACAACTTGCCCCCAATGTAAGAACAACTTGCCCTACGACGGGGCAAAAGGTTCCACTTCGCCCAACGACAAATAAATGAAAAAATATAGAAAACCTGTTCCAATATTTTAATTTTAGGGTTAGAATTTTAAAAGATAATTAAATTTAACAATAAATTACTCGTTAAAGATGAGAATATCTATGCTATTTCTACGTCATTTTATGTTTCTTAAAAATCGGAACGTATAATCCCGGTCTTTCCTACATTCGACCGCCGGCTACCCTAATTTTTCGCAAGCTTGACCATCTTGCCGCGGAGCTGGAGGGGCGCAAACGGAATGGTTTTTACAGGAGCTTGAATCGGAGGCGTACGGATAACCGTATCTCTATATGGAAGTACGTAATGCAGATTGTAGATCCCATCGGATCCGCAAATGTCGACCGGTCGGTTCGCAAGCTCCCGGGGAAAGAAAAGCAACACGGGCTTGGATTCACGGGGGCGAAACAACACGCGGAGCTTCAGAGGAGCCAGATAACCGGTTTCGATCGGTCCAACACGCCCGAAACATAAACGGAACAGAAACCGTCGGCCGTGTAACCGTTGGCAATCTGTATACATCAATACGTGTAATTTCGAGCGACAGTATCAGCAGCGGCGTGGCAGTGTATGATGCCGTCGGTGCAGCTGCATCCCCCGATGCTCTGCCTCTATAGCCACGAATTGTACGCGATGTTCTATACGGCTCACAAGTTTCCCTGGGGGGCGTGCGGGGGCGGGTGAACGGGGGCGAGCGACGGTTTCCCGGAACCCGTCGACTATACAGCCTTCCTGGATGGATACAGAGGCTAGGATTAGAGCTGATTGGGCCGGCCTCGTCGTGATTAGAGATGTTATCAGGCCGGTTACGCTCTCACCAGCGATCACCCTCTGTATCGTGGCTACGTGTTTGCGTTCTTCCTGTGCTTCACCCCTTCCCGCCGCCCGGAATGCGTGCTCTGTATCGTCGAATTGTCATACCTCCTCGTCCCTCTCTCCCTCTCAATCTCTCTCTCTCTCTCTCACTCCCTCTCTTGCTTTCTCTCTTCTATGTCTCCCTCTCCGATTTGACATCCCCTCCAACCATCCCTGTCGCTGTTTTTGATACATGTTTCTTGGTTTTGTCACGTCCCGAAGAACTCGTGCCGAATCAAAACTTCTCTACGACGGGCGCCTTCGTCCCCGACGCACTCAGAGTCACCACTAAAAATTGCGTTACCATTGTTTACATTATTAACCCTGGAACTGCACTGTTGGGTCTCGGAAACACAGAGCGTCATTAATTATACAGTAGTCGACAAAAGTTTAAGGACGCTCTAAAAAAGACGATAACTGTTTTAATGTTGTACTATACGATTTGAACTGTTTTGGGAAGCTAGAGCAATTGCTTTACTACAGGATGTGAAAAGAGATTTTTTCAAAAATTGCAATTGATCGGAATTGTTGAAAAAATACTAAAAGTTGCATTTAATACTTTTTTTATAGAAAATAAAAAGCTGCATCGATTGACTCATAAGTCATATTAAATAATAACAACAGGATATGCACCTCTTGAAATTAATTTTAATTTAATGATAATAATAATGACGTAAATCATAGTGGTAATATCTGGTCAAAATCACTCATTCACTCAATTATTGCTTCATACAATGTGTTTACCATTTTCTTTAGAGTACTTATTGCAAACATTTTTGAAGTCTATGTATATCTTTTGTACAACACGCAAGTGTATTGCAGACTCAACGATAATTGCTATCACTTTTGCATTTGTACTCTCTTCGTTGTATCTCCGCCGAAAATCTCGTTACCAAACATCAGCCCTTGCATGTTTTATGTCCAGTTGCGGTACACTGGTCCCTCGAGGCTGAAAAACGCGCTAAAGGACAGATTGGAAAGGCTTTTCCAATAGATAAAGCTTCTCCGCTGACGGCTTTCCACGTCAGACATACGGTTCCTCTGCAGCTTACATAATTAGGTTGTTTTCTTTTTCTGAACTTCAACTAGTTATGCTTGCACTGATGCATTACCACCGTCTAATCAATAGCAATAACATTTTATTTCGTAGATGAATGAATTATGTCGTTCTTTGCTTCAGAGTCGGACTTACCCATCAAAAATATAAAAAAAACAATTTAAATGAAAAACTTGAGAAGAAATAAATTATACAAAAATGTTCGGTAACTGAGTTAATTTGTGTTAGCTGGGTAGACTCCCAAACATTGTTAGCCCAGGGCCCCGAAATCAACGATCCATCGCTGAGTAAGTATCGAACAATCGCAAGTAATGTATAAATCATTAAATTCCGATTCAGGATAAGCTATTGTTCGGTGTAGTCATTGATGAAAACGAATCAAGGGGTCGAATCTTGAATCTGCGAGAAAAAATGTGGCACGTGTCAGCGTGAAAAGCATCAACATATTACTCGCCATGAACAGGCTCGATAGACGCACTCTCGAAAGAGTCCCTCTCTCGTTCATATCGAGGCACGGACTCGACTCAAGTGCCATTTCAATTACTCTGAAAACGATTCTCGAGTACCTCTTCATGTCCGTAGATAAAGTATCGCGAAGGCACATGCTCCCTCTCGGCCAGCCGACTGATCCACGCACGGAGCCTGTAAAACGCGATGGATCTGATAATCAGGACGGCCAATCGTATCGTCTCCTATAGAAAATGGTTCTCGACTTTCAGATTGCCATCGCGTAGTAGTGGATCACGCTTTTACGCGGCTGCTATTACATTGTCAACATGCGTCAACGGTTTCAGCAGCATTTTTATTTAATAGTTTCCCTGATTAGTGATCAGTTTCCAGGGCCATGAGAAAAAGTGTTCGACCAAACGAGTGAAGCTCCCATCATTCTCGCTATTAAATGAGCACTTACGATTATCATTTAACGTTGTCAGTTATGATTGCCATTTATAAATCGTCATTTATGATCATCATTTACGATCATCATTCATGATGCTAATTGACGATCACAATTCATCATTTATGATCGTCACTTTATGATCACTATTTACGATCAGAACATTATCATCGATTATTATCATTTACCATTATGATTTACCGTGATACTATACTGTTTATAGTGTATTATTATCGTTTATCATCATCATTCATCGTCATCCTTTATCGTTCTTCTTTATAATTATTATTTATCATTATTGTTTATCATTAACATTCACGATTATTCTTCATTATTACCTTTTATTATTATTTTTCTTTATCATTATCCTTTATCGTCATCGTTTATCATTATCTGGGATCACTGGACACTGACCAACATTATCTGGGATCACTAGACTCTGATCATTATCTTGGATCACTAGACACTGACCATTATCTTTGATCACCAGCACTGACCATTATCTTTGATCACTATCCCTGATCATTATCTTTGATCATTATCACTGATCATTATCTTTGACCACTATCACTGATCATTATCTCTGATCACTAGATACTCACCATTATTTTGGATCACTAGACACTGACCATTATCTTTGATCACTATCACTGACCATTATCTTTGATCATTATCACTGATCATTATCTTTGATCACTATCACTGATCATTATCTCAGATCACTATCACTGACCATTGTTTTTGATCACTATCGTTGACCATTAGCATGACCGTTATCTTTGATCACTATCACTGACTATTTTGCGTTATCTTTATCGAAGTCTTAAGTGTTCTAATTCTTCGTCAACTGATATCAAACAAATTAATGCTGACCACGTCGTGTAGTACACCGGGTACCGTCACCGCTTGTTAGTTCGAGTGCTAAGTATGAAGCACGGTCCCACTTATTGTTAGTTAGGAAGTCTAATAATCGGGTTGTATTTGGCGGCAGTTTCTCCTGTTTGCTACAGTGAAATACATCTTTCTGGATGGTGGATGCAGATCTCTGAAAACATTCGTCATCGCGACAGTGCAGGCCCCGGCATCACAACGCGACGTTTCCCGGCACTCATTAGCGTCTGACGGCGGCCACGCGTTCCTCCTTAAGGACGAGTCATAAATATAACTTACGGGCGAGTACCTATGAAAAATTTGTCGCGGCTTAGCCGCCAGACAGATTGCGCCGCGCGGCGTGTGGCTATGTCTCTTAATTTCATGGCTGCCTCTCTAAATTTGGCGCTTACATACTCGTTCGTGTGTTACGAAGTGGTCTGCGACATCGAACGCGATGTTTTTCAACGTTGCTTTATCCGGTCCCGTTTGATTATGCTGTATCCTGAACGATAAGGATCGTCCCGTCTTTGGGAACAACATTGACTGTCAAGTTTCACCGCTCAGTCTATCTTGCTGCTGTCAAATTGCTCAACATTATACATACCGCCCGACACAGTACTCTAACAGAAAGATTAGGATTAAATTAAAGGAAATATTATAGATCTTCGAGCAATTGTACAATAAATTCATAAATAATATAAACTCACATTGGAATATAAAATAAATTCACATTAAAATATCAAATAAATTCAAAAATAATATAAATTCACATCAAAATATAAAATGAATTCACAAATAATAAAAATTCACATTAAAGTAAAACGAATTCCTGAATAAGATTTAAATTTCACATTATAAAAAGTAAAATAAATTTACGTATATAAGAAACTTTACTGTAAAACAAGGGTTTCATTATTCCAGAAAGTGAGAACAAGAACTCTTTGCGACATATTACCCTTCTCCGAAGCCGGCTACCCATTTCGGAGAACTTTCTTTGACTTCTGCTGCAGGGTTTTACGGCTAACCGATAAAAATCACCTTGGAGGGTGTTAAAACGCGTCGGAAACTAATATGCAACGCACTCATCGCTAAAATACCAAGCAAACAATCACGCCTAGGGTGTCGAGTGGAAAAGGGACTTATCATCTTGCTCATTTTACCAAATACTACACGAAGAAGAAGATTTTCTACTTCGGATCGTTTGATTATTATACAGGGGTTTATAGCAAGACTCAAATCGATGGACGCCTAGTATCGTCACGTCGGGCTCGGCCGCCGGCCGGCGCCGTCTCGACTCCCAATTAGCAGTTTATCGTTTATTGGTTTTCGATATTTATTTTCTTTCTGTGAGATCGAGCCGAACCACGGATGCCTCAGAATTTTTCGAAGAATGGAAATCGGTCGAATATTGGTCGCCGGGGGGGAAAAATGTTTCTAACGATCTCGCGGCTGTCTGTAAAAATGTCGACTACGTTGTTCCATCACGTGCTCCACGATTTACATAATAACGTACGGTTCATACTAATTGGACGAGGAATTGATTTCCAAATATGTATTGATGTTCTACTGATGGTTTTTCCTTCAGCATCGTGGACGTAAAAAGAAAACTCGGCTTGCAATAATTACTGAATTATCTTGCACTTTTGTTAATTCATGCATCAATCTTTCATCCAATCTTAGTCACACTTGATCATGTACATACAATGTCTATTTACTATACTTGATTACAAATAATTAGACTGCGGATCTTTATGCAAAATAAAAATTGTCTGCATCGATTGCAAGGAATAGACATCTTCAATATGAAAAATTTTCCAACAATTTTACTAATAATTAATACTAAATTTTGTGTACTGCTTTTCTTTTGACATTCTAGTTAAAAAGATTTAACCTAGATGTCAATAAAAATATGTCCAGTTTGATTTATACATTATATTTGTTTATTCACAAGCACACGTGTTGTTTATTGTTAAAATATGAATTTCTCCCTTTGTATCACAGTAAAATACTGAGTAATCTAATTAAATTGAAAGCAAATTGACAGAGAATCTTAAAATATCTTTAAAAATATACTAAAAAAATTGATAAGCAACTGGCTAAGTGGATTTACTTAAGCAATGCCATTTGTAAAATCGTCAAAAGCGTCAATTAAATTAATAATTATAACTGTGGACACTGGAATATATTTCTGACCGAATCGAACAAAATTCTGACCCTAGTTTGCGATCACATAGTCGTTATCGGAAACGCCACGGACGGAATAATACAGTGAGAGAAATGTTAAAAAATCATTTGCCCTCATGTAGAACGCATTAACAGTTAATTCGATCAAACCCAGCGACATCGATCAAACAGGGCTGTGTGTTTGCTAAGAACATCAAACAGTGCCGACAGACGATTGCACCAGGAACATTAACAACTATTTTTATTACCGATGTACAGAACACATTCCAAAATACAGGTTGCATTGTTCCGGAGGTCGCGTTGATAACGGTTTAACGTAGAGGAATAGAGAGGGTCTAATGGGTGGCGAGGGGAGAGGCTGGCGAGCACGCGGTTTGCAAGCTTTGTAAACGATAGCCGGTCGATCAATCGGTTTCGTCAAATTGTAGCAGCCGATTCTGATTAGATTTCCAATTGTTTGCGTTATTTGATGCCGGTAGACTTGGCTGATTGCGTCTGATTACTCTCACGTACACCGTTCCGTCGAGTCGAGCATTTTCCAGGTGCACTTCAATCAATCATCGAGTTCATTTGAAGTGCCTTCGACACAGCTACTCCATGATATACCTACTTAACGTTTCTGAAAATGATAGATTTTTGCGGGTTTTACTACATCGTTTCCACCGACACGATGCTCAACGTCATCATTTTTTCATCAATACTGCTTTATATATTATTATTATTATTATTAAAATGTGTAAAAAAACTCCAGAAGAATTTCAGGGATTTCGTCCACTGTATGAGAGTAATGCTTGTTCGACATCTGTAGCAGTTCGTCTACGATTTAGTGATCATCATTTATGAATTATGGTTATCGTTTATCATTTTCATTGATCACTGACCATTATCTTTGATCACTATCACTGACCACTCTCTTTGATCGCTGTTGCTTTGACCACTGTCACTGACCGTTGTTTTTTATCACTATCGCTGACCAATATCTTCGATTACTGTCACCGACCATTATCACTGACCATTATCTTTGATCACTATCATTCAACATTATTTTTGATCACTATCGTTGACCATTACCACTATCCTCTATATCTTTGATCACTATTATTGACGATTTTCTTTGATCGCTGTCACTGACCATTATCACTGACCGTTATCTTTGATCACTATCACTGACCATTATCAATATCTTTGATCACTATTATTGACAATTTTCTTTGATTGCTATCACTGACCATTCTTTATCATGATCCCTTACCATCATCATTTATCATTGTCGTTTACGAATATCATTTATGATATTATGATCATAATAGTACGATCATAATCTATGATCATAATCTGCGATCATAATCAACATCATCACCAACAGAAGACATGATCTTGCGGCGTCTACTATATGAGCACAAAGCATGTTCAACATCGCGAGCAGTCCGTCTACGATTTAACGGCCGTGGAAGAAGACAGATCAATGGTTTCACGGGATGTTACGATTTTTCCAAGTTTCCGGAAAACCTGGAGCCACGCACCGAGCGTGTACCGCGGAGCGGGAAAAGGTGTAAAGCAACCGGAGGTAGACAGATCTCAGCACTTATCGGTCTACGAGATACCCATTAACGAAACTAAAAGCCTCCCCATATATCTCGCTCCTCTCTTTCTCGCAGCCCTCTCTTTCCTTGGTCCGCGCGTCTACTGCATCCTCTCCTCTCCTCTCTCTCCACCCCGGCAACCCTCATTTCCCTCGGCGCCTCCATCCTTGAGGTAGACACATCACCGTCCGTTGTTTGTCCAAGGCTTTTGTTTTACTTGCTGATATATATTGGCCCTCTTCCCGAACGCTTCGGGAGCCGGGATAGGAAGACCGGTGGGTGCGGGGAAAGGGTTTCTCTCTCCACCCTCGGATCGGTGGTCGGGGTGTCGTGGATCTTCCTCGGCCACTCTTCGGTTCTGCAATCGCAAGCCCGTTTCGAGGATTTCGCGGATTTGTTCACGCCGAATGCGATTCGATTTGCGTTGAACGAGTACGTTACTTTATACAAGCTAGGCTCACGTAACTGGGTCTCCGCTCGGCAACTCCGGCCGTGAGGGAAATCCCTTTTGCGATATGCCGATGATCCTATGCATAAACGCCTGCAGCCAGAAATCGAAACAATGATGCAAATTTTTGTGAAAATCATTTTGCATGTATTAGATGTAGAAATTAATTCGTGACTAATGTCTAGTAATTTTATTTCAAATTCAAATTATTTATTTATAAGTTATAAGATGTAGTGATTATTCATAAGATGGAATACATGTGCAGAAAATGGATGAGATTATTTTCGGCAGTTGTAAAATAGATTTTATGCACAAAATAAAAAATATTTCCATCGATTGGAAACGTGGAGCCAAATAAAAATTTCTCTCTTCTTTTCATTATTTTATGAGACTGAAACTAATACGTTGATGTTCTTAAACTTTTTAAATGCAAGTATGTTAATGTTTCATAAATAATGAACAATGAAGGTGAGGGAGAAGCACCGAAATAAATAGAGGTGGCAAACGTGTGAACCATAAGACAGACTCAGATTTTCAACAGAGTCTAATAAATATGTATGTTATTAATCTCCCTTAAACCGAGATGAAATTCTATTTTGGTTTCGTTAATGTATAGTTACTGAAGAACACATGTAGGCACACAATAAATAAAAATGTTCTCCTTTCATAAAGAAATTACGAACTACAAAGAAAGTTCTAATCACTGAAACCTTGAAATAAATCGCGTAGGGAAAGGGGTTAATTATTAGACAAGAACATGAACGGAGCCAGCTCGCATAATAAACCAGACGAGAGGAATGCGAAAAGCGAGGCCCCGTCTGGCCCTCCAGCGATCCAGAAGTTGAGTGAGAAAAGGGCATAAGTCCTGGACGTGTGATTTTTTAGTGGGTATTGGGGAAACCTCCGAGTTCCTCTACACCCCTTCGGGAGGGGGGGGGGGAGAAGGCTGTACGCAAATGAATTTTTCCACACGTCCTTAAGCTAAAAAAAAAGAGCAAGGGTTTAATTGTTTCCGGAGACACGAAGGATACCCAAAGACAAATCAAATTATAAGGAGCTAGATAAAAGTGGGTAATGGTTGGATGAAGATTGTATCGGGATCGGGGCAACAATGGGGCCGTCGGCATAACGATGGAGCAATGCGGAGAGACAAATTGCACTTCAGGTTGGGCGGCGTTCGCGCGCGCACGCGACAGCGTCCACGAAAACGCGCGTAATACTGGGCTCGCAGACTCTTGCAAACGGATTTCGTGGCCCGTAGCAACGCGGCCGTTTGCATGTTCCACGTGCTAACAATTCGGTCGCGGTTGCGATGCTATTTAACTGCTCCACCGCTCTGATTACTCCCCCGTGCCTCCGGGCGAATTAGGATTTAACGCGATGATCAGTCCTCGGAATGATCGTTCACGCGCATCGATTTCAAAACCGCCCACGGTTGTACCGGGAATCGAGATAACTGTGACGTTTGTTCTTCGGTTTACCATTATACAAGTTTGTTTTCGAGAGCCGCGTCGTCGTGTCGTCACTCGCCGTAGAACGGCAGCCAAAAATGTTGTTTTCCTTCGTCTTCGGCTGCGTGAACATCGATCGTCCGACGAGCTTCGAGGCGTCTCCTAATGATTATGCGAATCTTTATGCATTCGTGGAAAGTGTATCCTCGCGGAAATACGAGAAATTAAATAATGTTTTTATCTTATTTTTATTAGAAGGAATATATTAGAAGTGTTTTCCCTTGTTTTTCCTTCCAGAAAATCAAGTATCAAAATTGGTGCTTGCGTAAAGGTCTGCAGTCTAGTGATTTTCAAAATGATGGAACAAGGGAGACTCCTGAACATCCAAGAAATTATGGGGCTTTGCAGATGTATGGAAGATTTATGTATTAGAGATGTATTATGCTAAGGGGGTGAAATTAACACACCCTCGACTTCTTGTATATTTTTCAATTTTGTGTTGTGACTTGTGAACTGTAAAAATTAAAATGAAAGTTTTTAGACTAAAGTCGTTTCTCTTAGTGAGATCTACCGTTTGGTAAAAGATTCATCTTATTGTCACGCATAATATGTATACATTGGGATAAAAACCGAGCATAATTTTATTAAACGCATCCCCATTGTATTTAAAAGGACAAGATTTATCAACTTAAAGCTCCATAGATACTGAAACGAATTGTACCTGAATCTTGCTGATGTTTTCAGGTGAAAATCGTTCTGGCAATTCGTTTGAATAAATATATACATCACATGATACCTCCTTAAAAATGTTTACCGGGAAGATACCAACCCCCATTCAGCAAAGGGATGTTACCTCAGATGAAATAAACCGCAGCCGACTTTCAGCTTGCGTCCTTGAATCCTTAGGGCAGCTCGATCCCTTTCTACATACGCTAGAATATTCCTTTCGAGGGGAATTTCAAAGCATCTAGCGATTTTTGTCTCTCTTCCAAAATTTAAACAGTAAGACTCAAAGAATTTAGGAACCAGTATGACCAAGAATTTTGATAATGTCAACAATCAAAATACTATATTCGACTTGTTCGAATGATTAAAAAACAACAAAATTTACATTTTGACTTTAATTTCTTGATTTTGCATAATGATTCACAATAGAAATGCTAAAACAATATCGTAATAAAAATAACACTGTCCAACACCAAATTTGTTCCATGATTGGGAAAGCAAAGTTTCGCAGCCAAGGGATCCTACCTATAAGTTTAAAATGCAGTAACAAAATTATTGAAAAATCCAGAAAATATCTGAACATCCAAAATAAAAATGAGAAGTAATATTTTTAATTTATTGTTTAATGTAATCTAGTTTTTTTATAATAAAAAATCTTGCGCTCCATATTTATTTTCTTTTGCTACTCTTTATCTAAATTCATCAACCGCTACTATTATTAGGAGACAGAGGGAGTATAAAATTAAATATAATGATTACACTGTGGATCTTTATGCAAAATAAAAAATGTTTGCATTGACTGCAGGACACAGGAGCCAAATGAAAATTGTATTCTTCTTTTAATTATTAAGCTGAAATTAATACACTGATGTCCTTAAATTTTCTTAATTCGTCCACTGCTTTAAATTGTTCGTGTTCGTTTTCGTCATAAATTCATAAAATCCGCAGTCTAATAATGATAGAGGAAAAACAAAATTGTCCAGTGATGGAGAACAATGTTTTTAAGCCAGTTCCAGCCGAGTAGTTAAAACGGCATTTTTGCGTTTCGACGCGTCCCACAGAGGAAGGAAGTGGTATTGCACGATCCTTGGGAATTGCCGAAAACCTGCTGACGTCATTTCCGCGATGGGATCGCATATAACATGGCATGACGTGATTTGCTCATTGGACTGGCCGTAATAAATGAGAAGCCCGTGAAATGCACGAACAGCGGGATGAGCCCGACGGACCTCCCACCGAATTTCCATTGATCGGAACCTGAACACACCTCTACCGATTAAAAGAATTCGTAACACTAAAGAGAGCGATACTTCGAGAGAGCTATGGAGAGGGAGGGAAACGAAGAGAGAAAGTAAAAGTCTAACAGGGAGAAAAGAGAGGGGGAGAAATGATTTCTTCTTCATCGAATATTTTCATTTGCTTTCGCTCGCTTTATTACTTCTCCTCAGTTATATTAGCAGGTTGTTCTTTAAAAAGAGAGGCAAAAACGGGACGGAGATACGAATTGGTCAATTTGTAATGCTCGAATGTTGTGAATCAAAAAACCATGACGTTTTCATTTTGGTGTAACTGTGTAGGTGGACTGTATACATATATGAATTTTTATACTGGTAGTGGAGGTGACCTCGAACTCGTACCTTGTGAATGAATTCATTATTATTATACAGCGAATCTTTATGCAATTATAACTTTCGAAAATTTAAAAAAAATACTAGTATATAAAATTTGACAGAATTTAGTACGATTTTAATTTATTTCATATTTAAAAAGGCTACTACCACGGAAAATATTATAAGATTCTGTTTTATTCCACTATCTTAAAATTTGTCTACAAAAATGGAAATTTGCATAAACATCCGCAGTCTAATTATTATTAATTGCATGTAACATTCAGAGATGGGTGACTAAATTACTAGAGTTAGTTGCATAAATTAACGAGTTTTATATTAAGACAATTTTTAGATTAAAATAGATTGCAAATAAACGTTTACAACATTGTAAGCAACATTACAAATCATATAAAATCCCTGCCGAGTGTCTGACTCAATATCATGAGGCAAGCACCAAGTTAATTTTTGTATTCGACAAATATTTGGTTACAAAAGTTGGTTATTTAACGTTTATTTATAGGCTACGATGCAATTATGAGACAGAGTCTACTAACTTTCTAGTGGTTCGAATTGCAAAAGTTGTTTAACATTTAATACTTTGGTTGAGTTACTCTGCTGCAAGTTAGTGAAAATATAGAATTTATTTCATATTTGTGTGAGGCACATAGAGAAAATATTTATTACATATTTTACTCAGGTTAAGCACTCGTATGCACTATGCACAGTGAATGACCAGATAAAAATATGGTGGATCTGTGTACAGCCTGCCAAGAAGAAATAGATGGTGCGTTTGGTATTTGGCACGATTACCGAACATAAGACTTGGCATATAGTAGGATGAAGAACGCCGGTAAGAAAGTAGAAATTCGATCGGTTTTCTATAGACTTCCTACTTTCTTAATGAGAACTGTTCCACAACTTTATATGTATTCCACCATATGTTATTCAATGAATACACTTATAAAGAAGGAGAGTAAAAATTGAACGATTTCATAAATTGTTACCTACTGCGAGAAATACGTATGAAATCGTGATAGAATCGTGATACAAACCGTAAATCGAATCTAAGTTAATATCGAACGTATGTTTATATAGACGCCTTTCTTAACATTTTCGCGCCCTAAATCCACCCCTGCAGTACTTCCCATATACTAGGGATACCCTGTATGTGCAGATAAGCGGATTGTCAGATCATAGAACACTTACTTCCGTGATATTGATTCTCGTATGTTTTGAAGAAGTGGAACTGAGATGGAGTGTTACATCAAACTGTCACGAAAACCATCAGAAGAAGAATAAAAATGTGAAAAAATAAATGCAAGATAGAAATACCGCATAGATATACATATATAAAAGAATAAACTAATTCAAAAATTATTCTTTTATACTGTTACCATTATTTGGGCATAAACGTATACGGTAATGAGTGAACATTTAAATGCAAAAATATTAATATTCATATTAGCAAGAATGATTAGAATTTGTATTTAAAAACTCTCAGGACTACCGGACTTAGTCTTCTTAACAATTATAGGTGTAATTTTGACTAATTAAAATAATTTCTAGCGTAAAAATTGTGAAATAAAATGAACTCAAAATAACAGAGAATTTTTATATGGAACGATACAAAAATCTATTAAGAAAATATCGACGGTTTATAAATATCCTGAGCGAATACAGAAACGTGAAAGCGATTTTCGTTGGTTTTTTAAATGTGTATACAACTTAGAAATTTTCAGAGAAGCAACAGTTTGGAGTCTGTTCAACTTTCGAATCGCTCGATAATATTCCTCGGATGCCTATACTTTTGAGACGGATCCCAGAAGACTACAATATGCGTCTCGATCCTAGGAAACTATGAAATTCTGACTGTGCAAATACACGGTAAATCAGTTCCAATAATAATCGGCTCGCCTCGCCTCGCATCTGGTCATTCCCCGGTGGACTGGTTATTGTTCGAAACGAGGCGGACTTCATTTTTCATCGAGGAACGGCAGAATCGATCGTCAAACGACAGGAATGTTTCCCAAGATCCATCAAATTCTGCGTGGGCTACTCGCGCAATAAAATCTTCTGTTTACAAGCACAGTCGGGGCCGAGAATAGTCGGAACACCATCGCCGCAGGTTGTCGGCGGTGATTAGGCTAGGGAACTTCGCGCGAACTCGCATTTTTTTTCGACGGATTTAAACCTTAACCGGACATCGAAATTTTTCGAAACAAACAAAATTCTCTGCTTGACGCTAAATGAATTTGCACATTTATAATTATAAACTGAGGATTGCAATGCAAAATAATAATGTTCTTTTGCAGCAAACAGGAGCTAAATCGAAATTTCTGTCTTTGATCGTTCTAATGGGTTGAAAATATAGATACTCTGGAATTTGTTTAATTTTCGCATTTTTCTAAATATCACTTACTCAGTTTTTGTCATAAATGTACATACAATGAGATAAAGACTGATCTATGGGAATTAGTTTTATTTTTGTTATTATTGTTTATAACTATTACTAGTGCTTCTTTCTAATCCAGATTTTTCTTATTTGTTCTGGTGAAAATTGACCGAAAAAGGATTGCCTGTGACGATGACTAATTGACACGGTAAACCGAGATATTAAAATTAGAAATAGAAATTGTCGCACAACGAATTGCTATCGATTATGCTGTCTAGGCGACAGGTAATGGCATGCGCGGTCAATGATGCCTCGATTATAGCTGTCGATGCTATCGTGTGTCTCTCAGTTCCCGTCACTTGGCGCGATTGCCAAACAATCTTTCCACGCGCAAATAATTCACGGCGCGCCGAGTTTCAATTCTACAACAAAATTGAACAGTGAAGATCTGATATTTCACTGTCATTTAGGAATATTCCGACGAAGATATTCTCGCGAGCATATTTTCTATGTAACACAGCGATCAAATACATAATTTACAGCTTGTACCTTGTACCTAAATAGTGGGATTTTATGCAAATTCGCGTGTTTGTAGGCCGGACTCAGGAAAACTGAAATTCAATAAAATTCTATTCCCGTCGTGAGTGATTTCGGTAACCAGAAGATCAAACTACGTAGTAGTTCAGTTCTACTAAATTTGTTATTTTGTAATTTCTCAGACTGCCGAGGCATTCAAGGATTATCATATTTTGACACTGAACCTGTCAGCACCGGTCAAATGACCCGTTTAGGATACTTTATTTCACAATTATTGAAAGCATAAAGATGCTTACATCAGGAATGATTTAATAAATATCAGTAAAGTCGAAATAAATTCAATCTTGTCATTTTTATAAGCCAACACGTACCTGCTACTTTTAGTGTTAAATGGAACAAGTGATTTCAACATTTTGGTGATGGGCAATTTAAGTTTCACGAATGAAATAATAAAATATTCCATATTATGGACTGCAAATAAACAAAAACTTCATAGATATATTAAAAATGAATTAACACATTTTACCTGTTATATTTCTCTTGAAATACAAATTATTGCATATTTCTGAAAACATTATTTATAGCATCGATATAAACTGACATAAATCAAAATTTGATTCTATTTTTGTTATAGGTGTGGTATACATTATAAATTTACAAATAAACAAATTTCAAAGATCTATTAAAAATGAACTAATCCATTTATCGCATATTTATGAAATCATTATACATCAATATGAATTGAAATAAATCAATATAAATTGTTTCATTCTATTTTTGTTGTAGTGTGTGTTATAAAATGTTGAAATGTAATATGTATTTCAACGGACATGGCTTTCACGCCGATCCTAAAATAAGAGATTAAAAATACTTCGGACCGTAAAGAGTTAACTTTAGATCTGTCGATCATTCTCAATGTTTCTTCTTCGTATTACCTGAAACTTCAATTGATTATACGTTTTTTACATCATTCTTCATATTTCATAAGAGGATACATGGTGTTTGATAAAACATTGTAATTACGAAAGCCATTGCAGTAATAAATACTGGTAATGTGTAAATTAAATTATTTGTTATTATTTTATGCTTTATTTAAAATTTTCGACTAAAAGTCTGATTAGTATATGTTAAATAAATCTACGAGAATATCTTTCCATAAATAGACATAAGAAATCGAAGTTAGTACTTTTTTAACGTGATACGGATGAAGCATAAAATGTATTGTTTTAATTTAATTACTGGTATCTACATGAAGGTATGGATTTGTTGTGGCTAAGAAATATTTTTATAAAACCGCTAATAAGAAACGATGAATGATAAAGAACGAATATGGTCTCTCAAAAAAGAATAACTAAGGTAAGAACCATTGTAGACAACATCTTCTGTCAGAGAATTTTAAAATTGAATTTTTCAGTCGTTCATGTTCTTCATTTACGAGATGGCCATCTCTTTCGCCCATCGTTGCCTTGTCCAGAGAAGATGCTCTTCAGCAACTATATCGTGTTACATAATTGCGGATCAATTTCCCTATTTATATGTTCGCCACTGTATGCGACTAATGAAAAGTTAATAATTTTAATATGGTCGGTAAGGACGTCATTTACCTTATCGCGACTCGCGGTCGATTTCGCGCGAGTTTCGTCACCGTCGCGTCGTCGCCGGTTTCCGAACTCGAAAAGAGTCGACGAAAGATGCCAGAAGAAAGCGGGAGAAAGAGCCAGAGAGGCGAGGTGACTTTTGAACGAATTCCGCTCACTCGGTTCGCGGCTGCTACGCATATTGTTCTATTTATGTAACCATTGTTCATCCATCGTTTAGGATAAATTTAGATGGCCGACAGAGAGGGCCGGTCTCTCGCTCTCGGAATGCCGGGTCGACTTCTTAAACGTTTCTTCTCCCGGCTTCGATTCCTCACTCTTTCTAGCTGCCACCCTCTCCTCGCGCCCCCGGATCCTCTCTCTGCTTGCGTGCTATTAATGATACCGATTAATTTAGAACTATTGGGTTTCCCAATTAGCCAATCGGAGGCTGCGATATGCGAGGCTGCTCTGCCTTTCCGCAGCTTTTTCTTCTGCCCCAACCCGGCCAAACATGGACAGAATTTCAAGGGAAACATCCCTCTGCTATCGGATCGTGTCTGAGCCGGTTTTTCTGGGATCCCTGGACTCCGAACGATCGCGACGATCAAGATTTTCGATTTTTCAAATCCTGAGAATATAAAAATATGGGAACGATATTGTGCATGCATTCTCGTTCAATTGTGCAAATGTATTCAGGCCAAAATATTTATTCTGACGTGTTTTAGTCTCGTCGGGAAAAAATACCGCAGTAATAGGTACGTTTACCCTATTTGAGGATTTTCTTGAGGCCCGAGAAGAACGCGTCTACCCCGTCGAAGATTTCGCAGTACGGCGCGGCGCGGCGGGTTCCTCGGCTCCGATGATCGCATAAATCTACGCCGCGACGATAGAGCTTGCGACGAACGAGCGAGGAAGATAAAGGACGTATAAATACGTACCCGGGGCGTGTTGTGATATTAATACAATCACGGATCACTCCCGGGTTGGCCGGCAGCCGCGCGCAGACACTAGATTATCTGAATCGGGGTGAACGACTTTATATAGCATAGCGGTGAGTGTCTTTGCGGCTCCTTGGTTCTCGCTTTGTTGTCGGGATTCGGTTGTTCAGACAGTGAATCAAAGGGTCGCGAGCGAAAGAGGCTGGGAATGGAATGAGCGGAAGTATCCGGTCGAAGTTTTTGGAGGAGTGAGCGAGGGGGGGGGGGGAGGGGGGGGGGGAGAGGGTTGATGCTTTTAATTTCTTCGCATGTTTTTTGGACACGACGCGGTTCGAAGATTTGTGGCGCGTTCGTCGCTCCTGGCTTCTTCGTACTTTTCCCAAATTGGTCGCCTTTTTTCCGTCTCTCTGGCCTGTGCTTTCTCAATCAGGCAAGACCCCGGACCGCCTCAAAGAAGAATGTCCCCTTTGATTGAAACACCCGTGCCAACTGTACACATTTTTCGTCGATGCAGCCGTTTTAATATTGCTTCGCGACACCCCTCTGCGTTGCGTCCACGTTGCGTCCACGTTGCGACTAAACGCTTCAGGTAAATTGGGCTCCGCGAGAATATGATAGACTTGCTTCTCCGGCATCTACGGTGCATCCAAAAAGTGAACTCCAAGTTTCTGATTCTGACGACATCCATCCTGCTGCAATTTCGTAAAAAATAATCGTTGCTACCACCATTCATTTTCTTCCACGCGATTTTAAAGTAATGTTCTGGATAGAAAACTGGGGACCAATTTTTCCTTAGAGATGCTATGTACAAATGCAAACCGTTGTAACAACTTTAAAAATTTTGCTCCGCAAAGGAACCTGCCGTTTTGAACCTCTCCTTATTGCAACGACTCAAGGGAAGTCGATGAAAATTAAAAATTGATGTACGATCATTTTTCCTCGTTTTATGGAACTAAAATGGGGTCCAAGTTTGATTGTGTAGAGTCCTCATGATGTACCCCTTTGCTGCTATAAATCTTTTATTCAAAGGCTTAATAAACTGACTAAGAAAAATGAAGAGGAGGCTCCAATCTTGAAATCTACGGTGGATTCATTCCCAAGTAAAATTTATCAACGATTTTGACCAAAGGCTTCACCAGCAATTCAATTGTAAACCAATAGGTCGCCCCGTACAACGTTAATCCAATTTAAATTTATAATGTAAAAGAAGATTTCTAAGCCTCCTTTTGGTAAAGTTATTGAAAATCCTATTACTAGGCTTCCTGTAAGTAGTATGTCAAAATGGAGGCCAGTGTGTACAATGTACATGATTCTTCTAATGCGAAAGCAAGTGAGGAAACGAGGACCTCCGAGAAGAGGACCCAGCAAGAAGTCGCCATAGTGACGTACGGTTCAAGAAGATGACTATAGTCATTTCAGTCTAGGTCGCTATAGTGACTAAAAGGTGAAAGTGAAAGGTGAAGACGCATCGTCCAAGAAGAGGGCCCAGCGAGAAGTCGCCATAGTGACGTACGGTTCAAAAAGATGATTATAGTGACTTCGGTCTGGCGTATAGCTAAAGGGCAAAGCTGAAAGGTGAAGAGGCCCATACGTCAATGGACGAGCGAGCAGGGGGATCTCGCAGCAAAAGAAGGCCCGCGGCACGTTCAGTTTTCCTGCCGGCACTTGACCTCGCGTTAGCCAGCTTAGCGTGAACAATGTGGACGATTAACGAATCAACGGAAGAGACGTTACCCGCGGAGTGTTCTAGTGCGCTTCGTGGAGCGGAAGTGATCTTCACTGGGCTCTCCCTCGCCTCAGCCAGGTTCCCGCCATCGAGTTTTGCCTCCTCTCTCCACCCCCTCCACCCCCTTGCAACAATCCCCCTCGGCAATCGGCGATCCGATCAACCGTAACCTCTCGAATCCACCGAGCCAGGCCACAAGTATCTCGCTGAAGACCGCTCCTTCGACTGCATCGACTGCCAATCATGCGTTTACTCAGATGGTCCTAATCCCTCGAGGACTCTTCTTCGGAATCGCTGTACTTCCGTAGGGAAATGTTCACCGGAGACGCTCGATGAAGAGGCCTCGCCCCGCGGAATCTGCGTGTCCGGTCGTCACGTCGACGAATTAAGTCCTCTCCAGCAAGGACCATAACTGTCCTAGCTAAGATGGAGAAAAGACATGGGTAGACTCCGGATTTGATGCATTCATAACAAAAACTTTAACAGTACTAATATATATTATTTCCACTATATTAAAATTATTCATGAAAAATATAAATTGATAATATAGCTCCTATATCTTGCAATGGATGCACAAATTCTTTATTTTGCATCAAAATCCGGAGTCTAGTCAAGGGATAACAACAAATTTCGCCACTAAAATATTTCTCATTGCAAATAATAATTAGTTGGTTTCATTGCTGATGAAGTCGAGGACAACAGGACAACCCATTAATTTGTTAATTTTTATTTAGTAGTGAACATAAATTTTCTTGCACGTACGTCGTTTAACATTGTTTTTGTAAATGCAAATTTTCGAAATAAATTAATGGGACAACATGATAGGACATGTGTTCAATATATATAAAATATAATAATAAATATATATAAAATATTTTTTGGCTGTAATATTCTTGTTCGCGGAAACAATGTAAGCAGATCGATTGTCACGCCTATCGCCGAGCACATGGGAACCATTCGCGACAAAACCTTGGCGAAGTATCACACAGAGGCGTAAATTTCAGCCATAAAGGTATCGGTAACGTGACTGGTGGTCTCACTTCCATTCCTATTCAATTTGGTAGCACATTGAGGCATGCCACTCAAATTACACGCAGAGCCATACAGCCATGAATGTATTAACCGGTGTTATTGAGTCGCGGAACCATTGAACAAGTGCGACGAAGCCTATCGTGTCATGATACTCGTGCTTCCGGTCCCGGTGACCCTGAAACCTCTCTCTGTGTCCACTTGAGCAGATATCGCTTTCGCAACGCATCAGAAGTTCATAATATTTTACTAATGAGAACCGCGTGTGTTTAATGCGGCAATTGTTGTTATTATGATGCTAATGCGCCACGATATGCATCGATATTGTAGCGGTTGGTTCAGCTATTGTCCTCAGGTGTAGTATCGTCCTTGTTCTCTCTGCAGCTCTGTCGCCGCTGAAATAACTGCGGATTTCCAGCATTTATGGGAGGAATGAATAGGTGAAACAGTATAGTCGTATAGTGTATGGCCATTAGAGGAATCAAGAATATTCACGTATTCTTTTCTACATATTAAAATTATTAAAAGAGAAAATATACTTTTATTTAGCTTCTGCTCGTTAGAACCACATTAGACAGTTCGTAACACTCACCCTTTCCAAGGACTTATAATTTGGGTCACCCTATATGTATAATAAATTTTGGTATATTTCAGAAAACATTAGATTATAGATCTTCTTAAATATGTTCTTTGAATAATTTGAATCAGACAAAAAATTATTTTCTATTTCTTGCAATCGATCCAGACAATTTTTATTTTGCATAAAGATCCGCAGTCTAGTTATAAACATATAATTTATTCATTAAAAAAGTGACATAAGTGAAAGAAGGAAATTTTACAGGAGAACTTAAAATTGCCAATTTTTTTTATTGCATACCACCAACTTAGAAATGTAAAATAATTTGTTGTTATTTAGATACTGGGTTAATCGTCATGTACATTAGTTACAATGTACAACACTTTATATATTTATTATTATACTTTTTTTAGAAATATATTTTGAGTTACGTCACTTTACGGTTTAGTAATCATTTATGAATAGGTGAGTTGTTTCTCCTGTTGTTGTTATGACAGGAATATGAACTTCTTCGGAGACGCAATACGCTCGTTACGTCAACCGAATACGTTGGATCATCCATGACCGACACCTGGAGGAACGATTCCCTTTCAAGAACGCCGGAAAACGAATATGCGCGGTCATCATCGGTTCCTCGGCTAACCTTTGATTCTCCCGGTTGGAATTTTTTTCCCCGAAAGCCGAGACGCTTCTTCGTCACTTGGGAATCAATTAGACACATGGTGCTTGTCATAAATTCCGACATCGGTCCGACTATTCTACCATAGTTACTGGGAATGAGTTCATATCCGAGATTGGAAGAGTTATGGAACTTTTTAATTGGTTTTACTTAAAGCACGAACTTTTTAAAACAACGTCTTCGCGTGTGTGGGGTACAGTCACCCCTCCTACAATGTGATTAATTCGTACCGCGTTATAAGAAACTCAGAATTAATACAGATCAGAATGTTGCATCATTTTCAAAAATTTTGGAAGCTATAAACACACAATCTTCTTATCGGAATTATACTTTATATACTTCCACATAATATTAGGCTTAATTATTTTTATATTAAATACACTAATATGTATATATATATATATATATATACATCATATATATCATATACATCATATTTAAATAAAGCAACTGGTTTTTATAACGATTGAAAAGTCCTGCTCTAACGAATCGCGTCAACTAAATAAACAATTCCAACATTCGGTCAGCTAAATGAATAATCTTAATCATAAAATGTTGGTTCTTCAATTTCCTGCCCGTCTCCTTCGTATTTGCAATTATCTTCGCTTTGCGACGGCAGTGGACACGGCGCTGTCGTTTGCAATTAAATCAATTGGAAAAAGAAGTCTACCAAGCTCGTTCTGCGTCTAAAGCTAATAGTGAAAGACCAGGCAGAAACAGCCCCTAATTGATTACAAAAGAAGCTTAACAAATGACGATCTATTATCGTGGAAATGATACACGCTTGTTATATCGCGAGAATAGAAGGCTTTTACAAAACCAGTCACTAAATCGTTCGAAAACATAAATATCAAAAACTTCTACAAAAATTCGTGCTCATAGATTTTTTATAAAAATTATAATTATGGAAGCATTACAACAAATTATACATATATGTATAGCTATTTTTAAATTTCTAATTTCACACCTTTCCTTCGAAGGTGGTTTAACAACAATTGGAAATTTCCAAACATTTGAAGAAAATGCGTATTTCGTATTTTGGTCTTAGTCTCTTACAACTACCCTTGTGGTTAGGGTACTGACTTGAAACTTGTCACAGAGGGTTTTTGGCATTGGATGGATTTAATATTACTGGTAAGTATTACGTTATTTACACACTATAATAACTAATAATAACCAATTGAAATACTAATGGAAAACTAAAATAATTCCGATAATGTTTTTAAAATTTGGAAATTTCTGAGTTAGATTTACTCCGTTGTGATCCAAAGATGAATCGTGCGAAACGCAAGGTGTTGCGAGTTCCCATCGGTTTGTGAAATAGTTAGAAAAAGAGGACGAGAAAGCCGGATGAAGAAGTGCTTTCAGGGAAAAAAGAAACTCAAATCCAGCCCGACAACGTAATCGATACGTCTCCAATGTTTTCACGCGATCGAAGCTGTTCGATGGCTTGCAGAATAACTGAATCGCCCTGCAGTTTTAATTAATGAAAATTGTTTAATTCATGACAAAAATCGAAGGCTGCAATTTGACACAGTGTAAAAATTGAAAGAATTCATCGGCATCTGTTTTCAAGTGGCACCTAATCTTATAACTGCGGATCTCATTATGCAAAATAAAAATATTCTGCATCAATCGTGAGAAGCAATAGTCAAATAAAAATTCATTTCATCCCTTATTAGTCTTTTTAGGTTGAAAACAACGCAACGATATTCTTAGATTTTTTTATATTATCCATTGTTTTTTATTTCACACAGTTAGTTTCTTCATAAATGCATAAAGTCCGCTATCTACTTGTAACAAATCCAGAGAATTTTTATTCTCGCAAAGATCCGCAGCCTAATTACCCTTATATTTGGACATTTAACAATGATCACTAGACTGCGGATGCAATGCATTTATGACAAAAATGGGCACGTACGATCTCAAGCAGTGGACATGATAAAAATATTTAAAGTCAAGAATGTATTAGTTTCAGTTTAATAAGATAATTAATAGTAGATTGATCTGCGATCAATGCGAAGATTTGTTATTTTGCATAAAGATTTGCAGGATTGATAACGGCCTTGAAGATCGATAACGAATCTCAATAATTTGGCTTGAAAATAAAAGAAAATGGCCACATAAAAATTTGAATGGCCCAGAGTATGGTGACGCGAAATCATGCGTCTGTCGCCGAAGGGTTAAATAAATGTCTATTTACAGAAAACGAGTAATCAGTCTACAGGTTGTTATCGATTTGACCAGCCGGTGTTCGAAAACCGCTGGGGGCGGCGGGGGCGAGAATGGGAAGGGTGTCGGGCATAAAATTTCTGGCAGCGTGTCGCGCAATTAAAAACAACTTCATTAGCCGGTATTTAACAATCGGCGAAAAGAGCATGTGCAATATTGGGCTCTCAAATAAAACAGAAAATGCTCTCCGCATTCCCCCGAAGCCCGCCTCCCAAAATTAATCCCCGGCTTTCTTCCACCTTGTCGAATAAAGGGCGAAAGCGGGCTTGAGCCCCATCAATAATGCCCGGCCGGTTAATTTGCATCGCTGGATGGCTGCTCGTGTATGCAATGGAACAAAGCTATAATTATTAGTGCGCGTCGTCTGTGCACTTACCGTGGTCATTTATTAAGGGGCCCGCCGGTGCCCCCCTCCCCGGCTCTAGGAAGTCGCCGACGCCTATGACACACACCTCTCGCGGACTTTCCGCCGAGATTATGAAGTGCCGGCGAAGATGAAATTCCTTTGTTCTAATCCGCGTCCGCTGCCGGTTAATTTGTCTGGTGCAGGTGCGTATATATAGACCGGGGCCGGGGCCACGCGAGTTCACCATTCGATGAGGACGAACTCATCGGGACGCCATAACCGATTGGAACATCCGACGTGTGTAATCCATCCACCCGAATGTCGCATCACTAATCGACAGCTTTGTCATCTTATAAAATATGCAGAAATATGCAAATAACTTATATGTACAGGGTGTATATAAAGTAATGGTCATCCGTCATAGGGGTGAATCTACACAATCTGGATTGATGGACATTTGTAAGAGAAACTTGCCGCAAAATTGTTTATAACAAAGAAAATTGTTGTCAAAGTTTGTTTTTACATCAATACCTTCAACTCATCGAGAAGAGAAAAAGTTTGAACGAAGCCACATGTCGCAAACAAATAGTTATTGAGACATAAGCTGTTAAAGTGCTTGCAAAATTTGATTGTGTAGAATTATACGTATAGACAAAACCCTATTACTACAGTCCACACGACCGAGTTAATGAGACGGAACATGATCTTGTGCGTGCCTTAAGCTAAACGAAATTTAAAGGGACATTCGTCGCTAGTCCCGTACCAAGTGATCGGCTCCCTGCCCATTCGAATCATAAATTTGAAGTTGCAAAATGTGAAAGAATACCATATATCTAGGGGTGGGATCAAGTACCTCATAAACAGGTTCGAACTTTGGTTGATTGAATTCGAACTCTCTATAAGTACATACTTCGAAAAACAGAAATAGTACTTCTAAGTATACTGGAACCTATGAGAGACAGTTTCAAACCTTTTACAAGTACTTTACAAGTACCGAAGATTCTCTGATTTTTCTAATCATTATTCTTTTTAATTTTAAAATCAATTATGTTGTCCTCTAATGCGTAATTTAATTCAACATGTATAACTATAATTTCATAAACTATCAGAAATATTATTCTTAAATAGTTATGAATTTAATAAAGAAAGTGCTTAAAACCTACTATGTATGCTGTTCTGATTTCCAAGATTCGCGTATGTACTACTTGTGAAAGATTCGATTCCTTTCAACATCGTACTCATTCCGAGGTTCGATATCAGTTTGTATAAAATGAATACTTTTCAAATTTACTCATTGAAACATTATTGCTTTTAAGTAGCAATCGAAACCCATGAAATGAAACTTGGTTATTGAAATTGACTCAGATTCGTGAGTACATATTGAACTTGATCCCATCCCTACATATATGTATATGCATTGTTACACATAAGAATATTAATCCTACATTATAAAATACCAATGTCAAGTATAGGTACTTACAAATTCTTCAGAATCTTCTGTTCCTCCGTCGGATCAAGTGGAAACTGCCATTTCCGCGAATACGTCTTATTAACGGTGAAGCACAAAACACCACACTTCTACACAATCACTGGACACTACACAACACACTTTCCGAAGTCGTGACAGCGAACGGGAAGAAATTACTCGGACTACGGTCAAAATAGTACTGAGGTTGTCACCTCGGTTTTTCGTGAATGGTTAAGGGTGGATTCAGGTGGGAAAATGTAGCGTCTGTTAATTGGGCGGAGGTGTTTCGGAAGGACTTTACGTTGAGAAGTGGGGAAACTGTCAAAGAAATTCCTTTTTGCATTGTCTTCTGTTGTCAATGACGTGTTTATGAGGGTAGTCCGCTCGTTGCTTCGATGGGTCCGTCGCACGTGTTGTCGATCTGCCGGGGTTGATGATTCGCATGCGTTTTTTGCTTACTGTAACGACATTTACAGGTATATCGCCGCTGGAAGAACGGTGAGGTACGGTAACATCTTATAATACAGGATTAATATTTTTATAACAATGGATATAAGGTATTCTTTATACATCTTTAAACGTTTGTTGTATAAATTTTCCGAATACATGTGTTTCATTGATACATTGAGACCATACATTGAGATCATGCTAGTAATAATGAATCATTTCAAGAGAAATATTAAACAAGGAAGACTTTTTTTGTCACATGGTGACTTAATACAAAAATTACATGTTTTATTTCATACAAATGACTTCTGATGTATTTTAATAATTTTTTATTTCATACAATTCACCAACTGAATTTTTCTACTTTTGTGACATTACGAAAGTCTCTATAAAAAATTATCTACTTTATAATCAAAATTTCCTTTCATAACTGAATATGTAGCATTATTTCCATTCAATCTGAAAGTTTTAAAAATATATATGTATATTATTTTTCACTGGTATATTGTTTTATTTCCTACCACTACAAGCGTACGTAGCACTTTGTCACGTGAAAATACCAGTTTTGTAACGACAACTGTGCAATTCATTACGTTTTCTGAATTCACAGTACACACGTTTCTCAATTTAAACGAAATATTCGTTCCATGTTGTTTTTTTACTGCGTTGGAAATCGCGCAAATGGAATTTCCAGTACAGAAAAAAACACGCAAGAGAAAGCTCGCGTGTGTTATTGAAATATTTATTTTACAGATGTGTAAAAATAAAACCGTGACGAATATTTATAAAATCCAATTAAAATTATAGTCGTGCCCAGTTAAACAATGGCAATGTAATGCAAATTCACAAAAATGTTTGATATTGATCAAAATCTATCACAAAAACCAATTAACTTTTTACAAAATCGAGTTCTGCTTCGAGATCTAATCTATTCTTAGTTGATTTTCATTAGTAAAGGAAGAAATATGTAACACTTGCAGCTAGTAATTAATACAAACAATTTTCATTGTGCATAAAAATCCACAGTCTAATAACAAATACATAATACTGTATAATAAATGTTATTTTCCAGATAACACACCCATTTGCTTGAAGGTATTGGCAGTTAAAAATTGTAGAAAAATGAAATTCAGCTTGTAAATTAGTATTGTTCATCGGTTCTGAGTTTTCCCAAAAAACTGGAAACCTGCGAAAGAATGCTACCGACTGCCATCTCTCGGCGAGCCATTGGACTGCCTCCGCGTTTTTACGCGTTTCCATAAAAAGGCGGGTTTCGCTGGACGTTAGATTCCTCTTGCTGCTGTCATTTTGAAAAATATTTCTTGACTGGTTGCTTGGAATGCATTTTTGAATATTGTTAGAGAGGTACAAAGATACACGTTTTCACGACGCCTATGAATTTTTATAATATTATACATAGTTCGTCTATAAATTTTTCGACAACTTCAAATATTAGAGTGATGCACATTTCGTGTTTTAAATTACAACTTAATGTTAACATATTTATTTGATATCTACTGCATACGATAAAAAAGGATTGAAGCATTAGAAACACGATTAAATTATTGCTTCATGAAAAAGTATATTTATTCCTCAGTTAATAAAATGTTAGAAAAGTTTGGGTTCTTATGATATGCAATATAATTTTAAATGCATTTCTAATATTTGCGACCCCGAGTCACGTTAAAAATAAATAATCCAAATACTCTCAGGTTATTCTGACCTAGTTAATTTTGAGGACCAAGGACAACTCAAGGTCATCCCACCCGTCATTGTCTTTTCATTGACTACAACAGAAACAGACTACTACGACAAAAAACAATATTGACTTGATCTTTCATAACTAGACTGCGGATCTTTATGCAAAATAAAAATTGTCTGCATCGATTACAACAAATAGAAACTAAATTGAATGTTATTTCCTCCCTTAACGATTTGAATACAGAAAAATGATATATTGACATCTTAAATTTTTTAAATTTTACAACAATTTTGAAAATTTGTTCCATTCAATTTTCCTATAAATGCAGAAAGATCTGCAGCCTATTCATAACAGTTAAATCATAAGAAAATAAAATAATCATATTGTTCAAAAATTATAAATGCACAGTTATTTAAAAAAGCAGTTCTCTTTGTGATATTTCGTGCAACATGATTCCAATGACATATGTCTGATGTTTTTTGTTAGCTAAGGAGTACGTTGTGAAACGATGGTCTGCAACAAAGCTCGGTGGTCAAAGAATTTACGGTTCAGAAGACGGTTTTGAACAGATGAACAAAATTGGGTATGAATATTAAGGAAAAGATTTCGATAGTTCCACGCACGTTATCTTTCCTCACTAAACGAGTGTACCAAAGCAAAGTTCAAAGCGAGATTCCAACGACGACAGAGGTAACAAGTGTCCAGCAGTCTTCTAAAGAGAAGTCTTCCAGAAGTCTTTTTCCGTACTATCTTAGAACTGACTCCCAAGAGGAACCGGTACCGTAGGTAGACCAGATTTATGTGCAAAACTCCGCACGGCGTCCCCTTCGTCCAAGCTGACGGGGATGCAAGAAACGATCCCCTAGGAATCGAGGATAAACTTGCTTTTAACGATCAACGGATCTGCATAGCAGCTAGGACTAGCATTTGAACATTTTGGCAGCCTTCTCAGAAATTCAGGGAACGTTGCAAAAATTTCAGTTGGAATACCACTTCTGACGCAACGCTGTCAACTACAAGTACCAAAACTGGCAAGTACAGTAACGACGAGATATTTTGTATTTTTGATTATCGCTTTACGAAACGGGCGACACTTTTCTGATTAAAATGAGTCCAAACACGGTGCAATTTGGATCACGTTTACCTGCTTAATTGACGATTAAGTGGAATCTCGATTATCCGAACCGGTGTTTTCTGATTTCTACAGTCTACTGTAGCTAGGTAACTGTTCTATTATCCAAACACTCGTGTTTTATTAATGTGGATGATTATCAAATCGTGTTGTGTTGGGTGTCATTTTAATCAGCGATGTGTCACAAATATGTTAATAAAGTCATTTTGTTTATCCGTCGTTCTTTGTTCTGCACCAATCATGTTTTATTTAAAAATATTTGAATGAAATTTAATACAATTTTTCTAACAAGTTATGAATATGGAATTTATCTTAAGCACAGAATCAAGCATTCATATTAGCCTAATTCTGTTATAAAAAAACTATATAAACGCTATCACCTTACAATAGTGGAACCAAATCTTTTTTATTAGCAGACATCACAATACTGGGTTTTGTAAAATTCTTCCACTGTATATATAAATATATATATATATATATATATATTTATTATTATTATTTATATACACACACACAATTGAATTCTATTTATTGTTTTTATACTTCGGACTCAATGATCTCCAAATTGAAAAGAATTGGAAAGTATTTCTTTCGATATTTATTTAAATTGGGAGAAACTCCTGTCACTGTCACTTCTCGTTTTTCTGGCAAAACGGCAGCCAGCAATTTCCGGGCATTAAATATTCCACGCAACAGTGTTACATTCTGTAATATTCAACTCGTACACCTACTCTGGATAAGCCTTCTGTTTTATTTCAATTCTTTCTGCTTCGATTTACATGACTTTCTCTCTTTATGCTTGTTAGATGATATCTCCGCTGCTTTTCTCGCGGCTGAATACTTGATTGAACGCGAAGGAAAAAATATCTTGACATTGGTCTGCGGAACATCTCAAGAATTGTTAATCTCTTTCACATTGTACTCTCATATACTCTCTTATACAAAACATTTAGAAAGAACAATCTTAAAAAGACTCAAAATAACAATGCTATTTTATTAAAAACAGGCAGAGAGTTCATCTGCATTTTTCGGGTGCATCATTATATTGTCCTACAATGTTTAACTCACTTTGTATTCCGGACATTCCACGACAATGGGAATTATTGGCAATATTGAACTGCAAAATTAATGATTTTTCAGTATTCCCTTTAATTTTGACCACGAAAAATGAGTTACCAGACTATATTTGTATAGTATTGAATCCACCCTTTTGAATTTTTTATGCCAAATTCGTTATCAATGACCTCAAAAACATCTGATTACCAACTTTTAGTAAGTTTTAATGACATTTTGACTTTTGGCCAGTAAAATCGCGTTCTCGGACCACTGTGCAGCGTCGCACTTCCGCACAGTGGGCCCGATTGAAGAAGCACGCGACACGATTGAATAACTCTTAAACCACGAAAGATATTGCAATGAAATTTGAACTGAATATTTAAAAAAAGAATTCCTTCTCTTATATAATATATTTCACATTCGTTTAACCGTTTTTAATCACGCACACAACAGCAATTGAAAAAATATCAAAACGGGAAAGTTGATCTTTCCCGAAACGTCGCGTGCTTCTTCAGTCGGGCCCCAGTGTGCTCCGGCGCAAAGTGAGCGTCGCGTCGTGACATTGCGGAATTGCCCTAAACGCGGCCGAACTATGGGATTAATAGCTCGTTCTTTTGAGCGCGAACGTGACAATTCGAGGTGCACTCGAAAGCATAGATCGACTGGAGCCCCGGGCCGCCTTTCCAGGCAAACCAATGTCTCCATCGGCCACTTGGCGATTCCGCGCGCGGATCTTAGACGCGTGACCTGGACGGTTCCCACGCAGGACACGGAACACCATCACAGCCGACTGACGTATCACATACATACGTGATCATGTTCCAGTGCATCGCGCGCCCCTCGGAAATTACAATTAGATGGCTCGACGAGCAAGCAACCACCATCTGTGTTTGGCTAATCATTAGAAACCAGATTCTGATACTTATCCAGATACACGAAAGTATTCGAACGTTCGCGTCGCTGACTCCGACGAATGCAAATCGCCTCGCACATGTCTTGGAAATGTAATATGCATGCATTTTCAAGGTATTATAATCGTGCATGAGGAAACCGGTACACACAATGTCTGTTGACCCTCATACACTCGGAAATGGTTACATGGGAAATCGTCCGGAGGCACGTGCCGCGGCAAGTTATAGTTTATTTGCAACCTTTTATTGGAAAAATATTTCCTTATATCGATCGTTCGATCACTATTCGAAATATTTCAAACACTCGAACAAATGAAAATTTTTATGCGTCAATGTCAAAACAGTTTGAAATGGAAACTGTTAAGGTTCTCTAAAAATAAAAAAAAATTTTATGATCGAATCAGGGCGCCGATAGCATTAATATATCTTTTATTAGAAGTAGGGTAAATCTACCTATGTGTGTACATTTTATTATGAATTTTATTATACCCATGAATAAATTTCTACAATTCAATGAGAATGTATTTTCGCGTTGGCGTGGCAAACTAAATTTTCAATGATTCAAAAAGGTAAAAATATGACCATTTTTCTTCTATCTCGATCACCAAAGCGCTGTCGTTCACATGATTGTACATTCTGTAATTGCATAGAGGAAAGTTTTATCGATGTTTGTGTCATAGTTGTTATAGTTGGATTTAAAATTTATTTCGGTTAAAAAATACAGAATAAAGAAATCTATTGAATCAACTCTCATTAAGGATCTTTATAATTGAAATAATTGCACAATAAAAAATATGAAACCCGCCATTACTGAAAAAATTGATTTGAGATTGTCATTGAATAAGGATGAATCACTGCTACGTAAAATAACGATTGATCTTTAAGTACTTGTAATCGTTCAATCAGGATGTGAATTGTCCTACGACCAATACGGGACGGTAAAATGTTTGTTTTCTATCTCCAGGAAAAATGTCGACCAATTCTCCTATTTCCATCATTGATCGCGTGACACAGATCGTGCAAAAATTGAACGATCAGTTCTCCAGTGACCTTCAAACAGCGCCACACGACATTCAAAAAGTTCGCAACGCGTATACAAGCCGTTGAACGGTTGAAAAAGATACTCTCTTAACCTCTTAACTGGGTCAGATCTCAATCATAAACTGTTACGAAAAGACAAGTAATAAAAATTAGGTATAATTAAAATGAATCAATAGTAATGTCAATGTAGGTTGACAATAATATTGAAGCTCCCGAGTTAACAATGAATTAATTAATTGACAATGCGTTTGAACTATTGTATTGACAATATTATCGATCGTCTAGTGGCCCCTTTACAATAAACAATTAAGAGAAAAAATTCGGTGAATTGCAGATATTTATGTAAAAGAAAAGTTTTCTGCATCGTCTACGAAACACGCGTGAATTAAATAGGAATTCATCTCTTATTTTCATAATTTTAATGAGAGTTGAAAATAATCTCAGAGAGTACTCGGTCAATCTTCTTATTGTTGATTCTACTATTCTGAATTACCTGAAAGCAAAGCTTCGCAGCCAAGGGATCCTACCTACAACTTTAAAATTCAGCAACGAAATTATTGAAAAATCCAGAAACTATCTGAACACTCAAACAATTGTTTGTTCCGAGTATATAGTTACAATTTTTGGAAAATCTTCTTTGCATATCATTTCGTAAAACAATTCTTCTAATTGATTAGAAAAAAATCAGGTCGTTTGGTTATCTGTTTTGAAGGGTGTTCGAATACTTTCGTGGCTCACCCGTATATAAAATTTACAAGTGATTGTTTCGAAGAAGGCTTTCAATTTAAAAGGGAACATCACATTTTCAGCAATGTGAACGTGTTGAATTTCGTATTATTCGTTACTCATTCATGCTTTCGTCATCGATTCTTCTTCGAGTTATTCCTTGTAGGGTTTACTACTCGAGTCACGTTCTCAAGGTGAAATAGAATACTTAAAAATAGATGGGGGAATTGATATGGGAAAATACGAGTTGAACTCGATTTTTCGACCTGTGCGATGATTCAAAGCAGAGACAAACGTTCCTTTCGGTTCTCTCTGTTCCAACTTCTGTCTTTCTAAAACATTTGTTCAAACATCTCATAAAAATAGTTGATCTTTTCCTTTCGTACTTCATAAGATTTTCTTTGCGATTATGGTAAACAAATAAAATTTTAAGAGTCCAGTAGCCTTTATATGATTAATATTATTTATTATGTACACGAAAAATTTGTTCACTCAATATAAAATTTGCATAATATTTCTTTGTCTACGATCCTTTAGACAGAGAGTTCCTCTGTGTAGAAGAAGTGTAGTGTTCATAGTAAAAGATAAAGTAACGACCATTTTAGGATTTCAATTTTTTCATCTATGTTATGCTAAATAGACGTTTATATTTCTATCTCTAAACGAGATAGAATCGTAAAAGCACTTTGTGAACAGCATATGTTCAACTGTTCTAAGGCCAAAAGTTATAAGTATTTATTTGAAGTGACCATCTATTTTAGTGGACAGATCTCCTCATTACAGCATCAGACCATCTTGTGAAGATGAAGCTAAATAATTTGCAGATGAAGTTAAATAAAAAATCTCTGTTTCTTATACAGCTAACATTGGAGCTATTTACACAAAGATACTATTGTTCTCGACAACGTGTCTCCATTGTTCCTCGATCCGTTGTCTTGTTGAAGAAGAGTCATCGAGTTCTGCCGCGCACATGGAAACCGCGGGGCTTTCCAAAAAATTTGGAACATCCGTTCAGGATCGATCGTACATATTGAAAGGATCGGAACACCTGAATCATATTTATATCTGATTTGAATGACAATGGCCGCAGGAGGACCACGAAGTACATATTGTTATGCGGCAACATGACGGGCCGGTGGCATTCCGTCATGCTCGCGTTTCCCAGATCGAAATAATGCTATGCGGACATTATAATCGTAAATATGGGGCCCCGGCCCCGTTAGGAATCCGCCTGGCACCCACCTATTTCAAAAGAGAATCATAATTTATTATTACAGCGGCCGCGGATGGAATAACAATCGCACGGAGTACGGGTGAGCAACTCTTCCGAGAATCAGGTCGAGTTTCGATCGATCTTTGAATACATACGCGAGCCTCGATCCTGATCCGCGCACGTTTTCCTTTATTTTCTCCTGTTCCCGACTTTTATTTACGGTCCCGCGCGACTGTAGAAATTTTGAATGTCCCACCGCGATGGCGGTTTTAACGATCGACGCGCTCCTCGAATCAAAACGCCGACCGATTTCGACCTCTTGCATCGATGACGCGTGCTTCCGTGAAGTGTGGCGCGATCCCGTATTTTGCCCAACAGTGGTCTCAGCCCGCAACGCGTAGCACAGTGTTCTGGGAGATTACTCCTTATCTTTATGCATAATAAAAATTGAATGGGTGTCTGGAAGAAAGGCCTATGTCAGGTTTCTCCAATTTTATAGGAGTGCAATGAGGAATTCGTTTTGATATAACATTTAATAAAACAAAAAGAAGGGCCTTTGTGTCATTTTCAGCTGGTTTTTTATCATTGCATTTTACGTTCGAGTTCGAAATTGCGCTCCTATAAAATTTAAAAAACATGACATTAAGCGCTTCTTCCAGACGCCCATTCGATAGTCAATTTAGTTTCTATTTCTTGCAATCGATGCAGACAATTTTTATTTTTCATAAATTATTTTTCCTCTAGAGAGATTCACCAGAAAAAGTTGCGTTAAAATCGACGATCCCACCACTGTGACCTCTCCTTGTTACTGGATCACGTAGCACTAAATTCGAATCCACTTATTTCGTGAAAAGTGAGAAAAGACTGTAGCTATCGATGGAAAATACTTTAAACAAAATATTCTGTATGTTTCTATTAAAAGAAAGGAAAATAAAATGGGAAAAAATAATAAAAAATGTAAAATAATGGATCGATCTTTTTTTCCCAAGCAACTGGGTCCACTCTTCTATTCCGTGCGTTGGACTTATAGCAGTTATAGAGGCATCGGATAAATCGAAGAAATCAAACCTGGAATACCAATCGAGCCAGTGGCCTCCAGTGAACGTGGCACGACATTGAAAGGAATGTAAATGCGTTATGAACGTCGGCCCAGTTCCACACCGTGTCACAGATCGTCTGTGGCTTACAGATTGCCCCATAAACGGGTCCCAGCTCGAAAACGAACGATTCGAGCCATGGGCGCCATACGTGATACGCACCGGATGAGAATTTCGTCGTGGAACACCGTTTGGAAACGCGGGTCCCACAAAATTCTGGCATCCCGTGTCCAGAAATCGACATACCAATTTTATTTCACTGTAACAACAAACTCTTCTCTCAAAATAATTTAACCTCCCTATCGGAATTGTTTAATTACACCCTTCTAATTCAGATGATTAATAGGACTGAATTTCATAGCACTCGATTTTCTTGTTAATGTATTTTTATTCCAACAATTCCAACTATTCTATTGTTCTTCGATCTTGATGCATTTATGACTTATAAAAATGTTCAAAAAATGCTAGAGTATCAGTGTAACGTGACATGCGCTTAAAAGTGCATAAAAGTTGATGTTATTGATAAATTGCAGCCTAGATTGATTCAACGTGTTTCGAGCCCATCGCTACGTCTAACACCAATTCCTGCACGCCGGTCACGTAGGATCTTTGCGAATCTCGTTCGCGATTTGCTGCTTGACACGAAGGATCCCCGCAAACATGGGAATTTTGCATATTTTTATTGTGACGCATAAACAATTCCTTCGACTCCACCATTTTGGTTGAGTTGGGACCTTCATGAACACGGAATATTTGCATTTATTTCAAAATCAATTCTGCACGAGAACCTTCGTTCACTTTTAACGTGAGAATTAATATTAACACCTTCGCGTAGATTATGCGAACACGTTTTGCATGGCTTATGAGTTGATTGCGAATGTTCATGCAAATACCTATCTTTATAGGTTATTCTGTAAACATCGCAATAAAAGACAGAGTTTATTGCAATTATTCATTCATAGCCTTCCGCTATATTATTCATTTCTTAAATACATTTATTTCTTTGCTTTTTATCAATTTGCGTATGCTACATTTGAATAAATATAGGATTTGCAGTTAAAGTTAGTTAAAGTGTAGTTTCTAAATAAGAATCAGTTTATAGTTATAAATTTTACTGGTTTACCAGTTATAAATGATCAAAAATGAAAATTACAGTATTTCACCACTTTTAATAGTTTGTAACTAAAAAACCAATTAACTTCCAAAGAAATAAAAATGTCGTGAAAAGCAGCTCTTCCAATTGTTTTCATAATTCCGACTAAACATGATTTTTCCAAAATTTTAAACACACGTCATTAACTAAGTTTACTTTACCAAACTCACTATACTTCTCCTCTGAAGTAATTTATATTATGTTATAAGTTCGTGCCCGATTTAAAAATAAACTTCAATGGCTAAATTTTAGAGGATACAGCTTTCTTAATCAAGTATATTGATAGTCACCATTTTTTTTATAATTATTCATAATAATCAATTATATATAATTATTTTTTTACACTCCGCCGAGCAGTATAGTTTGCAACATCTATGAATATCGGGCACGAGAATTTATGCAATCATCTATTACATTGTTAAATAAAAAACATGCAAATATTTGTTACTATAGTTGGTAAGGATGCGAATTAATTCAGCATCCCTAACTAAAGCGAAGGAGGCATGTCGAAAGGGCATGTCTCACCATAAAAGAGGTGTATGATGTTTCTTAGAAATAATAAAAAAGAACGAATCGTCACAGGTAATTGCAAAATAACGAACAGTGTGAGAAAAAGATTGGCGCAGTGATTAAATGGCCAAAAACCGCGGTCGTGATTGCTCGAATGCACCAGAAAGCGTGGAGATTTTCATTTGGGTCCAATGATCAGGAGAGCCGGGAGCCACCCACGGCGCGCCAGCAGGACGATCGAGGATTTCTCTTGATCATTTCGATCGCGCCGGCTCGCCTTTATGTGCATATTATGTATTTATTATAGCTGCCTACCAGGAACCGAGCGACAAAACCAGAGGAACTCGGCCTTTTGCTGGTCCGCGGAGCCCCCCGTTCCACGTACCGTTCCCCCCTGGCTCATTAATTGACACCGTGATGCTCGTTCCGCCGATCTTGGTGGTCCTTGGAGCTCTCCGACTCCCTTCAACGATACACCGATCTTCTGTGGGCACACCGCGGAAACCCCGTAAAACTGACGACCCGCGAGACTTATCTGATTCCCCCTGGACGAAATTTTGCAAACCAGAAATGAAGTTTTTTCATTTTTCACCCTTGAGATAAACTTCCACGTGTACTTTTAAACTACAATGACGCAATTAAATTACTATTGTATTTGTATTCTGGATCTATATGTAGACCACTAAAAGACGCTATTTCACATTATCTTATAAAAATTACAATATTCTGTTTACTCGATTTTTGTTACAGTACATGTTCCCGTAAATAAATAATTCCCCATAAATGCAGCTTTACAAACTTAACAATGCCAGACGAGTCCAAATAATTGGTTTCTAATTTTGTTATTATTATTGAAATTATAAAAATATTTTATTACATCCATATTCTGATCTGTCGTTACAGTCACGTATTATTGTTAATAACAATTAGTCGATTATCATAAATTCTAAAAGTATCTTACTTTGAGAACATTTTTGTAAACGGCAGTGTTTAATTTCCTGAAATGAATCTTCGAGAATTTTTTATCAGGTGAGGTTGGTTCATTTGATTTATTAATGACAATCTATGCGTCGAGCATTTATTATGTACGATATTGTTAGAATTGCATGTTAACGCTGACTATGTTGCCAGTTAGTAGATTTTACTAATTTAGGTACACGAGATCGTAACGATTCATCGTCGATTCAAGTACGAAGCCGTCGGCGTTTTTTGCTGTCCCTAATTTCAGGGAGTCTGTGCTCATTTTATTGCGATTCCTGTGATTCGTTCAGTTCCCGGTTTGGATTTGACGGCAATTTCTTTCTACAATGTCCCCGATTCTGATGATCGTGCGCGTGAGAATTGTGCGAAACAGCTACTGAACGTCACCGAATACCAAAAGGAAGGGTCAGAAGGGTTGATACGTAGAGGAAGGACAGCTTCATCTTCGAGGTGGTCGAATACTTTAACAAAAATACCTTTTCCACGAAAAATCTGGGTAAAACAAATGCTTATTTCAAACAAATATGTAAAACTTTTAACTCCAAAACAGTTAAATAAATGTTGTTCACAAAATTTTTCTATAATTCTACTTACCATTAAAAAAAATGATACTTATCTTTGTTCAAAAATTTACAGATAACTACATTTGTAAAATGTTTACTGTTAACTATATCTGTCATGTGATATATTAAAAATATTTAATACTGCATCTAAGGAATTAAAGAACACTCCCCCCTCCCATCTATTTTAAAACATTATAAATATAAACAAATATTTTGCCTCTAATTTTTTCACAAAAGAATTATTTTAAATTTTTCCGAAATATAATGGAGACTAAGTTTATGAACATTTCGAATTCTCTCATTTGAATAGAAGATTTTTAATCAAAATATGCTCAAGTTTCAATGGATTCCATAATTGATAAAATTAACGAGAGAGAGGTTTGTATTTGATTTGTGACGTGACAGAAATCTGCAATGCATCAAGGATTCCGTTGAATGCACGCTTCTGTGGATTAATTCATAGAAATGAACGTTCGCAATTCACTAATGTGGTTGCAGGCTGATAAAGGCTTCCATTCAACCACTGATAAAATTTGAATGTATTATCTTGTTCGGCATTGAAAAACAATGTTCCATTGAAAAGTAATATTCCGGATAAAACCGATTTAGACTGATTCCCCTACTTTAATCATGCGCAAAACATATTCGACGATCGAAATCAGAGAATGCGATGAATGTTTGAAATCTGATCGATTCCACTTCCACTCGCTAATTAACGCGCGCCGTTTTAGCACACGTCATACAGTAGATGTTCCGGAAGTTAAATTCAATGAAGCCAATGAAGCCAATGAAGTTGTAGAACTATCTACAGTTGTTGCGATGCTCAGTTCATTCTGCTCGTCAATAGTTGATCTACCGGTACCATGAAGAAAACATATTTTCGTTGTTTCCCCTTTCGAGAAAAGTATTTATACCATTGTATTGTTATTTAATGAGTCAATATTTTATCATCGTAACATGTATAATCATCGCAATGTGATAATTCGTTCGGTCCTCGTGTCTTCTTTCCATTTATATCAACAAAGCAGAGAATTATAATCAATCAACTATTAAGTCGTTGACTATTTCAATAATCTTTTTTATGGAATTATTAGCAACATATTCGTGGCATTTTTCTGATTAAAATGAGACCAAACACGACACAATTCAAATCATATTTACTTTCTTAATCCACAATATTATAGAACCTCGACTATCCGAACTAATCAACGGAACTTGTGTTCGGATACATAATAGAACAGTTACATAGCTACAGTGTGAGATTAAATCTTTATTGATTTGTACCAGTGTCGCCAGCTCAGGGGAGGGAGTGGCCACGTGACCAGGCCATGGTGGAAGCGTAGGGGAATAGCGTCGTAGTAGGGGAAGGTAGAGTGGGGGAACAAGTCTTAACCTGGCGACTCTGATTTCTACAATAAATTTGTTCTATACGAATCGCTTTAGATTGAACTGTTTGCATGTCAAACACGCATCGGTTCGGATAATCGAGGTTCCACGGTATCGCGAGTTAAATGAGTAGACATGATCCAAATTGCATCGTGTTTGGACCCATTTGAATCGGAAGAAAATGTCGCAAATACTTCAGTAATAGTTTCACGAAGATTTATAATATTGTATCAGCATTTATCTAATTTTGTATCGTGTTACGCTGCTCGTAATTGGTATAAATTGTTCACAAATATCGTGCAGCGTAAATTTAGATACCTGGACATGGACTGGAACAAGACTCCTCTATAAAGCTTCATTAAGAAATGCTCGGTCTGCGATCGAGAAAAAATTGATTGCACGGTTTTGTGTCTGATAGTATTGTAAACATGTTATGCAAAAGTAGTACGGGAGAACAGACGGTGACCTCGCATCATCTCGGTCTTCGGTTTTTCTCCGGTCCAAAGAAGACAAAGGTCAATCAGAACTCGTCGAATCAAGTCCGAGTATCTTGCAGGACGAACTCGATTCACCATCCGCGTCAGGCCGCAGTTAATGGGGATTCGAGTGTCGATGAGACATCGACGTCGATGGACGTCGACGTTGGTCAGGGGAGGCAGGACAGCCAGCCCCGTTGTTTTTACGCGACGTGCCAGTAATTTACAGTCGGTCATTCAGCCATACATGGCCGCTGCGATCGGTGGCCTCGCTATACGTCAAATTATCCCATACATCATGGCTTTCTTCGGTGTGTCGTCGATTTATGTGCACGCGCATAATATAAATTATTAAATAAGTCTACGCCAGTCGCGCATGCGCTTGTTATTTATCGATCGGTAAGAACGGATCCCTTGAATCGACGATCAAGCAATCAGATAAGTGAGGACCAAGGCTCCGCGTGCAGTAAAAGTGGCCTTTAAACGTCCAGAAAAAGTTACCGTGTCCCGGTGCGTTTCGTGTTTGTCGGAAATTTGTTACTTCCGATGCCAAGGCCCGATATTTTGTCGAGCTCTCATTGTCGCTTATGGACAGGAAAAAATACATCCTGCAATCAGCATCGTCGAGGAGACTGTGATTCTGTGTGGGAACCATTCGCCAGAAACTTCGAATTCATTACTTACGTTTGTTTTCTGAGAATGTCGAGAATATATTTTAAATAAATTTAATTATAGTTGATGAATTAATTATTAAAATTTATCCGTAAATATATATATATAGAAAATTTATAGATTCAAAAAATTTGTAAGATAATTTAACACTGTTTTAATTGCATTTTTAACATGGAAGATCAACAGTTGAGAATTTCTCAATAAATTGGTTTGAAGCGACAACAATATCGTTTATAATCCGACAAATTTTTACAATCAGTGTAACATCTTCTGAAATTATTATTTAAAAGAAAATTATTCAGCTTTTTCTATACATACAGTTCAGTCATTAAAAAAGCCTATTAAAAGGGTTCCGGTAGGTAATATAAAAATTAATTGAATGTTTCAATAAAAAATTTAAATTAAATTATAAATTAATTTTAGACTGATAGAAATTTTTGTTTTAGTTCTCACATTAAACAATATAACATTATATTATAGAATTTACTAATAAGTGTAATTGTGCTGTTGGTTTGGGTTAGTTTTTTTTCAAAAGACACTTTTTTCACAAATTTATCTTAACATTATTCTCTAAGTTTAATCATTTCTCTCTCCACAATTAATTTTCTGTCCCCTTTTGTAAATATTTACCCGAGAAAATGTTAACTTCAGTGGGGCACAATTATTGCGACGGAGAATTCTGTAGGTGATATTTTCCAAAATCGGTCAAGGTCATCGTTGCTTTTTCAAACGAAGCGATGTATGTTAATTAGTGTAACATTATAATATGATGTAAAAACGCGTATGTTACTTTTGTTTTGTCATACTAATTGTTCAATTTCGAGGAGTTTTATTTGTCTCGGAGTTTGTTTAACGTCCCGTCGGAATTCTAAGATAGTTAGCCTGATCGTAGAGATAGGAAGAAGCGAAAATGGTGCAAGAGGAAAGCGCGATGAATCAAATTACTCCGAAGACGATAAAAATTTCGAAATCGGAGCACGGCTCGTGGGGCACGGAAAGATGCCGGAAAACAAGTTAGAGGGACCCCGTAACGTATTCGCCTCGGGTAGGTCGCGGATCTCAGGTAACGATTTTAGCGGCATTGGCAATAAGACGACGTCATTATTCACAATTTAAGGTAAACCCCTCTCTGTTTCCGGCGGAGCTTCGGCGCAAGAGGCGTCGAGGCCGGGTCGACTTTTAATTACCGACATATCAAGCGAACACGACGGAGGGACACGATTATTGATTGTTTCCCTGTTTATTGTATATTTTAAATTTAATTCGGAGCCCCCGGGAGACGAGCGACCGGCAATAGCTGTCAAATGGTGCCTCGTTTTTAAATCCCTCTTGTAAAGTAAAATGAGACAAGTCCCCTCCCCCTATTCGATCCCCCTTTCCTCCTTTCTTCGGGGTAGACTCACCCTCCCCCCGCCCCTCGACGGGTGTCCTTTGTCTCTGATAATTCGCGTCAATACGACGAAACGAAAGCTGTTCCTACGGATTGAGCATTTGAAGGTTTTATTGGCTGAATGCTGATTGGAATCCCCGATTATAGACAATCACTGCGTTACGAGTGTCAGGTCAAAAGTGAAATTTCATGGAGCTCCGATTCTCTTGATCCACGGCTTCTTTTGTTATTATTCTTCCCGAAATGAGTCCCGCTATTTCTTAATGTAAACTTTACTCAACTTCTGTTGGTTCAAAATTTTATTACTGTCAATGGCACAAACACACGAACAGACAAGAAAACAATTAATAAATCCTTGAATTTTTGAAAATGTAATTGATTTTTATACCCTCTGAACCTAAAAGAAAATTATTTTTTAGCTTAACCCTTATTTCAATACTGAAAATGTTGTGTGTATGTATTATCATGATTATCCGAGAAAGTTAAAATTCATAACAAAATTCTACAATAAGCATTAAGAACTTCTATTTAAAGTGCTATTCAATATTATCAACAATTTCGAAGATTTTTGAAAATATTCGAAGTGATCAATTGCAGCGGTACACCTTGTATAATGATCTCAAAATCAACGAGTAATTACCACGATATTAATAAAGCAATAGTTTATAAATGCATACAACTTATAAAAATTTATTTTTTATAAATAAATGGCTATATTATTTTTATTATACTGTGATTATGTGACCGTGACCCCCGTCACCGTGACCGTGAAAATGACGGAAACGTAAATAATAATTAATTGTATAGTGACGTTAGGAGGAGAGTGACTACCTCACAAAATTTTGGGTATAGGCAACGGAAGATTCTGCTGTTTCTCACCGAACGCTCCTTTTCTCCGAATCGTACAAAACCTGTGCGGATCGTAGATACGAAACTTCCGGTTTCGCAGTGATTTCTCATCCGTTGCAGTGTGCTAGTCCTTCCGGTCATTAAACAGAGGCCACCCTGCAATTTGCAGAGACATTATACGGGCTTGATTAAAATAATAATGCTCGGCCGCCACAGTCGATGAGCGCCAGTCCGGGTCCAACCGAACCCGGACTTATGAATATTGATCTCCATCCGGTGTTTGGTAATAAACATATCGTGCGGCATCGTTTTTACATTGGCATCACAATGGAGTCGAACAGCGTAATGTCACCGGCGCGGCGGCCACAGATTATTGTAATCGGATTATTTCACGTCCGCTTTTTTCGCCAGCTTTTCTTTCGACGGCCCCGCCGATTGCATATTTATGATTCCCATAAGTCTACGATTAATTGTCCTGCACGAACGTTACAAGTATTACGGCCTGAATATTCATGCGAGAGAGAGAGAGAGAGAAAGTGCGCGCGCGCGTATATTCAGTGAACATTTATAACAAATGGACGCACAAATAACCATTTCCTATAACATAGAGAATAACATTTTCAAAATGACAGTCCTCAAAATTTTTGAGACTTCCACAAACATAACAACTCTGCATATTTTTAAGATATATGCGAAAGTACATTCTTTATTTTGCGTATATGCTTGTCATATTTATTGTGTGACGTGCACACTATCAATGCACAATATCAAATATACACAATAAAATATAGTTCCTAAAAAGAATGTTTCCATAACAACGTTATGAAAATAACAAGAAACTGTTCATAGTAAGACACGTTAAGAATACATTATTGACAGCGATTGTAATACTTATTGAATAAAATGTTACTTTGGCGACCATAAATCTAGATTACCTATGCAAATATTGTCGCTTTAGCGTAGTTATCTGATGTCTCCTTTCAGCAGGACATTCGGAAACAGGGTCGATCCATGGAGTGTGAAAGACCAATAATCCTGACTTAAATGAAGACAAAATGGCCAAAAATCGAGGATCGAAGGACGAAGGTCCATGTAGGGATCGCAGGGGGCCGTCGAATAAGCGACGGCAGCCTTACTACTGTTAGGTAGCGGGAACCCCCGCTGACATTCGGCCCCCCATCGACACCTGACAACCTGCTGGCTGCTACCTACAAATTGCTTTGCGTTGTGACCCCTATCATCTCGATGACTACCATGAGTTGCTTGATATAAATTTCACGACGCTCGGGAGAAAAATTTATATTAATACTTACCTTTGAATAGTTGCAAAATAAGAGAAATTCAACCATTTATTTTCATTGTATTAGGTTGGCAACTAAATTCGCGACCTTTTGTTTCGTAATTCTTTTATTGTGTCATTATAACCTGATTCAGTGACTTTTGAACTGTATATCGTTGGAAAACTCTGAATTTTGCGATTAATTTGATATAAAATACTCGTGCTAAAAAATATATATGTAAATAACCTTTCGTTTGAGAAAATGTGGAGGTCACGAACTTAGTTCGCTATAGGTCAACGATAAATTAGCTTCGGTAAATTTTCGATATAGGCCGCCATAAAAAAGTTGTAAACAACAACTTCTAAATCCGACTAATTGCGATTTTTTCAAAAAATTTGTTCATGTCTTATAGTAAACTAGTTGCTCTCTAAAATAGTCAAGTTGTATGATCTGATATTTAAAAAGTTATCATACTTTTAAAAATGTCCGAATATTACTGTGGTCCACAGTATATTTCGAAATGACTATAACAAAATATTGTATATGGCACGCGAAAAAAGAGATGGAGTTTTGACATCGTGAACATAGTTTGGCGAAAGGAATAACAGAAATGATGGATCGGGTATGTGTATAAATCCTACAGCGAATACCACACGAGGGGCCCCTCACTTTTAATTACCGGACCACACATCTCGCCACTGTGTCCTTTCAACGTGTAAATTCCAGGTATAACATTCTATGACGAATCGGTGCAAGAAAAGATCCTGTTCCCTCCAATCCTCGGAGGATTAATTTTCTGCTCTCTCCCTAAACGAGCCAATGACGAATCACAAATGTTAAGCATTTCGGGCCGATTAATTAAAAATCAGGTGTTTCGACTACCATTCAATCTCAACCCTTAAACCATAGTTCCGGCTATTTCGGACGCGTGAATTTTCTTTTCGTTTCATTTACTGTGAAATGTACATAAATTGTTTAAAAATATTACTTTAATTAATACAAGTAAATAAGTCAGTAATTTTACAATGTAATGTATTGCCTCGTATATCACGTTGAATATAAACTGAAGTCGATATTTAACTATATATTGATTAAATACTTTTTTATTATTATAAATTATTAAGCTTACTTGAAGTACGATCAATATTTTTGTATTAACTCAATATGTATTGTACTTGCAATTATTTCTGACATTCTGTCAGTGTCAATTCTAAAATGCAAAAGATAGTGTAATTTTTTATAAATTTAAATTAAAAATTAAAATTAAAATATATAAAATAAATAAAAAGAATTTTACAAAATTTAAGATTTCTTCAATTCCCTTTGAACTATTCAAACACACACACACACACACACACACACATTTTCAATATTATACGTAATTGGTAAAACTCAATATTCCTGCCCCTCCACTTTTCTAAGTTTAATAAACTGATAATAAAATATTTTTATTTCCGATTATTTTCACAAGTGATCATATATAATTTAGGAACATATTTCTATATTTATAAATAATTTTTGTACACATAGTTTCGTTTATGAGTAGGTATCATTAAAATGTCTGCAGATTTTCTAAAAAATGTGTTATGTGATCAATATCATGTAAGGTAGTTTTTTAATAAATAGCGCAATTCCTGCCATCATCTTTTATGATCCCCACCACTTCCCGGAACTGGCTCGACAGAGAAGACCTGTGTCTGATGTTAGACGCCATTTTTTCCCAGTTGTGTTTGTCTTACTCGCACTCAATCATTCTCACTCTAATTCCTAACCCATTCAGAGACAAGCCAACTGGAGAAAGTAATTGCTCATTCTTAGAAAGGACAATGCTAAGGCTAGGAGAATTTTTGCCCTGTTCATTAACGAACAAAACTGTAAAATGGGCAACATTAATGTAATGACATTAGTTTATTATATTATTCGTAGTCTTATATTTAAGTCATTACTAAACTGTGGATTTTAATGTATTTATGCAGAAATTGGCTGAGTGAAATATAAAACAGTAAATACTTAGAAAAAATTAAGAACATTCTAATGTTGTTTCTAATGTAACAAAGTTACTAAGAGATGAACTCAATTTTTAAAAATACTGCTGTACTATAGCTTCAACTCATTTTTATTTTTAGCACTACGAGGACACGTAGAGGACATATGGAGGTCATTTACATTTTTTTTTTTAAATGGAAGGTGTAATATAAATGATTTATTATAATATAAATGATTGTCATATTAACCCCCTCCCCCTCGTATCTCTTAAAAAAATAATTTTTTCACATAAGTAGGTTAACCATACTTTGAATAAATACTTTGAATAAAATATTCTCTATTGTTCTACTCGAAAGGTTTTTATTTACGAAGAGAATCACAGAAACTTGTTCAAGTATCGAATAAAATTATTAATCAAGAATTTGTTCTTGTATTAGAATGTCTTTGAGTGAAATATCCGCTATTCTTCTACTCAAAAGACTTTTATTTACCAAGGTAGAAATTTATTCAAGTACCTAATAAAATGATCGAAAATCTGCAGTGCATTCGGACCCCCAGAACGACGCGCACGCTCTACGGGGGTGGCACGACGAGCGTGCTGTAATAATCCCAGAAGGTCGACTAGGATACGTAACAATTTCCCGGTGCATTAGGGGGGCTTACATATTTGATGGGGATTTTTGCATATAATTTTACGCCACGTTAGAGCGGCATTTAAACACGACAGCTGGATAAACAGAGCGCGACTTCTTTTTCCAAGGCGGAAAGGGCTGTGTCATTTTCGCTCGAAGGACACAGGACAGAGATAGAGGAAAAAGTAGCACGCCGGTACCCCATGGGACAAAGAGTAGATAGAGCTTTATGGGAGAGCGAAGATGGGGTGTTTGCGCAGCATGTGATACATGTGTCCCATACACCCCCCATGCTTCGAGGGTGACAGAAAACGATTTGACGATTCACTTAAGCGCTACTCTTCGTCTTATCGGTGATCGGCTTGCTGATAATCACTGCACTTTCATGGCAATCTTTTTCTCCTCGAAACGCAATCATTTCGAGATTGAACGGAATGCGCTCGGATCATGGCTGCTGGAAACTGGGGGTCGAGGAAGGAAGTGTTGTTAGGTACTCCAATCATTTGGGTTCAGTAATTCTTTTGTGCGAGGCAAGCATGTGATAATACTTTGTTTCGGTCGCGATATAGTGAATAATAGGGTGCAGTGGCTGACCACTTGAATTGGATCTTTGCTGAAATTTGTGTTCGCAAATCATTATTTAATCTCGTGAGTGCTGTTTCTATAAGAGGACTGTGTCATTGTTGAATTCTGATCAATTTTGAAAAAATAACGAATTGTTTATGTGTAGTTTCAATGGTATCGAGTTAGTATACCACAGGGGTTGTTTTTTCAAGGTCATCGATTCATCTCGATATATTCGATGTGCTACGAAAGCAGAGTAGGGCAAAAATTTTATTCAAATAAAAATTTTTGTTCGTCTTCGGAGTTCAAGGTCATTTGAAGGTCACGCCTACACGAAGAGTCATAGCCTATGTGTTTTTTTATAATCAACTCGAATTTATTTTGTCGTAAAGTTACTGTTGGTTTAAAAGGTCCTGTAAAATAGCTATAGTGCTTAAAAGTTAAATGTAACGTTATAATTTCACCATTTATGTTGTATGTTACACTTCAGGGCGTATCACGTGGACAACACCTACCCTAATTTTCGAGGGAAACGTATGAGAGGAAATTAAGCTCTCCCCTTAAAAGATGGGTACGTTTATAACACGCAGGTTAGAATTTAAGCGGCAGCGTAATTCAAATTAAATAAGCGGTAAGGAAACTCGGTACCCTTTGTTCAATCACCGGAAAGAGATGGGTACGTGTACCTATAGAACTAGAACGTGTAGGAAGCGGCGAATATAAATCAATCGAAGTTTTAATTTACAAAGTTAAACTTACAGAGGAAGCCGGATGAATTACATTGTAATACAAACATGCTTCTCATACGTAATGCAATTGAAAATGTGTACTTCCGATTACGCTGCAATTTCAGGTACAATGCACAGATTCATAGGATACTGTTGTGAAAAGAAATTTCGAAAATATTTTTTAACAAATCGAAAGTTGTATTTATTTAGAAATTTTATGATCATCTTGACAAAAACCGAAGCAGTAAATCTGTGTATAATTTTTCCCTATAAAATAATGAGAACTAGGTATAACAAAATACTGTTCACATATGTACACATGTAATTGTATACAAATACTACGTATATGTATATCCTATGTATCATGATACCAAGTACTTTCAATGGAGTTTCAGTCATAAAATTAATAAAGAACACGATTAAAATTAAATTGTTCTTTGTGTCGACCATTCCCACAAATTAAATTACACGTTCATTGATGTTTTACTTTCATGACAGTATACAGGGTGTCTCAAAATTCCATCAACTTCCTGAAATGGGAGGTTCCTGAGATCATTTGCGGCGTTGTTAAGGAGTTATTAACGAAAAGCGAATGGAGTCCGACTCAGCGACAGGTACCGCTTACTGTGGCGTCGCCGTTGGCCGAGCCAGAATCAATCCGCTGTAGCCGCGCTACGATTGGTCCGTGTTTTTCGTTAATAACTCCTACACACAGCCGCGGACGTCATTTTTGCAAAGGAAAATGTCGCTTCAAATGATCTCAGGAACCTCTCATTTCCGGATATTGAAGGAATTTTGGGACACCCCAATATATTGATAATATACAGTTATACAGGGTGGGTCACTATTACTATTCGTAGCGGAAAATGGTTGACGTAGAGTTGAGTAATAGTTTTTTTTTCGTAGATGGACGCGTAGAGGACATATGAAAGTAATTCATTTGAAATTTTGCTACACGACAGAATTCTTCAATAGAAGTGGTTTTAATGCGCCGCGCCCCTCCCCCCTCCCCCCGAGAAATCCACACAACAGTAATAGACACGTAAATGGTTACCGCAAGAATTAAATTCAGTGATCGAGACATGACTAAAAGGGCGGCCGAATTCCGGAAACTTTTTTCGGAAGAAACGGAATCGACACTTGATGCGCTTTAATTAAGTTCGCTGATTTCCGGATTCGATTCGACTGTACCTGGAATAGCGTCGGGAGGGGAGGGGGTGCGGAGGGATCGGGCTTGCCGGGGTTGCAGGGTTGCACAGGGTTGCAGGGCTGCAGGATTGCCGGATCGCGTAATGAAATATGCGTGACGAGAGGTCCCACGAGTCCTCGACTCGCACCACCATTACTCAGTTCAGTTCAGCTCGATGCGGTTCCAGTTTCTGCGCCGGGAAGGGTGGCTGCGCGTTATATTATTCAATTATGTCATTCTAGTTATACGGGCGCGATGGTATGGAGGGACTTCGGGGGTGGAGAGAGAGACAAAGGGACGACCCCTCCGATACGGTGCCGGGCGACTGGCGGAGTTAGGGGTAGCCATTATGAAATTGTAGTTACTCGATTAATTTCAACCCCGGCAAGCGAATTATCATAAGATAATGGGCCCGGTTCGAATCAATGGAGGGGGCTGGATTCAACCAAGTGTTTTATCGCTGATTATAAGCGCCGCTCCTCCGGTGAAACGTACTCGCTGCTTTTAATTAGGAAATTAATTGTTCAGTGTTCTAGAGCGTTTCCTCTAGAGATTTAGCGGCGTACAAACTGCGGATCTTTGTGGAACATTTTCTCCGTCGACCATTTTTCTTTTCGTAATTTTAGCGAGGCGACAATTGTGTAACGGACTGTCGCAAAGGTTGAAACATGTTTTGCTTTGCAGCTATAAAAATGTGTGCCGTTGGAAAAGTATATTTGCCAGCTACGTTTTCGCTCCAGAAACTGTGATATAGTGTTAACGGATGAAAAGTTACAGCCAATTTTCTGAAGACAATGTTTTCGGCAAAATAATGGTGCTGTATATCTTCCACACACAATTGAATATATTACACATTCGAAGATTGAAGATTTATCTACTCTATTATTGAAACTTTAACACTGAACGTAATAGCATTGATCAAATTACTGATTCATAGCAAATGATTGGTCAACGATTTTATGAAGTGCTTAATGATGCACTTTGTGCAACCGTAACAAATGAAACGGCACCATTTTTAATCCTTTAAAATTTCTTAAAATATCAATAAATGCCGTCACGAATGCTTAGTAATATCATTACTTGTAGCTTAGTTATCTAGAGTTAACCCTTGAATGGCGAAGCTTGGGTCTGTCTTGACCCGGTCAATAAAAATCGCCCTTGTGCTGCTCAGTTTTCGATAAATCGTTTAAATTGGCAGCAATTTCATTAGGCTTAATAAACTAAAATATCTAAAAAAAAGGTGACTCGAAAAATATGTTTAAAACAATTGGCAAACTGAAATGGTCCGCGATCGTTCAATAATTAAACTCTTGCGTCCATGATAAACGAGGTGGTAATCTGACAATGTGCGATCGATTAAAAACAATCACGATTTCCAGCGATCCGAGGCAACAAAACCGACCGGACCCTCCGATTGTAAGCGAAAGCGCGTGCAGGAAGTTTAGGCGATCCTGGTCCGCGAAATTTTTGTCAGAGTGAAAAAAGGACTTTAGTTCCCCAGGGAACGTCGGCGCCGTGACCGGGACGCTGGTTCTTCGCTTTGATTTATGTCCTTGTAAGTGACGTCACTCGTGTGTATCCGTCGAACCCCTAGTCCTGTGTGCACAAAGGATCCGGCGTCATATTATCCCAGGCGTAGCGTATATAAATGACCGAAATTGGGACTTATTGTGTTTGTCATCGGTGCCGGAAAACTCCCGCGCTGATTTATCGCCTATCACGCTCTTCTTCGACGCTCGTATCTCGGGCACCCCTTTCTCTTTGAGATTTTTACCGGAGGATTACTGCTTCCCAAAGCTTCGATTACTCGGCCGACGTTCTGTCAAGATTTTTCAAAGATTTATGCGTGGCCCTGACGACGTTTATGCTAATTCGTGTGCTCCCGGGCGACGAAAATGTTAGGCGAACGTTCGTCACCTCTAGTCAGGGTAAAAAGAAAATGGAGTGGAAACAATTTTTATAACGAAATCATGACATTAATTTGGTATATTTATAACATTGAACGTACCACAGATTTGTCACTTTACAATTACGAAATTTATTATAAAAATTGCGGAAATTTAATTGCATTGAACCTCGTAATTTTTATGAGGCAGCACATAAAGTCCTTAATACGTTTACTTATATAATAACAATAAAGTACTTTTTATAAAGAAATTATATAAATTACTTTTTAATAAATATATTCCCTCTCATATAAATAATAAGGTAAGATAATCGTTTCTTCAGTCGGTTTAGTGCTGATCGATCTTTGAAATCATTGGATTATTCAAATCATTGAATGAATATTGTCTGCCAAGGGGTAGTATTTAAGGGTTCCGTTTCAAAGGAACTAAGAAGAACAACTAAGAGATGAATTAATTAATAAATGTGTATTATATTCAAAGTGGTAGGACACAGAGTTGATAATTCGAAATTCTAGACAACTGAACGCTGGATATAAAAATATTAAAGAACAAAGGCGTATTGTCAGAAAATCTTATAATAATTATTATGACGATATAAAATGTATTTCAGTATCTTTATGCAAAATAAAAATTGTCTACATCAATTATAAAAAGCAGAAGTTATGTAGAAGATTCTTTTTTTATTAATAAGAGAGAGGTTAGATAATAGTACTTTGTTCAGTTGGTTCTAGCGTCAGTCGATCTTTCAAGTGATTGGGTTAGCAATTTTTGAAGACCAATGAAATCTTCCTAGGGATAGCAGGAATAGCACGAGCCACCGTAAAACGTCTAATCAGCGATGTAGCATCTAGCTTTTTATTTACTCCCGGCTGGATTATAAGTTAAGCATCTCTGTGTGCCGGGGGGTGTGGGCTTGGAGTTCCATCAATTCTCTCCGAAAATCCGCGACAAACCGATTAATCGGGCGCAGCTGAACCCCACACCTCCGAGTTCACGCCCCCGTTTTATTACTCGATAAAACAGAAAGGCTACCTGTCACCGGGGGTCCAGGCGTGGAGCAGCTGTCGGCCACGGCGAAATAATCGTAATAGAATTGTCAAAACGTATCCCGACCCGTTATTTTACGGGGGTTGAATCCGTAGCCCAGAGGGTGGCGGGGCGGGGGGGAGAGGGAAGAGGACTTCTTCGGGCCGGGATCCGCAGAGAATCGTTTCCCCGGGGGAATTACCGGGTATTATATTGAACTGGAAGGACGTCGAGATAGGGGTCCGGGTGCAAATGGAGTAGCCCGGCAGAATATGCTAGTGTCACGGGGACGCTTACTAATACCACGGATTATACCGGAGATATCTGCACGGTATATCTTATTCGCGCGATCGCTTTAACGCGGCTGCATCTTTCCGGTGAGAATTAGCATACTGCGATAAAGCCCGCTTCGAGGAAGAAACATGTAGATAAGCCTCTGGACGAGATGTGACGGCGGAGTAACGACTTATGCGATAACTTTTGCCACGGGAATTGTTAACACCCATCGGGACCCCGAAAAGGCGTTCTACTTTTCCGAGACTGCGCCAAACTGTCTAGAACTTCGCGGTGTGCTGTATGGTTACCTGCGATCTGTTTCCACCCTTGCGACGTCATTGTCTGTCACGCGTGTCCCTTTGTAGGGCAGCTGGAGGATCAGAAAGACTCATCGGGCTTCTACTGTCTTTGAAAAAGCTTGTGATGGAAGAGAGATACAGGTGATAATAAAAATATTGAAGACATTGTATTGTTGTTGTGTATCACACATGCCCCTTTTGAGGGCAGAGTTGTCCAAAAGAAAATATTGTAGAAAATATGTTCATTAATGTTCGAATATTGTCTGCCAGGAGTAGTAGTTAAGTGTTTCTTTTTGAAAAATATTTTTTTCAGCACTACTAAGAGACTAATTAATTGATAGATGCAGTGTATCAAAATAAACATTGTCTGCGTCAATTGTAAAAGACAGTAGTCATATATACAAGATTCATTTTTCCTTAAACAATAATAAATTGAAAATATTTACGTTTTTTAATTTTCTTACTATTTTAAATTGCTGCAGCTCACATATTTACCATAAACGCCTAAAATTCGCAGGCTACTCTTTATAATTGTATTTCTTCATATATCATTTTCAAAGTGCATCGTCCGACCATTTAACACTTCTTAACACGTATTAATTCCATGTATACTTTCCGAAACCTATATAATTATCATACAAAAAGTATATTATTCCGAGCCGGAACAGAGAATGAAAGGCCAAGCTCGAGCACTCATGTTTAAAACGTATGGCCGTGCTGATACAGTCAACACGTCCTTATCTGGAATCGTGATACACGAGAGCGTGAAAAATCTGCTACACAGGGAAAAACAAATAAAAGCAATTAGGAAAAAGGGAACATTCGAATCCGATAAATTTCAAGGAGTTCACTTGTTACACGCATGAGCTACGGTAATGTGGAAATTATGCGCGGAACCGCAATAATTTCCGCATCCTAATTCCCTATCCCGCGATATTTCAAAGAGCACATTTAAGGACGCCGCGGCCGAAGGCGCGAAGAGAAAATTCATTCATTAATATTAACCACGCGGGAACCCATCGCATTTGCATTTACTGTTCTTGGCTTCGCTGACCAGGAAACGGAATATCCACGTAATTCGTGGCAGTAGGTAGAGGAACGTTGTAACATCTTCGTTGTTATGCAAAATGCATTATAATGCATATACCCGGAATGCTTTAGAATTTTGACTACTCTAGGATATGGAACGGTTAGGTCAGTGCTACTTTGTCGACTGTCCTGCACACTCTAAACAATCTGACCAATACATAATAATACAAATAGGCTGTGAATTTGTATGCAAACTTTCAAGCTTTTAAAAGATTGATATTTTTACCTGTTCACATAAAATAAGACAACATTTATACATATTTCATGTTCATGTATATAAAAGAATAATAAAAGCGCCGTGCATCCTAATGGTCTTGAGTTTCACCTTTTTTAACTGTGCCTATAATGAAAATTTAAAATATTCCTTTTGTAGATTTAGTTTCATCGAAATCGGTAAATGCATAGCAAGCCTATAGTCCTTAAAAAATGTGAGAATCTTCGAATTTTGCAGTTGCGATTGATCTACAGTTTCTCACAATTTTTGCCATTTTTAATTCTATTTATGACTTCGTGTATGTGTATAGCTTTCTTAGACCTAGAAAAGGCATATTTTATATTATCATTATAGACACAGATAAAGAAGTTAAAAATCGTAACTTATTTTTTCTTCGAAATTTGGATCAATGCTTAAGATATTTTGCACAAAGGGTTGTAAGTGCTTTTGGATTCACATATGTTTGCGAAACATTTTTTTCATGTGCAACGTCGAACATAAATATAGATTTACAAAGAGTAAGTGAAAGAAATATCCCATTAATTAAGACACGAGAGTTAATTACATTGAATCACAGTGTAACAATAAAGTTTCATTCATTTTGTATTTGTATTACATTTTTCAAAAGCATGTTTACCTAAACTGTGGCTCGTGAAACCATTTGGGTTGACCAGGCCTGGCTCAGAGCGACGATGGACGACTAGACTCGGCATTGGCGTTTTATTTCGGAAGTTCTGGATAGGTTTTTGAAGGGGATTTTTATTCGCCGGGTACAGATCATTTAGCAAGGTATTGTCAATTTGAAGAACGCGTTCGGATTTACGGACTCGCGTTCGAATCCGATCGATCCGGGCTGATCATTGACACTTAAAGTTTAGGAGGCCCGTTTCCCTACGAGCGGGAGGGAGCATTCTTCTTTTTTGCGTATTATCCTATCGTTCACTGGGCTGGTTGTTATTCCCGACAGCTGTAGTCGCAGCGACGGGGATTGGCGATATTTTATCGCCGGTGCGGAGCAGCGCGTTTCTCTCTGGGGCCGACAGGTGAGCACAGTGCACGTGGACACAGAGGCGCATCGAATAAGGAATGCAGCTCCCGACAGCCGGAAAAGGCAGCCTGGACCAGAGAGAGAGAAGAACCACTGACCGGAACACATGTACGGAACCGTATATGGGAACACATTGTGAGCGCAATCGCGTGCCACATGAGCGGTACATATTGCCTTCACAACCGACTGCTCCATTTAGGGATGTCGCCTTTCATATTGCAGCAGTTTCACCACTTATCCCGATAGTTCTGATCACTATCGGATCACGTATGTGCGCAATGACGTTTCTGGAAGTCCGTCTTTCCGCCGCGGACTTCCCGAGGGCCCTTTTTTTCCATCGAAACTCGAACGTCGACCAAACCCGTTTCGTAACAGAGATTAGATTGATCGATTATTTATTTTTCTCCTCGCTTCTTGCTGACCCCTTGTTCCATCTTTTTTTTTTTGTTTCTGCGGCTGCAATAATTGGAACTCCTTTGTTTTCTATAGTTTTAAAGGGAAATACAGTGGGGAAGATCGGGACTGTACATTCCGATTTTGAAGAAACATATAAAATTAAGTAGAAATACAATAGTATAGATATTCTATAAATTTAATATACTTTAAAATTTTGACTTTTGAATTAAAATATTGTAACAGGTTTTTTTTTATTTTTTCATTTATTTGTCGTTATTTGTCGCGAAGCGGAACGAAATATTTTATTTGTTAATGAAATACAATGCTATTATGTAATTAATATTGATTTATTTAGGTTTAGCAGAACATCGAAACTTTTTTAAAACTAAAACACAAGAAGAATTGTGTAAAAACTATAAAGGGATTGTTGAGGTAAAAATGCATCAGTTTTTGATGTTCTATAAAATTGTTTATGTCCTGAAAATTTTGATTTATTGGGTAATAGAGGAAATTTTATTTATACAATAAATACTTAATATCATTCGATACTTTTTAAGAACACAAAAAGCCATAAAGTGTTTATTAACAATTTCTTTGTACTTCAATTTCTGCTTTCAACAACCTAACTGCAAACGTCTTGAGAGGATTTGTTCGTAGCATAAAGTATAACAAAATAGAATCATTAACAAAGTTTAAAACGCTTCTTAATTTTATGTTTAACACTCCGACTATAGTAGCCCTTTTTATAGACTTTTATATTTACAAGTCAATTGGGTTTGGTACTCGACTTTTATATCTGGCATAGACATTTTATTTCCCTCCCGCACTAAACGAACAGAGTAAATTTTTTATCGCTTGCATGTGAGTGAACGGAATTGATCAACTAAATTACAGAGTTTTATTTAAGGCTTAGAATAAAGTAAAGTTAAAATTTATTTCTGTGATACCGCCTAAGTTATCAAATTCGAAATGGGGTAATTAAAAGCTTTACATTTACTCACCAAGTTTACTTCAGAAATTTTATATCATAAATAGTATTAATAGTAGGACTTTAATAAAAAATTGCACATAAAATGTAAAGGTAATTTTACTTATTATTACTACAACAATTATTTATTATTACTGCAACTTAAAAAGCTGTTGTGCGATCAATTATTGCAGCAATCTTAATTACCTATTGGAAACAACCCTAGAACATCTCGCAGTAATATGTATTTTAAGACCACAGACATTAATTAAATCAATTCTCTGTTACGATTTATGATAAGTGTTTGAAATGGATCAATAATTATTTGGAAAAATTTTAGATAAATGCAAGTATATGCATATTATCAATAAAAAATATTATAATCATTCGTTTCTTTTTTAGAGAAAGGAGTTCAACGTACAAACTGCGTCCAAATTCTTCGCTTTGTGTTTAAAAAAAAATTTGTCTAATAAATCATGCTGTTTACATTGTTCGTCATTAAACTACATATATTATATGTACATCGATGACAAAAATGAATAGAATAAGGTTTTAGGATTCCTTCCATTATTGTTACATTATTGTCGTCCCATTAAAATTACAAAAAGAAATTCTACATTTCATTATAAAATTTTTATTTTGCATAAAAGTCCACAGTTTGCTATACTATTCTGCACCTTACTGATTAATTTATTTCATAATATTGAGTGATTGCAAAAATTCGACTTCCATTTATGATAAACCTTGAAGCTTGTAAAACATTGGGAGACAATGAAACTGTTATTTGAAAGTATAATCGCTTGTGTTTCATTTTGAAAATGGCTGTGAAAATTCTCAATCGTCCAACAAATTAAAGAATAAGCCGAGTTACAACATTTCAAACTTGCCCTTAAATCCATCAATGTGACACCACCCCAATAATATCGAAAATTGCACTTCAGGAACAGCTGTTCAAACGATGGCCAAAATGGCCAGAAAATTCTAGTAGCACCGTGGAAAATCAGTCACGACGAGACTTTTCGCATTCCAGCGTTCTCATAAACCAATAGACTGGGTGGCCCGGGTGGCGGTATCCTCCCGTTGGGATGTCCCGCGAACACGAAGAGGAACAACGTAAAGGGAGCAGTCCGGAGAAAAGTTTTCGAGGGTTGTACTGACCCCTGTTCGCTCGTTGTTAATATTTAGGGTAGTGCAGCGCCGTGAACAATGCCGGTTGTCCCCCAATCGACCGGCCTCTGCTCCGCGCCGCACCGGGGTGTATCTAACGTTAACCTGTTTCAGTTTCTGAGCACTCGCACAGTTTTGCAACCCCCGCAGACACGGGCAGGGGTCGGCGCGCAGATCCCCGGGGTTATGATTAATGGATCTGGCGCATATTAGCGCCCACTTGCTGTACCCCTTGCGATTTACATTTCGAATTTAATGATCCTCCCTCGAGGCTGATTGACTTCTGTGATCGGTCAGACTGATTTCTTCCACGCAGCGAAACCGTCCACCCTCCGCTGTTAAGTAATCATCTCTCGGGCCGACCGTAATCTAAAATACTTGTCCCAGTGAATTGTTCATAATATTCCCATTGTCGAGTGGTGGTCAGACAGTTTTGCACGAATGCAGTTTATTAAGGCAAGTCTACCTGATTTAAAGGGTTACATACTCTTTTATAAAATATAAAATATACAGGGTGAGTCACATAACGTTTGCACCTCAAATATCTGTATTGCTTTCAAAGATACATGAAATGTCTTGAGGATGAAGTTGAATGATAAAATGTGACTCGCACGATACCAAGAAATTTTTGTTTTTATTTTATTTTATTCGAGATGTCAAGGTCATCTTCATTTTTCTAAATGGTCCCACCCTTTTTTAAACACCTAGTATGATAGTCCCTTTCGGTACGAATTCAGTGACTATAATTATTTCAGGTCATTTAAGGTCACAGACAGAGAAAACATCTGTATAATTGAAATATAACCGAAAATAAAAAAGTATTCAAAAATTTTTCTTATATGTATATATTGTACAATTAGGTTTCTTTAAAAAGTCAATGGTAAATATTACGTTCAGGGGAGGCAGCTCGGATGACCTTGATCTTGACATATGTTGTCAAGATCAGCGTTTTTATGAATTCATTTTATGAATTCTTTTCTCGATCATTTCTCTGAAAGAAAAAATTATTGTTCGCCATCTTTTTCGATCACTTCTATCTTTTTTATTATCACAATGTTCCATGATGGTAGGAGTGAGTATTTTTCAACTTAAATCACCTTTATCTTCACATGTATCACATCACGAGTATGGTTAATTTATAAACATTATGATGTTCTATTCGCTGGTGGGTATTTTTGTGTATTTCTACAGGGACATAAAACAAATAATGGTTGAAGAGGAAGGGGAAATAAAAACTAAAAAGAAGAAGAAGAAAAGGGACGGAGTAAGAAAGAAAAGGAATAAAAACAGAAGGAAGAAGAAACGAAAAGAATTCAAGACAGTAAGAAAACCAGAAGAAGTAGATGGTGTCGGTTTAACAAGCTGCGAGATGAAACTCGGCGGTTACTTTGAGTCTAACTTAAAGTAAGGGTGAAAATAGTGTGATCATTACAAATTTCATTAGTACACTAATTTTTCGATGTTCCTATTGACCTGTGATAAACGAAAATACTGCCAGCATATAAAAACGAAATATAAAAACGATTTATACTATGTTATACTGTATATTATATTTACTATATTCTATGTATACATATAATAATAAAGTATACTATAGTATATACTATAGTATACTTTATTATAGTATATATTATAGTATACTTTATTATAATATATATTATATATAATTTATAATATAATTTAAAACTATTCGATTTTCACCATTTTTAACCACTTGTAACTCGTGTGTATGTTAATTAATTTCGATGAAACTTTCAGCATGTATATAACTAACATAGATCTACAAAACATATATTTTAAATTTTCATTTAAAAAAGATTCTTAAAAATGCCTTTCTTATTTTTGCATGTAACCTTGTAAGTTATAATTCTTGGAAAATTTTTTTGCATATCATTTCATAAACTTCTAATTGATTATCAGGTCGTTTGGTACACTTATGAAAAAGTTATTCTGTTTTAAAGGACGTTCGCATACTTTCGTGGTTCACTGTATGCTCAAACGGTAACAGCAGAGTACATCCATTTCTCTTCACTTTTCGTTGATGTAATTTCAAGTTAAATGTAATTTATTACAATCAATGTGGTAAACAGACGCCTCTGAAAGGTTAAGGAGTGTATAGAGATTTTTTCATTGACAGTATAGTAAATTGTCGGTCTGCTTATTACTGCAGAAAGTCCAATAATAATATTCGCCCGTAGACCGTAGAATAGTTTTGTCCGTGATTCACCATAGTTTGAGAAGTTCACGGTCCTCCAGAAAATTGAAGAGCAGCCGGATAGTGGCTCGTGGGTGAAATCACAATTATATCGGCCGGGTCATATATATCGACGACAATAGGACACTCAAGTGGGATACAATGTGCATGAAACTTTATTGTTCCCCTGAAAGCGCCGGTCAGTTTGGTCCATCTGCTGACCCAGCGCCAGTTGCTACACGTACCACCGGCGTCATCAACTGCATCGGCATCGTATACAACGAGTTCTGAGTGGATGTATTCCCAAGGACCCATTCGACGCAAAACTTCCACGTTTGATAGGGCATCGAGAAACATGTACTCGTGTTTCTTGACACAGCCGCGTTTATTATTCACCGTACGATAACATATTCTACTTTAGTTTACTACAAAAATATTTACCGTGCGAAACGTTCGATTTCCGGCGCGGCAGCACCTCGCATTTTAGCACGGTTGCGATCATACGAGGTCTCAGACTGTCGGGTCAGCCACGAATTTTACGACAATTTTTCGGTGATAATTAAAGCGTCTGTGTTACTAATCCTTTGAGATTTTATTATAAAATATATTCAGTGAATAACAATCGTAAGACAAAATAGTAGAGTCATTGCCACAGTAAGAAGTAAACGTTAAACAGGCTATTTGTTTTATAATTAAACATATACGCACTTATTACATCTGTAGTACAGTCCGAAATTAAGTTAAAAACTGATAAAGTATACTTACTCGTAGCGAAAATTCTAATATAACACAAATCGTCATATGTGGAACTCTCTGTTATGAAAACTTACAACGTTACCTTGAAATATAAATAAGAAGCAATATAAACTGATTTTCTATGCCAGCAATTCTTAATATTTGTCGTTTAAATTAAAAGTGCCAGTAACTACTGCAGTGCCAGCAGTGGTACAGCTTACCCCATTATGGTAAAAATAAGATATAATTTTGTAGTTCTTTTTTACCATTTTTTGCTCCGAGAGCAAAACATTTCTGAAGTATTCTCAAATGGACACGCAAATTGAGTGGACCCTCGAGAGCAACTATCGACAGGAACTCCCAGATGGACACGTACCTTGTCCACCAAACCAGGGGTGTAGAGTCATGCTACGCGACATATAATTTCTTTGCAAATTAATAAGTGACAGACGGGTATTATGCGAGGGAAGGGCGCCGGTAAAAAATGAGTGGCACCGAGCCGGCACGGTTTAATTGTTGACAGATCGCGGACATTCCTGCAGAGTTTTTCAGTGTTCCCAACCCCACGGATCCCGTGTCACATTCCCCCGTAGATGCAAGATTACCGAGCGCGGGACTACGCTGGGTTAGGTTACGTTTCACGGGCGATGCGATCGACAACCCTTACACGTGTTTCTAAACAGTTTAATCTACGATATCACAGGGCCGCGCGCGTTACTCGTACCTCGCATGCGTGAAATTACGCAATTTCGGCCAATTCCGAGTAGGAAGCGTACAACAGGAGAGACCGGCATAAAAATAAAGCTAATCAACGTAGATCAAACAGGTGCATCGAGGTACCACGGTCCGATGGACTTCGACTTTCGTTCAGGTTCCTTAGTCGCGTCTTCCTGCTGATAAAAATCGCACGAACAACACCAACCGTGTCTCGCAACGATCCTTTCTTCAATGACGACGCTAATGTTCACCCTTCGAACACCAGGCTCTCCTCTGGGGACGGTGCTAACCGACTTCGAGGGAGACACACGCTTAAACAATTAACGAATTAGCCGGTTAAAATGCCTCTCAAACAAACGTTTAACAATACTGGTGTATAATTCATGAGTAGACCACTTATTCGAATTGCGACGAACTGGAGTGAAAAAAAAATTTATTTTCTTTCTTAATATGTTTAATAGGTTGAAAAATATAATATATCTGTATTCTTAAATTCTTCTAACGTTTCCACTGTTTCAAATTACTCCTATTCATTTTTGTCGATGCTTAGTAAGTGCGTAAGATCTGCTGTCCATGCCCATTCATGAGATACAACAAAGAGAACGACTTTATTTATTAACACTCGTCGGCAATTTTCACTGGTTTTTTCTAAGAAATGGAAGATCAACAGTTGAGAATTTCCTCAATAAAAATTTTTAAAATCAATTTCATTCGTTATTCAATAAATTTTTAGAACCAATGTAGCAACTTCTCTTGTAATTACTATTTAAGAGAACGATATCGAGCTTCTTTTATCATAGCTCGGTCATTGAAAATTGAAAAGGCTATCAACAGGTGGAGTTTTGAGAAAAAATGTGAGAAAGCATTTGGACTTATTGTATCTTATATAATTTATTTACTTTACTGTGCAAAAGAAAGGAGCACCCACTATAATTACAAGATATAATGACAAACAATATCTTTATATTTAAAAATGACAAGATTTATTTTATTTAGACTGAGAGTGCAGCTCCTATTGTAATATCTGCTCCACTAAAGACATCTATACAATCATTTCTTATTAAATTATTTTTATCATATCAATAATATCGTCTTTCCGTCTTCAGTTCGTCATTCTATCTACTATTACTCATCCTTGAACTTCATTCCCCATAATTCATCCTTTACTGACCATTAGACGTAAACAACCCCCATCTTACAGGATCAGAAAACCTATATCTTTGAGCATTCTTATTCTAATTCTCATGGCTTCTGTACAGTTTTTACCGAATCTTGTATCCGGAATACAACAAAAATTCGTATTATACTTAATATTTATAATAGTCGTATTGGTATATTGATGAATGCGGTACGGACACCGTCAAAGTGGCCACAAATGGAGCAACCCCCGCCCCCCAACCGTTTTGGTTACAGTGTTTCTTTGCATGACGAGCGAGACCTTCGGAGTGAAGTAGAGTCGAAGGGGCGAGGAAACAATTTTTCTGATTTCCATGTAACATTCTGGCGTGGAGCGAGGTAAATGAAAGCCTGCACGATGACCTCTAAGCCCCTGAAGCTGCCAGTACGCAAATCCAAATAATTAGGGGCACTGAAAGGCAACGAGTCTCGATGTCCATCTGGCACGGCTGGCCGATCTCGCGCCACGGGCATCGATCTATCGCACGCGAGGGTCGCGCAAAGAGGAAACATGGACCAGGCCTAATGATCGAGCATCGACGTAGCTAGCGTGCAACGATCCTCGCAGGACACGCAAAGCCCCGGGCAGGCCGGAGCAGTATGTCAGTCGGCTGATTGACAAGCAGAGAGATTTAGCCGCGATTATTATGATCGTCGTATCGGCTGGTTGCTGAAATTGCCGCCAGGTCGCCGCCAGGTCAGCGTTAATTATAGTGGTACCGGCAGATATCTATCAGTTTATCGGATCACCGAGTTGCTCCGGAGTCGTCCTGTTTGTTCCTTGCGATACCAACAAATGCTGCCCGCTTGTGGGAACAAAGAACGATCGCGAGAGCTCGCTATGGAGGTTCCTGGTCGTCGCGGAATATCGTACCCTTTTTAGTCATCAGCGCGAGCAATTGCTCAAGTGTCAATCAATGTTGAACATACATTCCATTTTTCTGGTTGCGTTTCAACCCTTATCAACCATTTTAGCACCATTATCGATTCACAACTCCAACTCAGAGTCGCCAGATCAGGGGAATTTACTTGAATTGAGAGGAAAAAGTAACCTCCCTCTACCCCTCTACTAGTACCGGATTAGTCATGTGACACCATGACACATACACCATAGAAAGCCTGGGGGACATGTCTTAACTTAATATATTTTGATTTTACTTTTTTAGGAATAGCCCAGAAATCGTCTATTAAATTGTGATTGTGAAATAAATTATTTGATCACGTTAATAAAGGTGACTTGATGGTTCACGACTGAAATTGTCGATGCTATTGAAAAGTTAATTGAGAAATCTTTAACTGTGAGGCATAGATTTTTAAAGGTATTAAATAATCTCTGATAGTAAATTATAAACAAAATCGTTCAGTGTATTTGCGTTACTGCGTTTACGTGAAGTTATATATCTATTATCATCACTTCTGGAATTAGCTTTAGAAAATATACCTCGAGTATTTGTATACATATCTCAATTGTAATTGAATTAATTAATGACATGCTTTAGTTGCTATACGAAAATATTCGTATTTGACATTTTCTTAGCTAATCTAGAAGACTCACAACATAAAGATTTTCTAACTTGGAATATTGTATCATATAAAATAGTGAGAGAACATTTTTATTCAACTGTCAGCTATTTTTTCTTTACCTCCTGATTCAACTTTTCTAATTGAACAGACTAATTTCAGGAACGCTAATGTCACGTTCAGTTCGAATGAGTATATACGGCAGGTTTTCTATATATATTTCACAACATTTGCTTTTTCAGTAACGATCCAGCCAGTTACAAAATAGGTGGCTTTCATTGCCGTACTAAATTTTCGTTAATAAAAGAATTGCATTTTTCTCAATGATGCATACAGGTTTCTATGTATATAGTATTATTCTTTGGTCATCTCTGATTTAAAAGAAGGATCGCCACTATTAAAAGAGCACCGCTGCGACTAATTCTGTATACTTCCCGCAGATGTCAATTAAATCTATAAAATATTCCCGCAAATTATATAGACGCCAATCTCGGAAATACAATTTTAGGAGATCGCGTGGAACCATTCAGTATCCGGTAATTTGTTTAAGTGAAATTCCATAATTGAATTAATTGTATATACATAGGTTTCGAAATACAGTAATTCTTCCCTAATTTAAGAGAGAGCCATAACTGTTCGAGTCATATGACAATTGCTTCTTTCATAAACATCATTTATTTCAAAAAAGATTGTTGAATTAACTGTCTAAATATTCGTGGGTTCCAAGTCATCCTGACTTTTGCAATAACCTATAAATAATCAGAGTTGGGCAAAAATTTAATCAACGATTGAAGAATAAATTTCTACTTTAGTCGTTAATTGCGGTTAACGATTACATTCTCTTCAATTGTAATCGTCAATCGAATAATTGATTAATGATTAACTGCTCAGATTTCGAAAGAAAATCGAAATGATTTCCTCTGTCTCTCTCTCTCCCTCCTTATTAGAATTTATGGATAGACCGTGTGGCGATTAACCTCAACAATTGATTAAATCAGTCTCCGACTTTTCGATGATTTCTTTTTTTATTCAACGATTGACGATTAACTTGATCAATCGATTGAATCAATCGTCCATTTTTCAATAATTACCTTTTTAAATCTTTTTAATGGTTAAAATTTCAATTGATTAATGCCCAACTCTGCTTATAGTGTATAACCCTGTAATATATTAGGTGTCCGAAAAAGTTTCAGTCTTTCTTCAATTTTATTTTATTTATAAGCGGGATAAGAAATTGTATTTTGTATAATAGGCCAGAAATGGAGATGTTACTATTCAAGAATGGAAGCCAACAGCGGCGAAGATTGCGCCATATTATTCACCCAGTGATCCACATTTCCTGTCCCAAAGAGACCGCAACGATGCCGCACGAAGCATCCCGCAGGCGGCAGTCATGCGCGAAACATCGGCAAGCATAATCCGACATCAGGTAACCGTCTTAATCCCCGCATATCCCCAGCTTTGATTTTTGACGTTGAGTAATAACCTGAAATCCTTTGAGCCTTGGGGAAGCCTACCGATCACAATAATTCCGGCATGTCCGCCTGAAGTCGTGGCCAAGATAGCGGTGCCTGTGGAGCCGAAACAGGGAAACTGAACTGCGAGACACGACGTGCCAGAGATAAAGCGAAAGAGACAGCGGTATTGGGGTTGCGGACCTAAGGCGAAGATAAGGAGGCGGTGCATGGAAACCGCGGAACAGACGGGAATAAAATGCTCGAAGTTCCCGGACAATTTTTAACGGGAACCTACAAAAAGATACTGCGAGGATCCGTCGACTATTAACGGAATTTTTTCTTTGACTTTATGTCAAATATATAAATAAAATAAAAACTTTCTTTCAGAGAGATTATACTTTGCTCACTGTTATTTTTTTCAGTACTAAAATGTATTCAACATTTCTCTCTTCGAAAATAATAGGTGTTTACCATGCCATTACTCTCATAATTGTACAAGGTTTAAAAAAATAGATGTATTCCACATCTTCGGTGTATTCCAAAAATACTGTCAACATAGAACGAATTTTTGTTTGATGGCAAACGGAAATGAATTTTCCATGTTTCGAACTTAAAGTAAACTATCAATTTAAATTTTGTAAGTTTAGTTTGCAATGTAACTTTGAAATCTTCTTTGAAGGTATATTTGCTTCGGCGAAGTCGTAACTTCTCCTGATTTTCCACTCGCGGCAGAAGTTTGAACTTTAAAACCTGAATTACATTTTAGATTAACGAACAGTGGAGGCTCCAAACGTAAAGTAATTCCGCAAGATTAAACAAATTCTTGCAACCGCTATAATACAATTCGAAACAGAAAACAAAGCTATTTAATTTAATCCAATTTATATCGAAGCAAATTAATTGCGATTTCGGTCTCCTTCGCAAATGTCTATTGATCCAAGTGTGTGCATTCACATCTATCCAAGGTTACCATGACTTAGCTACAGAATTTCATTGAAAATATATAATAGACAGCGGATTTTATGCATTTATGACAAAAATGCGTAAGCACAATTGAAAGCAGTGGACATATTAAAAAGATTTAAAGACATCAGCGTATTGGTGGTTCAGCTTAATCAGATAATTAAAAGAAGAAAGAAATTTTTATTTCATTCAAGACCGCAGTCTAATAATAATATAGAATCTATTACAATAATACAATATTTATCTAATCTTTCGTTAAAGAAACATAAGAATTTACTAATGTCCTTTCAAATGTTATTCACTTTTTGTCGAAGTTTTCAAGATTGTGTATTATGGTTTCTTCAGTAACTATATAGGTTTGTTTTACATCGCGTAGCTAATGAGGAAATACATGAAGACATGTGTTATGAAATGAGCTTCAAATGACCTTGAAGTCTGAAAATGAAGATTAAGTATTCTAAAGTAGTAGGCTAGCTAGGTTACCCTAATTAACTGACCCATTTTTTTTAAATGTAAGGACTGTTAGGAAAAAATGCATTTACGCACGAACATGCCCCCTAAAGATGACGGTCAGGGGGAAAGTGTGGGGCTGGACACGGTACTCTCGAACGTACCGGGCCCATGCCCACTAAAAAACCTAACAGTCCAGGATCCAAAATTGAGACCTGATCCACCTCCAACTAGACCAAAGAATGGTGAGCACTGCGACCCGCTATTCGCATTACTCCAGTGCTCATATAGCTTTGGATCTCCCGTTACCATTCAGGGACAACACCTCTATAGAATTAAAAAGATGTATTATTATTATTTCTTGGGACACAATATTTATAGCCGGTTTAATAGCAAATGATGGATATAATTTAAAGAAAATTATTGCTATCAGTGGCATTTTAAGGTGTCGGTACTACAGATTCCTGTGGACACCAAGTCCCATAAGGTGTCAGGTCTATTCCTATATCTCGTCTGTGGTCATAGTTTTGACGACTACGTGTGAATCAACCAGCAGGATTTGAAGACCCTGGTAAGACTAGTTCCCGAAGAGGCGGTCCCGAGCAGGACAAGGGGACACCGAGGCTTTTCATCGTTGGATTGAGAAGCATAAAGCATAAAAACGGTTGCACCAACCCGAGAAAAAGAAGATTATCGTGATTCCGACACCCTGGCCACCGCTCATCTCGTAGGAATCGTTAAAGTCGTTCAGGCACGTGGAAGCACGCATTAAAAGCATCGTGGGGGATGCACAAAGGGGTGATGCTCTCCGGCTAGGGCGGCCTTGCCCAGCTACGGGGGCTTGTTGTTATTTACGGTATTTAGATAACCGGCTTACGGAACAGTCTCGTACCCCCATCGGGCCTGATCCCATGCACGAGATAGCGCCGACAGTGCTATCACCTACAACCTGCGACTAGGCTACGTGCATTCCGTTCGCAGATTATTATAACGAGCATCGTGTTACATTAACACGCGTATCTGGTCTCATGGGAAAGCTCCGAGCAGCCGGGAGCCTGTATCGCATTTTGGAGATTCCTCTGTCATCCTGTCTTACCCTTGTTCCCAGGGGTCCGCAGTATGGAGCAACATGCTAATTTCTGTCCAATGTTTTGATTAGGTACTCGTCACTCTCCGGTTCTGAACACGGACGTCGAACATGGAAACTGTCTTATGTTATTAACCCCTTGCCCTACGATTTATTTTACGGTTTCTCTGATTAGAACCTTTTTGTAGTTCGTAATTTCCTAAAACAGGAGAAAATATATATCTACTGTATGCCTACATATTCTCCAATAACTGTACATTAACAAAACCAAAATAGAATTTCATCTCGGTTTAAAGGAAATTAATAACATAGATATATACAGGGTGAGTCATCTAACGTTGTCACCTCATATATCTTTGTTGTTTTCAAAGATGCATTAAATGTCTTCAGGACAAAGTTGAATGGTAAAATGGGGCTCATACGACACCAAAAAAATGTTTGTTTTCATGTGATTTTTTAGAGATATCAAGGTCACCTTCATTTTTTTTTTTTTAATGGAACCACTCTTTTCTAAACATCTGCAATGATAGTCCCTTCCATTACGCGCGAATTCAGTGACTATAATTACTCAAGGTCACGGACAGAAAAAACGTATAAAGCTAATATATGGAAGCAGAAAGAAGCTTTAGGTGTTTAATAAATATCAAATAATGTAATGGTGCTTGTAACTTTTTCTAATATTTTTACTGTTCATATTACACCTACTCGTTTTTGTCATAAATGCGTAAAATGTTTTATAATAAAATCCTTGAAATTTTTCGCACTTCCTAGACATCGTTTTTGAGAACCGAGCACCACGCTCATTTTTGATGAAGCCCCTCCAGCAATAAATACTAGGTCGACGCCGGGCGGGATCGATGTCTACAACAAATCCCGGCACGCGTCCTTAACACTTCTGGCAATTCCGCATAAGATTGATGCAATCGCAGCATGTAACGGAACCGTGTCCATTTATCCAGAAAATAATCCGCGAGATAGCGTCGCTAAATCGTCCGTCCATAAGCAGACAAGGCCGTTCTCTCGGAGATTAAAGATATTTATGAGATGACGATTACGTTTTTATCCGGCCGATCGGTATCGAAAGGGGTGGCTTCAGCAGACGTTTTCACGACAGACTGAGCCGGGAAATGCTGCTCGTCACCGTACGTTCATTTGTCTGGCTGTTGGCTGGTGCCTCGAACAGGATGCGAGACTGGACAGCAAGGAAACAGAAACATGACACAGGGCTGAGTTATTAATCGTCGTTACCCTATACAGGGTTGAACGGTGCATCCCGGGGTACGTGTCCTGCCACTTAATGCGGCCGCCTTTGGTCTTCACAGTCAGATACATGGATGAGTTTCTGATAGAGGTACCTAACCCCAAAATTTCTGGTTGGGATCCGGTCGGGAAAGAGTGACCCAAAAGTGAGGGGTTTTCCGTACCTATTGGATTCCTTCGATTTATTGATTTATGTGTTGTTGCATTAAATCGAATGGTTTATTTAGCAAGTACAATATTGTTACTGTAGCTAAATATGCAGCCTATATTACATAGGTATTACATTCTATCTAAATTCTTCCGGAACATCGTTTGAGAAAATTATCAATTAGTTCCAGGCCTTCTAGCTCCAATTTTTGTGCAAAATGATAGTTTATGTCAAAACCTGAATCGCTGAAAATCTTCAAGGAGAGTTGACAATCAGACTCTGATATGTCATAGGTCTCCTGGTTCCTCCAATTTGTAGTAACGAATTTAAATAAGGATTTTCAACATTCATAAGGACTGATATTTTTATGGAACAGCGATTATCAATATTCATAGCGTACACAAGCATCGTGGAATTTTTATCTAAACCATTTTCTCAGCTTATAAACATACAGGGTGTCAAGAAATTATATGTGAAAACCGTTAGAATGGGAATTGACCTTGACAGACCTTCTCAAGGTGACATTTTTTTAATGATTTTGTTATGTTCTACTCCTGGGAACAAACTCTCCTATTGTAATGTATTAATTTTTTGACAAGTTTGAATGGTGGTCATTAAGGGATGAAACAAATTTTTATTTTACTCCTGCTTCCCGCAATCAATGCAGAACATTTTTATTTTGCATAAAAGCCTACTAATAACCCATATACTGTACTGTATTAGGTGAATACAGAAGTTGTAGACTTTTTTTCAATTTTATTTCATTTATACACAAAATACGAGGAGTATTATCAGACCATAATTGTGTTGGTAATTTAGATGCATCAATAATAAACAAATATCTGTATAAAAATATGGAAGACCATTATAATTATAAACAATTGAGAGAATTACCTAATATTAGCATCGTGTTCTGAACAGGGCAATCCGTAAAATTGAGACTCGACTGAAACTGCCGTGAGGAATGGCGCGGGAAGGGATGGAGGAGCGAAAGAAAAAAATTGTCATCCCTAAAATGCAGGCCCGCATCGAAAGACAGGTTCGTCCACGGAGGTAATAATGGAAGGGAGCTTATAACCCTCCGACTTCTTGCATTCCAACACGATCTACAATGACACCGATGTGGGGATGGAAGCGCCATGCTTCGAATGAGGTGTCGTGAAAACGTTGCGTGATATTAGGTACGCTTGGTAAACGCGATAAATCTGGAGAGACGTAGTTAGACGAGTGTCAGCGTGATGTATGAGGGGTTGGGGGTGGGTAACGTGCCACCTACGTGCTCCTTTCTTCACGCATAAGCGAGCAGGGGTGAGTCTTCTTCGTTCAGGAACGCTTTCCGCGCTCGACTTTGTATCGAGGATAAGGTCAGGGGTGGATTTCGCGGCAGAATCGATGCATCACGGGGGTGAAGCAGCCATCAGCTCGTTCGACAGCCGCGTTATCTCGAATGAACGAGATATCACGGCGACGGTCTGCTTGATTTTCTGTATGGATCGCTCGCGTTATTATCGACCGCCATTTTCCTTTTTGCAAACCAGACTGAAATCTTGTAAACTTGTAACTTAAAAATTGTATTGTTGGGAATATCGACGGCATCTCGCGTCGCGGCATTTTATAATCACAAATTAATTACACAAATATGAAATGATCAACAATATACATTTACGTTCAATATATATTGTATATCAATTATCCGTCCGTCTCGATTCAGTTGTTTCACCAGTTTCTTGACGACCCCTCTCTTAAACCCCTATCTCTTTCGGACTTGTTCAAGATAATGTTAAGAAGTCATGTTTTCGAAGTATGAAATAGTATGTAATACTACCATCAATTTTTATGAATTATATGAATTTATAATTGTGCTGTAACAAGAAATCTGTCTAGACCAAGTATTCGATAGAACATACTCATTATCTTCGACAAAACTGTAACAGAATTTCCATATATTGCAATCTTTCAATTAGTATATCAATGTATTCTAAATACCATATGAACTTAACATATCAAAATAAAATGAACAATATAAAAATTGCCTACCTCAATTGCAACACACTGGAGCAAAATAAAAAATTTCCTTTCTGGATAGGTCCAATAGTTTGAAAATAACGTGACGATATTGTTATTATATTCCTCTAATGTTTTCACAATTTTGTGTACCTTTTATTCATTTCTGTCATAAATGCATAAAATCCTCAATCTACTAACCACATCAGTCATTTAAGTATTACAATAAATAGACGACTATTCTAATTTCTTTAAATCGAGAAATAAATTAAAATAATCTATAAGACATACTATGTATAGACTACGTAATTGATTGTTAAGGAACTTAGCAAATTGATAATAATGATCTCTAATTTTCTGAGGAGTAGAGTTCAAATCGAACCGAAGTTTGCGAGAATATTTCTGCTTGGCAAAAGCCTTAGCCTTATTTTATTTCTACCTCGAAAAAAATTTCCCCTCAGCCAGCAGAGCCGTCCGCCATCTTCGAATTCGAGCGAGAATCGTCGCGAAGGGATGAGAGGACGATGAATTTTATTTTATAGCCGGCGTGGGGGAGCGGCCACCGGGATCTTAAGGGTGGAATATGTTTCGTATCATCATAGAGGGGTAACCCGCCATCTCCTTCCCATCCATAACGCTCCGAGCCGTTGTGGCAGCCATTTTGAATACATTCTCACCCGAGGAGAGTTATCTCCGAAACGTTTCGATTTCCCATTTAAAGGATCTTATATATACACGTGCTAGGGGTGGCAGGGGTGCCGAGGTGAGCATCGAGGAATCGGAGGGTTGGTGGTGTCTAAAAATATTAGCTGGCTGCCACCACCTCACCACTCTCCTCTTCACTCACCCCTTCCCGTTCAAACGTATATACTATACCTCCCTTACTTCCGAGGGAAACTGTATCCCCCTTCTAGTTGGCTGCGTACTATACTGCTTGTGTATCCGCGGTGGAGACATATTTATTTCGTTTAAATTATTCCCCACGACACTATACAAGCAGAGATGGGCAAACAGCATTTTCAGAAATATTCGAATGACGAATACATTATCAGTAGTATATAACAAAAATGGAAACACCTATTCTTAGCTGCGACAAAATCATACCAAATGCAATGTTTTTTGTAAAATCATTTTATTTTTATCATAAATTTATATTTTATTTTTATTGTTCATAGACAGCATGTACAGCCATCATTATTTTATGCCCTTTAACAGACTTGTTAACAGATTTACTACTTTTAATAATTTTCTGTTTTAAGCAATTCTCTCCACTTTTCTTCGAGGTATATTCTTAATACTTCGACATTAATATACCTTTCAGCTAGCAAAATTATCAAACATTTCACTCATATAAATAATGGCAAGTTTTCAGTTTTGAAACTGTGTAAAGATTCTACAAATTCTACAAACAGAAAATATTTATGATTCGTTTCGTTGTCTACAGCTGCCATCGAGTGCGACTGGCATCGAGTCTGACTATCGCTCACTGATTCTACTTACCGTAAACATTTTTCAAGAGTCGTTCGCGTTCTATCAATTTCGTATGTATACATTTTAACTATCAGATTATATAAATTTATTGCTAATAAACAGTATCGCACTACTAACAATGTTTATACAAAATATAAATAAATATACGAAATTTGAAAATGGAGATTTGCCGTAACTATCAATTTTGTTGCGAACCAAGAATACTTTAATGACATTCCTACGACGCCAAAATCTCTATCATTCGGAAAAACGAATGTCCTGATACTAAGAATTATGGTCTATGATTTCCACATTATGTTCAACAGTCTGGACAATTTTTAGCCATGCTAAAGCTACTTTTATATTTCTATTCTGTCCTGCACACATATCACTATAAGCTATAATATGCCTTTTACTGACAAATGGACTTAGGCTACTTTCAAAATAAAAATTTGTATCGTTCTATTAATCAGCTAATTTCATTTTTACAAAATCTTAAATATATTAGTTACAATTTGCTCTTCGGAATGACAAGATAACGTAGAAATGTAAATATTAAAATTGCTAGCTTGATTTTTCTCGAAAATGGACTTAAGCCACTTTCAAAATAAACGGCTCAAATAATTGTAAAAAAATTCGAAAGGGGCCGTTAACCAATTTCGCCTGTGTACTGCTCGAATATCGCTGGATGTTCGACGGGCATTAGCAGCAAAATGATTGGCCCCGGCCGCGAGCAAATCATTTCCCGATCAAGACGCGTTTACAACGCACGGGGAGGGAAAAAAAGGGAAAAAAACATTAATATTCCCGACTTTCACCGGCTGCTTTCGCATTCAGTCCTCGCCGGTGCTGAGCAATATACCGAGGCCGTGGGTATCTTCTTTTCCCGTCGTTTCCGGTAAAGAGGAGGGTGTCGACGACCGGCTGGGGTTGGTGTTGGCGCGCCAGTGGCGTATGCTTATTTTAATTGAAACAGTCGAACACCTCTGAGCTGACGGAGAAACGGCCTCGCCCCGGAGGATATTGTTTCAAACGAATATGCAAATCATGAAAGCGAGCCGGGTACGTGGTCCGCTGTAATTTCTATTGCCGACGCGAATGGATATCCTTAACGCTCCCCAGATCTAAAGGAAAAACGTGCGCCGAATGTGCCGAGAGCTCCCGCCCCCGGCCTCGACCTGCCGGCGCGGCGCGGCGGAGCAATTCTCCGCTGAAGATCGCCGTTGATGGCGTAAACAATTTTCATTAAAGAACGCGGAACGGCATGCGCGGCTTGCCAACCTGAATTTTTCAACTGCTATCCGAGGTTTCGTGTGTAATCAAACTATTAGGTTGTTGCGCATATCGAATGTCCCATCTCTCACAGTAACTTTAAACAAGCGTAAATAAAACTTATTGATTGAAGTAAGCTCATTTGAAAATTTATTTTCAGTCATTGAAAATGAGATGCAATTTAACACGGTAAAAACATTAGGAGAATTTTTAAATATTTTAAAATTAATTTCTCTTTCAGTTTGTTACAATTCAAGTAGAACATTTTTATTTTACATAGAGATTGTTTGAAAAATTTGATTACATTTTTTGTGGATTATTTTCAAACTATTAAACAGGGTAAGAAAGAAAATAAATATCCATTTCAGTTTGTTATATGACGATTGTTTGAAAAATTTTATTATATATTATCGACTCACTTCTCTGGTTCTTCTACCACATCGGAAACACCCTGTATATTCCGTCAATTTTCTGTAAATTTTTATAGTTTCAGTAATTGTCAAAAATAAAGAACTGAACATTTGACCTTGGTAAGTTTAATGTAAAAGAATGTGAAATAGCATGTACAAGTTGCTAACCGGGGTTTTCAACAGTTCAGAGGCTTCAATTATAATCAGCAGTCCCTTCAGGTGACTGATTAATCGAAGTTATCAGCGCGTTGATGTTTGCAAGGGTGATGACCTGCCAGCGAAGTACTAGTGGCGCCATAAGGGTCATCGATGAACGGTAACTGTAGAATTAATTAAAATATTTGCATTAAATGAACGATGGTGCTTGTAAAGTCGCTTCGATGCTATAAATATTTCGCCATGGACCTGTAACTACCGAGGAAATAAATGCATAAAATGTAACAATTTAACAATTGTTTTTGAGAATTATTATAAACGTCTGGCAGATCTAATATTTCTTCATTTCTGCTGTCAAATGTTATTATTTATTTTAGTTATACAATGGGGAAGTAATGTTAATGAGGTTACTTGTGGTTAGGCTGTGATAGAATAATAAACATTTTAGGCCAAAATAAGACATTTCAATAGTGAATTTTCTATAGTAAACATACATGTTAAAATTTTATTCATTATTACCCGAAATAAAATACGATAAAAATACATTATTATTATAAAAAAATTGTAAAAGATTACCTCGAAGGGAGGAGAGCAGGAATATTTACCGCTCTAGACCATTTTTCATTTCTTTATACTTTCAAAATTAATAAAGACATTACAGTATTGATTAGTTCAGAAAAACGAGGTCCTACTGTATCGTGGATAAAGCGACTAGATATGATACAAATTGTATCGTGTTTGGACTCATTTCAGTCAGAGAAATGTCACAAATATTTTAGTGAAAGTTTCATACAAAAATCATTTAATCATTGGATTAGGATTCCCTCACTGACACGATGCTGACAATGATTTATTTCTGTCTTTCTTCACAATTTAGGGAATAGTGCACGATAAAAGTGGCATCTTGAAGTTGCACCTTACCGATTCGCTGAAATTCATCTGTGACTTCTTATGAAGAAATCTTCTTGGTTGACAGGTTGCATCGCCAGTCGATGCACCGTTTTGGAGAAGTTCGACGGTCCGGTTCGCTGGGAATCGTCTCGAAAAGAAGCACTCTCGAAAATCAGATTTCGCCGGGGCCAAGAAGGAAACAAAATTGATGTCCCCGGGGTTGCAACCCCCGGCTGCCGGGGGTTAACTAAGTGAGCGAGTGACCCGCACTTTGTTCTCCCGCGGCCGGCAAGAATATATTGATAGTCAGCTCAAAACTCCATTACGGCCGGGCCGACTATTCTCTCGTAAATACGAAAATGCTATCCCATTATTTACTGGTTAATTGGATTAATGAGACTCGTTATTTCGTAGAGGGCCGCGAGCCTTCCGGCATCGTAACCAGAGGAGAAGAGAATTAGGAGGGGAGAGGTTCCTGGGGTCGGAAGTTCAGGGCAAAGGGTAAGTCCGTTGCGTGGACAAATACGTTCTGGAACGACGCACACATTCTCCTAGTGTTAGAAGCGCGCAGGGGAAGTACAATCGCATTAGAATTTCACAACCAAGTTCTCGACACGTACACTGTATCCAGAAACCGTTCGGCTCGCTGCTGGTCGAGACTCTCTCGTGGCTGCTTTTTTCTCTTCTTCATCTTCCTTTTTTGTTGGTCCTCGCGACTATCGACAAAGCTTTTTACGTGCCTGTTATTTACAGTGCCGACGACTGATCAATATTAGAGCAGGTCGATCTAGAAATCGTCGATCACCGTACAAAATCAATGCCGGAAATATTAGATGATTGCTGAAGTTCGTGCCCGATTTTCATAGATTTCGCAAACGGTACTGTACGGCGGAGTGTAAAAAAAGATTATGTAGTCACCTTTCTTTTCAAGTTGTAGAAAAGAATGGTGACTATATATTATTGATTAATACAGCTATATCCTTTAAAATTTAACCATTGAATTTTATTTTCAAATCGGGCACGAACTTATGCAATCATCTGATATTTATGAAAACTGTCAAAAATGGCCCCCGATCAAATCACATTTAATTCCCATTCGTATTCCATTTCAGGCTCGTTAATATTCTATCCGCAAATTAGCTCACTCCCGATTTGAATTTAACCGTGGCGCTATTTATTTTGTATTTAATTATTGAACTTTATGATATTGACAAGGTATGTCGTAAAATGGATGCCGGAGTCGGAAAAATTTGGTAAAGAAGTGGGAGAGAAAAAAAAATTTCTAGTAATATTATAAAATGTGAAAGGATAGTTTAAATTTTGTCTAGAATGGTTCCAAACTGCAAAATTACTGTATTTTATAAAACGACCGAGAGAGAGAAGCAATTAACCTTTAATACACGAATAAATCCTGGTATCGTATCTCTAAAAAAAGTCACGAAAATGGCTAAAAATGAATAAAAATACACAATTCTAAAGTTTCCACAGAATTAATAAATCATCGTTGTAAATTCTATGATAATATCGTTATGTTAAATCGTATTATACTGTTCAAGAGTTTCTAAATGTTAAAGATTCTTATACGATGCCGTGTACTAATGGGACATTAATTGACTATGTCGATTAATTATCCCTAATGTTTCTATAGAACGTTGTTTTTGAAGCTGAAATAATCGCGCAATATCGGCACGATAAATCAAAGATTCTGGTTACCCGTTCAGTGGTCCCTACTTGCGGGGTTGTATTTTGAAGGCACGACTCGATTCCATTAATCAGCGCCGCCAGGGGCCCCATATTATATAGAATAAAATTAATGAGATACACAGAAACGCACTCGACTTCCGGATCGAAGTTCCGGCAAACCGGGATCCCCTTTGCACGGTCGCATAATGTTATGGAAGCTGAATTGGGGGAGGGGGGGCTCGGTTCTCCACGTCTCGATGAATTTCAATACTTAAGTGCTCATTATATATGTACATATATACATAGATGTATGCGTGCGTCTTTCGTAAAGACATTTATTTTGTGATTGTAATTTCGAAATATTAGTCTGCAAATATTTTTACTGATTTGTTCTAGTACGGAATCTTGTGAAGTAGAATTATGTCAATATCGACGATAGCTTTGTTACTCGAAGAAGTTTCAAGTTTAATGAATTTGTGATTTATACGACCACTCAATTTGTTAACAGAATTTTGTCCTGTAACTTTTTAGTTCACAAAATAAATTCTCTACTTTTTCTAAGACTCTCATACGTTCCTCAGGTTAAAGACTCATCCATTTACTATTTTTAGTTATAAAATGATCGATCGTGTTGTGAGATGTATTTCTTTAAAATGCGACCTTATAAATTACACATAATTTGTTGGTTTCAAGTGCAGAACGAAAATGGGTGAACCATTACCCTAGTCTCTTTTATGCAACTATTTTTGAGGAGTTAACCAATTGAGGTATCGGAGAAGTCATTGAAAGCGATACGCTGCTGGAATCATCAACTTAAATAGTAATAAATATAATTGCATGGAAATTACGCTCCGTTATCTTGAAATATAGCAAAACATGTATACAAAATTTTAGAACACTTGACATATAGTAGTCTAACCATTTTCATCTTACAAATTGTTTAAAATTCACGGCTCTTATACCATCAAACATTTATAGATGTAAACGTCAAAGATTGCACCTACCATTGTATTAGGTTGCTACATATGAAATGTCCGATTTTTAAAGGTAACGTTAAACGAATATAACTTTTTCCTAAATAGAACTTATTTATCAAAGTAAGTATCACTATAACCAATATGTTCTGTAAATGAATTTCATGTTTCTCGAGTGTACATTTCACGGCAGAAATTCAATTTTTTTGTGGTTCACGTTCTTTGTGTACAGAATTGCTGTCTTCATTTTGTAATTTCTCCTGCTATACATTGTTATCATTGTATTTGTCTGTCCAGTCATATAGAACGAATGCACAATAATTGATTGGCATCGAAGTAAACTTTATTTAAATGCTTCAACGAAATATCTAAACAAAAACTGACGAGAGAGATAAAACATTAATAATCAGTTTTGCGCTTTAAAATGACATATAATAAGTAGACTGCGGATATATTTATGCAATTTTCAATGGTTATCGAGAAATTTTAAGAAAGTATCACGAAATGAAATTCTATTTTTAATGGGAACAGAGAGCCTTTGTAGATCCAAAACGAACAAAAATCTTACTCGTCGAATTTTATATTCTAGCATATTTTGAAAATTTTCATAAGCCAGGAATGCATAAAGATCTATTTCTTGATCAAATTGTTTCGTATCATTCGTGTGTGGCACATGCAAAGAATGTATTAAAAAATGTAAGGATCCAGCGGTTAACGCTACCTTTATAAATAAAGAGGAGAAACACATTTCCAAAAATGTTAAAAGCGTGTTCAGTTTCGCTCATCCCCGCAACTGTTTATCCCAGCCCTGGCTGAAAGACGCCTACCCTCGCGACGCCTTGTGACGGCGCGGCGCGGCGCGGCGCGGCGTGTCATCCTGTAGCCGTGTCTCTCGCGCGAGCACAAGAGCGTCGGTGCGAGTCCTGGTCGGAAGGACGAAAAGAACTCCCCTCCTTCATCATCACGCATGTGACCACTGGCCGCAAGCAGCAGCACAGAGAGAGGTACGTACTACTTCTCCTCGTGTCCACAGACAGAGTTTCGCACACAACTACCGGCGCACACGGGGGATGAAACGGAGAGCGAGGACGTTGGATGTTGGAAAGAGAAGCCTCTGATGCGAAAACGAAGGGTTGCAGAGAGAGAAAGAGAGAGTGAGGGAGAGAGGTAGAAGGGAGGAGAGGATTGCAGTCGGCGGGCTCCCCGGCCGGTGTCCAGGGAGGGCTGCGAGGGTGTAAAGATGGCGACCAGGAGGGGGAGCAGGGGGTGCGAGAGGCGGCAAGAGAGAGAGGGATAAAGAGAGAGAGAGGGAAAGGGAGAGAGAGGGAGAGAAAAGCCGCGCGTCGGTTATGATAAGGCGATGCTTTAATGACAGCGCGTTTCTATGGCAACGGGCGTGTAGGGGCCGGCCGCCGCGACGCCCGGCGTCGGTCAGCACGAGGGTGGAGGGTGCATTGAGCGGGCAGCCGCCATACTAGTGGACACACAGCCTCGATTCTCAGGGATGAATTTCTGTGTGTTCGTACTATTCTCACCCCCCGTCGGTTTCCCTGCCACTCTTCGATGTATACGTGCTCTTATTCTCTCCCTCGCCCTCTTCTCTGCCTCCTCAGCCGCCGCTCTGCTCCTCCTCGACCCTCTTTCTGCCTCGACGCACCCCCTCCTCATCCTCCTCCTCTTCCACCTCGTCCTCATCCTCGTTCTCATCCTCCTTCTCCTCCTCCTCCTCCTCCTCCTCCTCCTCCTACGCCGCCAACCCCCAACAGGGCCGCAACAATGCTGCGTTATCTGAAAGCTGGACCGGTGACGAGTCTTGCGTTTCGAACGGCGCGAAGGCTTTTCTCAGGCTCCGCTCAGGATTTCGCTTCAACCCCGGCTGAATTTCGACGTTTCTCCCCGCAGAGGGGGTAGCCAGAGGCGTCTTCGATGGTATAGATTTTTATGTTGCGTCCTATTTGATCACATACGCGGCAACTTAGTTGTCGGTCCGGCCGGAATTGTTTGATGTTGCATTCCCAGGCTTCTTTGGCTTCTCTCGGTGCGGATTCGAGTAGTTTTTGATTCGCTGGAGTCGGTTGAGTGCAGGTTGGCTCTGAGGAAATTGTTGCTTTTGGTCAGTGCTTCACCGTTGTTTGGAATTTATTATTACACATGTTCCTGATGTTCAGGATCATTCATGGCTTCATTTATCCATTTTTCAAAACGTATTTTTGAAGGTACTTCTTGTAAACATGTTGATTCTTTTTTATTGTTTCTAACGCAGCTGCCGGTCATTTAATTAATTCGGCAGAAACTGAACAATTGAATGATCGTTAATAGTATGGGTCTAAATGAACTCAAACTCCGAATTCGTAGCCGTGCATTCAAAGGACATTATAATATTACTCAATTTTCGATCGATAAGAAATTAGCTTGTACATGCTAGTTTACATTTCTTGCACCATCCTCATGCTTTTAATACGTGTACACGTGGTAAAGTACGCGGGTTTTACAAATCAACTTTTCACAACTAAAGATCCTTTATCTTAAGTTTTGTTTAAAATTGATAGACAGTTTATGGTTTGTACAGTTTATTTAGGAAGCTCCAGATTATATAAAATTACGTATCATATTATGTGAAATTGTATAAAAGTGAAGATGGGAGTCTTCTCGACAAAGAGGCAAGCCGCGATAATAAATAATAAGCCGACGCTTTGTACCATAGCTTTTAGTGTTTGGTATAGTTACCGTTAATCCAACTCTACCATAAAAATTAACTTGAAAAAGCAGGACCAAACGTGCCGTAAATGGCCTAGAAGTAGACACGACATAAAACCCAAATTAAACAAGGACAAAGTCGTTGAAGAAATGAAAAGCTGAGATGTCGATGCTGAGCGAAAATTTTAAAAGTTGAGAAAGCATCAGAATCTTTCAATGTCTGTGGACCTTATAATTTTACGACTGAGCTGGCTGCTCCAGGCGGTTCGTATTCCCCGACCCCATCGGATTCCAGACAATTTTGTCGACACTCAGCACGATCGGATGCGGCGTCTTAATTTCAATTTGTGCGGTCCCGGGGCAACATGAAGGTGTACATAAGGATTTCCCAAGTTATTAAGCGGCTTCAGAAGTTTCCCGGTAAGGTTCGGATTCCCACAATTAAATGAACCGTGCGATCCTCCTGCGTGCGAGAAATCTACGGTCTCTCCTCACCTGTCGGAATTGCTCGGGACACGGTTGCCTTTCAACGGGGAACATTTTAGAGAACATCAAAGAATCTTTAATCGCCCCACGTGCGGTCCCCTCCGCGCCATCTCTCGGTGAATGCCCGCGATAATCGGGTTGCCCTACGCCAGGCTGAAATTTCCGAGGGGAAACTTCGCGACACCAAAGTCAATTCCAATATTAAAAGCTGCTACCGCGAATCGTTTGATGACCATTCCCGTCTTCCTTTCCGCTTTGCACATGCTAAGTGAAAATCGCTCTGAAAATTTCCCCACCAATTTTCGAGAAGGGCTTCCAGTCCTCCGCGACTGTACCAGACGCGTGCACACTACTCTTTAAAAGTTTCGAAATAGTTCAACGTTGAGTTCAGCATAGACTTTTTCAATTATTACATTTCTAATGACTTTCTTCTATTACCATTTCTATACCTGAATTTCATTATCATTTCCATTTTATTTTCTGTTTACCCAATTTATTACCCACCTTTTTGACGATCTATAGAATGCTTCATATTTTCATTGCTTGTGTTTAACTATGTCTACATTAAACCGTTAAATAGTGAAAGTAAAATTGACTTTAGTCATGGCAAGAATTTAGTGTGAAGATAAATATGTTATGCTTACTTTTAGAATGTAAATCTTTACCCAAAATAAGCAATACTTACATGGTACCCTGTAAACATTGGGCTGTGTATTATTTTTAAAATTCAGGAGACTCCCCGATATAATAAAGAACCACGAGTAATTCTCCGTTAACCCTTCCGTTGTCGACCAAATAAATAATTAATTTCAAACTTTAGTGTTCAAGATTCCTTTCGAAGAATGATCAGAGCAGTTTTATATTTTCTTCATTACCAAATGAGAAAATTTGAAAAGAAAACCTAAGAAAACGACGTCACCATGGTACTAAAACAAAGAACGTCGAAAACGCGGAAATCCGAGTCACGAAAATCGCCGTCTTCGGACCGAGAAATCCAAGATCGCCGAGATCCACAGGGAGCGCAGGTAACCGGTGGACGTTCGACGACGAAATTTCAAAACGAAATCACCGTCGTCGACGATTGCTAGGGAGTGAACGGGGTGCCGGGAGGGCGGGCGGGGAGGGGGTTCGAGGGGGGGTGGAAGAGTGGGCGATGCACAGTACTGATCGCAGAATTTCGAAGGGTGCCCGAGCCGATTCCTGCGGACAAACCGAGCATCAAGTATCCGGGAACACACACGGGAGATGTTTAGGGGAACGCAAACATACCGTGTCTCTGCATTATGGATGCAACGGAGTGGACCGCCGCCCCCTGGACCCGCCGCGCCGCGCGCGCCCGTGTACACCGTGCGAGATGGTTGGCTGGGCTTCGCTGCCGGTTCGCATTTATTTATAATCAAATTCCGTGTATACCGGCGACCGATGCCCGACTGAATTTCTATCCCCGAATGTGTACACGCATTCGCGCGCGACCGCACTCGTATACATTCGGCCCGGAGCCGAAGAGAATGCCAGAGGGAGACGGAAAAATGAAGCGGCGCCCGGCAGAGAAAGGGAGGTCGAATAAGGGGTTGAGGCCGGAGGAACACAGACGTACGCGGACACAAACCAACGCGCGTAGAAATACGTGTATACCCTCCTGATCGAGGATAGATTCTGCCGACACTCCTCCCCCCCCCCCCCCCCCCCCCCCCCCCTTTCCCTCCCCCTCATCCTCCTCCTACGACCCACCTCTCTCTCTCTCTCTCTCTTTCCACCCCCGCGACCGGGGGGTGGAGACGGGGGGAGGGCGCGGATTCGCTCGGCGGTCAATTTAAAAATCAATATTGACCGAGGAGCAGCCAATCCTTTATTTATCGACGCGGATTGTTGGCTGCAGAGACGCGGCAAGGAGATTGCTCACCCCTCGCCCCGGCCACCCACGCTCACCCGTTGCCATGTTGCTCCAAACGCGTCCTGAATAATGCGATCATTCTTGTTACAGGGCAGAACGGAAGTCGGACGCGTTGCTTTTGCAATAACAATCGTGTCGAAGCTTCCTTCCGATCCTGCCCGGCCAGCCTTCTGCAGCTAATACCTCCAAGCTCTCTGCCGAAGTCATAGGCGGACCCGCGAGGTCGTAGCTCCCGATGCATCTTCACTTATACCTGGCAAAAAGTTTTTCATCAGAGTCGGAAGTGTGATGTTGTTTCAGTATCAGCTAGCTCGTATCTAGCATTCAGTTGAAACGCCATCATCACCGTTACTTAACACTAAACCAACAATCACCGGTCAAAGTGACCGGTGTTACAGATCTTTTATTTTAGACTTACTGAAATGATAACAATTATTTGATAAGACATTATTGTATGCATGTCTTTAATAGAGCACGTATTACAATAGGAGCCAAATAGAAATCAAATTAATCTTATCATTTTTATAAGGGAGCATGTTCCAGTTACTTTTAAGGCTCGGTAGGTTTAGTGTTAACCTATGTGACAAGGAACGTGATTGAACAGGGAGTCGCTTAAAGTGACATCGCAGAGACGGTTGGCCGCTGTCAAAGCACTATCAATTACTTGGGAAATTTTCAATCGATCTCGGACGAGCCCCCAAGTTACCACATGTAATCCATAATTTATTTTTATGGAAAAAAAAGGAATAAGACTAATGTAATGGAGCAGGCAATGTCTCCAATCGTGACAGATCGAAAATTGTGTGCAATCGTCAACAATATGAGACGTGAAGCTACAAAATAAATTGTAGTAGAACCTCGATTATCCGAACTGATCATAATTGTTCGGATGATCGATCGATCACTCAGTTACTGACTCAGTCTTTATTGATTTGTCTTAAATAGTGTTATGAACAATCTTAGATTAACACTAAACCTACCACGTATATTCCTGAGGAATGATTTTTCATGTATACAGAAGAATGTCTTCGGTAAAAGTATTATTTGAATTGTGCACGCGTCGACGAACCGACAAAAAGAACGACACTGAAGCCTCGAGGAAATCGCAAGACGGACAATGTGGAATCGTTAACCCGTTTACTTAGGAGAGTAAACATTCCATCCGCGAGAGGTGATTATCCGAAAAAGGGCTACCAGCAGAGGGTCCCATAATCATGCTATGGTGGTTTGCCTTTGGGGTGGACCAGGTCCATTTTTTGGATTGATTGTCCATAATAGTGGGTGTTTGGGGTTGTGGGCTGATCAAAGCGGCGGTGAAGGCGGAGTCGGGAAGATGCGAGGCTCAGCATCAGGGGTCCAACCCTCAGAAGCAACCCTATAGCGGGACACGATCAAGAAACATGATATCGTCCGTTCAAAAAGAGATGACTTTCTGTACAATGGCGGACGAAACTGCCGAGGCTTAAGCGACAATATTCACTTTGAAAGGGACATCTTATGTTCGGGATGGAAGCAGAAATTAAATTTTTAATTACACTTTGTACTGCAATTTATAATTAGAAAAGAAATTACCTTCTTCCGTAAATCTTTACTTCAGCATTAAATAAAATATTTAACTGGCAAAATAAATGGCGATCACAGAGTAATTTTTACGTTTCAAATAGAACTAAAAAACAATTTCAGTTTTCTCTATAAATTGATGTTGGTTAAACATTATAAAATGTTTCGAAAATCTCGACATTATTTTTGTCGACGATTTTAAATTTCATCTACTCAATTTTGCTATAAATGCATAATCCGCAGATCCGCAAGATCCGCAGACTAGTAATTACAATATAATTATATTACATGATATAGTATAATATCAGTTACTGTAAATACAATACTTCGTGTCAATTAAAGAGATGGTAGACTATCAAGACATCATCAACTATCAGATGGACGGAGAGACGTAGTATAGTATTAAAAGGTGATATACGAGTGGAAATAATATTTACATTTGTTGAAATAATATTAATATCTTTCGTAATAACCCCAGTGAAAACAGATCCACCCGAGATACAATATCTGGAGCTATCCAATCTTCGTCCAGTCTTCGTTGGCAAGCAATAAAGGAGAGAAAATAGAAAGCTTCATGGAATGGTTGATATACATAGCCCCCTAACGGTCGACTTATTAATATTTGCTAAACCCTTTGCCTTCCTTTCCACCCACACAGTGATAGGAACCAAGACTCCAAATATAATATCCAGCAATAAGTAATCTCCTTGCAATAATATAAACACAATTTCTTAAATATGTATTTTCTTTTGATTTGACTACGTTGCTATCTTCTTGTTAAATATTCTTCGGCCATTAATCACGTTAATTTGGAGGCTCATTGAATACTAGAAGTAACAATCGGTACGTACTAAAAATGTTTCAAGTACAAAATTGTCTCAAACTAAGAAATTGTTTTAAACTAGAAATAGTTCTTATATTAACATTTTTTATTTTTGAATTAATTTTATTCGGATAAGTGTAATAAGTGTTCTAATATTGGAAAATTAATTAAGTAAATACTATTAAATTGTACATAAATTACACGTTGGTATAAATACGATATATTATATTGTTTCTCTAAAAGTTAAGAACGGTAGATTTTTGTAACGAACTTGGAAGAAAGAAGCATGTCGTACAATTTACAAAATCTAATTTCTTACTTGTTTATCGACCGATCCACGACGATTGCTTGCTGATTGGTGCTTCCAAGACGCTGCGTTGACCGCTCCTTAACCCTTCCGGCTGACTTCAACAGAATTGTGTTCTTCCGTTTGATCTTATAAACAAGAAGACGATTTCAACGTTAAAATTGGGAGATTACATGGATATTAAATATACACACATAATAACCCTTTTCGAAACTTTATTTATACAGAAAAATTCTATAAAGCATTCTTTTGATATTATTGGCATAATTTATATTGATAATGATTACATTGTTGGCACAATTCTGCTCGGTAGTGGGTTCCTAGGTTTAAAATTTTAGAATCTGGAAAGAAGGTAAGCAGAACAGGTCTGAAAAAAGATACTATATTATTGAAAAAATTAATAACTTTTGATTCACTCTGTATTTTCGTAGAGGGAAAGAAATAGGAAGATTTCTGTCGAGCGACAATCATTTTGAGAACGGACATCTCCGAATTGGTCTGATCAAAGTGAAAGTTTTCCAGTTCATCTGGGATCTGGATGGACAGAACGGTGCAGCACGAAGTAGCCAGTCAACCAGGGTGGTTGTTGGGGTGTGGGTGGTTGGCTGGACGCAGTCAGCTCGGTGTGAAATTAGCGCAGATGTCGCGGTGACGGCTCATGGTGCAGCTTCTCTGTTCATTTTCCAGGAGACTGGATCGAAAGGGGGACGCAATTCCTGCGAGTCTGGATTTTCAGTCGCCAGTATTAAATGGTCATTGACCCAATTAATCCAGCTGGAGAAGCTAGCCAAGGAAACGTAATTCCATCGTATTATTATTGTTAATCAGTAAGACGTCAGTTGGCCGAGTTCACTTGCCGGGGACCGATGTCGATCTTAAAATCTCTTCCCAATCTCTCTGTTTTACCATCTTCTTATACCGCTTCGTCAACTTTATATCTTTCCATAATCTTGAAATTGTTCGAAAACTAATAAACTGATAGTAACACAAGATAGTAACACGTGCATTAGAAAGCTTCCAAATACAAGAAAACTATATTGAAGACTACACTGTGGATATCTTTATCTATTTATGAAAATTAATTACCTTTTCTATTTTACTTCTAGTATGGTCGAAAGTTGAACCATTATAATCATAATTGAGACTGCTGATTTTTTAGTAAAATAGATAAATGATCAGAATTCAACCTTTTCTTAATCTTCCATGTTTCTGTATTAACAAATACATGAATAAGTATACTAGGTACATAAGTAATAATATTAACAAACCATTTTTTTTAGATAAGAATATTTTCACCGAACGAAATCAATTTATACGAACTTATGCATCTGTGTGTATAAAAATTGAAGTATTTGTATGACAGCATGCAGTTTCTAGTATGGGATTTCGACATTGAAATTAGACATTGGTATTTCCATATGGAAGTCACGTGTGAAACGTCGAATTTCTGATTTCGTACGTGGAACAGCCGATCGCAAGCTCCGGTTTTGGACCCTTAAACTTTGAACTCCGAATGTCAAACTTCGGCTTTCAATCTTTCGAAATCGGTTTTCGAACTCTACGAGTTCCAAACTTGAAAATCTCAATTTTGTACTTCGAATGTCGAAATGCTTTTCTTAAGTGGGCAGACATAAACAATACAGATTGTTTCCAATATTGTTCCTCATGCAGCAGCTGTTGAATTATCGAATAAAGATTTCGATACTTCGGATCAAAATTGACCCGGACTCCGCTGTCGCAAGATTAATATACTGTGCTAGAAATTCATTTTCAAGACTCAAAAACAATCTTGCCAAATTCTAATTATAGAATTTATTCCCAGAAAAATCAAGACACATCTTACATCATCCCAGCAGAAGAAGACATTCAAGTGGCTGCCCTTAGTTGGACCCACCCAGTACATTCGAGATAAAGCAATAAACCGAAAATTGGTAAAATGAACAGCTAGAAGTCGATGTGTTTGAGGCCGGAAAAATTAATCACTGCCTCTCCACCCACTCGACTGCAACATACTGGGACCACCCACCGCCCTATTTCTCTGTCATCGAGTGAAAACAACGTAGCTCACCATCGTCTCAAACGGCTATACATATACAACAAATACATACATACGTGGACGTACATACGCACGTACATGCAAACCAACACATACTGTATACATATACATTTTAGATATATGTACACATGTATAGTGTACGTGCATCAAGGAGCTCCTGGTCCCTGACACATAATACAGCATCGACAGCAGAGTTTTCGCAGGGCCGTCTGGGGAAAGGATCGAACCGTTTGGTGGCGCAGGGTTGAAAGGAAGCGGGGGCGGAACAGGAAGCTAGCCCCCTGCCACCGCACCCCTCCCTCCCTCTTCGAGGTTCGCTCGTGCCGCGCAGTACAATATCGCGGCAACATAACTCTTCTCCCCTCGTTCATTCTCCGCAGCCCGGCAGAAACATCAACCCTCATCCTCCTCGGTAGCCCTGTGCTGCTGCTGCTGCTGCTGCCCCCCTCCCCTCCACGCCACCATCCCACCCCCCTTGCAACCCCTCACGCCAGCAAACTTCGTCCAGCTACACCTCCCGCCCGCTTTGTTTCAATAATACTGTTTATATTGGAACGCGAAGCATTGATCTGTTTGCGCGGCGGTCGGTTCGCGTCCCTCGCGCTAAAAGATGGACATATTGGGCGCAATTTTGAGACTAGACCGACCGTCCGTCCGTTTGTACCCGGCAACCACACCGACGGTACAAACTTATTCATATTTACTGTCAAACTGTCGACGATTTTCAACCCCGTTTTTCACGTCAACATGATTCCGAAGGTCGTTCGGTAAATGTGTACTCTGTTCTTGGAAATGATGTGCCATAGAACCCGCAGAACATTGTTTGGAACAGACTTTATGGTTGTATCTTTTGTGATAGCGGTGTACAATCTTTTTAAACAATTCTTTATGCATTTATTGTACATTTATCGCAACATAAGTGTAACGTAAGTGTCTGTAATGCCATACATTCCTTCTAATTCTTTTAACAAATATCAAGTAAAAATTGAATTTTTTGGTCACTCACGTTCTCTCTTCATATACGAGATTGTCATCTCCATTTTTGAGCTTTTTTTATCACAGACTAACAATATATATGTCAGTTTAAATTTTTGGATTTCTACTTCAATAATTAATATGTAAGAAAGTGTCTCGAGAAAATCTCCAATGACACCACGTATCATGTTGGTACTCACTCACCCTTGTATAATAGTTTGAGTATTAGAACAAGAAGAAGAACAGGGGTCTTCTTCTCTTACTCTCTTCGGTAATTTTAAAATAAAAGTTTTGTTCCAACGCTGTTTCCATGGCCATATAATTGAACTGCGTTCGAAGGTCTTAGTTTAGGTAAATATTTTAACCTTCCAGCTTGGTTGACTTTCAATTATCAACCCATGCGAAGACGCAATGAAAGATAAGTGAAATTGAGGTAACAGAAATTCTACCCCATCAACATAAATACAGTATAGTTAATGTAGATATGGACAATGTAGATATAAATAATTTAGACCTAAACTGATGTACAGTTACTCGAATTAATGCTAATAAAGTTATCGTATTTTTTAGAGCGTCCGAATATTAATTCGAGTAACCGTGGATATAAACTATAAGGTTTCCGAAAAATAAAAGCGATCTTGGCCAACGAATTATTATTATAGATAATGTAGATATGAATTAGGAAGAAACTGAAAAGTGTGTTTCCGAATAGTGAAAGCGAGCATGGCTGACGAATCAACTCGTTGTGCCCAGTTAAAAGAATAATATCCAGCTCGTCAGAAGAGTATGCTTTGAGAGGGACCCGTGCAAAGGTAAAAAGGGGCAAGAATGTATTCAGCAAGGCAACACTTTTCGCCCGTATGTGTCGTTATACGATGAATCCAATGAATTCCACAGCTTTCCAATTCCGTTCTTAGAAATGGAGTTTAGATGGAGTTGATGAGGTTTCCTCTGGAAAATACACACTCGAGTCGCGTCGGATGGGGAGGGGGAAGGGTGGGGGAGGGGGGGACTCGTTCTCAAACTTTCTTTTTTCTTCGCGGGGAATGTATCTCGGGGGCAAGAGTGGTACGAGTCAAGGGGTTTGGTCAGCGGCAGAGATGGACCACGCGATTCTATTGGTCAGATGTGATGCGCATGAGCCGTGGGGGTGAATGAGAAACGACGAGAACCTGCAATATAACCTGAAGAAAGACTCGATCGGAGTCAGGTCACGTAATGTTCCTCCACCTCTTCGGGCTCTACTTTATAACTTCTATTAATCCTTTCGCATCGGGGCTTAGGTTGCCCTAATGAAAAATCCCTCCTCTACGGCCAGCCATCGCCCCTGACCGTTTCCATTTTTCCGTGTCCACGTGTATGGGATTTGAGTAGCGACGCCTGTTCGATTCCCGAGCGAATCTACCTTGCGATCGACTCCTTATTCGATATTACACGAGGATCAGACCCAAATAGAAAATTTTTCCGTAATTTTCTACTTTACGTGGAAGTGGAATTAATTTTCTGTTTTACAATCCACACCCCTTTGCCTCGGGATTGGTCATTTTTTAATCGCAGTGTCATGAAAAATAGAGGGTTGCGCCCAAAACTAATCGCACATGAGTCCTGAACCTTTTACCGTTTTAAGTTACGTCCATCTGTTTTTGTCATAAACGCATAAAATCCGCAGTCTAGAATCACGAGGTGATAGACTTAGACAGTATAGGGAATGTTCCAAAATTGTTTTCTTGCGCGCAAACGACTGCTACATGGTTTCTTGTGGTGTTTGTCTTGACGCATTTTGATTATGTTGGCGTCCAACATAATAACAAACATAGTAACAAACGAATTATGACAAGCAACCACTTTATAACTACCATGTATCGTATTACACATACATACAGTGAAACGAATTAATATTTGGACGCTCTAAAGAAGACGATAACTTTTTTAATATTGTACTATACGATTTGAACTTTTTTGAGACGCTAGAACAATTAGTTTAATACAGGATGTCAAAAGAAATTTTTTCAAAAATTGCAATTGATCGAAATTATAGTAAACTAATTGCTCCAGCTTCCCAAAGAAGTTCAGATCATATGGTACAATATTCAAAAAGTTATCGTCTTTTTTAGAGCGCGTCCGAATATTAATTCGTTTCACTGTATATGTACTTACATATATTTTGAGTATAGTATATCTGAGATTTCTAATTACAGGAGTAATATACTCTTTTGTGTGTTTGATAAGCAATTTTAAAACTGTTCGACTTTCCGAACCATCTCGGTCCCAATTAGTTCGGATAATTGACGCCCTACTGTATACGGTTTTCTTTTTTGACCGCGTTATACGGAAGCCTATCACGTAATTGAAATGTTTATCAGTAATTTTTCTTGGTTAAGCCGAGAGGCAGTATTAATGTTAAGAAAAATAAGTAAGATAAGTCGCTAAAGAAACATTTTCTACGGATGGAGGAGCGGTTTTATCAACTTTTGACCCAACCTGTCCAAGTTATTTTAGGTCGACGTCGTGCAGACGATACGTCGGGCTGTCTTTTCTGAGAAAGTCGAGGCTTCAAGACCGCCGAGCGGAATACATAATCAGCCAGGATTGCATTAGTACAGCTAATTAGTCGGGCACAATGCTCTGATAATATTATAGAACCGCGACAAGCAGAATTCAACTACTCAGTTATTCATGTCGCACTCCAGTCATGCCCGACACGCTCGGGTAAACAGTGGTTCGGGAACCGGGACCAAGATTGGCGAATAAAGGCGAATTGTCGAGTCGTTAGCTAGTTTTCCGCGTTCCCGATGCCGTGAAAAGCTGCTCCTGTTCCTTCATCGAGGGACAAGTCTCGTTCATGGCATTGTTCCCGGCCGCCGCTCTTCGAGTACGCATCCCGACTTCGGATTTGTTCGGTTTCGTCGAACCAGTTGCAGGATCTTCACCTCGGAGGGCTACACTGTCGACATTTAGGCAACCCATTTTTAGTCTAATTTGCAGAAAATCCAGGGGAAATTTTCGAACCCTATTAGGTCATCTAAGCTTCAAATAACTTCAACACAATCCTTTGCGGATGAGGATTCATTAGCCCTTCGCGAATGAGGATCCTCTAACGCTCTAACCCCATTCAAAGCACAGATTGGGTCTGTGAGATCCAAAAATTGAATTTGTACTAATTTTCTTTCAATTATCCTGGAGTTCTTCAATGAATTCTTGTTTCGCTAGTAGTGGTTTTATAAAATATAACAATTATAGCATTGTATAAGGATAGCTCCGAGTTTTCAGAAGAAATGTCACTCTTGACCGGTGCACTAAAAGGTTAACATGTTTTGCTTGGAGAACTAAATTTTGCGGGATCATTTTTAGTCTATTTTGCAGAAACTCGGTGAATATTTTCGAACTATACGTTTTTCCTTGGCGAATATGTTCTCCGCAGCTTCCTTCAGGAGTTATTAAATGATTATTGATCATATATTGAATGATTATGTAGTTGAAATTGTCTCGTGCGAACGGCTACAAATGTAGTTTGTATAGTTTTTGTAAAAAAAGATAGGTTGACCTTCAAATCTCCTAAGCACTTCCACCTGAAAAAATGTTATGTACATCACGTAATGGGCCCTTCGAAAACAAACAACTTTTGCCTGGAGAACTTCTTCATATCTCAAAAAATGTAAAAGTTATTCAGTTGGCTTATCTCAGAACATGAGTGGAGCCAGCTCGCATAATAAACCAGACGGGAGAAATGCGAAAAGCGAGGTCCCGTCTGGCCCTCCAGCGAGCTAGAAGTTGAGGGAGGAAAGGGCATAAGTCCTGGACGTATGGTTTTTTTAATAGGTATTGGGGAAACCGAAGACCTGTTTCCACCGAGTCCCACACTGCCCCCTTGAGGGGGTGTACGCAGATCTATTTTTTCCACACGTTCTTAAATTAAAAACAAGAAAGGTGACTGACCCTGTAGACGGTAGAATGTATTCTAGGCGCCGCGCCGCGCGTCGTAGCAAAGATATCTAAAGCGGTTTAAGAAGGTACGTCATTTTTGGAACTCCCTGTATGTTAAATTGACAGCCATTTCGAGTTGACGATGACTCCCGTGTCTAATTTTGATAGGTGAGAGCAACAATTTCTCATTGCATCTACAGATAATTTTCGCATAACAGGATAATTGCGGAACACTGCCTGCGGCCGCTGCGTCAATGGAAAATCTCTTTTTTCGATATCAGGCCCGTGTTTTAGATTGACAATATCAAACAACGACAGAGAAAAAAAAAGAGAGGGATGCAGAGAGGAGGAAGGGGGGGTAGTGGGAGTATATGGGAAACCGGAAAAACCGGGTGCCGGTAAATGGAGGAAGAGAGCGAAATAAAGAATCGATCAATGGTACTGGGCTGGCCATGCGACTTCCATTCCGTTCGGCAAATATTTGGTCAAAACTGACGTCAAAGTGGAAATCCACGGTCTCCGGGGCTCGGCCCCATTGTTTCGAGAAATTTGTAAAGATCGATCCCTCTGCCACAATGATGCGAGCGTGTAATCACCGGCTCTTTTTTTTCGTCTATTGAATATTTTTGGTGCGCCGCGCAATTCTTCGGCCGGGGCGGGCTCGATTCGAACTTTTTCCAGGCCATCTGAAAAGCTGTGATCACCGATTGTCAGCGGGACCGGTCCCGGGATCGGCCGGAATGAAAAATAGATGAACGCATTGAACCCCATCCCACCTACCGGCCAGATTTTTTAGCAAAAACGGGAACGCAGCTGGACGGGTTCCGCTGCGTGGACTATCGTATTGAGTGAGAGAGGGACCGAGTCGCGTTGTTTTTCGAATTTACTTTTTCCCTCTCTCCCCCCTCCCTCCGCCGCCCGATCGCTCCCCCCTCTCTCTCTCTCTCGCTCCTTTTTTTTAGCCTGTTTTGATTGAATTGTTAGGTAACAGTTATGTGTAATTGGCTGAAATATTTGTGTGTACTCTGCGAGGCTGTGTTCTCGTAATGAATCCTGTTCAAAGAATCGTGCACACGGAATTTGTATTTGTCGAAACGGTACAATGCTTTTAACTTTATTGTTTCGCCGATTGATAGGACGAATTGATAGTCATCGCGTGTGCTCAAAATATTAATCGGCAGGCGCGCGCTCAATAAAAGCTGACTGTGAAATATGTGTTAATTAGAATATATATCGCATTTTTGGAGAAAGCTATCTATTGACGCTACAAATCTTTCCGGAAACCAAAATTTCACGCGTTGATAAGGATAACGGCAATATTCCATGAATTTATTAGCCTCGTCTCTGTTTTTTTTTAAATTTGTTTATTTAATATCCCATTGGCGAGTTTTATAGTACACGATTTTTATTGTTATAACGTGTTTTACGTTCCTATAATTAGAGGCTTTCCACCATTTTGCTTTTATGAGCAATTGCTTTCATTCTCCATCTTTTAATTTGTATAAAGAAGTTCAAATCAAAAAATAATACAAGTTGTTCGACTACAGGTGGAAGAAAATTTAAGGAGTGGTTCTCCATGACAATATAAGACGGAAATGAAGAATAAAGAAATTGCAATTTCGACTTCGTTTTCTAGTTACCAACAATTAAGGATCCGTCAAAAATATTATACAACCGAACCGACAGTGGTGTACGTCACATGAGTACATATCTGTCACTCGATACATAACTGTCGCGCGCATCTACATATAATTTGGCTCCATTTTGCCCAAGAGTTACAAGCGTTTTATTTCAATTATAATTTTTCACCAGTCGCTTTCAGTTATTAGCTGGCATTGGATAATATGTGATTCAATAAAAGTTCTGTAAAACACAATGGTATCGAAGGGTGTTACTAAAATTATATTACAATGATTTTGTTTAGCGACATTTTTGTTCGCAACCCTTGAGACGCGTTGTTAAACCAGTTTCTCTAGAGATATAATTTCAACCTGAAAATTCCTAATTGAATAATTTTATAACAATTCCTAGACAAATATTGACATAAGCCACTGTTGCATTAAACGAGTTACATATGAACTTATATATGAGTCATATCATATGATATGACTCTTTGTGGAACAGCAAACTTTTAAATTCGAGTAAAAACACGTGAAGGGACTAATGATGGATGACATCCTCTCAAGATCGAGTCCGAAGCGTTTCGAATCGGTTGGCAACGCGATCTCTGGAAATTGTCACCACTGATATTATCAATCCGTGGATAGTTTCACGGCTCCATGACCGGGGGTCTCCCACTGTTTGCACAGTTAGGCGCAAATCTTTGGTCTAGGCGTCGGCTCTATATTAAAACACCCCTATGTGATCTGCTGATGGTAACAAATAATAGCCGAGACGAGGGTCGAAGGGAGTAGTCTGCCCCACTCTACCCTCCATCCTCCCTCTCTCTCCCTCTCTCTGCTCCTTAGCCGATTCTTGGTCTCTTTTTCCCCCGTCGAATCCCCTCAGTCATTCTCCATGGAGCAATTTATCTGCATTATACCCTCAGTTGGCTATGGTGCGTGTTTTGACAGGAACAGCATTATTAAATGCCCTGGATATCTGATCCTTGACACCCTTAATCTACATAATATGCGTTCGCCTGACGCGTGGACGGTCGCCACTCATGCTATCTCCTGCGGCCAATGGACCCGACGATTTTTCATCTTCTTTTTCCGGGAATGAGTTATTGTTGGCTGCTTCTCATCTCCATTTGAGGAGCAACAATCGTGTAGATTGAACTTTTGCTTTTAACTTTTATTGCCATATAATTAGTGATACTGAATATATCAATTTATTAATTTATTAAATTATTGTGAGGTACAACCTTCATTATCAAGTTCTAGTAAGAATTATTAATAAGTCTGGTCGTTTATACGAGTGAAATAAATAAGATGACGCGACATGGCAAAACATAAAATTCAAGCGGCAGTCAACGTGTGTTAACTAAACTATTTAATGATGAATATACTACGGGAAGAAAATATAAATAAAATAGGAAAATAATTAAAATTTGATTTAGAAAATCAATTTAACTGTAATAGTAATTTAACGCTGTTGCAGTACTACTCGTGAACTGATATTCTATTTATCAAGGATACATGCTTAAATGTATGATAATCTTATAATATATGTCAAGTACATACTTTTTCATTGACGAACATCAAATAAGAATTGACTAATTGACTGATTTACAAAAATATAAAAAAGTTTTTGATAATTTAGAGGTGTTAAGACTCAATCGGTCAAGCAGTCAATTAGTCAATTTTTAGTAAAAGTTTGTCAATGAAAAACTACATGCTCCACGTCGCTGCGAAACGTTGCAAATCTGGTCGTAATTAATGTTTAAAAAAACATATCTGAGAGACATATTTTACCGAGTATCTTAGAAACTACTGCAGCTAGAGGAATAGTTTACAAATTTGTGTAATTTTTATAAGGAATAGACCTGCAAAAACACGGATAACATATATCGACACTTTTTATTAACTCTTGTTATTTTCAATGAATAACAATTAAAACCCCAAATAAGCTCAAAACCGTGGAAAAATAACTTTATTCTGAAATATTTTGGTTTCTAATGTTCCCCATTGTTTTGAATAAAACGTGCTATAACTTTTTCGATCCGTAGTATTACCCATGAATGCATTCTATCCCTGTGTGATCGAGCCCCGATAAAATTGCAATTTAAAGCTTAAAAGTAATTCTTTAATCATGAACAAAAGAGAGCCGCGGCGAGCGATTGAAAAAATCTGCAAACGGAAAATTAGAGGGCTACAAATGCTAAAGCACCCCTGCTAAACGGTCCCAGTCGGCCGATCAAAAAGGTGGCTTCTTTGAAAAGGAGTGACGATGTGGAACAGCGAGCAGTCCCCACCCCTCCGGAACAGCGAACCCCTACGTAACGGGTGTCTTGTCATAATACAGCCGTAGTACAACTTAATGATCTATTGGCGCGGCGCAGTCGGGGATGTAGCATAATTCTCGACACGCTTCCTGTCGCGTGGATCGGCCATTCGATACGTCCTCCGGCCATTGAACGGGATTACAGGCGAACATTGCTAATTTTTCTCATGCCCACTGTCAGCCTGTTATCTCTGGATGATCCGGCTTCCATTCAGCCCACGACATCTTGTCAGTCCATAACGAATGTGGGATTTTGCCTATTCCCGCCGCGCCGACAGAAAATTGAACCGGATAAGAATCGTTGGTTACCTTTATTTACGGCGACATCCGACATCAAACAACTACGGTAGGACCCCGATTAACCGGATCCCGATTATAAACAAATATGCATTTAAATATGATTATAATAAATTATCAAAAATGAAATATTTCTTTTCTTTTTAATATAATGTACATTTTTTAATTATGTCCCTCGCGTGTCTCGATTATCTATCGGGCCTTAATTTATCCGGGCTGTTTTCTGTCTCCCGATCAAGCCAGTTAATCATCAAATCAACATTTCATTTTTATTTATTTATTTCATTCTTTCCTTTCAGCGGAGATCCTTATGCAAAATATAAATGTTTTGCAACGATTATGGGCAGCAGGAGGAAAATAAAAATCCATTTCATCCCTTAATAGACTTTTTACGTTGAAAACACGACAATATTCTTAGATTTTTCTAATCTTTTACTGTTTTATATTGTACCCAGCCAATTTATTCATAAACGCATAAAAAGGTCCGCAGTTCAATCATTACATTGGAAATTTTATGCGTTTTGCAATTTCTAACTGCACTTCTATATGTATAACTTCGAACAATAGAAGGAAGTTAGGAATGTTTATTTAATACAACTACTAATGTGTCTCTGATATAATAAATAAAAAAGTTATTTGTTACTGTACTCAGGATTTATCTAAATTAATGATTACATACGTAATTCGGTATCGAGATTTTATTTGTTAATATTTTCTTATATTACTTTCTTATGTTATATTAAGTTTTGAGGGCCGATTTCTTTTTGTAGTCAGAACACATAATTCTTCCAGGAAATGCTTACACATATTATTTAAAGCATGTTACCGCAGTAATCGATACTATTACCCTATTTTGGGATACGAAAAATATCGAATATTTGCGTCGTATTGGTTCGTTCGGATGTTAGGAACGAATCGAAAGGTTTCCGAGCCGTCGCTATGCACGACAATCGAGGTCCCTCCTTATCCGCTATTACCCGCCATTACACAGCGGCTGACATTCAATATCTCCTTAATTCTGGTTTCCCAAAAGGACCCCAACATTTCATTTCCCCGCAAGTTTCTCCTCCATTCACCGCGCGCCCCCGCAGGCCCGATAAATCACTTTTTAACGAGTCTGATAACCCGTTCACCGGAGCTCATCCTCGCCGGCATCGATTCCCGATTATCGGCAGGCATTTCGTTCCAAATGAATCACGTGTCTTCGAATCGAAAACCGAACTCAGGTCGGTTTTGCGTGTAATAACGAGAGGGCCCCCGGCAATAATTGCGGTACAAGTACGTGCTCGCGCCGCCGCGCCGGGCACAGTTTAATTCTGAGCGATATTATAATTAAGTGGTTCGAACGTAATGGCCGGCGTCACGTAAACCGCTAACACGAGCCTCGGTGCTCATCATGCTGCTTTGTTCAAACAATCAGCGACCCGATGGTGGCCGTCACGCGAACGTTTTACCTCGGTGAAAGTGGCCTTCCTGCCTTCGAACGGTTCCATCTCGGATCCGCACACTTGAAACATTTATTGGTATTCGCAGGAAGCTAATGTAGAAGAGGATCGAATTTATGGCGCCGCGTAGACACTGTTTGCATACCGGCGAAAAGTTCCCGGAGTTGCTTAACTATCGCGGAGACCGTTTAATCCGATTAGAAATTCCAAGTCATTTTTCTTCCATTTGCGACCCGCCCTCGCGAAATAATCCACCACCCAGAAGCAAAACTGGTAGTAGCTACTCGAATAAGTTGCGCGCCGTTTTCTTTAGGAAAAATAACAATCGGCTGAACTTTACAATTACTTCCTGCCCCATGCTTTTGGTACATATGTCGTTCTATATTATTAATTTCGACTTTCAGTTTTCGCGGAAATTCCAAGTTACCCAGATATTGGCACGAAGTTAATTATATTAATTATATTTTATTGATATAAAAACTGCAAAAGGAACCATCAATTTCAATAGTAATTTCAATAGAATAACAATAGAACACTCTTTACTATTTCTAACGGTGAAGCAATGCCATGTATGTTCTGAATGCTTGGGGTAGTTCAACCCTCTCTTAAATCAGTATATAATTTGCTTAGTTTGTACACGCGTTGTCAAAAAACAAACATATTAAATTTGATACTAATATTTTCTTTATTACATGTTTTATCATAGCATTTACTTTTATTGTTAACGAAATTATTTTCCACATTGAAAAAATTAGAATGATAAACAGTTGATTTGTTGCGTCGAATACTTTTCGCCAGGGAAAGTTTCGACATCTATTAGTAAACGTCAGAAACTTATTCAAGTTGAAGTCTGCAAGTGTTGAAACGCAGTGAACGAATACGCAACAACGGAATCAATCTACTCATCACTTTGCACATGTCAGAACCATAATTATTCGGACGCACGAAACAAGTTTCACCTGTTCGCGGCCGTAAGCCGATCGTGACGCTCGCTTGGGCAAATTAATATTTACCTTGCCTGGCACCCCAATCTACCGAAGCACTGAGCTCTCACTCGCTTATTAATGGATATCCCACCCCATTTGATGTCCCACCCCTGGTTACCTCTCTCTTCGTTGCTCGGTAGACACGCAACCCGCAAACTTTGATAACCGAGCAGCCAATTTCCGGTTGCGGTTCGTCGGCTGGTTGCTTGGAGTACTCAACTCATTGGAGTGATAAGTCTAATTCACGGCGACGTATGTTAATTCGAATGACAGCTCGAGCATTATTAGTTCATCAGCGTCCGTCTCGATCCAATTTTTATATGGCCTCCCCTTGCTCTTCTCGTTAATTACCACAGAAATTCGATTTCGAAATATCCTACCTTCTACTGCCTTCTTCCTTTAATCTTGCAACATTTGATCTGGACTATCGTTAACTGAAAATAACAAAGCTCGAACGGGACTTTCAATTAATATAAAAAGAAGTTAATTTAATTTTTAAATCATTTTTTCTATTTGAAACAAACCTTATACTTAACACTTCAACCGTATTGTAAGAATTTAATTTTAAGTTGTTTTGTATTCAATTAATAAAAGTTCTGGAAAATCGTATACCTACTTCTGAATAGATATTTAATGGTAAAATGTAAAAGTTAGGGATATTTTTTAAATTGTGGTGCGATTTAAGAGAGATATGGTTTAAAATATTGTAGAAGAAGAAAATACTTAATTATGATTCATGTTTGTACCTTCCTAAATCTACAGCTACATTGTTGGATAAAATATTAAGAACAGTGCAACAATATCTTTAGGTTCTATAAATGCTTTCCCTGTTTTATATTCTACTCTTACATTTTTGTCATGAAATTTTTGTATAACATAACATCTGCATACTAGTAATAAAACTATAATGATTTGAATACAACACATGTGTATATCTTTTAAATTGAAACTGGAACTAATTTTTCAATTAGACTGAACAAAATTGTCTATATTAATTGCAAAATACGAAAACTACATAGACATTTATCTGTTTTCTCAGCGAATTTATAGAGTCAAGGACAATACAATAATATTTCGAAACTCTTCAAACGTCTGTCCCTTTTTGTTAATTATTTAGTCATTAAACCACACCAAAGTGCAATTCTGAACGAATCAAGTTTCGTTTAATCCACAGGCAGCTCCAAGGATGGATAAGCTCGGATGCATCTCCAAACGCGATATCCAGACTGGAAACTGCGACGGAGAAGTGAAAGAGGAGGAGGCGCGCCATAAATCCAGCCAGTTGGGAGCCATTTTGTATTCGCGTTTCCCCGATATCACTCGCGGAATCAACGCGACTGCCATCGCGGCAGCTGAATAATAAATTACGCCGTTAGTTGAAACAATTAATTAATAATTCATGATAGGCAAGGAGGGAATCCGCCAGGTGGAAGCGAGCACGAGGGGGTGGTGATTGTAATTCGCGTCTGCGTCGACGGGACGCACCAGAAAATCGAGGGGGGTTGAAGAGGGATGCGAAGAGGGTGACACATCCACCATGCTGAATATAATTTACTTGAACAAACTAAAATCCCTAGGCAGAGGCGGAGAGATCCTCGTCGCGCTTTCGCGGCCGCAACGCGTTGTCCTTTTCGAGGCTGAACCCTTCCAGGCGCTCCCGTTAACCCTTTCGCCTCCGACCCCATCGCGGCGGGCTCCTTTGCGAATACTTTATAAGCCTGAAGACGCGGCTCAATGCCGCCTAAACTTTATTCTCTATTTATGTTTACCCGCGGCCCCGGAACACGAGCTTTTCCTCGAGGAGAGCTCTTTGGTTTTCGGAAAGGGGATTATGGCGGCCGGGGAAACCGGCTGGATATGAAACCCGTTTGCGGTGAAACCGAGGAGTCGTTCGCTTGGTCCCCGAACTGCAATCAGATCCTCCGAATTGCAGCTTCCCGAGACAGGGACGTACTTATCATTTTGGCTGCTAGTCTACTTATAAGTCCATCGCTTGATCTGTATAAGGGACTGTCGTACAGGTTGGGACACGTTTTGTTTTTAGCTATAAAATGTCATAGGACGAGAATTACGCAACAAAATTTATGTCGTTGGAAAGATATAGTGGCCAGCAAGCGTTAACGGATAAAAAGTTATAGCCAATTTTTCTGAAGACAATGTTTTCGGCAAAAAAACAATTTTGCCGTATAAGTTAGGACACCCCAGAAACTTTGAAAAGTAAGTGTTCATTGAGTATTTATTTCATAGATCACATGATTTGATCCGCAGAAAAAAACATTGTTCACTCAATAATAACCGGCATAATCGTCTGATTCACTTACACAATGGCTTCATGTGAAACAACTTGTAGGAATATTAGCGCATTTCAAGTGCACAGCTTTCAAAGAATTCAAAGGACTCAACTTCTTTGGCATGTTCCTCTCATACAGACAATACAAAAATCTATATCTTGGAGATATTTATATTAGGAGATATATGTATAGTTATATAAATATTGCACAGCTACTAATAATTAAAATAAAATAAAAAAAAAAGATTCCTGAAATTTTAAACATATCAGCCCTATTTCCTATTCCCTATTTAAGAATGACAATAAACGTTGACACGTCTGTAAACTAAAAGAAAGTTACCTGTACGACTTGGACGACATTCATAATTACGCAGGTTCGTAAATTTTTCGAGGCGATCAAGGTCAAGACTGTAGGAACGAACGCTCGACGATCGGCAACACGCAAAGAAGCGGGAGAGCGAAGCCAATTCTAGCGTGGCCACGATAAAAATCCAAAAGGATCGAACAGTCTGAGTTTCATTTCATAGGGAACCATGGAAGACGAGCATCGTGATGGCGAGAGGGGGGGGTCGACGGGGGGTACGCGGCACAATCAGCAGGAACGACGCCGGGCGGAACGAAGGGATGAACCGGCGTTCATAAATCTCGGCAGATTACTAAATCCCCGGTTTGATGAAACCAGGCTACGTACATACGTGTGTCGCTCCAGCGATGGGACGCGTTCGTCTGTGTGCCGATGCAGCTGCGGCTGTGTTGGTATCGCGCTAGCTCATCGGGAGCCGGGCGCTGATAACATTATCATAAAACGGCAATATCGCGCGGATATTGGCCTGATGGAGCGCCGCTATACCGGCAGCCAGCGACTATCGAACCGAGTTAAGAAGTGATCTAGTGCAAGCAGCTTACAACTTTTTCATATGCAAACGACGAATCGAGATGCTCCGCGCGATGCCGAAGAACCGCGGCGGATCACGGAGAGCAACCATGGCGGGGGGTTACTTTATTGCAGACACTTTTTGACGGTGACTCCCCGACCGAACGCGCCATTATCCCCCCCACCCACTGGAAAATTGAACACCTGAATGCCTTTCGGAAACCAATCACGCGATTTGGTTGTCCTTTACACAGGAGCATAATTACCTTTCTACACATACGTACGCCACTTAATAATTAGGAGCATTGTGTAGCTAGTGTGCTTGGAAAAATGATAAGTTTTTTGTAAGCAATTAAGAAGCATGTCGAAATAATCGTTCAACGTCATCATTAAACTAATTACTACTAAATTATTGCATTACGTTCAAAATAAAAAACATGACTGAAATGTTTACAGTAATGATTTTAGTGGCAACGTCGCACAAGTATATGCAATACAATATTTTAATTATAAACCCTGTGCTTCCTACTCATTATCGAATTGAATTAACTAGCAACTCAGTATGCCAATCTGCTTTTGCAACTTGTTCACATGCAAATGCTGCGTCGAATTGCTCGCGAACTCGAGACTCCTGTCTTTAATCGAGTCCTTAAGAGCTTCTTTCGGAACTTTAAATGAATACCTTATTTATTACGACCAAAGTTAGTCGCGTACCTGCCGCTGGTGAAACTGATCATTTTTTATTTGTTGGAGTTTGTTAATTAACTAATGAAACAGTAAACACTTTTCCCGTAACGAAATTAGCTCACAAATGATTACATATTTTATCGTACAGATTCCAATATTTACTGCTCCATCCTCTTTGTACGTAAACAACGTTTACAAAATTGATGAACAACACACGAGCTAATGAAAATCTCATCTCCAATCCTAAAAACTTTGTTGTAAGTACAGTTTTCTTATACTCCAGGAATATACAATTTTTTTAACAGTTTATAGATCAATAACCTATTATTAAATGTAAAAATAATTATTTTATTTTATTTTATAAAGAATCTACTTATCTTTGTAATGTAACTATATATACAAACTCTAATTGTGAACACTTTTTAAATATATTTCCTTAGTGTTACTTTATTTATTGTTCTAAACTATAAAATTTATTATTCAAAAATTTCCCAGAAGTTATTTTCCATATAAAATATAAAGGGATAATATGTATATTATACAATTCTTGTTTACTTAAACACAGTATGGTAAATACGTATGTACATATAACAGTATCATATGTCTTAACACTTTAGCATATTAGAAGCCTTTTCTTTTCTAAACAATCTAAACTATAATCGTAAAAGATTCTATTAAAGTACGTATCACAGAGGGTGAATTATTGTTTCACAAGTAAAATTTCTATCACCGCTGAAGATTTCATGAAAAAATCTTTGGTACTGTATCATAAATTTTTTAAAATTATTAAATAGTAAGTTGAGTATTAAATATTATAGAGATAAAGGGTTAGATACAATGAGAAATATGAAACTTTAGTAACGCAACTCCATTCATTTTAGATGTTTTATCTAACCATTATTGAACTGAAAGTAACAAGTACAATTGTAAGTAAAATAGAATTTTGTATGATAGAAGATTTCGCGACCGAAGTGAAAACTTCTATGGCGACTGCATAGCTGTCTGTTTCTTGTTCGATCGACTAAACTCGGCTCTCCCGAATTTACCCGAACAGCGTTTCATCTTGGAGCGTGACGGATCAGACTCACTGCCCAGCCATTAGTGTACGCCTGTACGCGGTACGCTTAAGAAAATTTTCACTTGGAAAAACTGCGTTACCTGGTGCTCCTAATAAACATAATTTGCAAGAAAATTTAGTATATCTACCAAGAATTTCGTGATCGAACTCGTTGTTCGCAAAATTCTCGGAGAGGGAAGGCCACCTGCGAACAAATGAATAAAAAAGCAGCAAGTAGACGGGTGGTGAGTAGATCAAGGGTTGATGGAAGGGTCCTTGGAGCCGTGAAACCGTCGTCTCACACCCGGTGATGTCTAATATAGCAGAAGGCCTAGATGATGAGACTTCGCCCCGCCTCGACTCAGTTCTGCTCAGGTATTAGATTATGAATATTCATGGCGGTGTGTCTGCGCGGTGCTTCATTACACCTTCCACCCCGGACGGCTGCCTCCGTTCTCCGTTTTACCCTGTTCTTCGCCGCCCAACCGCCTCATCCCGAGTCACCGTCAATCAATATGCAACGGCACATCGAGCTTTGCTTATCTTCTGCGAGCCGAGCCAGCCACGTTCTCGCGGATGTGCACAAAGACGGGGTTCCGACAACACGAGGGTTGTTAATTGCGAGAGTGTTCGAGGCGGAGAAAGTAGGGTCTCGTGAAAGGGTCCCACTAGGAGTTGCTCTTTTCATAAGTTTTCAAATCCGCCGATGTCTCCAATTTAATCGACACACGGTTAACACTAAACCTTCCACTGCCGGTCAAATGACCGGTTGCATATTTTTCATTTCACAATTATTGAAACTATGAAGCTGGTTACATGAAAATTGATAGATTTTTTGACTCGGGCGCATATCGTAATAAAAATTGCGCAGAATCTAAATAAATGGAGCCTCCAAATTCTTGTAAAGCTAAGACATTTTAGTGCTCGGTAGGTTTAGTGTTAAATGGTTAATCCCTTCAACAAAGATGTCTCGGACACCATGTGCTTCTTTACAACTAGACTGCGGGTATTTATGCAAATATTTGTCAGGTTGCACATGTTTTGCAAGCAATGTCTGTAATGTAAAGCTGTCTGTAATTTGTTTATCTGCTTTCTTTTTTTCTTTCGAAATGAAGCAAGGTGACCTTCAATCTTCTCAAGGTCAGCAGAACGAATTCATTTATATACGACACGCTCGCAAGATAGTACATACTAATTCAATGATAAAACTGCTTCTTTTAACGTTTCTTAACAATTTTCATGAAACTGTTATACCAACGTATTCGTCACAATTTTGTGATTGATAACGCCAAACACGAAAAGTGATACACAGTGTGTATCACTTTAGATTTAGAATATGCCTGCAAGTTATTTCACATTCACATGCAAACATTATGTACGTGAATCAGACGATTAAGCCGGTTATTATTGAGCGAACAATGTTTTTCGTGTGTCAAATCATGATCTAAGAAATAAATACTCAATGAACTCAGCTACTTTTCAGAGTTTTTGGGGTGTCCCAACTTACACGGCAAAATTGTTTTATACCGAAAACATTGTCTTCAGAAAATTGGCTATAACTTTTCACTATATCTTTCCAACGGTATACATTTTTTTTCGTAACTCTCATTCTACGAAATTCCATAGCTAAAAAATAAAATATCTCCCAACCATTACCACAGTCCCTTAACCATAATTTCTCTAATCCCGTAATGCTCCAGCACAAGTCACGAGCTCCAGTCCTGCGAGCAGCAGCGTGCCTTTGTGTCGTTGAAAAGCCACGCGGCACCTGTCCCCTAAAACAGGAACGGGCCGATTGCCTTTTCACTCGGCCAAAAGACACCCCTAACAGAGAAAGGTGCCTACCACCATGGTCCGGTGCAGTGTTCTCTCACCCCTAACAGAACTACGCGCTCCCTCTCGCGTCGAACAAGGCTTCCGGGCGAAGAACGCAGAAAAACGATGACCCGATTAGCGGGTGCGCATATCGGCCGTGATTACACCGCGAGCGGCCGGCGCGTAGTTGCATTAGTCACATGACCGGCCAGATTTGACGTTCCGGCGCCCCGTGTCGTCGATGGAATTAATAAAGCGCAACCGAGCAATCTGCTCCCATGTCGGGACACTCGCTGGCAATATAACAAAGTGGACGGGGGGTGCCCCCCATGGCGTCGGATCCTGCATGATTTGATTAACCTCAGATTGACCCCTCTCTGTCTCTTCGTCGTTTCCTCATCGAACCTGTCCCTCCTTCTTCTTCTTCTTCTCTCCTGTCCTCTCCGCGTTTTGTAACCCTGATCGGCCGATCAGGCTGCTTTTTACTCGGCGCGACCCTCACCCCTCGCTCCATTAGACTTACGCCGGCCACTTTATGTCGGGAAATTTGCAATCTTTCCATTTAATATAGCGACGCCAGGCGACCGGGGACGGAGGCATGCGATTTGAATACATTAAGCGGACACCCGGATCCTTCTACGCTCAGTCTCGCACGCGTCGATTGCTCCCGAGGAGTGAGGCGGATGAGGAACGCTGGAAGATGATGCACTATGGGGTAGTTTTTTCAGAACAACTTCAAATGGATAACGCTAAGCTCCGCCGATAAAAGATTTTGAACGGTGAAAGCTTGATCATGATAGTGGCAATGATTGACAAAGGGTGGTTCGTGTTGAAATATACAGTGTGTCCCGATCATGTTGTATTTCCTTGAAAAGGGTGATTCTTGAGGCCACTATCTGTATTGATTGTGCTGCTGAGGAATAATCATCTACAGACAGCGGATTTTATGCATTTATGACAAAAATGTGTGGGTGTAATTTAAAACAGTGAAAACATTAGAAGAATTTTCAAATACTGTTATAAATTATCGTCAACTTATTAAACATACTACGAAAGAAAAGAAATGTATATTTCACACTCGAGATTGTTGCAATTCACAGGTAGAAAATTTTTATTTTGCATAAAAATCCGCTGCCTAATTATTCGTAACAATCAGCAAGCTTGTTTTCGTTTTTTGACATTTTTTTTTAGTACAGTTCTTTTTAAAGTTGATCCAGAGTTTTCGTAGTTAATGTTTATTCATTTTGTATTCCATCAGCCAATTTTTGCATGTGAAATAACTTGTAGGCAAATAAATAAGAGAAAAGTAAATAATGATTATATAAAAAAAAGATGTGTGAGATGTTATGATGTGTTCGTTCTTTGTATAAACTGTTTCAATATTGAAAAGTACTTCACTACGGGGATCTCGTAGTTGTTTTTAAATATTTTGTTCATATTTTAATAGAAAGCTGAGTTCGAGAAAAAATTCAGAAGGGACCCATAGTGTAACTCCTCATCCGCAATACGCCGAAAGTCATCCCGAGACATCGTCTTATATCGAAGGAAAACTGTAAGTGTTGAAACTATGAACTCTAGTGATTATAATACTATTGAACGTTATCAATATTTGTGGGTATTGAACAAAACAAATAATAGAAAAGATAAAAAAATTCACCAGACTTGGTACGTTGAGTAGGACTATCGCCGAATCTACTTATACGACTGGATAACGAACCACGGGACCCCATCTCGCCTTGGTATTCTAATGGTAATAGGCACGCAGTGAATATTACTGCCAGCATTCGGTACGATAGATACGGATATAGAGAGGGATGCGTATAAAATGAATGGACGAGTCAGGGGTTAATTTGAGACAACGCGTATAAATGTAGTTAATATTGGCTGCAAGGGGAGCAGATATCGGCTAAGGGTGCCACCCCCGAAAATCTTGTCACCAGACGCCCCCTGCAATCGAGACTCATACGACACATCTGTTCCGATACGCGAATTAGAATATGCCTATTATGCGTAACGTGAATTTTCATTTTCGTGACGGTGCACCTTTTATTTACATTGCGCTGTGCCTATTCATTTGTAAAGTACAAATATGTTTAAATGTCTATGCTAAACACGATTGTGTCTAGACACCGGAAAAGTTGCTATTCCTCTTGATTTTATTAAATTTTTACATTATTACAATTATTTTCATCATGTATTTTGCAGTATACCTGTCGCCTGTTCTTGGAATAAAATTATCCCTTTAATCACTCTATTTTATAGAAAATTACAATATATAAAAAACATTTAAATTTAAATTTTCCATGCAATCTATACCTCGAAGTTTATTCAATGTTAGGTTGTTGTCACTGTATACAGTATCTATTGTATATTTGAACTATTAATTAGCACCAAATTGTTACCAATGTCAGACAACACTACATAATTTCGGACGATTACAATGATTAACGAAAACAAAAATAATTAGTACCGTACAAATAATCAGTGCAAATGCGTCAGCCAAATAGTAAATATTTAATTGTTTGCTCTTCCCACGGAATTTTAAAGATCAATTTTTAGACAGCTCGGTTTATAAAAAATCAGTATATACAGTGTTTCAAAATTATATTTTTCAATACATTTTTTTGAATAAAAAGTCCTGAATATCAGTGTATACCGAAAAAAATATTATTTTCATATTTTTGTTTATAGAATAAAGGGTGTTACGATTTAGTTTACGATTTCAGTGATTAAACTTTTTTTTGTAATTCTTAATTTCCTAAGAGAGAGGAGAAGCTTAATAAAATAGCAGGGAGTTGTTGGCAACAAAATTGAAAAATAGTTCGGAGTACAAAGGGTATGCATTGATCTTGAAGAAGAGGGTTTGAAAATCAGTAGAAAAATATGTAAAAATTTGAATGGAACGAACTATTCAAGAATTAATGGAATTTCGAACGCGTTGAACAATTCCTGAAATTTCCACAGCAAATTCGATGCGATTTTGTGAAGCATCGGATGACTCCACGTGTGTGCACAGGAAACAGCCGGGCTAAATTAGCCAGGCCGAGCCCACAATTCCCAGAATGCATAAAAGTCAAGCAGTACGGGCGAAGTTAGAAGATGATCTTCGTTATGGCCGCCGTCCGGTTATATCAAGTTAGGGGCGACTCGGACAAGGTTGAATGTCGCTGCCACGTATAATTCGATTAGACGTTAACCTTGCGAGGCTGGGAAAAGAGCCGGACACCAGGGGTCGAACGGAGAAACTCCATGAACCTTCATTATGTTACCTTACCCGCTCGGTCGTCCGACATTAGTGTTAACAGTAACGGTTCCCTCCGCTAAATTAAAGGAGTTAAATATACGTAAGATGACCGGAGGGCAATCTCGCCGAGCAGACCTGATTCTATCAGAAGTTGTGATTCGTATCTGACCCGGTTGACGAGAAACCTTCAATCTGAATCGCCTCCTGCGCGACAGAAAAGTAATTAACGACGTCTACACACTTTACTCGCTCTGACGAATGTCTCAAAATTGAGCACGTGTGGTCATGTTAGATGCGCTCTACGTCGCTGCTACTCCTATTCTAGAACTTGAAGGTTGCTGGCCCATTCCACACAAAATCGGACACACTTTTTCGAGTGCGGTTTCGGATTAATCGGTTGTAGTCTTTAGTGACCTATGAACGAATCGCAAAGGATTTTTCAACATCGCAAAAATTGTTGATTTTGCATACGTGTCATCCTTTTTCAATAAATCATAAGACTCGAACTAACAAATCGATGAAAATAAGTTTTTAGGTGCTTATGTTGTTATGTCGTCATTTGAAAAACATGGTTTCTGCAGTTTTCATAACAAGGCACTTTTTAAAAAATCGAAAAAAATTACGATATAGCCCCAAGTGTCCCCTTCATGGACACTTTTTAAAAAGACGGATATTTGGAAATCGGCGATATTAAAATTATTTGAAGTGAACGCTGCACCGTGATGTACAGCCCCGAACGGCCGACGGAGGGGACTAGATTATTATAATTTGAACCATAAGAGACATCGGGATGAAATTTTCACTAAAATTCATTAAAAACTATAATGTACACCCGTCTAAAAAGTATCTGTAAAGGAAAGATTAACACAACATCTTCGTCACATATAAACGATCCTAATAGCCGAGCGATACTTCAGAAACGGGCGAAGAGAAAAACGAGCACTACGAAAGTCTTTACTTTCAATGCATAGCAATACTACATGAGTATATAAATAAAAAATAATAAAACTGGTACATTGTTGTTCACATGTTCCAATAGCTTATAGACAGCAAAGATTGTTCATCTTACGAAATATTTGAAAAACCGTATTTTGGCCAACTATTCGAGGCAAATACTCCACTGTGCGACTGTTTGGATCTCTGATTTCGAGGTTGCAAAACAGCACGTTTCACGAAGTATCGTAGTTAGTGGCTGAAAGGACCAAAAAATCCATACGCCCGGGAAATAATCCGATGCTCAGTTTAACGACTGCTAAGTTCCGTAATGGCTGTCGGAAGGAGTGCAGGAAGGACTAGGGCGGCATCGGTGAAAAATGGAGACGCTGGCCTGGGAAGAAACACTGGTCGGTTCGCATCATATATTGCTCGAACAGAGGAAAACTACTCGAAAGGAGGGTCAAAGACGTCCGTTCCGGACTGTAAGATGGCCGTGAGGGAGAGAGGAGCACACAGGCACGACGTCACCGAAGGCGCAAGATTTGTTGCCATAAAGAAGATTGCTCGGTGCTAATGAAGAAACATTACCTCGACGATATTGCGCCCTCTTTAACCACGCCTGCTTGTATTTATGGATGAGAAGATAAAGAGGATCGATTGGCCCCGAACGTTTTTCCTTGGAAAACTGAAAGTTCCCACGAAGATAGCTGCAGAAGTCTCGTTGCCTATGAGCTGGTCAATTGGCTATTGAAAATTACTGAATATAATATGGCTCCCAGTGGCCGCAAAAGTGGCATGATTTAGAGAACATAATTTTTGTTATCGTGCCCTGACTATAATCGTGCCTTGAAAACATAGGTGTTTCTGAACCCTGTTTTACGAGCACTGTTCTTGTTCATAAATTCTCTTCAGAAAGTGGTGTTCAATTAGAATCTAAAACAGTTCTTCTCCTGGAAAATATGTTTTCCGAGAGTTGTGCAAGTTTCGAGTGTTTGTAATAATTTGTAATTATCTTTTCATGGAACTTCTACTAACAAATTTGTAAAATTCTTCTGGCTAAAATGGTACCACGATTTGGATTGTGTTTACTTGTTCGATCCACGAGACAGTAGAACCTCGACTATCTAATCGAGGGAACATGAATGTTCGGATAATAGAGCAATCATCTAGCTACAGTGTTAGATTACATATAATAACAATAATACACCAATGATTTTACTGATTACAATCGAAAAAACAACGACAAATCAACTGTCTCTCGGCTGTCGGTTTAACATTTGGTATGTTCACCGAGACATACGCCATAATGCGTGAAGAACGCGTCTTCCAAAAAGGTTTGAAAGCGGACATCTCGTTCCGGATGGTGGCATACTGGCCTCTGCCATAATTAATGCCGAGCCGAGCGGATGCGTTAAAGTAAAACCTGGCCACTCGACAAAGAAGGCCTCGCTAATCATCAGGTCCCTAGTCGCCGGTCTCCCACCACCACCGGGGCCATCTATGGTGCTTTCACTCCCAGCAGATCGATCGGCCAGACCAGAACTCTGATAACGAGATACATTCAGTAACACACCGATGATTTGTGAAACTGTCCGGTCAGCAAGTATGCCAGAATGTGTACGGGGTTCGCGCAAGCGCAACCCCTTTTTCCGACCCCATGTATTGACGCAGTGGTCACCCTCGCTGACCAGCACCCCTCTGTTCCGTTCGAGCGTCCACAGAGAAGGCTGTATGTCTTACGGAATGCCTATGATGCCTTCCAGCAGCCCTTCCAAGTCCTCCACACCCTACCCCGAGAGCAACCCCCTCTACGATTCCCATCTTCTGCGACAGCCACACGCTCGTGACAAGTGCGAGGCGGCCATCCAATAACCCGCACCGGCCACTGCCCACCCCCACAGTCTCACCCCCTTTCACCCCCTGGTCCACCCCCGCCCGATCCGAAGCGAACCGAACCCCCGCACGGACCAGCCAAGTTATTGAGGACTAGGAGGAATTAGGAAACGGAGAGTGGCCTCCTCCTCTTCTGCTTCTTCTTCTTCTTCCTCTTCTTCTTCCGCGGCTGCTGCTGCTGCTTCTTCTGCTTCTTTTCTTCTTCTATGCTTTTCTCTTCCCGTCTAGAGCCGCGCGTCTCACCCTCAACCAACCCCCATCTCCCATAGGTCACTCTTAGAGGGTTATGACCAGCAACCACGAAATACCCCGAATTTCGCGTGGACGTTCTTCTAAAATTTGATCGGAGACGTAGACAATCTTTTTAGTCGGTAATCAAGGCCGCTCCGCATGGAAAAGGGGGAGGTGAACAGGATCATATGGAATGTCGTTATTGCGAACGGTTAGAGCTTTGAACTTCCGGTGGATTGTTTAAGCGGAATTTAGAGGTCCTCTTGTTGGCTCTTCGAGTTGCCTGCCGATGTCTATGGACACGTAAACGATAAGTAAAATGGTGGTTTGATACTAGATTCGATACCAGATTTTTAGCGACCTCGAGAATTCCAATTTAAACCTCTGTAATCTTTGAAGACGCGTACACCAGTTATTTGCGTGTTTCAAGTCTTGGCTGGGTTCTACCCAGCTTGAATTTAGCAGAATATTTTGTTGTTGTACTACCTTTTAAAAAATAGCTTTCTAAAATCTCAACTATGAAAATTTTATACTGGAAACATACTTCTAATTTGTAGTTTGAATTCTTCTTTACAAAAAATATTCCTTCAGGTTGTAACATTAATACATTATGCTCGGTATCTCTTTTTATTTATTAATGAAGTACAGAATTATATTCAATCAAGTATATAAATTGACTGCAAATGGCTTCTTTTCGAACACAATTGTGTAAATTTACAATAGGTAAGTCTTCTAAATCGTTAAAATTCGAATGTATTTGCAAATTTTTATACAGAAGGGGTCACCACTTCGATTTACATGACTATTATTATTCGTAGCGAAAAATGGTTCATGTAGGGTTGAACGGCATCAAGAGGGGCAAAATATCTTTTTTTTTTAAGAGATATGCGAGATTCAATGTGACGATCATTTACATCAAAACCTACCTTGTATATTAAACTATAAATTGTCTGATTTCTTCTTTACCAAAACTGTCACAACAAAATATAATTTACTATATTTTAATCAGTTTCTTCGTGTACCTAATTCCATTTATGTGGTCCACCATGTATAGTGTTTTATTGCATTGAAACCAATTTTTGTCATATTTCAAGAATTGTTACTGATATATGTATATATATGTATATAGTTACGTGATTTTGTTTATAGAGCCCTATACATATATACTTTTATCACAAACGTAAATTCATGACTGCAGAAAATTGTTGAAATAAAAAGATTATCAAATAATAAACAACTTGGATATCATGTTATTTACATTTGTCCTTAATTAATATGTTGACTGTCACATCGATCATAGATGGATGACACTATTTTTTCACCGGATTTAGAAATTAATATTTACTATAATATATTAGAGAAAATGAATGTTTTATTTTCCCAGTTTTGGTTTCATTGAGACTGGATTACTTTGATCCTGCTGTATTCTCTGAGGATTGTAATTTGTTAATGGATAAATTAAATGAATTTCTGAATAAATATTTCTATTTCCTTTCTAGTTCTAAATGCTCGAATTTGGTGACTTTGCTTCCGGGGAAGTCAGTGGGAAATGAAGATCCCCTTCGCTGTAAAACAAAGTCGAACACGTGGATCATAGTGTTCGAGGGCGACGTTTCGAATTCCGTGGACGGTCACGGAATGGTTTTCACATCTCCCGGCAAACTTGACAACAAAAAGTATCCCATTAGGATGTCCTCACACGTAACTCATTCGTCAGCTATACCTTCTTAATCTTTCTCCATTCGAGCTTACAACCGCTCTCCTCTGCAAGTCCACTCCCGTAAACTTCGAAACTAATCTAATTTACGGCAAGCAAAAAGCCGGTCAGCATTCGCGATCAACCTTGCACCTTCGAACAAGTCGTTTGTCCTGAGATTCCGAACAGAAAACAAGCGTCCCCCTGGTTGCTACGTGAGAATGGACCGCGCAAAAGTTTCGACGCCGATTCCACGGTTAATTAATTCGTTCTCTGCGCGGAGCACGAGCATATAGCGAATTTGTTGGACCGCGGATTGGATTGCAAACATGGCTGACACGGCGGAGTTACATTTCCAAAAGTAATCGAAAAACAGTACCATCGAGACATGACTCTCTTCGAAACTGCCCAGAAGTTTCGAATCGTATCTAATATTTATACTTTTTAACCCTTGATCGTTGGGTCTCTAATGACCCATAACAGTGTGAATTGTTGATTTCGTGATTGCTAGGCAATTAGAAAATTTGCTGTAATTTTTTGGTATAAAATTCAAATATTCATTTTGTTTCAAATCCCGAGCATCAGCTAAATTGTTGTATTGCGTTTGGATTATATTTTCTAGAAATTTTTCTATTATTTTTACTTGATAGTTTACGAAGAAATAATACAATTCATTATTTCTTTATTTGCTTTCTATTTCAACATTTTATTGTTGTGAATTCATTATACTAACAAATTCATAATTAGATATATCTCCAAAATATTTCTTAATAAAAGACAAGTTATTGCAATGAAAGAGACATATTACATATTTAAATCAGTATATCGCCAGATTAAGACTTGTCTCCCACTCTTCCCTCCCCCTTCTTCGACGCCAATCCCCCACGGCCCGGTCACGTGACGCTTTCCGTCTCTGTCGAACATGTGTCACAATGTCACGTGACTAATCCGGTACTGGCAGAGAGATGGTAGGCAGTACTCTGCTGTAAATTAATACAGAGTTATGATATACTAACAAAAGTTAGTCTGTGCAAACATTAACAATTTTTTAAAACTTATTTATTTAATATAACTTAAAGGAAAGATATAGGATTCCTTTTAGTGTAACAAAAACAGTCTGTTTTATATCCACTACTTTGTGTACAATACACGAATAAATATTCTAAGCAGAATGTGCATACAAGTATGGAAAATATAACAGAAAAGAATGAATAATATATAATTCATTTTAATTCGATTTAATCAAATGAAAGGTGACGTCATAGACTCATTCGTGTAATAGAAGACATTTTAATCGATCAACAAAAACTTTCCCCTCTTCTTTCATAGCCCGCAGTTCGTTAACTTCTTTTTTTTTAACGGCTGCATTTGCAACGATATCTCTCCCCCGATCGAGCCAGAAACTGAATTGACAAAAAAGAGAAAACGTTCGAATGCGAAATACACTTCGAGCCCGCCGCTGCCGAAAATATCGAAAAACCGTTATCGTGACGAAATGGTTAAAAACGGCCGTTTGTCGTTACAATGTAACGAGTATTTTGTTGGAACTGCCCGGGCCGGTTCCCTGTGTTGCGATCAGATTGAAGCACGGTTGTGTTTATGTGAATGCATACAAACGTAACCGCCGCTATTGCTTTTTCCTTTGTTAATTACGCCGCGGCATTCAGTTACGCTGCTCGGTTAAACCGATTATCGTAGAAATGTTACTGTCATTTTGCACTTGTTACTGCGAGACAACCTCTTCCTCAGAATTAACCACGGAATATATTTGTCGGCCCGATCGATTATAATAAACTGATACTGCACTCGGACGATCAGTTTTTACTTGTTACACACCTGTGCAACGTTCGGATCATTGTTACGTTACCATTTTATGGACCAATGTCGCGTAGACGTCCATTCGGGCAGCATGAGATGAGTCTGCGATCGAAGTGTAATATCCATAGTAATGTCTCGATACTTCGAAATACAGTTTTCTTTCGATATAAGACGATGATGTTTTGTTTATGGTGTGTTGGACACTCAGGATAGGTACCCTTATCCGCAATAAGACGAAAGTCGGTCCAGATCCATCGTCTTATATCGAATTCTTGATCTCTTGTCGCCAGTAATGAACTGTAATCAGTTAAAAGTACTTCGGTGAGACAATATTAGTCCAATGACAAAACCTTTTAAATTATTTTTTACATAGAACTTTTACTACAATTTTTATGAAATTGATAGTTTTTAAACTATCGAATTGGAAGTCGCGTGCGGCATTTGTGGTAAGCATACATAGTGTTGAAAACGTCTTGGTATACGTAATCAAAAATTGTAATCTCCACAGTCCAGAAAACAGCTTTTCAAGGTACCTACTGTGCAGCTTGAAGAATTCAAAACTAGCATAAATCTTTTAATCTGTTGTTACAAAAGCATCCATTTTAAATATACGAATCCAGCCTGTATTTGTGCCGTTCGGCGGGCCTGCTCGGTTATTTCTAAACGGGTAGGTTACATCCTAAAGACACCCTCGTGTTCGCGGGCCGAACAAAAGAACTCTCGGAAGACTAGGATCGTTTCTCGTCGGGCGGCGTGCGGACTAACGGGTGTCCGAGCGGGGTGTTCGCTTCCAGAGAGAGACAGAGTAGGAGGAAGAGGGAGAGAGAGAGAGAGAGAGAGAGAGAGAGAGAGAGAGAGAGAGAAGGAGAAAGAACGATAGGGAGGAGGAGAGAGAGGGAGAGAGAGAGAGGATTGCCGATGTGTGGGGGCTTGGTCACACGGAGAAACGACGGAGATGAGGCGCGTTTATATGGTCACGCACACGCGCAAGCAAGTCCGGCGGTCGGTCCAGTGGCCGTAGCTGCGGCCGGCAGCTGCGGGGGTGGCGATCGGGGCTTCACCCTGTAGAGGGTGGCGAGGCGTTGATCAATACGTGAAGATAGAATCCGATGCTACCCATCCAGCCCCGCCACCCCTTCGAGCCTGAACCGCTGCCCGGTCCGGCTGAGGGTATCGCGGCTCAATCGACTGATTTGTCACCCACGCATCATTTTCTTCGTCGCAGGAGGGGTCCCCCGGCCGGGTTACCATTCCCAAATCGCAGGCCTTATGGCATCCGCTTCGTTAGAACTCCCTTATTAGGGACCTCGGTAGGGAACGCTGATGAGAAACCAGAGGCATTTTCGGTCGTTCAACTTACTCTGACCAGCGAACCACCACGCGTTTGATTCAACGTTATCCATCTTGATAACTCTGCATGCGGACTCCTTCGTCGACGACCTCCGTTTTTAAGAGCCTCTGTTACGATCACTGATACTACGAACGTTACGGTTTCTACCGTATTCTAACTGTGGTAAATCTTCTTTTTAATGGAGCCGAGGAAGTATAGTGGGGAGAATGTCTATCTCGATTTGATGATCTACGTTGCTGTTACGTTAACCCTGTGAGGTGGAATGTCGACATATTGACACACTACCAAGACTACATATTCATAAAGTTGGAAAAGTGTAATTGAATTATGTAATAGAAAGAGGTGATGTTGTTAACTTGCCCAATTATTTAGGACTTTGATACACTATCTACATAGTTCTCCGAAGAAAAAAGCCTTATCATCAAAGTGTTAATGACTTTTATACTGTATCATTTGTGACCACATTTAAATATTTTGAACCAGTTTCTGTAATATTGCAGAGAAAGTACAATATTTTTAATAGCCATTTAGAAATTCTGGGAAGTAAACAATAATCTATCACCCCGACCAATCGGATCTTGTGCGAATTAGTGCGTCGCGTCATTCCCGAAGAGTTGAAGAAAGAAAGAAATTCCTATATGTGGCTCGTGCGTGTTGCAACAGCTGCAGCTAATTTTTATTCGGTTATAGTGATTAACGTTTCTAATTCTGGATGAGAGAAAGCAGACAGTGATCAGACCGTAGGTGTCCTGCGGGAGCGTCCTAACTTTTTCCGGGCATTTTCGACAACGGGAACGATGTCGCTAATGGGATATGAAACCGGGGAAAACAACATGCAACCCGACACGGAGGATTAGCGCGATAGAGGGCTGGTTGTCCAGAATTTTCCCGGGGCGGACAGAGGGAAACGCCGCCGACCCGGTTAACAGGGCCCTCGCCGTGAAAGGAAAGTTAAATCCCTTTACAGTTTATACGACAGGCGCGGCTGCTTCCAACTTAGCTGCTTTAGGACCATAAAGCTTGCCGGGGCATGCAGAGGAGTACGCATTTATAACTAACGTAACGCGTGGCCGTTTAGCTAAATAATTAAAAGATACTAGGAGCACGTATGCCGAATGCCGACCCTTCCTCGTGCTTTCAACGCTGACAAGTTTGTTTTGTAGCCTCGACCCGGTGCTGTGGCGTCCAAGATCGCGTACTGAAAACGTTCCGTCGAATTATTTGTATAACTGGGATATCGGAAATCGATCTTGACTATGAACGAAGAAGAACAGAGGAACAACGAGTAACTAGGAAATTCGGTATGAAGGTACCTACAAACCTACACCCATCAAAATCATGAGACACTATCAAATATAGTAGGACCACGATTAACCGGCTTGATCGGGAAACAAACAGCCCGGATAAATTAAGGCCCAATGGATAATCGAGACCTGGGGAAATAATGAAAATGTACATTGTATTCCAAAATAAATTTTCTACGTCTGAAAATTTATTTCCCTTCATAATACAATCATATTTAACCCCTTGCCGTATTTTAACGAGTCAGACTCGTGATGAAGGTTTTTAACAAAGTCTAACAAATATGAATGTCAGTGTAACTAGAGTTTCGTTTGAAAATTGATTGCTTTAATGCAAAAGTGTAAACTTATTAAAATTACAATTTAATTGTTCTTGAATGAAATTCAAATAATTTTGTGTGTAGGTACTTACAAAATAACAATTTTAACGATTTAATCATTAATCTACGAAAATTATAGCATATCTGAATTTAATAATTAATTTAGTTGCTTCAATAACCTCTTCTTGAGATTTAATCATTTATTATTTCATTTGAACAGTGTAAATGAAATAAAATATTTTTTGAAAGAATAAAAAGCAAATCCATTTTTTGTTATTTTTAAAATAAAAATAATAAAGCGTTTAAAATAATTAATTATTGCAAATGATTATTTGTTATGTTATTTCAAATCAAATGTGCCCACGCCTGATATTTACTAGGTGTGTGTTCCTTTTAATTCAAGTAGGGAATTGAAAGAAAACAAATATTTCCGCATTGGAAGAAAAATACAATAGTTCAGATCGAATCACGGAGCATGCAAAACGAGAGTCAATACAAAACAAGCCAATAACACGACGAAGCATCAAAATTGATGCGGCTACGGTCGATCGCTTATGGCCGCCATGGGAGCGAACTCGTTAAGGAATCAATTGCCTCGGACTCTGACTTCAGTTGGCCTTCTTTCCCACTCGTTCGATGCAAGAAACTGGCAGGACGAACTGGTCAGAAGCTTTGGGGAAAGCCGCCTACCCATGTGGAATTATGCACAGCATTTCATTCTGTGCTTTTTCAGTCGAATATATTTGTACAAAAATGAAGAATCTATGAAGAATCGTGCTTTAAATTCGAAACACTTTCCGCTTTTTATTTTTGAGGACACGTTGAAGAATGTCACAAACATCAGATTTAGCACAATGTTCAAAGCAAGATTTAATTTGTAGATTAAGATGTAAAAATCGAAACTGTTCATCATAATAAATCTGCATTAAGAAATAAAAATCTACTAGAAAATACTATTTATTTTCTGTATTCTACTTTCTAGTACTATTTATATTCTATGAATTTTCAGCTATATATTCAACGAAAATACTCTATTTAGTTTATAAACACTTGAAGCCTATAAAATTCTAATCATCCAAAAACATTTTTGTAAATTTCATATTTCCAATTATCTTTCCATAAAGTTGCAAAAAGAGAATAATGAAAATTTTGTTGGTGTTGTGGAAGGACCCAAATGTTAATATAACAATAATATTACCCATCTAACAATATAATTTTTGCATTACGCTGAAAACGATATTTTCGTAATAAGACCGTTCTTCTCTTCAGGATTTTCAAAGTCACCCTCCTACTGCATATACGGTGGACGATTAAATTATTGGGGCTACTTGCATGAATTGTGGAGTCTGCTTTAAACTAATCAATTTTTAAACGGAAGCCTAATTACACTGAACTATTATTAATTGAACAATAAATATATTTCTCGTGCCGTGACCCTAGTAGCTCATCTTAAATTGATATAAACACCATTAAACACACAAAATAAAAGGATGAAATATCTCCATATTGTTACTACTAAATTTCTCACAGCCCTGAAATCTATCCTCTACATTAGAATCGTTGCAACAGAGCGCGCCGAAGTTAATAGAAATTTTCTATTCAACTTCCATTAGGCTGCTGATGAGACCTCGGTCCAGGAGCGAGCGCGCGAGGTAGACAGTATCGTTGCCTTTATGTTAATCCCAGGCTGCAGTACTGCGGCTGACAACGATGCTGTCGCTGTTAATATCGCCGGGTGACGTAGTAGTAACTAGTTGCTGGTATACCTGCCGACCAAACCATGCACAGGCCTCGAAAGCGTATACGTAGAACGTACTACCTGTCTATGGTGCACAGTCAGGAGAGGGTTGGGGGGGAGGATGGGTGGCAAAAGGGTTGGGGGTGGAGGATGAGGCGGGAGAAGAGGGGCGGGGTGGGGAGGGAGGAGGGTATGGTGCTGTAGCAGTGGCGAGGGGTAGCGACAGGGGTGGCAATCAATATGGGCCTCAACGCAAACACGGCGCCGCTGTTGTACTAACATCAAATAGGCGGATAGCGACCAGTCGCCTGCTTCGTGTGCATTGTCTGCTCTACTGCTCTGTATAAACCGGCCAGCGTTTTTCAGACATGGATCCCACTGATCGCCGGGATGGGCTACTGGGAAACTGCAAGACGAATTTCGGGGACCTGTGAATCGTCGCAGTACCGCGCTTTCAGTTCGTCCCTTTGATTTCGGATCTTTCTCCGAGCATACTTTGCCATCAACCCGTAGACGACGTTTCCAATAATCGCACCAGTCATATGTTTAACCGTTGCGTTTCTGTAATTCTTTTAATACAATAATTATCTTCTTCTAAACATGTCATGGAACTGGATCATTCTTTGGACACCACTGCAATGTATTGGTTCAGGCAAGGAATCTTAAGTACTGAAGCTGTGAAACTAGAAACTTAAATAAAAAGGCGGTGTTTCCAATAATCGCACGAAAATTCCAATAAACCAACTATGTTCATGGAAAATATCACTTACAAATAGCTGAATGCCTACGCAGTACACAAGCAAACACTTATCTTCGCTTCTGTCACATAAACACCGAAAAAGCTCCCGTTAAGGCAATTAAAAAACGAATTTCACAGTTCGGAATTGATTTTCTGATTCGCTTCTAAGTATCCGCGTATCGAAGACCTACTGAATCGTATTTTTATCTGGCTGCTGGAAGTGCACGGAAAATCATGGCAACAGTGACGCGAGACACCCGCATAAATCCTCAATTTCTATCGAGCGTCTTCGCCACAATTTTGTTAATCGCCACGAAGATCTGGGGACGCGAATGTTCACATTCTGAGGTATTAAAGAAACGAACACGGCTTACATAGCAATTAAAATTCCATCCCAGCTGGCAGTCGCCTCTAATTGCAATTAGCCGGCGTAATCTACGTAAAATAAGAACTATAGTTTGCGATGGAAACAAAAGCCAGCACGGAAGCAAATTCCTGCCTCTAAATTTTCTTTGACGAATTAAGCTCCGTTCCCCCGGCGCGGCGCGGCGGCAGCGGTAGAAAAATTCAACGAAGAGGGAACAATAGCGGGAAATAAATTATGCAAGATTACAAGGAAGGAACGGTTTGAGGGGACACTTTATATTATCCGGGGACAGCGGTGGCATAATTACCACCCTCCTCCGGCTCTTTCACCCTTGTTCTACTCCTGGCGTCGCTGGGAAAAGAAAGGAAAAAGGCGATAGAAACAACCGTGTTATGAGATGCGAGCCTGGTTTTCTTGCCCGGCACTTTTCCATGCCATTCTTTAGTAAGATTTCCCCAACGTAAACAGCCCGAACCTGGCTCCAACATGGTACTCGACTCGATTCCACCCTGCCACCCTTCGGAACGACCGAGCGCACTCCACTTTGTGTGCGCTCGGTCAACGGATACGCAAAACAGTTGAATTACGCGGACTTGCCTTTCGACGCTCCCGCTTTCTTTTCATCCCCTGAAACATTTTCAAATATCACAGCCCCGCTTCTTATGAAGTCGAGGTTACAGTTTCTACACCCCCGCAACATACTCCCTCTGACCAACAATTTAGAACCGCTCACAATTTTCAACGTTTTTTAGTAAGATCTTCAGGCTTGGATGGAAATTAATTGCTAATTTTACGTACCTATATTTCAATTATAATTATTCTCAATCGTCAATTATTTCACATGTAGGGGAGATTGGGGTAAGATAGCGAAAATAGCAAAATAAAATTTTCATACATCGACTGCAAGCTATATAGGAGCTAAGTAAAAACTTATTTTCCTCATTAATGATTTTTATATGTTAAAAATAGTATATCTGTATTATTAAACTCTCTTAATTTTTTTCCTGTTTTGAATTACACCTACTCATTTTTGTTATAAATGGTAATACCTAGACGGCAGATCTTTACGCAAAATAAAAATTTTCTACCTAAATTGCAACAAACCGAAGATAAATAGAAATTCATTTTCTTTTTTAATATGTTCAGTAGGTTGTGAAAATAATACATATAATAATGATTTGTTGTTAGAACTGACAGAAATAGCGTACTGTGTTAGATTAATAAAATTGTTCGAATGAAAACAAACAAGTTGTATACAAGTGTATGACAGTGTCCACTCACTGAGAGAGAGAGACTGTCAGGATGATAAATTAAATCTCTCCATCTCGTAACAAGGCGACAACCTGTCACCACAATTTCCTCTCCGCATATTCCGACTTTGTGCCGCCGTTCCACCCCATTCACAGAGGCTGCCGTCAATTTGAATATTGAAGTCCCATCTTTGAATATTGAAGCTGAGTCTTTGAACAGCGAAGGTACGATTCTCATCTATTATAAAACCCTCCAGTTCCTTCAAGGATTCGACCACGTCTGATGGACTGCGTAGAGATTGAATTCATTATTCCTTTTTACAAACTTTCGCATTCAATTGCAGTATTTTTCAAGTGATTCAGGACTCCGTAGGCAATTCGGTTCCAAACTAATGATATAAAAACAAAAAAATATAAGCAATAAAAGATGTAGGAAGCAAAAATTATTAATATCGTTTTCTGTTGCTAGACATAATTAATCAGAAGAAAGTTCTGTGTCAAAGCTCCCTATGGTTGTGTGTATTTATTTGGAATATGATATAATCAATAAAACATAAATAGCCAAATGAATATGTCAACTGATAAAATTAATATAATAGAACACACCATTTGATTAAACACCAGGGAACTGTATAAGGACTTTATTGCGTATGTTATGTCTCCATCGTTCCAGTTTTGAAAGTAGATTATTAGTCATTTTAACGTATAGTTTATTTCTCTACTCTTTTTTAATGCTTCTACGTTCTAATTAGAATTTATTTCAGAATTTATTCTAATTAGAAGGTAGAAGAATTAACAAAGAGTATAGAGAAAAGAACTATGTAAAAGGGTTATTTAAGAATCATTGTTTGCATTATTTGAATATTTGTACACAACTGATTATTTTAGGAAAGAATAGTTTTAAGGGATGACGAAAAAGAGGAGTATAATTTTCATTGGTTATGAAAGGGAGCCGCTACGAATGAAGACGGCCTCCTTAAACCGGAGGTTGGAAAGGGTTGAGGGTTGATGGAAACGCAAGATGTTAATGAGGCTGGAGGGTTGGCATTCCTAGCGGCCTCCAAGACTTCCAAAGATTTCTCCTTAGTGACGTCAGGATTTTGCTCGCCCTCTGCCCTTCGTCCAATCAGGATGTGCTTGTTTTTTATTATGCTTAATTGTCTAGAAAATTGTTATATTAAATTATCTGTACGTAACGTACACTGCTATTAGAAATTTAAACCATAGGACATTGATCTAGAAGATCCTGGATGAACCTATAATTAGCCCCATTAAAATGTGATTTAATTCTGTTGATTGTAAGCCGTACTTTATAAGTTATAAATAGCTATAAAGCAAAATATAAATTGTTTACATTAATTTCTATCTACAGAGGGCTACATTCTTTTATTAACAATTGTAACAAGCTTGAATGCAATAGCAGTATTAAGTTCAATAAATGTTTTTACTGTTTTGTAATTGTTGTGTATTCAATTTGTTATAAATACATAAAATGCGGTACTTATTACAATCGGAAAGAACTTTTCTCATATTTAAGATAAAAGGAGGACAACGTTGTAATGGAAAAATAAGATAGTCCTATAAGAAAGGGGTATCGAAACGATTTGAACGTGTTTTAATCTGAATTAATCAAATTGAGAAATTGTTAATTTTTTAATAATTTGATAAGAATGAAATTGATATTTCCGAACAAAAAACCGGTTGCATGGTTTCGTGATTTTCTCTTTTCCATCGAGCAATGGCGCGTATGGCCAACCCCTACTGCTCTGAAATTATTGTCCCTCGGGGTGGAGCATACCGCGAGGGCGTATCATCGGACAGATATGATATTTCAGCGCTATGGGTTGGTTCCATCTGATAAACCAACGAGCCAATAACATTCCATCGCTGCCACAGTCATATTCGACACCGATAAATGGAAACAGCATTTTTTTATCACATCGTTCATAAAACAAAAACTGTTCTTTCGAGTCGTACATTCAGTGCGTATTGTTCAGGATTATTTTAGCGTACACAAGCAACGCGTGTGCAATTTCTAAAATTGTGTGACTACATAGTGATACTAACTCACAATAAAACTTGTTTAAAACATGTCTCAGTAATTACTGGGTTAGGTTACCGATTTATTGAGTATTTAAATTGCACTTTTTATTTAAAATCATTTTTCGAATAGATTTTGCGAATAGTCTAGTGATTGAAAATATATTCGTGTGCAATTTTAAAAGTACATTTTTGTTTAAGTTCTGTTTTTCTGGCAATTTATTTTGCATAAGTCTACTAGTTAATATTCAAACCGAAAAATGCCTGTACTTACTTAGTGTGAGTTTAATTTGGAACATAATATTGCTTTTATCAATATTTTTATCCAGGTATGTAAACTGTGTATACACATTTTCATGAAGAGTTGTAATGTTTTATAAAAAAATTTTCAGAAGAAAGGTAATTTTCAACAAATTATTTTGTTTTAAATTAGTTTACACTAAGAAAGAGATTCGCCACTCAAAAACGCATAAATTGAATTCTGAAATTTTCGTCTGGGTCTAATAGCTTCGGAGATATTCAATAAACTAGATTTTCCACCCCCTTAACACGAATGACGGCAGCTAAAAAAAATACGTGTCAAATATTTTTTGAGTTATAGATCATACAAAAATTCCATCGAAGTGTCCGAGAAGGATGGACTGCAGATCTCTATACAAAATAAAGCATTGTGCATCAATTGCAATAAATAAGAATTATTCCTGTTTTACTTTATGTCTCAGCTGCTCATAAAGGTATAGAATCCGCAGTCTAGAATTCGATTTACCTGTCCCCAATTGAGGAACGAGGTTACGTCAAAGAGAGTACGCGTGCTCCCCGAACCCATAGACCGGCATTGAAAACAAGGATCGTCTGGACTTATAATTTTCCAAGAGTTCAGCAAGATTGCAAACGTCAGGTACAGTAAAACGGCCGGGACATTTGGGGGAGGGTGAGTTGCGGTGAAAACGCGAGGCGGCAGCGGTTGCCGGGCTCGAATCAAGGGATAGAGGGTTGCTGTCACAAGCACACCAGCCGTTACTTCTGCTCCGGTAAATTCTGCGCTCACTGGATGATCTTTACCGTCTACGATTGGTTTCTAATGTCCCCGAAGAACCGTTTTGTCTTTCTCCATCCAGCCACCCCTCACAATTATTTCGTACACGATTTTATCGTTCATCTACGGCTAATGACTTCCCCATCCACATAGTAAAATGCAGTACAACAAACAATTTTCCAGAGTAAATCTTCAAGTTTACACTTTAGACTAATAAACATCTCCTCTTTTAAACAAATTCTTCGGATGTTTCACAATTTAATATTTCAACTATTCATTATCTGCTTATCATCTATTTATTATCATCATTAGTTCAAATATCATTTCATGTTATTTCATTAACTAATTTTTAGAGATAAAAAATTAAATCGAACGAGTATCTGTTTCGAAATACTTATGCGAATGATCCTAAGCCTCGTCAATTATTGTCGTGAGAAAGGTCCACCATCCAAGGATTGTATAAACGGAGTAGTATAAAAATGTCAACACCATTTTGGAACGTTAAACAAACTTTTACACGCTCATATTACTTCCAGCTTTGTCTAACCTGTGATTCCATCTTCGTTCGAACGGCCGCGTTCCCGTTTTTGATCATATTCAGGGTGAACAGTTCGCGTAAAACCCGAAAAAGTCACCCCGCCGAAGTGTCCGTACTAAAATAGGGTAGTTGAATCCGCCTTCCTCCATTCGCCTCCATCGGCCTCAATTCACTTTCCCTTCCTCGCTCGGTTCGAAGCGAACGCGGATGAAAATCACGCTCGAAAGAGGAAAAACCACGTGGAAATAAAAATGGCAATTGCAGTTTGATTTCCGCTATGGCTACCCCCTCCCTTCCCGTCCCGTTGCCAGTATTCTAGGGATACGGGGGAGTTTCTCGTCTGAATGCATCACGGACCTGAAACGGTGTAAGTATAAAACAAAGCCTCGAACCGCCGCTTCAACCCCCCCGGTTGGCTGGTTTTCTGGGCTGCGCGCCCTTTAGGGTCGCTCCTTCGCTTGATTTCCCGATGCCGCTTATAAATTGATACGCCGCCGGTACAAGCCTGGGGTTCGCGCAAACCGCGTTTCCCTTTTTAAACGACCGATATTCTGACGGCGAGAGGGGCTGATACGACGGAATGCTACGTTTTTAGGGTGCGCGCAATTTCCCTACATTATGGGTTTACTCTTCCGCGGGGGCTACTGTTGGAGAGGTGAAAAATGAATTTTCGAGTTTCAATTGTTCCCCCGCCAGTCCCGAGACAAACGATCCTACTTGTGAGCAGGAAATCATCATGGCTTCCGTTTTGGCGGGGGTTGTGATGCTCTAAGACTTGGAGTCTAGAGTAGAATTTTTAATAAATATTGCTAGATGACAAAAACGAAAATATAGCTAACCCAGACCAATAATTTTTTCTGAAATCTTTTTATATGACTGCAGTCCTTGATAGAAAACACACAAATTAATTGCTAATTACTTATTAGTTTAATTAATTATATATTTTCATAATCCTTCACGATTTTAAAAAACATTCTTCATAAAAGGTAAAATTAGACCATCTTTCTTCTATCCCGATCACCAAAAGACTGTTGTTCACATGATTGTGAAAGTTTTATTATTATTTAAACACCTACTTCGATACAATAAAAATATAGAAAGAAACTTTCTTTTTAATAAAAAAACTTAACGCTCTACGTACATTACGTGCATTACGTATATTAAAGTGAAGGAGCTTATTACTGCGGCACAAAAATCAAGAATCAAGCTTCACTACAACCTAACGTTTTAGATTAGGTATCCACTCGATACACGTAAATAGGCAGTAAAGAGTAATTTAAAACATATTACGTTTTATATTATTAAAACGTATTACCTCATGATAAAATAAAGTACGATCGAAGCATGATACCGCAGTAATCGGTACACAGTTACCCTACACGAACGTACTGCGTCTGATATGAATTTCCGTGGAACGAATAATCCGGGAACACCCCCAGTTCGCACCCCCGCGAGAATAACGGCGGCAGTATCGTTCGGCAAATATTTCGATAAATCAGCGCGGCGGAAGGCGGCGCGCGGCGGCATGGCTCGGCGTGGCGCGGGCGCGGCGGTAAGGTATACAACGCACACCTTAATGTCGCATAAATCTCCCACTGGAAAATTACACCGATGCGAGACAGAGCCGGTGTGTGTCGGGGAGGGAAACAGACGCGAACGGGGCGAGAAGGAGAGGTTCGTAAGCTCGGAAGCGGCGGAGGAGGAGAAAGAAAGAGTCAGATACTCTTCGGAAAAGGGGAGGGAGAGCGAGCCGTAGGGGGATGGCGGAGCCAAGAGAGGCACAGCTTCGAGATCCAGAGGGGTGTAAAGCGTACATTTCCCCTCTCTCCTTTACTGGAACCACCACCAGCACCAACGACGGAGAGATTTCCTCTTTCTCTAGCGCCATTGCAACCCCAAAGCCAGGGGCAGCAGCAACAGCAGCAGCCGCGGCGACGCAGCAGCTTTCCCCACTTCAGAAGAAAAGCACTTTCATAAATCTGCCAGCAGATATATGTGCGCACAATTTCCGAGATCCGGCCATTAAAGAGCTGCTCCTCGGCTCTAGCCATCCCCTCCCCCTCTATCACCGTGAATAACCCCCTTCAGTTTACGAACCACCGTGGATCAGATCTGCAGAGAATTTATTTCGTATGATATCTCGGGAATAATGCTCGCTGATCGCGTCGCCCGCCGTTCCCGTAAATAATATTCTCGAACGTAATACTGTCAAAGAAAATCTTACTTCGAAACGACATTTCGCATGTTCGAAATACTACAACACTTTACCTATTGGAAGGCTATTAATAAGATTTTTAATAATTGTGCTGTGTATACCAAAGAGAATTAAAAATCATCTCTCATATAATAATCCCAAAGAGAATGCTTATACTACGTCACTGGGGGTGAATTTTTCATTCACAATTGAAATGTATATGTTGAAGAATCTATCGGAAACCCTTTAGCCATGAACCGTAGTCTTTCAATATAAATATTTAGTTGAATGGAAGATCTTCGCCTAATATCATCTTACACTTTATATATTATATAAACAAATTATATACGTCTTGCAATTTACAAATATAGGACGAAATAGAACATTTTACAGTACCCAGAAACAGGAAGAGGGTGAACTTTTATTCTAAGAAACTTACAAGGGTAGCGTGAGCAAATGCATTCCTAGCCCTTTCTCAGTGAATTTGTTGTGTACCTATTCCATCTTATAAATACATAATTAGTGAATCTTCAGTTTATTAGATGAAAGATTTTGATCTGAATTAATTTGTACAGTTCGACAACATCGACAAATAAGTTTATCCTTTATAAAATATGAAGGTGATTCATTACCGTTAGACAATATTGAACTCCCGCCCAATCAGAAAAGCTAAAAATAATCTACACAATTCCAGATTGAAACAAATTGGAAAATTATTGACAAGTAGGCTTACCCTTTTAAAAAATATGGAGGAGAATGAGGAAGAGATTTTTGGCACGGTCGGCGTTGTTCAATCAGCCTAGGAGTTTCGGCAGCAAGGCTATGAAGAATAAACGACTAACAATGTAAGCAATGCCGAAGCGTCCCCACTCTTGGCCTCGCCTCGACGCGTTTAGATAACGCGGGCTGGAACGTCTCACCCCCGAACTACCCCCGATACTAAGCGCCACGTGGAGTTCACCCTTTCCCCGGCCACCCCGGTGAGACGGCCACCCCCGCGGACCGGGAAACACGCTGTAAACAGTTTACTTCTAAACCGGAGAGTTACCTATGTATTTTCAGATAGGGGTGAGTTATGCCCGCCAACGCCCCCGGCGAACGCGGACCGTTTTTAAAGATTTATCCCACCCCTTGTCGTGGAGGACCTGCTTGATAAATAAGCGAGATACGACCAGTTCGGAGGGAGTTTCGAGGGTAGCTGAATGGAAGCCGTTTTGATTTTTCGGGTTCGCGCGCTGCTCGCGATGAACTTCCTTAGCACACCCTTGCAGCCATTGTTATTTCAAATCAATAGAAAAATATGAAGTAGAACTGAACTTGGAATAGATTGTCTGTAGTAGCCTGCGCAGTCTATAAGTATTTAAGCCTTGTGTCAATTGTGTCGCATCTTCTATTTAAAATGATCAACCCTCCGTATGCTATGTCATTCGTAGCCCGGCGAGGTAGCAGTGGGGGTGAACTCGAACGACTGTCAATATTGAAATATAGGCGTGGGTCAGAAATAACCCGGTATAGGCCTAGAACTCGCAGAAGTTCGAGGGTTGAAGAAAGAAAGAAAAGGATCAAACAATTGCTAGAAACAGGGATCGAATAGAAATTCTCTTTTTTTTTTGTTATGAATTCTAATTGGCTGAAGACGATTTAGCAGTATTAAACATATATAACAGCGACTTACAGTCTGTTTATTATTAATTAATTAATACGATTTCTAGATATCTACACCAATTCTAGCTACCTACACAAACAAATTGCCCTGTAACAAGTCTTTATAAAATCAAAAGAATCATTAGGACACACACACAGCCATGGAGAACATCTATTACGTAGTCGATCCGTATGAATGAGTGAAACTCGACGATTAATTTCCCAGATTTCCAGTTAATTGCGCAGGTCCCTCTTCCGGCTCAGTTTTCGAGCTGGCAGAATGAGATCGTTCCAAGTTCTCAGGTTCGACGACCGTGTGTATCGCCCGAGCTTCGAGAGCAGCAAGGTAAACGACACGACGGCGGCGGCGGCGGCGGCAGCAGCACGAGGGAGGCAAAGGGGGTTGGTAAGTTCTCTTCGCTAGGGGAAAACAGATGACCGACTTAACTGCGGCATATTATACGAATTAATTACCCCCCTCGTGACTGGGACGGACATATTATTTATCTCTCCGAGTTTCTCCCTACCTTCAGGAAACATCCCCGGGTAGCCGGCTACCCTCATCGCCGGACGAGCCAGCATCGTTTGTCTATCTTTCTATATCCACGCTCGAGTAACTCACAATTCCACCTTCAAACCGGGACAAAGGGCAGGCCAAGTTTGCTCGAAGCTTTCCGTCCTCCGTAGATAAGGGGAAGTTCTTTCCTACGGTTTTAATCGACTCGGTTTTTGCTTCGAAGATCTCGGCGAACCTAGCACCGGATCAGATCAGTCATCGAGCATTCCCATTTTTTTTTCCGTTTGCAACGTGAATCATCTGAGATGTCTTCGCCGCTTCGAGAAGTTTTAAAATAGTCGATAGTTCATCTTCAAGGTCGTGCCTCCTGAGACCAGTGCCATCTTAATTATCTACGCTGCCTTGAGGTGTTTGACAATACCGAATTCAAAGAGACCATAATCTTATGGTAGAGAAAACTTTTCTTCAATGTCGTGTCAGCTAAGATTTCAAGGTCTCTTCCGCCTAATTTGAGATAGAATAGAAATTTAAATGATCTCTGAATACTATTTTCTTTATAACACATTGACTTCAACGTCGGTCACGAGTGACGCAAATCATCGTTCATCTTTAAAAATTGATCTTTGTGATAATGTATTTTCGTAAAATATTTTTATTAGATTTCGTAGGATTTAAAAGAATTAAGTTTGAAGCAAATACATTTATTCCTTATAAACTCTTATGTATTATCAAATAGAACAGAGATCTTTCGGGATTCAATCTCACAGGGTATAGTAGCATTGCATCTGTCACGTATGTGTTTTTATTACATCCATGTATTAAAGTCGTTCCTAAAATCAGCAGATAAATCAGACTTGTCAAATATGATCTAAACATGTTCGCACATTACCGTAGGTATTAACTAAACTGTGGATCATTAAAACTTGTCTCCCCACTCTACCTTCCTGTTCTACGACGTTATTCCCCCACGTTTCCTTCACGGACCGGTCACGTGACGAGTTCCGTATCTGTTGTACATGTGTCACAATGTCACGTGACTAATCCGATACTGGCAAAGAAGACAAAAGAATGAATTGCATTATTATTTTATGTTTATCGCAGGGAATCCTCTAGTCTATAATATTTTTGCGAAAGTATAATATTGATGCTGACAATGTAACACTAACGTATGATATCTCTGTCTACGTCAGTCTCGTTGAAGATTTCGTTTAGCCGAGCAACGACGTGACTCGGTGCCGTTATTATAAACTCCGAACGGTTCCTAAAGTGACGCAATTCCGAGCGGCACCGTCACCGGTGAAAACTTGGCGCGAAAGAGAAACGAAAGGAAAGGGGAAAACGGCGTGTGATGGCGAATAAGCGGACGAGGTGTGCGCTAAGAGGAAAAATCGATATGGAGTGGCCATCAGCTCCTGGCAACAATCAAATTCGACGAAGAAGGAGAAAGTTTAGGATACAGCGACGGCCCTCGCTTCTGCGAAAGTTCCGCGCGAAACGAAATAAAAAGGGAGAGAAGTGCTACAAAGGGGATATTGCCCTCCTACGTATAAGCGCAGCGAGAGATCGTTAATTCTGGTCGGTGATTACGATCTAAATGAAAGGAACGCGTCCTGAATAACCAGCAACGTGTTTCACTGTTTCCTTCGAAATTTATTCGGAGTAATATTTTAAAAGTAAATGTTCCCGGCGATACAAGCCCCCGAGCTTAATGGAAAACTGAACATCCATTACTGAAAGCTTTTGCTAAATAATCGCGCACCTGGGAAAATGCGTTGATTCGGGAAAATTAAAAATTAACAGAGCTCGGACATTAATTATGACGTAATTAACTTTTCCAGGTACGTTTGCCATTTGATAGTTGTTTCACAAGATGATAAACAAAGTGTATATGCATAGTCAAGCCTCCTATTAAACGTAGAAATAATGCACTTATACAGGATGTCCCAAAAATGTATATCCTTGAAAAGGGTGATTTCTAAGGTAATTTGCAATAACTTTTTCCTTTACGAAAATGTTCTCCGCGGCTTCTTTAAGGAGTTATTAACAAAAAACAAGGACCAATCAAAGCGCAGCTACAGCAGACGAATTCCGGCTCGTCCAATGCCAATGCCACGCTCAACGGAAACTGTCGCCGAGCCGGCATTCGTCTGCTGTAGCCGCGCTCTGATTGGTCCGTGTTTTTTGTTCGTAACTCCATAACGAAGCCGCGGAGAGCATTTTTGCAAAGAAAAAAGTTACTAGAAATGACCTCAGGAATCGCTCTTTGAAGGAAGTATGTTTTTGGGACATCCTGCAGACATTTTTATTTACCGTATTTTTATTTTCGTATTCATTTCACATTAACACTTTACCTATCGGATGCCTTTATTAGTTTCATCCCCACGACTGTTACATTAAAAAGAGGCCTAAAAATCTAATTTTAAAAAATAATCCCGAAATAAATAATTGGATCACGCCCTCGAGGATGGATTAATGGTTCATCAATCATTTTCCAAGAAATGTTAAGCTGTGAGTCATAAACGTTGAAAATCTAGTAAGTATAATAGGCTCTGGTAAATAACCAGTCATACATTGTGTGTCAAAAAGAAAAAAAATTCAATATCTTCATAACGTAAGAAAGTATAACTGAATTCTTGAATTGTCCACTAACTTAATTTTGCAGTGAAAACAGCGATGCACAAATTCCATGTTATTATGTGTACAATAAACTCTTTGTTTATATTAACGGCACAGTGTGGTGAAAGCATTCGTATTATAGTAAATCGTGCTATTTGGAAAGTATGTATAAAATAAGTAGACTAAACAATACAGGAAACAATATATAAGTATTTCAAAATATGTAGTTTTTTTTACTTATTAAAATTATTGACTAAGTGTTTATTTAGCTCCTGTATCTTGCACACAACTTTTCTTTTGCATTTGCTATTTGTAAGAATATCGTGTTACAGTCACAATTTTATTATATTATACATATATAACGTTAAGTTTCGAAAATATAATATCTGTTTGTTCGTGTTTGTCCTCTATTTTAAGTGTTTATACATTCAAAAGAAAAAATAGCATAATTTAAAACAGTGACAATATTAAGACACTTTAAAATTATTAATATATTATTTTCACCACTCACATGAAAATTATTAATGAAAATTATTACCCATGACTCATGTACATACATACTTATGTCCCACGACTCGAGAAAACATTCATGGTATGGAAGCTTCGTCGCAGATCTCAAAAGACCGCCGAAATCATGTGATTTAACACCATTAGATTTTTCTTCGTGGGGTGTTTTCAAAAGTCGAGTCTACACTAAGAAGCTAGAAACACACCTTAATAACCTAAAGAACAATATTCGTGTTGCAATTCGTGAAATAACTGCAGCAAACGTGTCAAAAAGTCATTGAAATTTCGATAATCGAATTGAACAATATTCTGCTCTACGTATAATTGTAACAGATCATATTTTCAATAAAAGAAGCAGCTTCGAACATTTCCAAGGTTTTTAATTCTATCAAAAAGGAGCATGTGTGCGCGTTTCATGGATGACCCTTCGGAATGTTTTAAAGTAAGGGATTCGTTTGGTCGTCTAATATCAGCGAAGTAGTCGGCGTGCCGGTGCCGCGGTTTTTCGAAAATCCACAGTGACGGCCGACACTCTTTGGACAACTGGTAAAACTGGCCCAAACCGTCAAGTCCATTTGCCACAGCAAAGCGCGATCTCGCCTCTTCTCAAGTCTCACCTGTTCCCAGGGCGAAAGGGGGTGGCAAGGAAGCGGGAGGAGGTTGGAGAAGGCGAAATACATCAGGATTGCATCCCCACTCGAGGCGGCTTCCCCTTCTCGCGGTCGCTGCAAGGGGTAGGAAGCCGGACGAGGGGGTGACTTGGTTGTGGCTGCGTTGAACGGGGTGTCGGCAGCCCCGCCCGTCATATTCCGCGAGGGCCAATCCCGCCTGCGCTTTTTATTAGATCCATAAATCCATCATATCACGCTCGCCCTCCGGGGCGCAGCGATTGGTCGGGCTTATGACTTCGCAACCCCAAAAGCGCGGGCTTGCGTTTATGGCGTTGGCGCAATGCGGACGTTCCTTCAGCCCGCCTCGATATTAATATTGAATTTTTGCCCGCGAACGAAACAAGAAAGTCTCGCGATAGAGGGAGGGAATGGCGCAGGCGCCGAGAGAAAGGGAGAGCCGCACGATGTGTTCATTTCTCAGCCCACGACGACGACGACGCGGTCCGCAACACAGCGAACCCTTCCCAACTTATCACTGTCCACGTCAATTTTCCTGCAAGCCCTGGACACACAGCTGAGTCTCGTTGAAAAATGCAGCGTGGCTAGGCGAGATGATCGTGGGGGTAGTTTCTTCGGGCTACCCCCGTGGGCGGCGGGGAGGAGGGTGGGAGGGTGGCCGAAGGATGGCGGTGGTACTGGAAGACCAGGGGACTCCTTGACGGACGCGGGGATCAATAACCTCCGATAGCATACTCGGAAAGCTATATACGGGGCCATTTCCAGTGGCAATAAAACGCCATAGCTACGTGTATTGCGATTCTCTTGCCGACCTCCTATTGGCCGTAAAACACTGGCCGGCTGAAAGGTTGAATTTTATCGTGGGGGGAAGAAATATCGATGGGAAAAGGAGAACGCCACCCCCGGCCCGCTGTGGAATACATGCATCCGGGGTGTCTTTGGCCGGGGTTGAATTGTTGCAGGGGTGCGTTCGTGTTCGCTGAACAGAGAATTTGATGGGATCGGGATAAAGAGTGAAAATGATCGCGCTGTGCGCCGCGCGATACTGCTCCGAGCAATATCAAGCAGCTGTGTAAGAATTTTAGTCCCACTATGTGACACATAGTGAGTCGTTTAATATGAGCTCCGTGTTCCACAGCATTATTGAAATCAGGGGAGAAATTAAGGGTAGTATTCTACTTACAAAATTCAAAAATGCACAGAAATTTCATTCGTGATGCATTTATTTTAACGATGGCACGTGGCGTCATTCTTCAGATGAAATCTATTTCGCAGTGTGGCAAGGGACTCTTGGGGACTTTTTAAGACGACTCTCCAAAAGGTCTTACAATTTCACTCCAAATATATATTTTATTTAATTCCTCTCTCACGCTTTGAAATACTCCCTAAGTACAATCGAGGTACAAATTTTTTATAAAATTTATAGTTATAAAATGTGATGATTAAATTTGTATATCCACTCTTATTAAACTTTCAAATTCTTCTCGTGTATGTATTGTTCGATATACTGTCCGCTAGCGTATAAAAGCAACAGTCCAGTGACGATAAACCTATTTTTGCAAAACTACAAAAATTCGCCAGACTAGAAAATGCTTGATAAAAGTCTACGTGTACAGGACCGGAGTAGGAGTCTGCAGAAAAGCGGAAAGAGCTGTAGGTTCGCGAACCGCCTGTGCGTTAGTGCAACAACCGCAAAGGCTGGAGCCGTAAGCCAAGCCTCGTCGAGAGGTGTGTTTTCATCTACGCAGAAGCGAGCGCGCGTATGAATATGACTATGAGCGAAACTGGTCACGCAACGTGATTGGATGACACGAGCTTCCAATCATAAAGTAGCTGGATATGAGCGGCGCTATGATATGATATTATCATAACGTGGCAGGATTATTATTGGTCGGAGTCACCCTACTCCGGTTTTCCTTGCTCCTTCCTTTCTTCCGGCGTTCCAAACCACCCCCCGACGCATACGTTTCTCGGCCGTCGAGGTGGGGCTCCAGCCCCGCCAGCCGTCTCTCAACCCTCTTCAACCCTCCCTGCCACCCCCGGCGCCCTCCAACCCCCGAATTATGAGGATCAATACACGAGGAAGCTTGCAAGGGCAGCGCCGACGCTACTCGCTTGTCGACCTCCTTCGAGCACAGACTCCCTCGACAGGCTGGACCTTCCAGAGGGTAATGGCTGCTCGCTCGGGGCTTATTCCTCAATTCAATGCAGCTTTTTCGTTTGTTCAAGCGGCACTCGCTTCACCGTCAACTCTTCCCCTGGCCGGACACGTTTCACTATCCTGGACACTCGGTCATAGACTTATTAACACTACGCAGCCGCTCAAAAACGACCAGTTTCAGATTTTTTATTTTATAATTATTCAAGTTATAAAGACTCCTTCATAGGAACATACATTTCTTTATCCAATCATATATTTGTAATTAAAGTTACACGAAATCTATGTAATCTTGTTTTTTTTTTATAATAAAACTAGTGTTAACACTAAACCTACCACGACTGGTCGAATGAGCGGTTATCGATCTTTTATTTTGCAATTATTGAAATTTAATAAATATCTTTATTAGAGCACATATTTCAATAAGGACCGCGCAAAGTCTAAATAAATTAAATCTTGTCATTTTTATTACGCAACATGTGTCTGTTACTTTTATAATTCGGCACGTTTAGTGTTCACTTTGACCCCCCCAGTGCACGGATGAATAGAACTCCTCACGATATCTGGATAAAAAATATTTTACCACCATTTCCATTAATAAATATTGTTCTTTCTGGTCGTAACGCGGTCGTCGTTTTATCGCAAACCGAACGAAGTGAATGGTGAATGTGTTCAAACTATTAAGTCATTTAAAAAAGTTAAATAAACAATTCTCGTCCGTTCCCAAAGTCCTAACCTGTTCTCCAGAGGGTTAACCCTTCAGGGATGGCGATTGTCAGTTTGCTTCTGCATGATCGACGTTATATCATGTTACAGATGTCACGATAATTGTCAGCGTCGAAGCTACCCGACAAACAAGTGACAACCGACAGCAAACGCTATAAAGAAAAAAAAAAATGGCGACAAAACAAAATAGTGTATATTTTTCTTATTTAGAACATTTTTGTGTTAGACTATAGTCCAAGTGCTTTTTAAAAAGATATTCATTAATGTTTTATAGTATATATATAAGACAAAATTAATAATTAATTTATTAATTACATAAATAAATTTCTCTACAGCCTATGCCAGAGAAATAAAATAGCTGCACAAGCATTTTATAATCGTTATTAATAAATTTATATATACACAGTCAGCCCTTTTTATAATTTCTCGGAAGCAATTCTCTCGTTGTCAGATAAATTGATTAACGTTCGTCTGGTGTGGGAATCGAGTTATCCCGGATTCAAGGAATCTCTAACGACATCCCCATACGTTTTGTTTCCCGAATCCCCAGGAACAGGACACTCTTCCCATTGACATAATAAAATATACAAACTTTCCCACCCAATTTCGAGTCCCCGAAGAGACAAAAGAATCCGAACGTTCGTGTAAACCCAAACGCACAAATGAGTCCCTCTCCGGGAGATTCTCGAGTGGCAAAGGGGTGAGAGAGGCAGCCCGAAAAACAGGAGCGAGGGCAGCCTGCCTGAACTTACCTACCCCTCGGCAGGTCGGGACGTAGCAACTGGTGGGGCACTGGCTGAATAAAACACGCTGGAAAAGACGCGTCGCGCTGGTGTTGGGCACACAAATTCGCCGGTTCGCACAAGCACTGCGCCCGTGGTCGCATATGTGCGTGGCTGGCATTATATCGCGGAACAATCGATACATGCCGTCAGCACCACCAACTCGCTGTTCCACGAACTAAACCAACCAACTCTCCATCTTAGCGACGACCACGACCGCAAACTATCCCCATCCTCTCCCCCTCCTCCCTCCCCCCGGGTCCGTGTTATTCACTTTGCATAACCTGACAGGACCTGCACACCAGAGCCGAGCAACGGTAGGTTCGTTCATATTTGTTTCTGATTAATGAACTGTCTTAATAACAATACGCTATCCTACCAGGACCATTTTACTCACTTTAGACCACCGCCAGGTGCCCATGCACCTGGGCATTACGATTAATCAACAATGGATTCGTTCACTTTTGTTCTTGGCTAACGAACGATCTTTAGCGACAACAATAAACTATTACGTGTCCCCTGGCCCAGGTTATTCACTTTGCATAACCTGACAAGTACCTATGGACCTGCGCATCGAGGTTAAGCAACAGTGGATTCGCTCATATTTGTTTTTGATTAATGAACTGTCTTAATAACAATACGCTATCCTGCCAGGACTATTTTACTCACTTTAGACAACCTGCCAGGTGTCCAAATAAAACCAGTTTGACAATGAAAAAACTTTACCATAATTTTCTTAAGAGAACGATTCAATTTTGACCCGCGGTTATTTCTGCATTTTCTATCCTTGTCACGAGTAGAATCCGATGCAATAATAAAAATTTTTGAGCTTCTGACCTTAACATTCAAGGTCAAGGTTAATTTTGCGGTTCCTTTTCTAGAACAATTTTCACCAAACCAAGGGTGTATAATCTCGCTACGATAGTCGCGAAATAGAATTTCTTTACACCCTGTAAATTGCATAATTCTTGTGTGCATAAACACGTTAGCCATACGTTTCCATTTAGTTTAATGTACCTTCTTCGAAAACGTATCAATAATTCGAGAGTACGTATACCCCACCTCATAGCACGTTACATCATAACGAATGACTAATTATCTAATTGCTTCAATCATAATCAACTATGTAATCGTTCTGCAATTAATCGTTGTCGAATTAAGCATATCTGACGATCACATTTACCTTGATTATTTCTGTTATTCATTAATCATGATTACTCAACAACCACAGTCACGTATCCGTGATTCAATTGCACGACAATTATAATTGTTAATCATTACTCAGACTACATTGCGCCGAACTTTGCTGCGCAGCCGCACGGAATTATTCGAACGGTAATATATTCGTAATTGAAGTGAACGCAAATTACGTTCTACCGTAAATCTCTCGGAAATGTAATATGCGTTTCGTAGGGCTTATAAATTTGTGTTGGATGTTATATAGTATTGTTCTACTATAATTTTTTTGCTATATGTATGTTACGCAGTTTCTTATTTACTGTAAATAAATAGCACAACAAAAAATAAAGTATATACCACAGGTAGGAAATGTTTTGAAATACTAAGCTGCACAGCTATAATTTGTTCTTTCAATCGTTTGAATGTTATAATCTCAATTTTTCATATACAAATTACTGTTTATCCCTAATATGTGTTGAAAACATGTTCGGTACATGTTCTATATATACTGCTATATAGTCCTGTGAAGAAGAGAACGGGAATTGTAGGGAATGGTTGGTTTTGTGCCAACATTTTTTCAAGGAAAGCCACAAGGCTTTCATTTGTTCTTTTAGGCCAAATTTCACAAGCTTTCCATTCAGAGTTCACAAAATGCTTATTATTTTCGCAAAACAAATACGTGACTCAGAATTTCATTTGAATGTTTTAACCGTAAGTATATCAAAATATGTAGAATATTCCCATAAATTTTCAATCTTTTAATTTAATTAACCCTCCTAATGCTATTTCATTCGTGACTCTTACAAGGGAAGGACCCCAAGTGTCCGACTTCGATATTGATAATTTTTTGTGAAATGGTGGTATATGGATCCCTAATTATGTATACAAAATATTAGGCGTAGTTACTCAATAGTTTTAAAGATATAAACAATTAAAGTTTCATACCTGTGAATCGCGCAACTGCTTACACGGCTAATGGAACTTCGAAAACTACACAGCTCAAATCATAGTATATTAACAAGGTATATTATGAAGGTATACATACACGTCGTACGTCATAGACGCGCGCGACAGTCACGTATCAAGTGACAGATGTAAGTTACACCATTGTCGGTCGGGTTGCAGTATTTCAGGCGGATCTTTAATTGTTAGTAACTAAAAAACGAAGCCGACATCGCAATTTTTTAATTCTTCATTTTCATCTTATATTGTCATGAACAACCCCTTAAATTTTTTCACTTGTAGTTGAACACCCTGTAAACCTGCAAGCTATAATAGTATTTATTGATCAAGACTATTCGTATGATAAAGAAGACTATAAAATCGGGTGTTTCGTATGCAACAACTTAACAGATGTTTATACATTGTTCATTTAATCGGAAAGCTGAAAAGCCGCGTCCCGGAGAAGATGAGGGTAAATGCGTTGGAATATTCTCTGAAAATATTTGAGAAGCTGACCGAGGACTCTTTCAGCATCCACAAAGTTCGAGGCTCGTGGAGAGAACCTAGCTGCGTCCCCGGTGAGACAGGGTGCACCGCCAGCGGGGCACTCTCGACGAGACATCGGAACGGGCCAAAGGTGTCGGCGTGTAAGTATCCCCTAGAAAACGGGATGTCCTGGGGTGGGAGCCGGCCAGTGTCCGAGAGGAACCAAGGCGACAGGGTCCCCAGGCAAAAGGAGGAAGCCGAGTGAATTTTTTATCGGTAAAAACTCCATTAGAGAGAGAGAAGCGCCGGTGTTTGTTATTGGTCATCCTCGGAGGGAAGACGCCGAGCTGGAGGGGCTTGTCCGGCGCAGAGATATCCATTGATCCGGGGGATGGTAGATCGCGAAGGGGGTTCCATCCCCTCCGCTAGCACCCGAAGCATCTACAATGTTCCTTTCGTGTGGCTGCTATCAAAGAAATCAATTACCCGGCAACACACGCGAGTTCCAAGCTCCGCTTCCCTCTAAGGTGGTGGTAGTGTGGGTGATGGTGGAGCTGGTGCTGGTGGTGGTGGTGGTGGTGGAGCTGGTGGTGGTGGTTCGGGAGGAGGGACGCCACTGGCCGTCGCACATATTTATTTTATTACTCCTTGCCGCTCCAGCACGGATAGAAGCCTTTATCAAGTTCCACCGTCCAGAGAACTCCGCCTTTTTCTTCCGATGTAATCGATGAAAGAGAAACGGCTATAATGACGGGAAACCCTGGAACCCCTTCCAGTCATTTTTACACGTATCGTACGATTTCTGAGCGTTATTCTTGAATTCCTTTGAAACTTTTATTCGACTCCAAAAATTAAGGAGGTAATAATACGTATGTTCGCTATCACCACTTATTCCGCTGCCTCGCCCTTGCTTTACAATTCAATTCCAAGGTTTCAAATTAAAATGTATGTACTACTATTTCATTTCGTCTGACGCTCTAATAACACATATCGATGAAAAATAAAATGATTTACATTGGTGAAAAATCGGTTTGCTACTACACCAGGTTGTAATGGAGAGGTAAAAATAACCAAATTTAAGGCAAAGAGCTAAAATGATTCATTACATGCTAGGTGTCATCTTTATGAAAATTAACCCTTTGCACTCGGAACTACCTTAACTTGAATATTAAATATTTTACATTGCATGGGTATGAAATTGATATAATACCTCATACAATACCTAAATGTTTAGTAATTGATTAGATACTAACATGATTAATAATGTAAGCAATATTTCATCAGTATAAACACATATTTTTATATAATTAGAAGTATAGATATATTACCACAGATATCGTGCAGTATAAATATTGTGAATTTTTTTTTTTAAACTCTCTAATTGTAAGTGACAGATTTGATGTCAAATATTATACTCCTCCAAAATTTATTTAACATGAAAAAATTATGAAATTAGTGAGTGAGAGAGAGAGAGATTTCTAAATAAATAAAATATGTATAAAGACTGGTTATTTAATAAAATGAGTTTACACAGCCCTGATTACATTTATACTTTCCTGTTTCCATTCAACATATACAGTGAATAGTTCTTGTATCAGCAGTTGCCTATGAAGCGGCGACGCTTCAATCAGTCCCGAACTATTCTTCGGCGAATAAAGTCTATTCTTACATCTCCTCTGTGTCGACATTGTCGTAAGTCGTGCACAAAGTTATCCACGATCACGAATTTTATCAACAAGAGATCAAGGTGCAGTACACGATATCGGTGACTCTTCGGTCCGATAATTTCCACATATATCGAGACATTACTGTACAGGGTGTAAAGAAATTATACATATGATGATTATACACCCTCGATTTGGTTGAAATTGAACTAATGATGCCGCAAAATTGACCTTAACCTTGAATTTTAAAGTCAAAAGGTCAACAATTCTTTTTAATTGCATCGCAATTCACTCGTAGGATGCGAGGATCAAAAGTGCATTTTTGGCCTTTTGCATTTTTGACCCTCGCACCGACTAAAATACGATGCAATTTTAAAATATTGTGTTGACCTTTTGACCTTAAAATTCAAGGTGAAGGTCAAGGTCAAGTTTGCGGCACCTTCCTTACTTCAATTTGAACCAAATCGAGGGTGTAGAATCATCATATGGTAGCCGCGACATATAATTTCTTTACACCCTGTACTTTGCGGTCTGCGAATTGAAAAATCGCTGTTAGAGTATCCGTTCGCTGATAGCTGCGTTACACATTTCATACCTACATATGTTTCGCCGAAAAATCTTCAATTCCTCGAAAACCGAGCCGGCGCGTCCGGTTGTGACACGTTCAGGGTGGGGGTGGCCGGACAGGTGAACGAGCGAGGGTGGACAAGCACGATGAACGTCGGCCGGCTGCAAGAGACCGATAGGATACGGGGGCGGTGTAGGATCTCTTGACGCGTGCATCGATGTCCACTGGCTCCCGAGGGAAATCCACTTCATGATGGGAATCCCATTATTTCCCGAGCGATATAAAAGTAGGTAGTCCACGTGCTGTCCAGTTCAGGCAATTCCACCGCTCCCGCCACCCCCCACCTCCTTTCTACCCCCGTTGGACCGCTCTTTTTCCCCTTTTCCGATTGTCTCCAAATCCATTCGCTATTCATTTCGGGCCCGAGACTCTCTCTTGCCAAGGTGACACTGAGAGGACATTTTTACTTCGGATTAATACCACCCGTTTGCAAGAGCAACATACAAGGATAGAGCAGTTCAAATACAACGAAAGATACAGGTATATAAGAGTGGTAGAGCTAGCGCAATATATTAGATGCTAATGGTCACCATGACATTGTCGTGCGTACGACAGCGGAAACACTTGTTCCATTGCTGGAACGGCAAACGAGTCGTGTGTTATGGCACACCGCGAGGAGTTGGACGTATCAACGTGCACCGTGCTTTCGCGCCAACTGCTTGCGGCAACGTGGCCTCAGAACGTACCAATACGTTTCTTCTCTACGTAGTGGTCCCCGGTGGGCATATACTCCACATTTGGACGATATCAAAAACTCTGAAGTATTGTAAAGTGTCTACGAAATTTAATGGTCATATGCTCCGAGCGCGACTGGTTCTGCCATGTCAATCCTCTACTCTAATACGAGGCCCCGACTCTTATAATTAAATCCTAATCAAAATCTAATATTTTAGTTATCTACTAAATTTAGTTTAGTAATTTTATACGGGCTAATGTTCTTGCATTTTTGAAAAATGGCTCTACTTTGAATTTAAAATTTAATGTTAATTTACACAAATTAAATATTTAATTAGAGAGAAAACGGTAATGGAATTTTATCGTCGAATAAGAAGAGACTGAAATGATTCTAATAAAGATCTTCATTTATTAATTTATTTATTCTGAGAGAGTTTATGAATATATTTGGAAACCCCCTCGGACAACTCTTTAGACACAGCAACCTTTCGAAATAATGAAAAAAGTACTCTACTAAATGTAAAGTAATTGTCAAAGGTTATTAATTAAGTAATTTTGCTTTGTGTAATGAATCTATCCGTCGCGAATCGTCTTTTTGTACGTGGTATCTAATCTAATGTTTCTGAGCAATTCAAAATATAATTTTAAAGCGCAAACGATTATCTCTTATCCCAAACTATGAAATTGTTGATTTATAAAAACAAAAACATGACGTACAAAAAGACCCTACCTAGCTAGGAAACAAATTACTACCCGCGGGAACGCCTGGCGTTCTCACGGTCACTGTACTCGTCTAAATTATCTACGAACAAAGTAGAATAATAAAAAAAAAAACAGTTGTTTATTCACTCACTACTTGCTGGGAGAATGAGAAGCTGCATTAGAGTCCTGAAATCAAAAAATGAAACAAAAACATATTAAAATCGATTCATACAATTTCAAAAAAAATTTTAATTTAAATGCTATTTAAATGATTTTCGAAATACAAAATGTAGGATATACAATTTTTCATTAATACTTTATGAAAGGAAATGTTCTATAATAAAGATTAATTGTAAAAATGTCTTGGTACTCACATTCTTTCCTCCTTGAAGACAACAGGACACGTTGCTCTCGATCTCAGTATCGATGTCGTCTTTGGTCGTCAAGGTAGGCAGCATTAGGCATCCAGCATTAGGAAACATTAGGCAACAGGTTCAAAATATTTTATGTTAGGGCTTTGTAACAGAAAGAATAAATCCATTTAATCTCAACAGGAATTAAGTAATTAAAGTTGAATATTTTTATTAATTGTACTTACGCTCACGTCCTCTCCTGCTTGAAGAAAACACCCAGTAGCATCGAGTAGTATCCATGGATTCTTTACCCTCGGAATCTGTAACAGAAACAACAAATTCATTAATTTCAGTCAATCAACAGTCAGGAAGTAAATAAGAATTAATAAAAAATAAATAAGTCAAGTTGAATATCAAATCAAAATTAATTTTAACGGAAATTAAATAAAATCGATATCTATCGCGCAACACGAATTGAAATACAAATGATCGTCGCGACACAAGAGTAAATGTGAATTAATAGAAAATTAATAATTCAAATCGTTTATTTATTAATTTTTCATTAATGATATGTATAAAGATGTTCAATAACATAGTATAATTTGAAATATAATTTGTACCAGAGAGGATATGAGAGTGCACACGCCCGGGTCTGAATTGCCACCACTTTTTGGCACGCTCACGCATAGCACGGGACAGCTCCTATGCGTACGGTAGAGCCCACTTTTACCACGAAACAGAGACCACACTGTTTTAGCATGAAACAGAACCTTTACTAGCCTGTGGCATAAATCAGAACTAGTTTCAACCGATGCTTCGTGCGATATAACCACGTATCGGAAATTGCTAAATGCGGTAATAATTCTAATAAATTTAATATTAATAAATATCTTTATTAGAAGAACGCGTGCGGAATTGACATAAAAAGTGTAATAAAAACAACAATTGTAATTAAAATCACAATAAACATAATAAAAATAAAAATTTCAATTACAATTAAAATTACAATAAAAATAGAATCACACACACACACACTTTAAATCAGAATAACTTTTTTAAGAATGGAATTAGTTTAGTAAACGACGTATAAACAAATGTTGGAAAAATGATGAGAAATGCGAAAAAATAGTGAAAATTGATTTTTACTACTTCTTTAGCTGGGCCACCGACCAGCCTTACGGGAGTTGGTGTCACCCGAATATTTCGGTGTTCTCATACGCCCTCTTGAATGTATTCTAGCTGGAGTAAGAAATAGAAGGCCATCGACGTGATCTCGTCGGTGCAGAAGGCCACTAAGGAGATTCTCGTCGCGTCGGTAAGAAAGAAAATCGTCACGGAACCATATTGATGTGAATTGTTACATTCTGCACCGAACGTATTGCAGATATGGGCAAAACATTCCTAGATATATTAAGAAAGTAATGAAGCATAATTTTAGGAAAATCAACAATTCCCACTTCAAATTTTGTATGAAATACCTCTATTTGTAATTTCAAAATATTTCGTAAACGAAATTATTACCTTAACCTTAAAAATATTACCGTATAAGAATTATTATAAGAATCTGAGGGAACAGAAATATGTTGAAAAGACTTTACTATGGCAAGGAGAGGTCAAGGGGGTGCTCGTTAACATCATTAATTAGCAAAAGGAATTGTTATAAACATTTGATTGTAAACTCTAGCTAATGGAAATGTAAAAGGAGTAGAAGAGGAAGGTGTAACGAGTTATGGTTAACAATATAAAGTATATTTAATGAGAAATCAACGATACAGAAGGAAAAATAACAAAATGAGAAAATGAACAATGAATGATCGAACGAAACAAGATTTGATGAGTGTCAGTATGACAAGAATAAACGCACGAATACTTTGATATGTGTCAGTATGACCAGAATAATCGCAAGAGAGCGAGAGCGACAAGGTCTCTTTTACACCCGCGTGGGCCATCGGTTTTGGACGGGTCACGAAGTGGAGACTTTGAAATTAAACGAGTAGGACCTAAGCAACGTTCGTTAGGGCAATGACCTAATAAACGGTGCTGCGGAGGAGACAAAGGAATAGGGTAACGGAATTGGAGTAAAGAATACATGATGCGATGGCCCACGCGACGATTTGACGGGTTCCACCAACTGTCGATCCGGCAAGGTTTACATCGGAGGTCGATCACCTCGCCGGTTGTCGAATTCGCACAGCTGATATCACCGGTGTCTATTATACGAAATATACAGAAATTAAACGGCTCGGAATCGCCTTGCAATTTATAAGTAAACCGGATTGCAGGTTTTCGAACAACATTAAACAGCCAGAAATAATATATTTATCTGTGAATTGTATTGAATAAATTAATGCGTGCGAATGTTCATAGTTTAAAAGTTATTTCGTATCTCGAATACTATTAGCCACTCTTACTAAAAAATTAGGTGGTCAGATAGCCAAGGGATAACATCGTTGTAAAATGGAATTGTTATAAACATTAACCAGCTAGAAATAATAAATTTATCAATAATTGTCACGGCGATCGACGTCGATCGATATTCGGTGGGGTGGGGAGTGCCGCGCTAACTAGGCGAGAGCCAGCCGACAGTCAGTCAGTGCGTGCGGGGAGGCCGGCGCGAGCGGTCGGGTTCCGGGACCACGAGGACCAGAAGGCCAGGGACTCACCAGTGGTGGACCAGAGGTGGACCAGAGGTGGACCAGAGGTGGACGAGATGGACCAGCGGTCATCTGCAGCTACCCTGGCCTACCTTCAACACGCCTGTTTGGTCCTTCAGCTGTTCATTCAACGAATACCGGTAAGTTTAATTATTATACATATTTTTCAATACTTGCTTTGTCTACCCTTGTGCTCTTGTGAGATGATTGTATTCGCACTCGTGTGCGGGGTTACAATTGCTCTCAAGAGTCAGTTCTCTTGTTGTTTTCGCACTCATGTGCAGGATTATAATTGCTCTTGTGAGCTGATTGTATTCGCACTCGTGTGCGGGGTTACAATTACTCTCATGAGATGGTTATCTGGTTGTTTTATCTAGTTATATTTGATCTATATATTAAGATTGTATACCATCGCTGCAAATATGTCGAGTAATTATTGCCGTAACTTCACTTTGCTCGTTTTCTTGATTCCGACACAGCCTTCTGCTGTGCCGGATCTTGCTCGTATGTAGTTTGTACCAGTCCGGTTGGTACGGGAGTTCGCGGTAGATATTATTAATGGGGGAAGGCTTTGAGAGATGTGGTTCGCTCATGTAAAACCTCTCCACCGTAAATTTATTCCACCCATGTCCGTCTCCGGCGGCAGGTGGTTGGGAGTAATGGGTATTGCAGCTTGAGCTCCTCTTGGCCATTATTCTCGACACCCTCGCACCAGGGCCTTTTGCTCTGGTTCGCTCTTGTTTCTCACTTTGAAAGAATCAGAGCCTTCTGCCTGATTCGCCTTTTGTACCCTGTGGATCGGGGACTTCTTCCCCGATCCACACCTTTTGCTCCGCGATAATTACACGACATATTTGCGTAATTTAGAATAAGTAAGTGCGGGCAGGGCGGTGATTGTAATCGCACTCGTGTGCGGGGATACAATTGCTCTCATGAGCTGGTTCTCTCGTTGTATTCGCACCCATGTGCGTGGTTAGGTTTGCGCTTACGTGCGCGATTATATTTGTTTTATATTTAAAATTGGTATTCCCCCGTTCGTGGGGTTCCCTCAGGGGCTCACTCACGGATGGGGCCGTGAGTGAGTACGGGGAGTAGCGTCCCTGGGGCTACCCGAATCGCCTATAGGCAGCACTCGTGTGCAGAGTTAGCATAGCTCTCGTGAGAGATAGTTGGTTGTAACCGCACTCCTGTGCGGGGTTACAATTTCTCTCACGATCCACTTCTCTTGTTGTTTTCGCACTCATGTAGAGAATTATAATTGCTCTTGTGAGCTGATTGTATTCGCACTCGTGTGTGGGATTACAATTGCTCTCAAGAGCCAGTTCTCTCGTTGTTTTCGCACTCATGTGCGTGATTATGATTGCTCTTGTGAGCTGATTGTGTTCGCACTTGTGTGCAGGGTTACAATTGCTCTCAAGAGCCAGTTCTCTTGTTGTTTTCGCACTCATGTGCAGGATTGTGATTGCTCTTGTGAGCTGATTGTATTCGCACTCGTGTGCGGGGATACAATTGCTCTCATGAGCTGGTTCTCTCGTTGTATTCGCACCCATGTGCGTGGTTAGGTTTGCGCTTTCGTGCGCGATTATATTTGTTTTATATTTGAAATTGGTATTCCCCCGTTCGTGGGGTTCCCTCAGGGGCTCACTCACGGATGGGGCCGTGAGTGAGTACGGGGAGTAGCGTCCCCGGGGCTACCCGAATCGCCTATAGGCCGCACTCTTGTGCATGATTATGATTGCTCTTGTGAGCTGATTGTATTCGCACTCGTGTGCGGGGTTACAATTGCTCTCAAGAGCTAGTTCTCTTGTTGTTTTCGCAGTCATGTGCAGGATTGTAATTGCTCTTGTGAGCTGATTGTAATCGCACTCGTGTGCGGGGTTACAATTGCTCTCAAGAGCTAGTTCTCTTGTTCTTTTCGCACTTATGTGCAGGATTGTAATTGCACTTGTGAGCTGATTGTAATCGCACTCGTGTGCCGGGTTACAATTACTCTCAAGAGCTAGTTCTCTTGTTGTTTTCGCACTCATGAGCAGGATTGTAATTGCTCTTGTGAGCTGATTGTAATCGCACTCGTGTGCGTTATTTAATTCTGTGTTCAACTGCATTGTTTCTAAATACGATTAGTTTGTTCCAGCTAGATTGCAACAGTCGGCCGCCAGCGAAGACGTCACGCCGAATGAAGAGGACACGCCATCGAAGAAGAAGAAGACTTCAGTGTATTTTTAAGTTAGTTATATTTAGTCTATATATAATAAGATTGTATACCACCGTTGCAAATATGTCGAGTAATTATTGCCGTAACTTCTCTTCGCTCGTTTTCTTGATGCCGACACAGCCCTCTGCTGTGTCGGACCTTGCTTGTATGTACCAGACCGGTTGGAGTCG